>CM053036.1:118282299-118889380 GCA_028564925.1 Lithobates sylvaticus
GTTGATCAATGCAGATCACAGCACCTGGTGTGAATAAGAATGTGAATTTGTTTGCCGATCATATTGGGGGTCAATAGAGAGACTTGACAGGTGAAAAATGGTGGAATCAAATTAATCTTTTACAGGAAACAGAAATGGATAAAATACTTGAACTAATTTCTGGCATGGAAAAAAAAAAAAAAAAAAAAAAAAAAAATCACAGACTTTACAGTCTTGTGCAAATTAAAAAAAATAATGAATTCTGCCAAACACGCATGATATCTAACCCGGTAATAAATCATATTTCAAAGCGGCCTTTTTGTTTAAGTTCAAAAAGGGCAGTGCTCACAGGATCTCAAAATATCAAACAGGAAAAAAAAAAAATTAGGAGTTAAGTGGCCACAACTCCTTGGCATGTCAGGGAAAGACACAGCATGGTTCCTACAGACTCCCAAGAACAGACATTTCTGGTAGTCCGGTATAGGAAATCAGTAAGGCTGGATTCACACTTTGGAATTACAGGTCCCGCAAGGCATGACAGTGGATGAATGGTGGTGTGATCCACTGTGACCCAAGCACACATTCCCAATGCTCCACAACAGATTTAGGTTTACCGACTTCAATACCAGGCACTTTTACCCCCTTCCTGCCCATGCCAATTTTCAGCATTCAGCCCTGTCCCACTTTGAATGACAATTGTGCGGTCACTGCTCCCCAAATCATCACAGACTGTGGAAATTTCACACTGGACCTCATGCAACTTGGATTCTGTGCCTCTCCACTCTTCTTCCAGTCTCTGGGACCTTGTTTTCCAAATGAAATGCAACATTTTCCACAGTCCGTGATGATTTGGGGAGCCAGGTTATCTGCTGGTGTTGGTCCACTGTGTTTTATCAAGTCCAAAGTAAGCATAGCCTTCAACCAGGAAATTCTAGAGCACTTCATGCTTCCCTATGCTGACCAGCTTTATGGAGATGCCGATTTAATTTTCCAGCAGGACTTGGCACCTGCCCACACTGCCAAAGGTACCAATGGTTTAACGATCATGGTATCACTGTGCTTGATTGGCCAGCAAACTCGCCTGACCTAAACCCCATAGAGAATCTGTGGGGTCTTGTCAAGAGGAGGATTAGGGACACTAGACCCAACACAGACAAGCTGAAGGACACTATCAAAGCAATCTGATTGCCTTCATGCCACGCTGCTTTGATGCAGTAACTCATGCAAAAGGAGCCCCAACCAAGTATTCGTATAGTGCATACTATACTGTACATAGGACTTACTTTTTAAGTAAGCCAACATTTTCATAAAAACATTTTTTTTTGTCTTATGTAATATTTAAATTTTTGAGACACTGAATTGTGGGTTTTCACTAGCTGCAAGCTATAATCATCATTAAAAAAAAAAAAAAAAGAAGAAAAAAAATGCTTGACATACACCACTGTGTGTGCAACACATCTATATAAATTATAGCAGTTTCACTTTTTGAATTAAACTACTGAAATAAAATTAACTTTTTGACGATATTCACATTTTTTGAGATGTACCTGTTTCAGCAGAGTGATAGATGCCCCTCCCTAGGATACTTCACTGCAGTTGCCAAAGAACAGGGAAAGATCATGTGACAGCACTGCAGGAATAAAGTATTTAGAGGATTAAAAAAATTAAATAAAAAAAAAAAAAAACACAACAAAAATACAGTCCCATGATACATATAATTTTCTTTTTAGTATCTCTTTAAATACATCAAAACACACAGATCTTAACCAGCTGTGCATTGTGGTATAGTGATATGAAAAGCTGCATGTACAATAAAAGTACATTGTGGTCCATTCAAATAAATAGGCCACCTTAATGATACTTGTTAACAAGAGTGCAGTAGCACACCATGAAGGTCTGCAACCAAACTAAATTCCCATATTACCCCCCCCCCCCCCCCCCCCCCCATCCTTTAAGAACACAGGGAAGCATTCAACTAGAGAACAAATAACCTACCATGGACGCAGGCCCTAACCGGGATGAAGATAGACTGTCTGAAAGAATCTATCACACCCTACATGATAGTATTCATGTTTTCAATAAAAAAAAATGGAACTACTGGATTTTACCTTAACACACAAAAATTCAATCTGAACAGTCTCCAATTGATAAGCTCTACTATCCTTTCTAACATTTAACTTGTTGGATACCTTCTTTTTTTTATAATGTATAAAACAATGTACCATGGTGTATTACCTTGTGAAACTTATTTTATTATACTGAAATTGTATTTTCAAATTTTTGTAAACAAAAAAAGTACACAGGGAAAAAAAGGTGAATTACTGTCAGGACCTGGTTCACCTGCTGGTGGCACTGTGGTTCTCTGGGCTGAAAGCTGTAGTTCCAGTGACCACCAAGCCGGTGTTCCCCAGCAGCCACCAGGTTCCTATAATCAGTTCCACAGCTACTGGGAGGATACTTAAGCCCCACCTCTACTACTGTAACTCGCGTCAGGGTTTTGATTGCCATGATTGCTATCAGATCCTTATGCTTGTTAATCCTGCTCCTGAGCCATCCATGAATCCCGCACCCTGCTGCTTACTCTTGCTTCTTGTTCCTGTCCCCAGTCTTGATTCCCCCCTTTTCTTGCATTGCCTCGGTTACCCTTACATCCCATATTGTATATATAGTTTGCTAGGCTTCTGTTACTTAGGCATTTTTGGTTGTGGGTCACTTGTGGTTTATGTTCACCATTTGCTGATGTGTGCATGTATTTTTGATTTCTGTTAATAAGTTTACTTAATTATACATTGTTTGGTCCTAATTTCCTTGTGATGCATTCTACCTCATCACATGGTTCAGTCTGAAATTTTAACCAGAAAAAAGGGAGACAAAAAAAAAAAAAAGACAGACAGGCAGTTACTGCTGAGCTAACACATAGTGCTCTGGGAATCCTTTACAAAGTATTCACTGTTTGCATTACAAAAAAACATACATACAGTATAAGGCCACGTTCACACTATTGCCATTCCTCCTGTTTCTGCCGTATAATGTATCATACAATTCTCAACAATGGAAATCACATTAGCCTCTATACTGTCCACTCACATCAAAGCAATATGGTGCAGTGCGATTCTTGAAAAGGTGCAGGAGCTTATTTTGGCGCAGCATTGCATTTTTGGACCCAGGGACAGCATAGTGCATTTTTGGTGTGTTTTGCAGGGTTTTGTTTTGAACAACCCCCTTCTACAAAATAACACATGAAGCACTGATAAACACATTCTTGTGCAGCTAAACTAGTGTAAACCTAGGTTTAGGCAACAGTTTATACGTTTTTAAACTACAAGTACACAAGAACTTGTGTAATTTTACTATAATCCTAACTGCAACTGATCATTTAACGTGGGCCTCTCCTCTGCTTTCTGATGGCTGCTGCCTGCTTTGACTTTCTGCTTGTGACACAACAAGCTTGTTAACCATCACTATTGCTGAAAACCTGAAGATTTAAAAAAAAAAAAAAAGTGTATCGCACAGAAAAAATACACATTTCCTGGTGGGGTTTCTTGTAAAAACTAGGCATTTTAGACTAGTACCATGGGAAAGCCCATTCTAACTAATGACATAAATAGTCCACACCAGTTTGCACCAAATGTTCCATAAAGTCTTGGGCATAAGACATAGTCCAAATTTGAGAACGTGCTACGAACACCAAGACATTGAATACAACATTAATCACATCCAACAGAAAGCATCCTGTCACATCCTGTCACATTACTGCCATTACAATTATAGTGAAGGCAGTAGCAGCATGTAAACAAACTCACAGCTACATTGATAGTACAGGTTGCTGGCTATACTCTAGAAGCAATGCCCAATTGCTTCTACAGTGCTATTCATGTGTGTCCCCTGCCCAATTAGGATGGCGAGAGGAAAAACCCATGGTGCCCATGCGTGCATAGTCAAATCTGAAATGAATGAAATAATTCTAGGACAGTCATTTAGGCCCCTTTCACACTGAGGCGGGGAGCCGCGGTGACGGAAAGCAGCGCTATATTTAGCGCTGCTTTACCGTTGTTTTAACCGCGGTATTCGGCCGCTCGCGGTGCGGTTTTACCCCAAAAAAGGGTTAAACACCCCCGCAGAGCGGCGCTTTGCGGCGGTATCCCATTCTAAATCAATGGGAAGGAGCGGTATAGGAGCGGTGAACACACCGCTCCTATACCGCTCCAAAGATGCTGCTAGCAGGACTTTGTCTATTTTTAGCGCTGCACAGCATGAAAAACGCCCCGGTGTGAAAGGGGCCTGCGGGGGGTGTTTAACCCTTTTTTCGGCCGCTCGCGGGGGGTAAAACCGCACCGCGAGCGGCCGAATACCGCGGTTAAAACGACGGTAAAGCAGTGCTACATATAACGCTGCTTTACCGTCACCGCGGCTCCCGCCCCAGTGTGAAAGGGGCCTTATGGTTAACTCCAAGTTGATTACATGTGAAGACTTTTAAAGTGTCGCCAGTGCATTTGTCTGATAGAGTGGATGATCCGACTGAAATATGCAGATTTGGTTATGCAATACGGTTGTAAATGTGTTCTGTATGTAATGAAGATTAATAAAAAACAGTTAAAAAAAAAAAAAAAAAAAAAAAAGAAGAAGTGTCGCCAGTGCACTATTTTGGGTAGCAAAATTTGATGTGTCGCGGGCACACTCAGTTTTAAATCCTGACAGATCCGTTTTATATTTACTTGACTCAGTCTCATCATTCATATCCAACAGAAAATTAGTCGATTTTTTTTGAATTAGTGTGCACTAAAATTAGTTTGAGTGTATTTTCTCTGCAAATATAGGTTTACAAAATAGGTGTGCAAATACACAAAAAAAGCATCCATTATATTATTTTACAGGTATTCTCCCTTTAGAAAACATATGTTTTGGGGGTTTTAAGTGAAACTTCACCAGAAAAGATATGTTTTGATTATCCTCCTCCTCGTAAACATTTAGTTTTTTTCCTGGCAGCGGTTACCTGGTTTTGACAGTTAGCCGCCCCCCAGCCCTGATCTGTGACGTCCCAGGAGGCTGCGGGACCATTTGAAAAGCGCAGTGCATCTCGTGCAATGCACAGTGGGGATCCAGCCAGCTTCCCACAGTCAACAGGGTGGCGCTGGGGACCCCGGGACTGGTGAAGAACAGGACCAGGTGAGGACGATGCTGGCGATTTCTGGGCTGGCAAGTGTCCCTTTAATAAAAGTCAGCAACTACAATTTTTGTAGCTGCAGACTTTAAATATTTTTTTTCTAACACCGGAGATCCTCTTTAAAGTCTAATTTCCTGTAAAAATGCACATTTAAAATGTTTTTGCAAAATAAAAGAGGCTTTGGCAGGGAAAAAGGTTAAAGAGCCGTGTTTCATTTTTAACCTTTCAATGGATTAGTAATTTTTGGCATGCCAATCTTGTGATACACAGACATCTGTTAGAATGGTCACTGCTACTTCCTGACTTACTATTACTGGGTCAGCTTTTCAGCTTCCTAATAAAATGTACAAAGGTGATGGTACTGATTCATTGTACAGTGATCTGGCTGCAAGCTAAGAGGTGACATTAGAAGCCACAAACTTGAATTGGGAAACAAGTGTGTTCCCTGTCTGGCTGTATAGTGTGCAAAATATGCATAAAGCAAAAGATTAATTGGCTAGAATTACAACGTTTTGTTTTAAGCCAGAACTCCCGATATACATGTCAGATCACTTCCCCAAACCCACTCTATCCAAAAACGGAGCTCATAATATTTCCCCCCTCCCCTGAATTCTCCTTTGAGATCAATGGCACAACTATCAGTCACCTTCCCACATGCCAGGGTGTTGAAGGTAATCCTGGACTCTGAACTCTCCTTTTGGCCCCACATCCAATCACTGTCCCAATATTGCCACCTCGACCTCTGTAACCTCCAAATATACACTCCTTAACCAACAAAACGACCAATTCACTCCCTGGTTAGCTCTCACTTAGATTATTGCAACTCCCTCCTCGCTGGCCTCCATTTACATAAGCAATCATCACTTCCGTCCAACAAGAATGCCAGTGCCAGATTCTTCCACCTTCCCAACCATTTGGTGTCTGCTACCCCTCTCTGACAGTCCCTCCATTGGCTTTCGCTCATCCAACGAATGAAGTCCAAAACACCAACACCTATTCACCATTCACAAGTCTTTTCCCAGCTATATCACCAACCTCATCTAAAAATACCAGCCAAACCAAACCATTCTTTGCTCCCAAGACGTCCTACTCTCTAGCTCCTTAGTCACCCCCTTAAGTCACACCTCCAGGACTTCTCCAGAGCCTCTCCCATCCTTTGGAACTCCTTATCCCAATTTGCCTATTTCCCACTGTAACCACCTTTAGGTGATCCCTGAAAAACCCATCTCTTCAGGGAGGCCTCTCCAGCCTCCACGTAAAAAAACTGAACTTTTACTTTCTCCATCAACTCATCCCTTACAATTACCCTTTGTATTCCTTGATGCTTTTCTTTAGAGTGTAAGCTCTAGTGAGCAGGGCCCTCTGGTTCCTTTTGTATTGAATTGTAACCATACTGTCTCCCTTCATTATGTAAAGTGCTGTTGGTGCTATATAAATCCTTCAAAGAGATAATTATCTGCAAGTTTGTCCTGGTCAGTGTGGTTAACTGTGGGCACCCGTCTGCAACAGTTTGCGGCTTCAGTCGGCTGCCCACCGGGCATGCGCGAGCCATGCTGTGCATCGTGAATGGTCGAGCAGTCTTCTGAGGTGACGTGTCTGAGAAGACTGCAGGGAGGGAGAACTTCAGCTCAGATCGCCTAGGCCTTGAATTGACAGGCACTCGCCCCCCCAAAAAAAAAAAAAAAATAATATTAATTGCACATTTAAGAAATGGTACACACATATACATATACATATACATATATATATACACATATATATTATATATTATATATATATATATATATATATATATATATATATACACACACACACACACACACACACACGCCATTTCTTAAATAGGCGTGGGGGAGTGGGCCTTAAAGTGGAACTTCCCTTTTGGGTAAAGCTCCACTTTAACATATATTAACTCAGGGCATAATAGCAATATGCTACAAAGTGCACTATCACTAGCCCCTTATAGCATGAAGAGTTGCTGGCTTACCTTTTTTTGTAAAAGCGTGTAGCTGTATGCAGGCAGCCTATATGACTGAATGGATATAGGTTATCTGTAAGGATTCACCCACACACCTGAGTTTGACAGGTACGGAGGCATGGTTCTGGAGCCCAAAAATAGAGCTCTGGTCCAACCTTTTCTTCCTCTAGAAATGCCTCATTGGTCAGTAAGGTGAACCCCACCATTGTGATGGACTAACAGGAAGGTGCTGGAGAAATTAAGATTTACATAAAATTTCCTCAAGGGGTTCCAGTATACATGTATAAGCATGTCTAGGCACTATGTGAAGAAAACATTCTTTCAGGATATACACAAATGACAGCAAGATTTTACTTGTTTTGTTGTGTCTGCAAGCATTACTTAAAAGTGAGCTGCAACATTTTTTTTAAAACATTTATAACACTCACTGTGTGCTAGAAAGTAAGAAGCGAACACGCAATAGTTAACAAAAGGCAGCTTGTTATGTAGACACACAACACTGGGGACCCCCATCAACTGTGCACCAACACTCACTAAAAGCTTTCCAATGCCAGCTACCTTCACTGTAATGTTGGTGGTTTCTTAGGTTGTACCATATTCAAATCTTGTGTGTCCATCACCTCCAATCCTTGTTCTCCGCTGTGACCTTGCTCCCAGCCAATGCCCCACACTACTTTCTCTGTAGGGCGTTCGTCACATACCGATATGGATTTCTCCTGTGTACCTGCTGGTCAATAATTGGCTGCCTTAGAATAGGGAAAGCTGGATCATATGTTGACACTTAATAGGAATGTTACCGCTGAGCTAAGAGACGTAAAAATGACTAAAGAGAGTCTTGTCAAGCAGCAGCTAACAAGGAGAGTGGGATATTTGATAATGTGATAATGTCTTGAGAAAAATGGACTGAGCTTTATTGAAACGCTGACAATAAAAAAAAAAAAATTCTGCTGTTTTGATCCACCTCCTCTGAAAGACCCCCAAGTGCCTCTTTACCACGTTTGGATTTACATGGATCTCTTTGTGGGCGAGCACCTGGGCATTTATCTCAAAAAGAGTGCCGTGGCTACCCGATTATGTACTGTATATATTAATTGGGAATTCGACTTTATCGTAACCCGAGGTTTAGCCTGAGTAAGATGAAAAATTTGTAAATTCAATGTTACCAAACATGCTGACCACTGCCACAGTGAATATGAGCCATCATATCACTATTTTTACTTATCTCTTTACTGAAGCCAGTGCTTTGAATGGGCCATGATGTCCAGATCCTGAAGGGTGAGGCTCCCAATCTTGCTACACTTTGATTGGCTGCACAGTGCGACCACTGGCTTGTCAGTAGTTTACCGTGAACTGATGGCGACAAGCTTAGCCACAGTTCTAGGGGAACCGATATAGACTGCCCCAGAACAAGAGAGCAACACATGAGCTGCTGGGCGTTGAGGCCAAGCTGTCCTGCCGCTACATATATGCTGTCATGAAGGGATTAAGTTACAATAGACAAGTTTTTTTATTGAAAAAAAAAAAAAGGGTTCACTATTAGTATCCGCAACTTTGTCTTTTTTTCCCCAAGCATCCTCAGTTGTTAACATTCATATATTTAGTGCTGTAGGTCATGCTAAGTCAGCTAGCAAATCATTAGCCCCAGCCTTTTCAGTAGGTAATATCTGAACATCAGTGGAAAATAGGACTATTATGTTCTGGGATGAAAGCTATATTATTTTAGTCTCTAAAGGAAAGAAATGAAACCCCTCCTTCTGTAAGGAGACTCAGCTGCTTATTAGATCCTCTATAAAAATAGTGAGTGGCTGTCCAGACACCTTCACAATGCAAAGAAATTTGCCATTTTATATGGTGGCAGATATAGCTGAAACCAGGGATGCATCGATACCACTTTTTTAGCAACGAGTACTGATACCAACTACCGATACCTATTTTTGGCATTTAGGGATATCCAGATGAGGCGGAGGAGATGGAACGGGGGGGGGGGGGGGGGGGTTGGTCTCTATCCATCAGCTTGCTGTGCAATATTACCACCTGGATGAGACCAAGTGATGAAGAAAACAGCATTCCCAACACTCAGCACTGCTGGCCCCACATCTAGGAGGTCAATGCCGTCACCCTATGTCCTCTTCTTCCAGTCCCATCCATCTCCGCCATCCCATGTCCCCCTCCTCCTGCAGTCCATACAACACTGGCCACTGTTCCAACTCAAGACCAATGAGAAGAGACTAAAACACAAAAAGGGGGGCGCTGGTCCAAAGTAGTAGAAACAAGGATAAATCTATGAAATCCAAAGCAGATAAACAATGTATTGTTATAAAAAATCATCCTCACGGTCAGATAATTGTGTGCATGGTAACAATAGGTGCTTGGAGCAAATAAAAGGTGGAGATGTGCAGGAATGTTCAATAACTCTAATAGCTGGTAAGGTGCACTTCACTGCCAGGTCGAATAGATGGATGGCTTAGCTCCTGAAAATCTTGAGGGGTCTTGACAAGAGACTGAGTCGGTGACACCCGAAGGAGACATGCTCACGGGCCAGAGGAGACCTACAAAGACTCCGAGGGGACGTTAGATGCTGGCGGAAGTGCTCCGCAAAAGATACACACAGTGAGCGCACCGGAAAGCTGGAGACCATGCAGCCAGAAAAAAAAAAAAAACGTTAGGCCCCTTTCACACTGGGGCGTTTTTCAGGCGCTTAAGGCCACTTTCACACTGAAGCGCTTCTAAACTGCCAGTAAAAACACTGAGCGCTTTTGAAGAGCTTTCCATTCATTTCAATGGGGAGGGGAGTTTTTCACAGCCCTGCCAGCACACTGCCCCAGTGTGAAAGTGTTCATTGATTATAATGGAAATAAGTTTTCGTGAGCTTTTTAGGTGCTGTTTTTAGCGGGAAAACGCCTGAAAATCGCCTCAGTGTGAAAGTGGTCTTAGACACAGGATAACTATAATCCAAAACTGAGAGGATGCCGACTCAGGTCATGTAGTCCTGGACCGAGTCAGCATCCTCCCAGTTTGGATTATAGTTATCCTGTGGCTAACGGCTTTTTTTTGGCTGCATGGTCTCCAGCTTTGCAGTGCCCTCACTGTGTGCATCTTTTTTGGAGCACTTCCACCAGCATCTGCTGGCATCCGACGTCCAGTCTGAGTCTGTGCGGGTCTCCTCTGGCCCGTGAGCGTGTCTCCTTCGGGTATCCCTGGCTATCACTGGCTCCGTCCCTTATCAAGACCCCTTAGGAGATCCAGGGGCTGAGCCATCCATCCAGTCGACCTGGCAGTGAAGTGCACTTTACCATCTATGCGAGTTATTGAACACTCCCTGTCCCTGGTTTGGTTTACATTCATGGGTCAGCGGTGAATGAGTCATTAATTGTTAAGGAGGTGGTGGCCCCGCTCCTTAACAACCGATAATTGCTGCATTCTTGTGTATATTTCTGTGGTCAGTGGAAGAATCCTGCTGACAGCATCAAGCCAGCAGGTATCGGTTTTAAGTATCGGTGCATTTGCACAAGTACCGGTACTCATGCAAATGCTTAGTATTGGCACCGATATCGGTGTAAACCTAGCTGAAAAAACATAAATGCAGCAATTCAACTTCATGGCAATTGCAGCAAAGGTCTAAAGTGAATGTGTAAATTAAAGTTTTTATAGATTCTAAACAAGCAGAAAAACAGTATAAAACAAGCCTTCACTCACCTATTTAGCTGTAGGAATTGTAGAGAAATTCATCTGCAAAGTTTACAACAAAAGCACTGAAATTTTAGCCCTTTTCCTAGTATTTTTATTGCACCAGTATCTGGTAGCCTATAAGCCCTCTAAGGCTTTGTGTACACGGGACGTTGTTACAACCTCTCCTGAACGATTTAACTTGACAGATAGTAACCCACGTTTAAAAACGTCCATTTTGCAGCGTTTGCGCTTAGAAGAGTTTCTAAAAAATAAAAATAAATGACCAAACATGCCTATAAAAAAAACGAAAAAAAAGTGGGTTATTTCGTTTAGTGTCTGAAACATGGAAATCTTCGGCATCTGAACCCATTTTTTTTGCTTTCAAAGAAATGCTGTTAAAAACGCAACTGCCTAAAAACGGCAATAAATGAGACTGTGTACATGGTCATATAGGATAACATTGCATGAGTTCAGGGGCAGTTGAAAAAAAAAAAAAAAAAAAAAAAAAGCATCTGCCTCTGAACGTACATGTACATGGGGCCTAATGCAAACACTGCAGGGGTTACTATATTGCTCAAAATGATTAAAGCACAACTTTATGGTCTTTGTTGTAATCTTTGAAAAGGAGTTACATCACAGTACAAGTAGCCAGAGAAACTTGTTTTTAAACTAGGGGTGCATGCCAGTTTTACAGACATTTGATATTTTTTTTTTTCTTCACTTCTTCCTCTAAACACCCTCTATGTTAGCCTATGCTTCCATGCACACAGATGCATTTATAGGCAGAAGCTTTTAAGGGCAAAAATCTGAACTAAAATGTGTTTAGGAGAGGTGCATTTGGGCAGAAAAACACCCAGTGCACCTAAACGCTAGCCACATTTAGCACTTGAATGTTAATTTCATTTGCCAAAATAAATGAACATTCTGGCCAATGAAATTAAGATAGCCTACTATTCACCCCATTACAGCAACACTCCAATAACACAAAGCCTTTGGTCACTTTACACTTCCTTCACCCTCTAAAGAGCCATCTGTGGTAGATTGCTTCGCAGAGGTTGGTCGACAGTTGGGTGGCATTATGTCATCTCCTCACGGCCCAATTTAACCCTGAAAAGTCTGCATGTACATTATATGCGGTTGTAGCCGTTTACTTGCATGGGTCACATTCAACATCAATGCTGCCCACCGAACATGACAAGTGGTAGAATTCTCTCCAAGCATCACGAAATGTGTACAACCACCTCTCGTTTTTATTAAATGTTTTAGTAACACAGTAGAGGATCTATTGGTAGAGCTGCGAACAATCGTTGCTTGCTCCAAATGAGTCAGGTTAATAAACAAATGTGGGGCTTAACATAACACCTAATGATGAAGACCCAGAACGCAGCTTGTGTGTCCTTCAACACATTTTAACTTGAATTTAAAGCAAGAAAAACATGAAAACCTGATACCAAAGGTGAGCAAGAAGAGAGGGAAAATGGAAGAAAATAGGAAGAGAGAAGGGCGAGTCAGTCTGGGAATCCCCAGTCAGTCATAAATTAAACAGTTTCACAAATCTGGGACCTGTAGGTATGCAAGCCAGGGGACCAGATTTTTTTCGAAAACGAGGTTGTTTATCGTGCAGAACGCTCACAATTTTTTTTAGTTCAACATGATCCACGTTAGTTTACGTTTCAGAGCTATGTCTATAATAGGGCTTTTCCAAGCTGACACAATGGCAATTTTGGCTGCCAAGAATATATAGTATATTAACCACTTGCCGACCGCCCCATGTAGATATACGTCGGCAGAATGGCACGTACAGGCAGAATCACGTACCTGTACGTGACATTCTTCCGGCGGTTGGGGGGTCCGATCGGACCCCCCTCCGCCGGCGGGGACGGTCGGCATCGCTTCAGGAGCGATCCGGGACGAGGGGACGGCCAGTGGTTTCTGGCCACCCCCTCGCGATCGCTCCTGGCGAATGAAAAGCTTCCCCTTCCTGTCTATTGTATAGACAGGAAGGCGGAAGTGATGTCACGCTCGGTGCGCCGGTCTATGTGACCGGAGACGCCGAGCGGCGAACATGTACAGGTTAGTGCACAACACTACACTGACACCAGTACAGTTAGGCACATATTCCACCCCCCTGTCACCCCCTGATCACCCCCCAGATCACCCCCCCCCCCCCCAGTCACAGTGTCACTAATTGCAGTGATCATTTATTTACTGATCACTGCATTTAGTGTCAGTGTGACTGTAATAACTGTCAGGGCAGTTAGTTTTAGGTCCTAGGTAGCCCCCTACCCCCCCCTAATAAAGGTTTAACCCCTTGATTGCCCCTAGTTAACCCCTTCACCCCCTTTTGCCAGTGTCACTAAGCGATCGTTTTTCTGATCGCTGCATTGTGTCGCTAGGTAACCATTTTTTTTTTATTTTAACCGCCATGTTTTATATAGGTTCATAAATAGTTTTATAGGTCAGGTACCCCCATATTACAACCTAAATAAAGGTTTTAACCCCCTGATTGCCCCTAGAGTTAACCCTTTCACCAGTAATCACCGTATAACTGTCACTGGTGACGCTGGTTAGCCAGTTAGTTATTTCGTTATTTAGGTTCCCCGTCAGGTTTTTATATAGCGTCAGGTACCCCCATATATTACCTAATAAAGGTTTAACCCCTGATTGCCCCTAGTTAACCCTTTCACCCCCTTTTGCCAGTGTCACTAAGCGATCGTTTTTCTGATCGCTGCATTAGTGTCGCTAGGTAACCAGTTTTTTTTTAGGTTAACCGCCATGTTTATATAGGTTCATAAATAGGTTTATAGGTCAGGTACCCCCATATTACAACCTAAATAAAGGTTTTAAACCCCTGATTGCCCCTAGAGTTAACCCTTTCACCAGTGATCACCGTATAAAATGTCACTGGTGACGCTGGTTAGCCAGTTAGTTATTTCGTTATTTAGGTTCCCCGTCAGGTTTTTATATAGCGTCAGGTACCCCCATATATTACCTAATAAAGGTTTAACCCCCTGATTGCCCCTAGTTAACCCTTTCACCCCCTTTTGCCAGTGTCACTAAGCGATCGTTTTTTCTGATCGCTGCATTAGTGTCGCTAGGTAACCAGTTTTTTTTTGTATTACTGTTACGGGTGACGCTGGTTAGTTAGCTTGTTTTTTATACTGTCAGGGCACCCGCCATTTATTACCCAATAACGGTTTAACCCCCTGATCGCCCGGCGGGTGATATCAATTAGGTTTTAGGGTCAAATAAGGTCTGCGTCGCCCCAGGTTAGTGCCAGTACCGCAAACACCCACGCGCAAAGCATACACCTCCCTTAGTGGTATAGTATCTGAACAGATCAATATCTGATCTGATCAGATCTATACTAGCGTCCCAGCAGTTTAGGGTTCCAAAAAAACGCATTGTTAGCGGGATCAGCCCAGATACCTGCTAGCACCTGCGTTTTCCCCCTCCGCCCAGCCCCCCCCACCCAAGTGCAGTATCGATCGATCACTGTCACTTACAAAACACTAAGCACACATAACTGCAGTGTTCGCAGAGTCAGGCCTGATCCCTGCGATCGCTAACATTTTTTTTGTGGTAGCGTTTTGATTCAGTCGCTAACAGTCAGGAGCTTTTTTACCTGTGAATCTCAAAAAAATAAAAAAAACAAAAATAGTTGTCGTTTTATTGTTCTCTCTCTCTCTCTATTGTTGCTCTTTTTTTACTCCATTCTATTCTGCAATGTTTTATCATGCTTGCTTTTCAGGTATGTAATTTTGTTTACTGTGTTTTAGTGTTAAGCATTTTTTTGTTTTCAGGTGCGCCATTCAGTTGCAGCGCGGATTTATTTATCTTGACAGCAACAGCGTTTGCTCCCACGATACATAAAGACGCGACTCCAACGCTGTAGGAGGTGATTTCACCACCACAGTTAAAAAAAAGAGCATATGTGCCGAAGCATGGGGGCAGCAGGGGGGGCGGAGGAGCGATTGGCTCCTAATGCCACGTACATACGGTCGAAATTCCGACCGTGTGTACACGGCATAACTTTTGCGGGAGGATGCCCCCATGCATCGGCATATATAAATGGTGCATGTATGCCCATCATTAGAAGTGGGTGGATGAAGGGAGGTATTCTAATGGTGGGCATACCCACCAATCAATCTCTTTTTTTCGTTCAGCCAAGAGGCTGCATGAAAAAAAAAAAGATTACAATATATGTCCAGTATGTTGCTGGACTTTGAATGGTTATACCAGAATGATGCCTGCAGGTTTAGGTATCATCTTGGTATCATTCTTTTCAGCCAGTGATCGGCTTTCATGTAAAAGCAATTCTAGCGGGTAATTAGCCTCTAGACTGCTTTTACAAGCAGTAGGAGGGAATGTCCCCCCTCCCGGATATAAACCGCGCCATTGGGAAATTGGGAAAGCATTTTATCACACCAATCTTGGTGTGGTCAGATGCTTTGAGGGCAGAGGAAAGATCTAGGGTCTAATAGACCCCAATTTTTTCAAAAAAAGAGTACCTGTCACTGCCTATTGCTATCATATGGGATATTTACATTCCCTGAGATAACAATAAAAATCATAACAAAGAAAAAAAATGGAAGGAACAGTTTAAAAATAGAATAAAAAAGCTAAATAAATAAAAAAAAAACTAAAAAAAAAAAAAAAAAAAAAAAAAAAGCACCCCTGCCCCCCCTTCTCTTGCGCAAAGGCGTACACAAGCGTTGGTCTGGCGTCATATGTAAACAGCAATTGCAGCATGCATGTGAGGTATCACCGCGAAGGTCAGATCGAGGCAGTAATTTTAGCAGTAGACCTCCTCCGTGAATCTAATGTGGTATCATGTAAAGGCTTTTAAAGGCTTTTAAAAATGTATGTAGTTTGTCGCCACTGCGTGTTTGTGCGCAATTTTAAAGCATGTCGTGTTTGGTATCCATGTACTCGGCCTAAGATCATATTTTTTATTTCATCAAAAATTTGAGCAATATAGTGTGTTTTAGTGCATTAAAATAAAAAAAAGTGTATTTTTTCCACAAAAAATGCGTTTGAAAAATCGCTGCGCAAATACTGTGTGGAAAAAAAAAATGCAACACCCACCATTTTAATCTGTAGGGCCTTTGCTTTAACAATATATATAGTGTTTGGGGGTTCAACGTAATTTTCTTGCAAAAAAAAAATATGTTTTCATGTAAACAAAAAGTGTCAGAAAGGGCTTTGTCTTCAAGTGGTTAGAAGAGTGGGTGACGTGTGACATAGGCTTCTAAATGTTGTGCATAAAATGCCAGGACAGTTCAAACCCCCCCCAAATGACCCCATTTTGGAAAGTAGACACCCCAAGCTATTTGCTGAGAGCAATGTTGAGCCCATTAAATATTTTTTTTTTTGTCCCAAGAGATTGAATAATGAAAAAAAAAAATATATATATATTTTTTTTACAAAAAGTTGTCACTAAATGATATATTGCTCAAACATGTCATGGGCATATGTGGAAATACACCCCAAAATACATTCTGTTGCTTCTCCTGAGTACGGGGATACCACATGTGTGGGACTTTTTGGGAGCCTAGCTGCGTACGGAACCCCAAAAACCAAGCACCGCCTTCAGGCTTTCTAAGGGAGTAATTTTTTTATTTCACTTCTCACTGCCAATCACAGTTTCGGAGGCCATGGAATGCCCAGATGGCATAAAACCCCCCAAAATGACCCCATTTTGGAAAGTAGACACCCCAAGCTATTTGCTGAGAGGTATTGTGAGTATTTTGCAGATGTCGCTTTTTGTCACAAAGTTTTGAAAATTGAAAAAAAAAATTTTTTTTTCTTTACTTTCTTCATTTTCAAAAACAAATGAGAGCTGTAAAATACTCACCATGCCTCTCAACAAATAGCTTGGGGTGTCTACTTTCCAAAATGGGGTCATTTGGGGGGGTTTTGTGCTATTTTGGCATTTTATGGCCTTCGAAACTGTGATAGGTAGTGAGGAGTGAAATCAAAAATTTGCACCCTTAGAAATCCTGAAGGCGGTGCTTGGGTTTCGGGGCCCCGTACGCGGCTAGGCTCCCAAAAAGTCCCACACATGTGGTATCCCCATACTCAGGAGAAGCAGCAAAATGTATTTTGGGGTGCAATTCCACATATAACTATGGCATGTGTGAGCAATATATCATTTAGTGACAACTTTTTGAAGAAAAAAAAATTCTTTTTTATTTTTGTCTTTATTCAATCACTTGGGACTAAAAAAAAAAATATTCAATGGGCTCAACATGCCTCTCAGCAAATAGCTTGGGGTGTCTACTTTCCAAAATGGGGTCATTTGGGGGGGTTTTGTACTTCTCTGCCATTTTAGCACCTCAAGAAATGAAATAGGCAGTCATAAATTAAAAGCGGTGTAAATTCCAGAAAATGTACTCTAGTTTGTAGACGCTATAACTTTTGCGCAAACCAATAAATATACGCTTATTGGCATTTTTTTTACTAAAGACATGTGGCTGAATACATTTTGGCCCAAATGTTTGACTAAAATTGAGTTTATTAGATTTTTCTTATAACAAAAAGTAGAAAATCTCTTTTTTTTTCAAAATTTTCGCTCTTTTTCCGTTTATATCGCAAAAAAATAAAATCACAGAGGCAATCAAATACCATCAAAAGAAAGCTCTATTTGTGGGAAGAAAAGGACGCAAATTTCGTTTCGTTACAAAATTGCATGACCGCACAATTACCAGTTAAAGTAGTGCAGTGCGAAATTGAAAAAAGACCTCTGGTCCTTAAGCTGACAATTGGTCCGGGGCTGAAGTGGTTAACATCTGAGCATGTCTAGGGATATTATCCACTGGTTTGTTCAGTAGGGCGACATTATCATCTTTAACAATATTGACCATTGTGACCGCGAAAAATGAATGAGTGGACCCTCATCCTGAAGCTATGAACCTTGGGGCATATCCACCATACATGTAGTGGTGAACCTACCTGCCCGCAACCCCTGAAGCAAGAGGCTGAGGTTCCTGGATACATTTTGGAGAGGCTCTTTGATCAGGGCGACGTTAAGGATGCCTTTGTGGATTTGGGTACTCCATTTGCACCAGTCCTCCGCCTCATGGCTTATTTCCAGATCCCTCTCCCATGCCACCTGATAGCCTGGTAGGAGGGACAGTAAGCTGTTTATAGAGCACAGATGTCCCCCCGGAGGGCAGCGTCCTGCACGCAGCCGGTTTCAAACATGGTGCATACTGCCAGATCAGACCGCTCTTTCCATAGTGATTGAAGGAAATGCGTAATTTGCTGTAAATGGAAGCTCTCCGCAGGGGCATCCCCAAACTGCCTGTAAAGTGCGAGGAAGGATGCATTCCTTTGTGTCCTAGGTAGTCACCTAAGCGATATAGTCCCTTGTTTACCCACCAACCAAATCTATCAGGTTGCATGCTGGGGGGGGCGGGGTACGTGCAGACCGTAGGGACCATCTCCTGCAACTCATATCCCAGAAGTATAAAGGAACGTGAAAGTGTGGACACAAAATAGCTTTACGATGCTTTGGGGAAGTCCAAAGAATAAAGGTCCACTGCCAGCAGAGTACATGCCTGAGACTCCAGTAGAACCCACTCCGGGCAATAGCGATGGCCGTGGAGTTGGAGTAATTGTGCCAACAGCACACCCCCATAACACCCCCCCCCCCCCCTCCCAAGTCTTTGGAGGCATACATCATAGCCCGAGCTATTCTAGGACCTTTATTACCCCATTTTAGATCCTCCATTATATCTGGGGTATATCGCACAGCAGCAACAGGGTCCTGGATTGGCAGAGTTCGAAAATATTATAATAACCGTGGTAGTAAGAAGGGAGGGAGGGGACTTTATGGACTTTTTAGGCACCGTACACTAAGTATATTTTAAACAAAATTTATTAAAGGAAGAAAACAATAACCGTGGTAGGACTTTCATTTTAACCAATGCGATTCTACCCATCCAAGCCAAACTCACATCAGACCATGCCTTCACGTCTTTGAGTAAACAGGCAAACAGCGGCATATAATTGGCTTTGTACAGTGAGGTTACATCGGAAGTCAGTTTGATACTCAAATAAGAAAAAGGGAATTGAGATTTAAAAAAATACTCTGAAACATTGAAGTTGGTAAATTGAGGTTCAGCGCTTCTGATTTATTGTGAATGACTAGCAGGCTGGAAATTTCCCTGAATTGATTTAATAGGGATAGAAGATTTTGTAGTGTGGTATGGGGGGGGGGGGGGGAGGGGTACGGGACGTGATAAACAGCGTCTGCAAATAGAGCACACTTATGGCTCCTACCCCCCCCCCCCCGCCCCCCCCCCCCCCCCCCCCCCCCACTTTCTATTCCCAAGATGTCTGGGTTATGGCAGATTGCTATTGCCAGCGTTTCGATGGCGATTATAAATATAGGGGATAAACGGGGCATCCCTGTCGGGTGCCTGACGAGATGGGAATAGTGTCAGTTCTGTGGCCCCGCAAAAGTATCTGAGCCGATGGGTGCTATAGAAGTCTATTTCAACTGTTCTTTGGCCCCCTGGGAATTTAGGACTGCCACACCTTTCTGTACCCATTATTGTGAACTTCTGTACTCTGTTAGGCCCCTTTCACACAGGCGGATAGAATTTAGCTCTGGTAGATAACTTCATCTATCCACAGCTGAACTCAGACAATGCTTTCCTATGGCCCCATTCACACACTGCATTTAGCAACAGTTTCTTTACATGGGGTTTGGTGTGGATAGAATAAATAAAATTTGACTGCGTCCAGGACCGATTTATTGCAGCTATCTGCAGGTAAATCGCAGTGTGCGATTTCACTTGCAGCGGCAACAAGGAAAGAAACAGGAAACACATCAGAAATGGCAAGAAGGTTCCAATGTAGCTAAACGCAGTCATGTAAAACGCAAGTAAATGCAGCTAATCGCAATGTACAAATGCAAGTGATCGCTGTGCCTGGAGTCTTGGAATTTCAAAACAACAAAACATGTTTTTAACAGCGGCAGAACAGCCGCCCTTGTGAAAGGTGCCTAACTCAATGTACTACGATGTAACTATTAGAACGTATGTATGATGTAGCATACACAGAAAACAGAAACACCACAAGAGTGACTGACCAATGTTCCTCTGAGAAAGTGAAACAAGGAATTTGTTTGATCACTATAGGCAACAAACTATTGGTCCCCTTTTTTTTTTCTCAAGAATTTTGTACAGAGGCTTCATATTAGCTGCAGGATCTCAAAGGCAGCACAGATATTTCAAAAACGAAAGGACAAAAAACGAACAAACAATCAAGCAGGAAGCATAAAAATGAAAAAGCAGACGTACAGTCCACAAACACTACATCAGTGATAAGTGAAAGCTGAGGCATTCTGTATACAGTATATCATGATCGGTTTCTGTGTGAAGTTTCATGGATAAGTGTATTTAACCATTTAAGGACTGGAAGATTTTCGCAATTAATGACCAGGCCATTTTTTTTGCGAGACGGCACTGCGTCGCTTTAACTGACAATTGCGCTGTCGTGTGATGCTGTACCAAAACAAAAAAATCGTTTTTTCCCCCCACAAATAGAGCTTTCTTTTGGTGGTATTTGATCACCTCTGCGTTTTTTTATTTATTGAACTATAAAAAAAAAAAAAAGAAGAAGACCGACAATTTTGAACAAAAAAGACTTAGTTAGACTTACCGGTGACGGTATTTCTAAGAGCCTTTCAGGACAACCCTGGAGAGAGCGCAGCTCCGCCCACTTTTCAGGAAACACATGCTTGACCTTTAAAACCCCTCCTCTTCCACCATGGCCTCAGTTATTGGGGACCTCCGGCATACTGGAAAACAAAGCACAGAGAACCACACAAAAAACCATGACAGATACTTGTATCCTTTTTATGCATTCAGAAACACAAGGGAGGGAACTAGGGGTTGTCCTGAAAGGCTCTTAGAAATACCGTCACCGGTAAGTCTAACTAAGTCTTTCTCAAATCGCCTTTCAGGACAACCCTGGAGAGGATAACCGAGAAGCTTACCTAGGGTGGGACTACTGCCTGCAGTACCTTCCTGCCAAAGGCCTGATCTGCAGCTGACAGCAAGTCCAGTCTGTAGTGGCGAAGGAAGGTCGAGTAGCTTGACCACGTGGCCGCCTTACAGATCTGATCAGGCGTAGCACCGGCCCTTTCAGCCCAAGAAACTGCTGTTGCCCTTGTGGAGTGGGCAGCAATCCCCGCTGGGGGCACTTCCCCTTTGGCCTTGTAGGCCTCTGCAATAGCCCCCCTAAGCCACCTGCCCAAGGTGCTCTTTGAAGCTTTTTCCCCTTTTCGGGGTCCTGAGAAGATCACAAAGAGGGCATTAGACTTCCTGAACTCCCTAGTGACTAAAAGGAACTGCAGAAGACATCTCCTTACATCTAGCGTGTGAAACGCCTCCTCACCTGCGTTGGCAGGAGCTGTAGAGAAGGTAGGCAAAACAATTTGCTGGGAGCGATGAAACTTCGAGGAGACCTTGGGCAGGAACGCTGGGTCTGTTTGAAGAACCACTCTGTCTGGGAAGATTCTAAGGAAAGGTTCCGTAACTGCTAGAGCTTGCAGCTCACTAATACGTCTTGCTGACGTAATAGCCACCAAAAAAATAGTTTTCAAGACTAAATCTTTTAAACAAGACCCCTGTAGGGGTTCAAAAGGTGCCTCCATAAGCCCCTGAAGGACAATGGATAAATCCCAACTAGGAAAAAAGGTAGGAGCCACTGGCCTATTTCGAGCCAGAGCTCTAAAAAATCTGGAAATTAAAGTCTCCCTGGACAGGGTTTTTTCAAAATAAACAGATAAAGCTGCTACCTGTGTTTTCAGGGTGCTAGCTGCTAATCCTTTTTCCATCCCCTCTTGGAGAAATTCCAGAACGGACACTACACTTTTGACCTGGAATCCCTTAGAGGTACAGTACGAATTAAATTTTTTCCAAACTTTAAAGTATATCGCCCTAGTCACCTCCTTTCTACTGGACAGGAGAGTCCTGACTACTCTATCGGACAGGCCTCTAGCTTTTAGGAGGTCTTTTTCAGAAGCCAGGCCGTTAGCTGAAGTCTGCCTACTTCTGGGTGAACCACCGTTCCCTGCAACAGCAGGTCCTCCCTGACTGGCAGCCTCCACGGAGGCTCCACTGCTAAGCCTAGGAGAGCCGAAAACCAGGGCCTTTTGGGCCAGTAGGGTGTGATCAGGATCATACCGATCCCCTCTTCCCAGAACTTCCTCAGTACCAACGGAATTAAAGGGAAGGGGGGAAAGGCATAGCACAGGTGGTAGTGCCATGGGTGAGCCAGGGCATCCAGACCCACGGCTCCGTCCTCCCTGTGCAGGGAAAAGAACCTGCGGACCTTGCAGTTCTGCCGATTGGCAAAAAGGTCTATTTGAGGAGACCCCCACACTTTGGTGATCATAAGAAAGACGTCTTGATTCAGAGCCCATTCTGCCTCCAACAGCCTTTTCCTGCTGAGCATGTCCGCGAAAAGGTTTAAGGAACCCTTCAGGTGGACTGCCGAGAGGGAGGCTACCCATGGTTCCGCCCAACTGAAAAGTTGCTCGGCTAGGACCATAAGAGCACTGCTCCTGGTTCCTCCCTGTCGCTGTACATAAGCCACCGCGGTCGTATTGTCCGAGAGGATCTGGACATGATGACCCCTCACTTCCTCTCGAAAAACTCGAAGGGCTAAGAGAATGGCCCTGAGCTCCCGCCAGTTTGACGATCTTCGCGACTCTGTTTTGGTCCAGGTCCCTTGTGTCGTCAAACCGTCCAGATGAGCCCCCCAACCCCAAGCACTCGCGTCTGTTGTGAGGCGCTTGTCCAACGGGAAGACCCACGGGAGACCTCTGGAAAGGTTGGTCGGACACCTCCACCACCATAGAGCCCTTTTTACTCTTACCGTGAGCCTGATTTGTTTCTCTAGAGAAACCTGATGCGACCAGGACTTCAGGATATTTGCCTGAAGAGGCCTGGCGTGAAACCGAGCCCAAGGTACTGCCGGTATTGCGGCTGTGAGAAGCCCCAGAACCTTCATGGCAGAACGAACTGAGATTGCACAGTTCGTTTGGACCTGCTTCACTGCCGCCTGGACCTTTTCCCCGCTTTGCCTGCGGGAGAAAAACTCTCTGGAGGACTGAGTTGATTACATAACCCAGGAAAGTTATTTCCTGACTTGGTACCAGGCTTGACTTCTCTAAGTTGAGGAGCCACCCCAGGCTTCTGAGGTGGATTTGCGCAACCTGCAAATTCACAGCTACCTGCTCCTTGGAGTCTGCAAAAAATAGAAGGTCGTCTAGATAGGGTACTACGGGGATACCCTTCAGCCTCAGGGGCTCCAGAGCTTCCGCCAAAATCTTCGTGAAGATCCTGGGGGAGGACGAGAGTCCGAAGGGCAGAGCCCTGAATTGCAGGTGCCAAACGGACTCCCCCAGATTGACTGCCAGCAGCAGAAATTGCTGGGAGGACTGGGCAATTGGAATGTGTAGGTAAGCATCCCTTAGATCTAGGGATGCCAGGAAACAATTCGGCATTAACAATTTCGTTATCGAGTGGATGGTGTCCATACGAAAATGTTTGTACCGGATCGAACGGTTTAGGATCTTTAGATTTAAGATCAACCGAAATTTTCCTGAGGGCTTTCTGACTAGGAAAATGTGGGAGTAAAACCCCTGCCCTTGTTGATGTTTTGGGACCTCGACAACCACCTCTTGCTGTATCAGATCCTGCAGCAGGTTCGTCATGGCAGAGGCCTTGTCTTGATCCCTTGGGAGGGTCGTGACATAGAACCTGTTTGGAGGAGGTTCTAGAAACTCTAGGTTGTAGCCCTGGGCGACAATACTCCTCACGAATGGGCTCGGAGTCATCCTGTTCCATTGCGGAAGGAAAGCTGACAGCCTTCCTCCTACTGGAACCAGACCGTCATTTGCTTTTGGGTGTATGGTCGGAGGGAGCTCTAAACAGGACTCCTCCCCTACCTCTACCCCTCTGGGAGCCCAACGGCTTCTGTTATCTTCCCTACTTTTTTGGGGCTGCTGAACAGCACGAAAATTTTTCTTCGGAGCCTGTTTCTTCTTAGTAGGGAAGGCCTTCTTTTTATCAGCAGTTCTGTCCAAGATGGTTTCCAGATCTGGCCCAAAAAGTAGGTCCCCAGAAAAGGGAAGGCCACATAGCCTAATCTTTGAGGCCGTGTCACCCGACCATGTCTTTAGCCAGACAGCACGACGGGCTGAATTAACTAAAGCAGAAGACCTAGCTGCCAACTTGATAGACTCGGCAGAGGCGTCGGCCATGTATTTTACTGCCTTCAGGATCAAAGGGAAAGATTCCAAGAGGTCTTTCCGAGATGTCCCTGCCTCAATATGACTCTTTAGTTTCTCCACCCAGCATTCTAGGTTCCTCGCTACTACCGTGGAAGCCATGGCTGGTTTGAGGCTAGCTGCCGCAGAATCCCATGCCTTTTTAAGGAGGCCATCAGCCCTCTTATCCATCGTGTCTTTGAGGACCCCCATGTCCTCAAATGCCAAATCAGTGCGGCGTGAGACCTGGGAGAAAGCGGCATCCACCCGCGGCTTTTTATTCCAAACCTCCGACTCTTTGTCGTCGAATGGGAAGCGCCGTTTGAGGGTTTTGGAGAGAAAAGGACCTCTCTCAGGGTCCTTCCACTCCCTTTTGACTGTGTCTGATAGTACCCGATGGACCGGAAAAACCCTGGTTTTGGTGTCATCCAGGCCCTGATACATTCTGTCATGGACTGACAGTTGGACCTTTTCTTCCTGAATGTCTAAGGTAGTATATATACCTTTAAGTAGGTCATCTACTTCTTCTAGGGAAAGTTTGTACCTAGACCTACGGTCCTCATCCTCCTCTTCCCCCTCATCCTCTGAATCCCTGAGGGAAGGAAGAGTGCTTGTCCCCTCGTCCTCGGAATCCAGGATCTCCAGCTGTCTGGAGGTGGATTGTCTAGGACTTAGTGGTGGCTGCTGGCTAGTGCTCTGACCTGCTGGGTTCTGAGCCAACATGGTTTTTACAGAACTCAGGGAACTAGCAATCTCCTTAACAGAGGAGAAGAGGTCTCTGTACTGCTGGGAGGACTCTTCCTCCACCAGCTCCCTAATGCAAGCTTTGCAAAGGGCTTTTTGCCAAGATTCCCGCAATGGTACTTTGCACGAAGGGCATTTCTTCTGGCCTGGAGGGTTAGATCGTTTAGTTTTCCCCAAGACAGTCTCCTAAAAGAAACCAAAAAAGGAATGTCTTACTGCTACTGCAGAGGGCCCACTAAACAAACAGTGCTCACACCGACCACCAACAGGGAGAAGGACAACACCCCACTGTGACAAACAAAGGGGAAAAAGACACAGCCACCATAAACCCACAGGTCTGAGTGACAGTAACCTCAGAAACCTGAAGGGGCAGGCTCCCCTGAGGGAGGGAAATACAGTTCACAAGGAAAAAACATAAGCCCATAAGGGTAAGAATCAAGAGCACCGTTGTGCCCCTCTTACCTGGGCCTGACCGGTGCTCGTGGTGCCTGCCTCCACCGACGCTGACGATCTCTCTTCCATCATGCAGAGAGCGCAGCGGGGACTGAATCTGACACAGCTGATTTAAAACTCCCGGGCGTTGCGTCATTACGCTGGCCGGAAGCTTGCACGCAGTCTATGGACCCGCCCCCTAGCCCCTGCGTTGTCAGGCGACCGGAACCACTCGTCGCCCCGCCCAAACAGGAAGCCGCGTCACTGGCCGCCGCGTCATCCGCCCTCCAGAGGGGACCCGGAAGCCAACTCAGCGCTAGCGCGCGAGATTCAAACTCGGGCTCCCGGGTCCAAGACGCCTCGACCTCCTGCTCGGCCATGCTCCCCTAAGCTGGACAAGGCTGGGGACTCCGGAACACCCTCCGAACGTACCAGGAAGGTGCTGGGATGGTCGTTTTGCCGCGAATCGCACCTCACCGAGGTAAGGCCTTTCAGCTCCCCCTGGAGAGATCGCAGCCCTGCTGGTTCCCACAAGTGCTTCCACATGGAGGAGGAAACACAAATAACTGAGGCCATGGTGGAAGAGGAGGGGTTTTAAAGGTCAAGCATGTGTTTCCTGAAAAGTGGGCGGAGCTGCGCTCTCTCCAGGGTTGTCCTGAAAGGCGATTTGAGAAAAATATATTTTTTACTTTTAGGTATAATAAATATCCAAAACAAAAAAAAACAAAAAAAAAAAACAAAAACAAACACACACCTCTTCATCAGTATAAGCCAATATGCATTCTTCTACATTTTTTTTAACAAAAATAAAAATCGCAATAAGCGTATATTGATTGGTTTGCGCAAAAGTTATAGCATCTACAAAATAGAGAATAGATTTATGGCATTTTTATTATTTTACTAGTATTGGCGGTGATTTTTAGCGGGACTGAGACATTGCAGTGGACAAAGCAGTTTTTGGGACCATTGACATTTATACAGCAATCACGTGCTATAAAAATGCACCGATTACTGTATAAATGTCACTGACAGGGAAGGGGTTAACACTAGAGGCGATCAAGGGGTTAAATGTGTTCCCTGGTAGGTGTTTCTAACTGTGGGAGCAGTGTACTGACTGGAGGAGGAGAGAGATCGCTGTTCTTAAATCACTAAGAACAGACTAGAACTCTCTACTCCCCTGACGGATCCGTTTGTTTACATTGACAGATCCCCGTCCTGCCTCTCTGTGGAGCGATTGTGGGTGGCCGGCGGATATTGCGGTCACTGGCCACGTGCATCTGCTCCCCCGCCGTGTAGGGGGCACGTGCCTGCTATAGCTGTTTGAAGGGCCGACATACAGCTACAGCAATTTGCGGGAACGAGCCGACCTGCCGCAGTATAAATGATGGCGGCTGGTCGGCAAGTGGTTAAAAAGTGCACCTATACTTTTTTGCCCCTTTACCCCAACCTAGCCCCCTTAGTAGATTTATGCACAATCTTTCTGGCAGCTCGATTTTCCATACTGAACACATATATACACATTTGTTTATTTGAGCTGAGATGCGTATATGCTGCACCTGTGCTGCTGACTGCACACCATTGATTATTATATTTCCCCGTTAATGAGTCATTCATGTCGCAGCACCCTGATTTCACAAGGCAGCACAAAAGGTTCCATTCACACTGCAAACATTTACAGACAACAGAGAAACTATACACTCACCTACTCACCAGCCACTTTTTTTTGGTACACCTTGCTAGTACCGGGTTGGACCCCCATTGCCTTCAGAACTGCCTACATTCTTCGTGGCATAGATCCAACAAGGTGTTTTTTTGGTCCATATTGACATGATAGCATCACACAGTTGCTGCAGATTTGTCGGCTGCACATCCATGATGCAAATCTCCCACTTCACCACATGCCAAATTCGCTCTATTGGATTGAGATCTGATGACTGTAGAGGCCATTGGAGTACAGTGACCTCATTGTCATGTTCAAGAAACCAGTGGTGAGATAATTTGAGCTTTGTGACATGGTGCATTATCCTGCTAGAAGTAGCCATCAGAAGATGGGTACACTATAGTCCTAAAGGGATGGACATGGTCCGCAACAATACTCAGGTAGGTCGTGGCATTTAAACAATGCTGAACTGGTACTAAGGGGCCCAAAGTGTGCCAAGAAAATACCCCCCAAACCATTACAACACCAGCCTGAACCGTTGATACAAGGCAGGATGGATCCATGCTTTCATGTTGTTTATACCAAATTCTGACCCTACCATCTGAATGTCACAGCTGAATTCGAGACTCAGACCAGGCAAAGTTTTTTTAATCTTCTATTGCCCAATTTTGGGGAGCCTGTGTGAATTGTAGCCTCAGTTTCCTGTTCTTCTCCGACAGGATTGGCACCCGGTGTGGTCTTCTGCTACTGTAGCCCATCTTCTTCAAGGTTCGATGTGTTGTGCGTTCAGAAATGGTATTCTGCATACCTTGGTTGTAATGAGTGGTTACATAGTTAGTTAGGTTGAAAAAAGACACAAGTCCATCCAGTTGTTTCAGTTACTGTTGCCGTTCTATTATCTTGAACCAGTCTGCCCATTTTCCTCTGACATCAACAAGGCATTTTTGTCCACACAACTGCCACTCATTGGACATTCTTTTTCAGACCATTCTCTGTAAACCCTAGAAATTGTTGCGAGTGAAAATCCCAGTAGATCAGTTTTTGAAATACTCAGACCAGCCCGTCTGGCACCAATAACCATGCCACCAAGTCACTTAAATCCCCTAACGCTCGGTTTGAACTTTAGCAAGTCATCTTCACCACATCTAGATACCTAAATGCATTGAGTTGCAACCATACGATTGGCTGATTAGCAATTTGTGTTATCAAGTAATTGAAGAAGTGTACCTAATAAAGTGTCCAGTGAGTTTATTGTTCTGCTCAAGGTAATTATCCCCCTGCTCCACCCTGCTGGCTTCAAGTGGTTCGCAACCTGATCCACCGCCATAACGATCCACGGCAAAAAAGAAGCCGATCTTTATCAATAAAGCCTGATGTAAATATTTGTGTTATTCAGTAAAGACCTTGTTCAACCTGCCCCTCTGCCCTTTAAAACGCGTTTCGTTCTATTAAGAGCCTAATCATGGAGTAGAAATGTTTACGTACATACATACATACATACATACACACACTGTACCACACATACATACATACATACACTGTACCACACCACACATACATACATACATACACTGTACCACACATACATACATAGTACCACACATACATACATACATACACTGTACCACACATACATACACTGTACCACACATACATACACTGTACCACACATACATACATACACTGTACCACACATACATACATACACACACACACATACATACACTGTACCACACATACATACACTGTACCACACATACATACACACACACACACACACACACACACACCAAAATGGAGCAGCATGTAGATGCAAGAACCCCATAGAGGGGTTCCAACAATTGGCTGTGGGATGCTGCCAGCTCCCGTAGAGAATTGCAACCGCTCCCATATAAATCGATATCTGCAAGTGATCGACCCTGGGATGAATTAGGGCTCTTTCACACGGGGCGGATCAGTGCAGATCCGCCCGTGGATATCCGCTTGCTCAGCGGGGATCGCCGGAGCGATCTCCGCTGAGCAGGAAGATGACAGGTCCGTCTCTGCACACTGTGCAGGGACGGACCTGTCACAGCACCGCTTTCCCCTATGGGAGATCGGGTGACGACGGACCGTAGAGTCCGTCATGATCCGATCCGCTCTGCAGGCGGATGAAAAAAAAAAATAGGGTTTTCCTCCGTCTGGAGAAACTGACCATAGCGGCACGGACGAGATCGGGTGTCAGCGGATGTTCATCCACTGACACCCGCTATCCCATAGGGATACACGCATGTCCGTTTTGCATCCGAAAACAGAAGGATGAAAAAAAACGGACATACGGGCCGTCCGTGTGAAAGAGCCCTTACTCGCAGGTGATCGCGGCAAATTGAATACATGCAAAGTGTGCTTATTCTTTAAAGGGAGGGGAAATCAACATCAGGTACATTAGTCAGTGGGTTTTTGCCAGTTGCTGTTGCAAAAGATATGATTAAATTATCAAATCATAAATTTAAGCCCAACAAAAAAACGAAACAAAAATCACAATAATAAACTGCTTACACATTTTACGCTGCTTACACAACATCAATGATGCAATTTTAATTTAACAGGATGGATATTTTTAGGGTACAATGTTCAGATGCTTACAGACTGGACAATAATGTAATTGCACTTCATCTTCACAGAGCATATCAACAGTACAAAACATACCCATAACCCTCATGCACACGTTTGCCCAGTCAGCATCAAATCCCAGAGTCTTCAGGCTTCCAGAAGGCGCAGGTGCCATGTTTAACCCTGCTGCCAGCAGCCTGCCAAAATATATGACTGGCTAGAATATGCAGTGGCTGGAGGCTGTACATTGGAGCTTAAAGTGATTGTAAAGTCTCTGTTTTTATAGGAAAAAAAATATAACATGTTATACTTACCTGCTCTGTTGTAGTGGATTTGCACAGAGCAGCCTGGATCCCCCTCTTCTCGGGTCCCTCTTCTGTGATCCTCCCTCCTGTTCTGTGCCCCCACAGAAAGCAGCTTGCTATGGGAGTACGTAAGCTGAGTCACAGCTCCCTGTGTCCATTTAGACACGGAGCCCCAATCTGGCCCTGCCCCCTCTTCCCCAATTGGCTAGCTGACTTTGACTGACAGCAGCGGGAGCCAATGGTGCCACTGCTGTGCCTCAGCCAATCAGGAAGGAGAATCTGGATGGCTGAGACACTCCTGGACATCGCTGGACCAAGGGAGGTCGAGGGACCTCAGGTAAGTGTTAGGGGGGTTGAGGCACACAGAAGGCTTTTTATCCTAATGCAGGGGTGTCCAAACTTTTTTCAAAAGAGGGCCAGATTTGATGAAGTGAACATGCGTGAGGGCCGACCATTTTGCCTGACTGTCTTTGAACCATTAAAATGAAATGCAAATTAACTAATACAATCGCCCAACAAGAATTCTCTTGCCTTTGTGGCTGTGCGTGGTGAAGAGATGAACTCGGATGTGTTATTTGGATATACCGTATTTATCAGCGTATAACAGACACCTTCATTTTAGGAGCGAAGTTTCAGGAAAAAAATAAATAAAAAGAAGAACTGTGAAGCAAAATAAGGGTCATTGCCCATCTGCAGCCTCACCATCGCCATAAAATGCAGCCTCTGAATGCAGCCTCACCATTGCCATCAGTGCAGCCTGATCCATGCCCATCTGCAGCCTCAATGGCCTCTTTAATATAAAGTCCCACCTCCTATGATAGACAGAACAGTCATCCAATGCCAGCCCAGGAGACTGGACTTCCTATTACAGAGGCCACGAGTAAACAGGAGATTCTCCTGTATGTAATCTGCAGGCACTCATCCTGCCCCCTCCCTGTCCTCTCCGAGGCTGCCAGAACTGAGCGATAAATATGGTATATATCTTTTGTGGCCCCCCCCCCCCCCCCCAACGAAGCACTCAGGGAAAAAAAGGATTAGAGATATATTATACATCCATCCAATTTACCAGTGGGGCCATTAAAAAAAAAAAAAAAAAAAAAAAAAAAAAAAATCAGAACATGGCCCGCAATTGGCCCGAGGGCCAGATATTGGACATGCCTGACCTAATGCATAGAATCAAGATAAAAAAAAAAAAATAAAACTTGACCTTACAATTCCTTTAATTACAAATGGGCCAAACTGCCCACGTGTATTTAGGCCCCATTCGCACCTCAGCGTTTTGTAGCTTGCATCTCGAAGCGCCAAAACACTGCAGGAGGAAAAAAAAAATAAAAATAAAAAAAAAATCTAATTCTTCTCTATGGACATGGTTCACATCTTCACTACAAGTTGCCTAAAAGCTCAAAAAAGTTCTGGCGCTTTGCATGGAAAAGCATGGAAGCACTTGATTCTAGCATTTTTGAATCATGTGCTCACATGCAATTAAAAAAAAAATTAATAAAAAAACAAACAACACACCTAAATTGTAACATTAACCTCTAACCCAAAACTCTTACCCCAATATTAACCCCACAAAATACATACAACCACCAACCCCTTACAATTTTTTTTTTAAAACATTAATAAATATGAAAAACTCAGCAACAAATTATGAAACAGGTAATATTCTTTATTGACTAATTAAAAAGTGCCAAAGCTCAAAAAACACTGTACACAAACTCAAAAATGTGCATACAAAATGGGCGAAAAAAATAAATAAATGAATGCTCAAAAATGCGACGCTCTGGTGTGAATGCAGCCTTCAACTTACTGTATACGTCATCACATTCTGCTGGTTGATTAGTTCAAAGAATCCAATATTTTGATGCAATGTTGCAGTATTTAGGTCTACAATGTCTCTAGTTCCAGTTTTTTAGCCCTATCCCATGGCTTGAAAAAAGACAGAGCGTACACTATACAATCTCCTTTAGGGGTACCATGTTCTTTACAGTGCAAGGGCCTGCATGATTGGATGGCAATTAAATGGCTCGTTTAGGCTTGGTAAATCTAAAGGAGATTGTACAATCAGATTGTATAATGTATGGCTGGGTTCACATTGGTGCAGACATCACATGCGATTTGCACCGCATTGCTGTGCAGATCACATCCAATGTCTGTGCCATGCAAATTCAGCTATACAAACTGTATGGCTGAAATTGCATTCACACTAAAATGGTGCATGACCTTTTTTGGTCCGCACTGGAATTTGGATCGCATTAGGTGTTCACACCATGCGATCCAATTCCTGTATCATTTGACAGTTTGCACTGCGATCCGATTTGGCGGCATCATTAACTTTCTATTGACACCAACAGCGGTTCGCAGAGGGCAGTGTGAACTGCCTGCGAGTGACATGTGTGTGAACCGAGGCTCAAAACCTTTATGGCTGGGGCCTACATTTCGAGAGCTTTTTTCCAATTGTCATCAAGGAAAGCACATGTATTCTAGACCCCAACACGAGCCTTAGCAGCTAAATGGGTTTTACCAGCTCCTAAAGTCTACAATAATTTGTATACTGCTGTCATATTTATACCAACAGTGTAAAATACCACACGTGTCCGTGGGATTTATGCAACGTTTGAAGATTATACTCTGTACTTTGACCAGACACTACAGAAATCTGTGTTCATTTATCACCAGAGAATACCCTGCAGCTTTAGTTCAGTTTGCAATTCACACAGACTAGGGAAAAGGGATTAAAGCATATCTAAATTTTAATATACTGCAGTTTACCAGTTTTCAAAGTAAAAATCCTACGAATAACACTTGGTCTCTGGGTGACTACACTATTCTTCACTGTATTTATGGAGGGGGTTTCATCAGATTAGGCGAACCGTCTGAATTTGAAACGCAAGTGATGCTCCGTCGCCACCATCTTGCTACACCCAGCACTCTTCCACAGTAAGTAGGCAGTGAGACGGTGGCAAGCAGACATCTTGTTACACCCACCGGAGTCTATCGTTTTACACTTATTTTTACCACTAAACGGAGCTTATATAGTGAAATACAGTATTTGGAAATCTGTACGATTGTTTTGATGTTGAATTGTAAAATCAGCAGTGTTCTGTCAGATTAGCAAACCTGTGAGATCAGCAGGCTTGCCACTGCTTTTACAATTCAACCTCAAAACAGTTAAAGTAGGCTAAAGTAGCGATCACATCTAAGGATCGTGTAGCTGCTGACTTTTTGATAAGGATACTTACCTGTCCAGGGATCCAGCACCGTGATCACCAGGGCTAGTTCTTCACGCAATTTCCAAAACAGGGTCACAGACAGCAATAACACTTACAAAAGCATTTTACTCTTCCAGATGCTATCCAAAAAAAAAAAAAAAAAGAAAAAAACTTAAAAAAAAAATAAAGTTTGGCTGGAGCTGGTCTTTTTTTCCCCCCTCTGTAAACTGCAAATTACTGTCATCCGTTATCAGCAAAAAAGGCAACAACAAGCTGTCCGCAATGTCCTTCAATGGGTTTACCAACAGGGACTCTGCTATTTGCAGCAAAAAAATACCTAATAGAAAACCTGCTACATCCAGATGTAGATTGCAGAAATGTGACTACTCCTATTCCCCAAAGGCTGGGTGGGTTCCAGATGGCTCCGTCTACATCAGGGGTCTCCAAATGAAAGGCCAGTTTACTGTCCTTTTGACTTTGGGGGGCCAGACATTGGCCAGTGGAAGTAGGAAATTCTCCAGCATCACTGGGAGTAAAAATAAAAATATGTCTCAAACATTAATTTATTGCATTTATTTATTCCAGTGGGAATAAAACAATTACATGGCACCTGTGGTCAGTAGGAGGAGAAATAGTGCCCCATCATTGGTGTCAGTGGGAGAATTTATGCCCCACTGTTGGTGTTAGTGGAAGAAATATCTCCCAATATCAAGGTAACAATAGTCCCCCAAGGGCCGGAAAAGGGCAAGCAAAGGGCCGCATTCTGCCCCCAGGCCACAGTTTGGAAACCACTGGTCTACATAGTGAAGCGCGGCACCTAGACCTGACTTCATTATACTGGAATACTGGTGTCAGTCTCCTCCGCATGCCAGCAGTGAAGGTCCCTGGAATTAGATCCTTGGTTCTTTAATGGAAGAATGAAGTACAAACACCTACCTCACCTGCACCATCAACATCACACATAGTGGACATAGTTTCCATGGACCATGGCCTCAGATCATTTTAGATTTTATAAAAGGTCATAAAATTATTACTCATACAAAGCTGAATCATGCATGCCAATTTGAATTTAAGTTTTAGTGGAAATTTAACATAATTTTCAAAAAAGAATTTAATTTGCTTTCTAAACGCCAGCAATAGAAAATGCGATTTCTTTTTATGAATATAAGAGTATAGTTAAGGTAATAGTTTGACCCGACTGCTAGATTGCCAGATTCCTCATAACTCATAGGAGATACTATAACATTTAATAGTCAAATACTAATTTTACATTCATGAAGGTGAAAGGTGTACATGCTGGCTACAGCCTTGTTCACAAAGGCAGCTGGGAGACCGTAAAAACAGATGGTTAAACTGTGGTTTTACTGCCCTCTGACCACCCACCTAACAAATAGCATGCCGCTGCAAAAATCAAGTGAAAGGGGCCTCAACACGATTGCGGGCCAAACACTTGATTGGCGAGCCACCAAGGATCACTTTTTTTATTTATTTTTTACAGGCAAGGACTGCCACCAATGTGAACAAGTCCTAGGAGCCGCCATTGATCAAATACTGAGAATATATATTTTTATACCATGTAAAAAAGTTCCAAAACTACCAGTTTTGTATAATATATATATATATATATATATATATATATATATATATATATATATATATATATATATATAGATTAATTTATACATATATATATATATATATATATATATATATATATATATATATATATATATATATATATATATATATATATATATATATATATATATATATATAAAGATTAATTTATACACCAAGGACCCAGCTGATAGTTGTTACTGCCGGTGTATAAAAGGGAAAGCATGATCATTGATGTGTTTCTGTAAAGCTCTAGGGCAGGGGTGCCCAACCTTTTGAAGAGCGAGGGCCACTTAAGCGACTTAGTAACCAGTCGCGGGCCACAATGAGTGGAGTGGGCGGATGACGGGTCCGTGTCCACTCAGCATATGCAGAGTGGACACAGACACAGCCCACTCTACTCTATGGGCCCTCTGATCCGATCAGATGGAAGGGGACGGATCCACTTTTGTTTTTTTTTTTTTTAGCAGATCGGATCTGAGATAGGCAGGTATAAACGAATACAAGTCTGTTTTCATCTGCTGCTCCATATAGGTGAATAGAGGGTCCGATTTGGGTTGGACCAAATGTGTAAAAGGGGCCTAAGGCAGCTTTTACACTGATGGTTTGTGGTCTACCCACGCCGCAGGTGCAGCACAGTTCACCTGTGGTTTTCCTGTGGGTTAGCTGCACTTTGCCATACAATTCTATTGTATCCTGCGGGTTTGGTGCACTTTCTAAAGGTGCCCCATCCCGCAGGTAAAACCAGAAGTCTATGGATCAGTGCAGGTAACCCGCAGGTGCACCTGTGGATCAGTTTGAAAGCAGCCCAGTAACCACTGCAGAACAGATATGCCCTTACATACACTGTGATTTTAGTGAGTTGCATTCAGTTATCATCAGCTGCTGCTGTCCCAGGCAGAGTGCATTTGGTATCACTCCGCCTATGACAGGAGCTATACAGGAAGCATTGGCTTATGCGGCTCTGCTCTGCAGACGCTTGCTTCCTCTGCCGTCAGCTTCAATCACAACACTGGTGCTCTGGGATGGCGGGTCGGCAACCTGCCATCTGGGCTTGCCAACCTGCCATCCCAGCAAGAGGTCGCGGGCCACTGGTTGGGCACCCCTGCTCTAGGGAATAAAAAAAAAGGCACTGTATGCTTAGCTGCTCGAGCTGCAAACCCACCAGTATGCAGGGGGGGGGGGGGGGGGGGGGGGGGGGGGGTGGGGGGGGGGGGGGGGGGGGGGGGGGGGGGGGGGGGGGGGGGGGGGGGGGGGGGGGGGGGGGGGGGGGGGGGGGGGGGGGGGGGGGGGGCGGGGGGAGGGGGTGGGGGGGGGGGGGGGGGGGGGGAGGGCGGTGGGGGGGGGGGGGGGGGGGGGGGGGGGGGGGGGAATGGAAACTAACTGGGGAAGCCAAAGAAAGTGGTTTCATTTTTCATGGTTGTAGATCACAGAATAATTATTGTTTAATCAAAAAGGTTCAAGAGGAATTAGATAAACCTAAAGTAAAACAGACACTACGTTATACTGTAGATAACTACCAATGAGAAAATACAAATAAGTGCAGCTGTCCAATTCTCAGCAACTACAGACTAATCGTATTAGTTTCACCATCAGTTTATTTACAGAAGTAACATCTTCGGTGGCTAAGAATTATGCAACTTCAGTAAGCCCAGTCATGTTTTTGGAAGGTAAAAATTTCCAGATAAAGTCTCTAGAGACCAGATTGCTGAATACATTATTGCTTAATACAGTAACTAGGAAAACAACGTAAGGCTCATAATTGATCACTTACAGAGCACAGAGTACACAGTTCAGCTTACTTCAATAGCTCCTGTGTTTTTTTCCAATATATTGACTTCCTTTAGTGGACTTCTCAGGAACTTTACAAGTCTGCATTAATTTCCAAACATCACAATTTACAGCAGTATTATTATACACAAGTCATATAGTGCCAACAGTTTACGCAGTGCTTTACAATGTATAGGGGGGGGGGGGAACAATTACAGTACAGTTCAATACAAAAGTTACAGGATGGCCCTGCTCGTAGAGCTTACATTCTAAAGGGACGGGGTGGTGGTACAAAAGGTAATAGCTGCAGAGAAGGATTTGATGGGAGTGGCTCGGGGACAGTTGTTAGGTGGGTGTGGGATAGGCTTCCCTGAATAAAGGAGTTTTCAGGGATCTCTTAAAAGGTGGACAGGGTAGGGGCAGGGAGTTACAGAGGATGGGAGAGGCTCTGGAGAAGTCTTGAAGGCGAGCATGGGAGGAGGTAACAAGGGAGCTAGAGAGCAGGAGGTTCTGGGACGAGCAGAGGGGACGATTTGGGCGATATCTGCAGATGGAGGTTGGTGATGTAGATGGGGGCGATGTTGTGGATGGCTTTGTATGTTATGGTTAGCATTTTGAATTTTACACGGTGGGGTAGGGGAAGCCAGTGAAGGGATTGGCAGTCATGGATCGATTAGTGAGGTGTATTAGTCTAGCAGCAGCATTCATAATAGACTGAAGGGGGGATAGCCTGCTTAAGGGTAGGCCATTAAGGAGAGAGTTGCAGTAGTCAAGGCGGGAAATAATCAAGGAGTGAATGAGTTGCTTTGTGGTGTCATTAGTTAGGAAGGGTCGAAGTCTGGAGATGTTGTGGAGGTGACGGCGGCAGGATTTAGCCAGTGATTGGATATGGGGGCCGAAGGAGAGGTCAGAGTCGAGGATTACACCCAGGACCCTGGCATGTGTGGAGGGACCAATGGTTGCGTTGTTGATATTAATGGCGAAGTCACGGAGGGGGGGGGGGGGGTCAGGACCGTTAAGGAGGAAATATAACAAGCTCAGTTTTAGAAAGATTGAGTTTGAGGAAGTGGTGTGACATCCATACCTATATGTCATTCAGTACGTTTTAGATCCGTTAGGAGATTGAGGGGGTGAGTTGAGGAGTGGAGAGGTGGATCTGGGTGTCGTCGGCATAGATGTGGTAATGGAAACCATGGGAGGTCATCAACTGGCCCAGGGAAGAGGTATATAGAGCGAGAATAGGAGGGGCCCAGGGACGGAACCTTGGGGTACCCCCAAACAGAAAGAGGAAGGGGGAGCAGACAAACAGAAAGAGGAAGGGGGAGCGGAGGAGATGGAGTTGTAAGCGACACAGAGCGCTGAGATAGGTAGGAGGAGAACCAGGATAAAAGCAGAATCACGGAGGCCAAGGGAGTGTAATTTGCTGAGAAGGAGCAGGTGGTCAACTGTGTCAAAGGCAGCAGAGAGGTAATATACAGCATAGACAGTATACAGCTGTTATTTTATTGGAAAGCTTGGACTCAAGTGATTTGAAGAATGTCTCTAACCAAAGCTTTTTAGGTTTTGGATAGAAGGGGATGGGACCCTCTCAAGTTTTCACTGCAGTCTTTATCCTCGTTGATGTGACTCAACTTTCTATTTGTATGGCAACCATTGTCACAGGGAAAAGGAAAATCCAAAAGTTGTCCCCATAACAAGATGTAAGAGGAAATCTTCCAGTGGGGACACCTGTTACGATGACAACTAAAAGGGGGATTCCCCCTACTTTGGGAGATTTCTTCCAACTTCCTCTTGCCTCTCTGGGACAGGGAAGTGAAAAAATTTCCCTAAATGACACATAGCCCAAAAAAAAAAAAAAAACACACCTGATGGGAGATGCAACTCTTCTTATACCAAATAGTCTCTGTGAAACACCCTCAACATTATATTTATTTACAGAGAAAAAAAAAAAAAAAAAAGCTACAACCTCAATAATCCAAATGTAATCATGTTGCTGCTCACACTGTGCCCTGGTTCCCCACATTGAAAGTTACCATTAATATAAAATAGTACTGCACAACATTGACAACTAATATACAGAGTAATCAACGAGTGTGCCCAACAGATGTACAAACAAATAAAATACTAAAAAATAACCTTTAGAAATTGTCCTTGCATAGAAAACATCTTAGAACTTGTGTATAAACTGTTCCGCTTGATAATATATAATGTGCAGAACCAATGTGTAATAAGTCCTCCATGAATTAAACCAAGAGAGTTCCACCACCACTGTTATGTTGCTATCAAAATGTGCAGAAAGGATCACACAAAACTTCTTAGCTTCCAATATGTGCTGCCCACACTCCTTGCAGTGTAAAACATTCTGTGAATTCCACCACCATTCACAATCTGCGTTCACCTTAATATGTTGACCTATTAGCGACTATAGGTCATAATACGCTTTCCTCTTTAAGGGGTCTACTTAGTCTTCCTCTGATCCAGGGTGGATAAAAAGCAATGTTTTTTTATTAATTCTGATGTTTGGATTAAAAAAAAATAAAAAAAAAAAAAAAAAAAAAAAAAGATTTTTTTTATTACATTTATTTTAATAAAATGCTTTTGGAGGAAAACATATCTAAAAAGAAGATTGTATTATTATGCATCTTAAATATAAAACTATAATTTTGTTTATTCAGCAGTTGAGCTTGGTTATGTAGCATGAGGCTGTATATTCTGCAATATTTACATTTTTGCTAAACTCATTCAGTGAATCCAAGCTGTGCAAGCTGAGATAACATGCACTGCATTGATGCATTCACACAATTTCACAGTAACCATGAGATAAAACAAAGTTCAGGAATATTGCTTTACATATCTATGTACACTACAAACTGTATGATTGAATCGGTTTCGATATTGCCGTTTTACTAACCTGACAGCTTATTGTTCTAAATGGGAAACCTTCATTTTGTTTGCAAATATTAAAGATTCTAATTACCAGTAAGAATAATTCCTTACATTTAAAGAGCATCTCTCACTTCAGATCCATCATGGCAGCGCCTGTTGGTGGGGCATCCACTCACATGCTGCCGCCACATCCCTCACCTTGCTGTGTCACTGCCTCTTTACCAGCCGTCCCATTAAAGTGAACTGGACTTTTGGTGAGTCAACAGCGGGTCAAAGGAGGAGCCGCTGCGGGACAGAGATGACAGTTGCTCTTTAAAAATTACAATTTCAATTTACTTGATTTAAATCAAATCCACCCTGCTCAGATCAAACTCTTCCCTTGAGAATCTCTTATTGCAACAATAAGGTGTTCTTGGACCAAGGAGTAACCACCATCCACTCCACTCAAAAGTGATAAGAACTATACATAGGGGGTTATTTACGAAAGGCAAATCCACTTTATACTACAAGTGCAAAGTGCACTTGAAATTGCACTTGGAAGTGCAGTCGCTGTAAATCTGAGGGGTAGATCTGAAATGAGGGGGAAGCGCTGCTGATTTTATTATTCAATCATGTGCAGGCTAAAATGCTGTTTATTTTCCTTGCATGTTCCCCTCGGATCTACAGTGACTGCACTTCCAAGTGCACTTTCAGTGCAATTTCAAGTGCACTTTGCACTTGTAGTTTGCACTTGTAGTGCAAAGTGGATTTGCCTTTAGTAAATAACCCCCATAGTGTTTTAAAAACAATGGCAAATTACAGTAAGATGCACTTACCTAGTGTGTGCACTGAAATCCAGCAGTGCACCACCTTAAAAACCTTCATATAACCATAAGGTACATGCCCACTTTAAATATAAGACAACAGCATCAACAATCGTGTAGTTCAGCAGGTACGGGTGGAACGATGACGTCATTAAGCTCCACAGTGATGTGTTTCGTTACTTCTGCCGTGACTTGAAACCTCCCATGAGTAAGCTTCCAAACTGCCCTGAGACTGCTGCTGGACACTGCCATCCTGCATGCAAATTTGGTCATTTAGACAGTCTGTTTTTTCGGCCAGTTAATGGTCACAAAATAGATAATCGTTGGGAAATTTTTGAGCCAAAAAAAACGAAGGACAAGTTTGGAATTTTTCTGCCGAGCGAACGATAGATTGAAAGGTTAATGTTTTTCCCGTCCGAACTGTCTACTAGTGTAAAATAGGGTATATGTAAAAAAAAAACAAAAAAAAAACCAAACACTAAAAGAAATGCATACATTTATGTCCACTGAACGATTTATCGGTCATTACATGATGGCCCCATCGTTTGCGCTCACTGCCGAATGTTCGTTTTTCGAAAAATGGGTTTGGCCGATTTTTCGAATAGTGCATGGCCAGCATTAGAGCAGTCACTTGAAGTTATTGTAAAGGTTTGTTTTGTTTTTTTTAAATAACAAACATGTCATACTTACCTGCTCTGTGCAAGAGCTTTGCACAGAGCGGCCCGATCCTCCTTTGCAGAACTACACTCGAAGAGGAGGAGCCCAGAAAACAGTGGTCCCTTCCCTTCTCTTCTGGAGTCCACGTCGGCGCTCTCCACTCTTTCATGCCCCCTGAGCAAAAAGGTGGCACCTGTGCAGGCACGCTCCTGAACCTCGCTGTGTATTTCCATAGACACACCGCTTAGCAACATCCCCCACTGCCTCCTCACAGGATTTGACAAACAGAAGCAGCTGTTTATTGGACCCCACCATTAGGCCCACCTTTTTTGGTGACATAAAAGGTTAATCATTTCTGTAGAAAGAGTCAGGCCTGTAGAATCAATTCTTTTAGAGGGAGGAGGATTACGGAACATACCTCTGAAGGCACAGGGGCAACTTACCAAATCAAATCCTTAATTTCATGCATGACCAAGTGTGTGGTCTACCTACCTCCTCAGAGACCCTTGTGGTTTAGAATATGTGGGTCACACTACCCGTATGCTACAGGTTAGATTGGGGGAAACACATAGCTAATATACGGATGGGATTTGATAAACATAATGTCTCTAAAACACACCAAGAACCCTAAGGGAACTTCATTCATTGCCCTAGAGAAATATGTCCCCCATTGGCGAGGTAGTAATGGTAGGAGGGACATATCGAGAGCTAAAACCAGCTGGATTTATAAATTGGAGTGCCATGTACCCCGTGGTCCAAATGTGGAGTGGGACATCAATTGTTTTGTTTCATTAATAAATAGTTGATGTCTCCTTCACTGGCCAACCCCTTTGCTCTTCCCCCCTCTTTATACCTTTTACATATTATATTTCCATATATTTTAACATTTTACCATTTTGAATAATGTACTGAGCATTTTGGATGCAAATTTATCAACTAAATAACCTCCTAACTCCTTCGGAAATGCATTTGGTACATTTTCGGGAATCGCCCATTTAAAATGATTTACCAGTTTGTCCAGTTGGTTCTGATCACTGGTTAATGCAAGGCGTTATTTGGGATGATGAGGCATCTCATCCACACATTTATCTATTCATCTAGTTTTAGTTTATTTGTTTACAAACAGTTCACATGTTTTCAGCATTGTCCCCAAGATGGTGCAGTTTAATGAGTCCCCCTCCGCTCATTAAGTATTAAGGGCGATTGACGTTTACTCTGACAAACGGTGAAGTTGGCTATGCCACTCACCCAATGGGAATGCTTCCACATCTCTCTCAATAAGCGTATAATATTTATATATATCCTGTTTGCTTACCCCTGATGACGTCACTTATGACTAAATGCGTTGGGGGAGCTACGTACACACGATGCATGCGCGAATGATATTCACCTATTTTACATGTGGGAAAAGTGACCAGTGTACACACTTATTAATGTAGGTGCACTACTTAATACGAAATGTAACAACTACTTACTAATGAATGTGAAGATATCTACAGTATTGCGCTGTATGTGTAGTTTTAGATTTTGCATATACTACGATCGGAAAGATGCAAAGAAGCATGTGCTCTCATGTGAAACCTGTGCCCGACATAAAAGTACCACTCCCCGCCCCCCAGGTTGGTTACAAGTAGGCAATGGGGTGCGACTTGTGATGCGATTTGGAACTGTCAAATTGTAAGACAACGGGGGCCAAGTTATTGATAGGATTTAAAAAAAAAAAAAAAAAAAAAAGAAGAAGAAGGGGGGGGGGCCCTTTCCCCTCAGATTTTCTAATTCTCCAAAACAAGCCAATGCGGGGTGCACGCTTTCAAATGAGCTGGCATTCATCCAACCAGGACAGCCGTTATCTGTAGGTCACCGAAATTCCACATGGATGTTCATGAGAAAACCTTTATCCATCAGTTGAATGAGCTTGTCAAAAGCATTTTAGCAGGCTTCTCTCTAATCTCTATGGGCACTCGTAATGCTTTTCCATCGCCTGTCCAGAACAGAGCTAGCTGCAATTAAACACTGCAAACAATGTCTCTAGACTGAATTAGAAAAACCTCTAGGTCTAGTTCTGCACTCTGTACTCGCATTGTCCTAATACTATGGGTTTTTTCAAGCAGACTAAAAAATAACCAACTTTTAGTTGTAACAGTTTCCATAGAAACTGTTGGTGGTAGAGCTTACAGTTCTGGACACCGCTGTCGGTGACAGCTCTGGGACTTCCCCTATCAAAAGATCATCATAACAAATACACTGCATTCTGAAGAGGTCTTTGTGTTCTGTTTTATACTGTAATTGATACAATTATAGGATTTAAAAAATAAAACACACACACACACACACACACACACTTTTTTGTCCATTTCACAGTATGACATAAAGAAACCATAAGCAGGGTGCTTGTAGTGCTCTTAAATGCACATAAAAATGTGCATTTATTATTTTTTTACCCCAGAGCCTACAAAGCATTGCACAGCTGTCACAGCTGACAGCTCTCTGCCTGTACCTCCATACAGGCAGACAGTTATTCAGCTGCAGGAACTATGAATGAACTGCAAGGGCACTCATCAGCACCCTCGCAGTTCATTGATCGTTACAATACGTCTGCGGAGGTGGAAAATGGAGCATGGCAAAGTCCAGCACAGTCTGCCGTTTTTCAAAGGAGCCAGTTGTCACTGAGGAGGATGCTGCAAAGTAACATGTTACACCCTTAATACGGGTATAACATGTAGCAAGTTAAAAATTATTACAAAATCCACGCTCGGTTGTAATAAAAAAAAAAAAAAAAAAAAAAAAAAGATAGCAGCAGCCACTTACTTAAAAGAGATGTATGTTTTTTTTTTTTTTTTTTTTTTTTAAGATTCATACTTCCCTAGGTGAAGATGCAGCATTGGTCTGTAATGCTGCACCTGTCCCCAAGCGCCCTCTACATACTTCCCTAGGTGGATGCAGCATTGGTCTGATGCTGCACCTGTCCCAAGCAATCGAACACTGCCGATCACTCAGTTCTCACAGCTCCCCGAGGCAGAGAGCTGGTGACTCTCAGTCACAGCTCTCTGCTCTGCCCCCTCCTTGCTCACTGAAGCGCTGAGCTGTGGAGAGGGTGGGAGCGGCCGGCTCAGGCTCTTGGAAGCCAAGCCGGGTGTCGGTCCAGGGATCTGGGTGGTTCCAGACTCCATGGTCGTGATGATGCCGAGCCTGGACCGACTGACGATATATTATATATAGCAAACATCAATATAAAAACTATATAAAAGGTGATTTGCCACCAAAAGCTCCCGTTTGACCTATGCCTCTTACCGGATAAGCAGGACCATCGATTATAATGGTCAAAAACGCCCAGGACAAAGCATAAACTAATCATCCAGCAGAGAGCAGCAGTCGGTACATCAGCAGCGGACTCCAATCAGTGACTTGAGGAAAATTTGGAAAGAAAAGCTCCCATAGTGAAGCCCATCAAAAAAGTTTGAAGCTTTTATTAAGAGTATTGGCAACAAGCACATTACTATAACTGCAGCAAGTTACTAAAAAATATTTGGCTGGTCAAATTAGTCGTAAAGTTATTAAGTTAATTACATTTTTGTTTGGGCATCTATGCAGCAATGAAAAATGAATTCAGTTCATGAACAGGCTATTATTGCAGGATCAATATGACAAAACTAGACTAGCAATAACATCTCCACCTACTACAAAACACCTATAGAATTGTACACGCACTAAGGTACTGGGAGTTTTAAGTGCAAAAGTTAAGGAACATTTTTAGCCAGCAGATGGAGCTCCTGACTCCATTACATAATTTTCCAGGCTATCCCTATCTGCTTTGCTGTAAAAAATAAAAATAAAAAAAATAAATGAGTCATAGGGAATATAAAAAATGAGGATGAAAGGGATCAATACTTGGATATGCATAAGCTTTGCTGTCAGTCAGCGTGAAGCAGAAGGAGGATACAAGCACAAGATTTAAGAGGTCAAAAAGTAACACCTAAACTAGCTTTATTTGGGCATTTCAACAGCTCCCCATTTTAAAGCGATATTCCCAACTGGAGTTTTTAACTTGCTATTAAAATACCCAGCATCACTATGTGCATAAAACATTAGCTTTGGAGACAAGGTGTAGAAAAGAGTTGAGGTTTTCACATGCTTACAAGGAAGGACTGACATGTGATGAAAAGGCCTAAGGCAAAAACATAAATAAAGAACAAATCTTCAGTTCTGCGATTCCCTCAACCACATCTGTTTCACAACCAAATCTCAAGAGTTTGCTAAAAAAAAAAAAAAAAAAAAAATAAAAAGGAATGGCTAGGGCAGCATACAGTACAGTATGTGATTGTAGTTGTGTGTCCAATAAAGGACTCCAGAAATAAATTGCCTGAGCTGTTTACATAAGTACTTGCTGAACACTACAAGGACCTGGCCACACAATAGTGTCTATATTTTAAATTTCCAGAAGATGGAGGTAGATGAACCCTCTAGACTCAGAGGGACTTGGGGTACTGGATGTCAACAAAAGCAGTAGACCACAGGCGTCGGTTCTTGGTAGGGATGCATTTATGGAGGGTGGAATTGCTTAAGTCAGGGGGAGGGGGGAATAAATAAAAAAAAAAAAAAAAAAAAGTTAGTGCAGTTTGTCTATCCAGTCCTCATCCTGACCTGGGCACAGGGGAAGTGGGCTGAATGATGCTGGGCATAAAACTGAGGACATCTAGAGGCAGAAAAAAAAAAAGAAGTACTGTGTAAGTAGGTGTTCTGATTTTTTGTTTCATACATTTGCAAATAATTAAAGTCACACTGCCAAATCAAAGCACATTTGCAAAGTGTAATCCCGATCTATAAATTGATCTGAATGGCTGTCATTTCTTGCTTTTTGGCACTGGTACATCTACTTGGGGGGGGGGGGGGGGGTCTTCAACTGCCTTCAGCATATCTGGCCTTCTGGTGTACATATTTAGTTTTGAGTGCGACTACCTCCAGGTAAGCCTGCTCTCAATGTATTCATTGCTTTATACTGATCAGCCATCACTTTATGACCACCCACCTTTCTGCCACCATAACAGCCCTGCCACTAGACCTCTGAAGTAGAGCTGCACGATTTTAGATAAAATGAGAATCACATTTTTTTTTTTGCTTAGAATAAAGATCACGATTATCTCACAATTTTATAACATCATCTTTCACATTGCACAAAAAAAAAATTTGGGATAACTTTACCGTTTTTTTTTTAATTCATTAAAAAAAAAAAAAAAAAAAAAAGTGCATTTGTCTCGTCCCGCCATCATATGACAGTGGGCGGGTGGGAAGAGGTTAAATGGTTAAACCTCCCTCATTTACACACAGGAGTTCTTTCCTTATTTGCGTGGCGATAAAACTTGGCAGGCTGCCTGGATTTATTTACCGGCGTATAACACGCACATTCATTTTAAGAGGGAAGTTTCAGGGGAAAAAAAAAAAAAAGTAAAAATTTAAAATAGGCAACTTTGAAGCAAAATAAGGGTCAGTGCCCATCTGCAGCCTCACCATTGCCATCAATGCAGCCTGATCAATGCCCATCCTCGCCATCAGTGCAGCAGCCACCCCATTGCCATCAGTGCCGCCTGATTGATGCCCATATGCAGCCTAGAGGGGACAGGGAAGGGGGCAGGACGAGCGCTGACAGTGAGAATCATCTCTCTATGATAGACAGTGGTCCAATGGCGGCACAGGAGACAGGACTTCCTATTACAGAGGCCGCCAAGTAAACAGAGGATTCTCACTGTATGCAAGATGACGGGGCTCGTCCCACCCCCCTCCCTGTCCCCTCCGAGGCAGCTAAAATTGAAGAAGTATTAGTGTATAACACGCACATGCTATTTGCACCCGATTTTCATGGTGAAAAGGTAAGTGTAATGCCCTGTACACACGGTCGGACTTTCCGACGGAAAATCCGATCGCGTGTGGGCTCCATCTGACTTTTTTCGTCGGAATTTCCGATGCACAAAGTTTGAGAGCTGGACCTAAAATTTTCCGACAACAAAATCTGATCATTTAAATTCCGATCGTGTGTAGACAATTCTGATGGACAAAGTGCCACGCATGCTCAGAATAAATTGAGACGAAATCCATTGGCTACTGGCCCGTTTATAGTGTTATTATGGACTGTCGTGTTGTACGTCACCTCGTTCAGAACGATCGGAACGATCTACTTTGTGCGACCGTGTGTATGCAAGACAAGTTTGGCCCAAAATCCGTCAGAAAAAAATCTGATGGATTTTGTCGACCGTGTGTACAGAGCATTATACGCCAATAAATACAGTATTTTTTTCCCCAGCTGTGAGAACTCTCTGCACTTCTTAGAAAGAACCATGACATGCTGTTCTGAAGATCGGGAAGGGGGAAAGATCGCAATTTCAATTCTTAATTAATCGTGCAGCTCTACTCTGAAGGTATACTGTGGTATCTGGCACCAAGCCATCAGTAACAGATCCTTGAAGTCCTGAAAATTGTGAGGTGGGCTTCCATGGATTGGACTTTTCCAGTGCATTCCACAGATGCCCAATTGGATTGAAATCTGGAGAATTTGGAAGCCAAGTCAACACCTCAACCCATTGTTGTGTTCCTCCAACCATTCGTGAACCAGTTTTGCAGTGTGGCAGGGTGCATTATCCTTCTGAAAGAGGCCACTGCCATCAGGAAATACCGTTTCCATGAAGGGGTATACTTGGTCAGCTACAATGTTTAGGTAGGTGGTACGTGTCAAGTAACACGTAGTCCACAAGAATGGCAGGATTCAAGGCTTGCAAGCAGAACACTGCCCAAAGCATCACACTGCCTCTGCCGGCTTGCCTTCTTCCCATACTGCATCCTGGTGCCATCTCTGAACCAGGTAAGTGACGCACATACATCAGACCATCCACATGATGTAAAAAAAAAAAAATATATCATCATCATTGTAGGCACAGGTTTGCATTGGCACCCTGACTGGTCTGCAGCTATGCAGCCTCATACACAACAAACTGATGTCCATTTTTTCTGCTTTCAAACACATCAATCTCAGGGACAACACGTTGCTGCCTAATGTATCCCACCCACTTTTAAATGCCATTGTAATGAGATAATCAATGTTATTCATTTAACCTGTTAGACACTAAGTTATGGCTGATCGGTGTATACTGTACATGCCGCAAGTTGAGAGCTCACATTGTTTAGACTTGGAGGTCGAGACCACACTTTGCAGATGTTCCTCGACACTGTCAGGGTGAGTAAATCACAAGACTGACTGAACAGGATTACAAATCCTTTGGCAGTGTAGTACATTTCGCTGCCCCAAGTTCATCTTTAAATTACTTTGAACTGGCATACCTTAAAGTAAGTGAAGTAATTTAAGTTGAGTACCAAAACATCAATGTGACTTTCAGTGATGGCAGAAGCCAATGAACTGTATAAATAAGACGTTATGATAGAGAACTAAACAATTTACACAGAAAAGATGCTGACGCAAATGCTATAAAATGTCACATAAAAAAAACTGCAAGAGCATTTGAACATTCTGCAAATTCACAAACAAGGCCAAGTTTTAAGATAATAAATTTGGCTAGGTTGTCGCCTCAACGTTCACCTTGATTAAAATGCAAATGAAAGAAAAAAAATAGAATAATAATACAAGAAAGCAGTTAACCTGAAGTACAAAATAGATAGTTCTGTGGCATAAAACAACTTGATTTAAACATTTGCTCATCCAATCCTTCACTTGTCTGGGTAGTCATCTGGCTGGTGATTTTGCGGCATGGCAGAAGAAAAAAATAAATAAAAAAAATTGACTTTTTGCCAGTATTAATAGGAAAGAGATTGTATTTTAACAAGGAAAATTAACATGTTAGTTTTGGAGCACTAAAAACGACAAAAAGCTAAAATTTGCTGAAGTCCCACATCAGCAGATGTTTTAGGGGCAGGTCAGCCCTCTATCAAGCTGAAAGACGGTGACTCTGCTTGGCACATTGATAAAGAGGGTCTCTGTGCCCCTGAAATGTCAATGCAAGTGCGGTTTGTTTTGCGGATATGGGACTTCAGTGCATGTTACCATTTGGATCCACTATGGGCATACTGGCTGTTTTCTCCTAATAACATGAAAGCGGGCCTAAAAGTAAAATAACAGACTCCATCCCTCGTTACTGCCCTAAAGAATGCCTTGCAGTTTACCCAATATATCATCTCATCCACCCTGTCAAAGCAGCTATAGAGCTTTTTCACACATGCAGATTCTGCCTGCGAATCCACCTTCTCAGTGGGGAATCATCTACTGACCCCCACTGAGCAGGTGGATGACAGGACCCTGTCTGCTCCGCAGTCCGAGTGGACACAGACACAGCCCGCTTTCCTTTATGAGCGATCGCAAGAAAAAACAGACCACCTGTCTGGTTTACATCCGAATGTCATCCGATCGAGAATCCGGGAAACACATACCCCATCCGTCTGTTTTAGCGGATAGGATCGGATGACGGCAGGGGTAAACAGACATGTGTCCGTTGACATCTGCCGGGCAATAGATGGTCCACCTGAAAAACTGACAGGCGGACCTGATCAGACCATCTATTGCCCTCTATTAAGCGGCAGATGTCAACGGACACATGTGTCTGTCTACCCCTGCCAACATCTGATCCTTTCCACCCGTATGAAAGCGGCCATACAGTTAAAAACAAAACCTGTACAGAAAAAATTAATAAAATGGAACATATATTTAACTACCTCCCCTTCCCGAGGAATGAGAAGTACCCGAAATCTCATTAGAAGATGCTCGGCACAGTGCAGGATCTCTAGATTTGGGATGCTCAGCGTTCCCCAAGATATTGCTAGATGGTGAATTCCATCACCATTGCCTAGGCGCCCCAAGTGGAAGGCAGAGGGAAAGGTAAATATATTTAATAATCCTTTAGAACACATTTTTTTAACTGTAAATCTGCTTATTGTGACTGAGAGGAGGTCCTAATGTATTAAGCAGACCTTTCATTCTTACTGTAAGCTCCACTTTAAATTCAAAGATATCTTTTGAAATACCCATCTTTGATAAAATGCTGACCTGGGAGCCTAAAACTGGTCATATGACCCAATGCCTAGGGACTAGGAACCAGTAACCATAGTAATCAGCTTTTAAGTTTTATTGCAAAAGCTTAATTGAACAACCTGAAGTTAGAAGCGGATTGGTTACTATGCACAGCTGCACCAGTTTTAGCAAATCTCCCTGTCCTCATAGATCCTATGAGCCACTACCGTAGGATTCTGGAGTGATTTTTTTTATTTTTTATAAGAACAGAGACTTTACAAACATGTTATACTTACCTGCTCTCTGTTATGGTTTTGCACAGAGCAGCACACATCCTTTTCTTCTCGGGTCCCTCTTCGGTGTTCCTGGCCCCTCCCTCCTGTTGAGTGCCCCCACAGCAAGCAGCTTGCTATGGGGGCGCCCGAGCCAAAGCTCTGTGTATCATTCAGACACGGAGCCGCAGTCTGGCCCTGCCCCCTCACTCTCTCCTCATTGGCTAACTAACTTTGGTTGACAGCAGCAGGAGATAATGTTGTGCATAGCAATTAAGTAGCGTGACTTTGATTGCATTTTAGATGTGGTTTCCAAATTCTACAAGGCCAAAAATCAGACCAAAGTAGCATAGTAGACCCTTTTCCAAATTGCTTTGTGGCTGTGCTGAATTGATGTGAACAGGAACCATTGGAAGCAATGTTATTGCCATTATCAAACGAGTCAGTGCGACCCAAGTCGCATCTGAAATCACATCAACGTGAAGCAGGCCTAAAAGGAGGAAAAGGTCATTTATAAAATATGAAGAAAGAGAAAGGGTTTGTCTTGTATCAGGCAACCAAATCTCGGTAGTCACTCTTTAAGCGCAGGTACGAAAATGAAAGCGGAGATCTGGCTCCTGAAAGGCACAACATAAATGTCATTGTTCTAGGACAGACCTATACTAATTACTTTATAATCCCCTGGTATTCCATTATTTTAACAAAAATAATATTCTTGTGAACACTGTTGTCATAGTAACACAAACTTGTTTATTCCAATTGGCTTAAAGTGTAAATTATCACAGGACTAGACTTTTGGCACAGAGTGTTGAATATATTCCTTCTGCCAGCAAAGCGCTAATTCCCCAATTGATGGTGTTACCCTCACCGCTAACATCATCCTTCACAAGGCAAGCTTATCTAATGATCAACATTTTATCTAATGCTGGAAACAAATGTCAGAAATTAATTTAACATAAACTGCACAAGGTTGTGTGTGGTGCTAAAACTAATGGGGCACTTGGCATTCATGATATATTAATAACTCTGCCTTACAACCAATGCTGGAGGTAATTAGAATTTGTACAATGTTGGGATTATTAGACAAAATGTCACACCAGACATTAAACATACATTTTGTGTGTGTAGACAACTTTGCCATTCATCTCTATAGCCCAGAGCAGCTTCTGTGCACCTCAGCAGAGGCACCCAGCTTCATGTCGGCTTCCAATACGGCGCGGTACAATGGAGACCGAGGCAGCGGGAAATAGGTCTGATGAATTTTAGAAAGTACAAAAAAAAAAAAAAGGGGGGGGGGGGGGGTCAGACAAAAAGACTATCCTCCAGATCAGATGGTAAATTGGGAACACCTTCTGAGGCAGCTCCAAATGTATTAAAGGAGAAGTACAGCCAAAGTTTGACTGTACTTCTCCTGTGGATCACAGAGTGCAGTTTGTTCTGCACACCTGGGCTGAAGCCCGCTGTTGGCTGACATCACATGCCTGGACCGGTACCCCGGCTCAGCCTCTCAGCAAGCTGCTTTACCGCCAGCGCCCGCAATGCCCCAGTGTGAAAGTAAACCGTGAAAAGCACAAAAGGGGCACAGCCTACCTGCTCAGTAGTTAGCTTTTCACATCTGACCCGGTCCGATCTGCCAAAAGCAGATGGATGGCCCTACGTCCAGATCAGTCGCTGGCGGATCGGATGAGATCTGATGAAAAAACGGACATGCTGTCCGTTTTCATCCGATCACTCCATAGAGACCAGCGGCGCTCGACAAGCCCCTTTGCGCTCAGTGAGCAGAGAGGGACTTGTCATCCACCGGCTCAGCAGAGATCAACGGAGAGATCGCCCGCTCAGCCGGCAAACAGAGGCAGACTTCGTGCACCTAACTTATATTAAAACCCAACTCTGGAAAACCTTAAAATTATACCTTACACCCCTTTAAAATAAGCAATGGCACAAGACAGGGGTGCCCACTTTCTCCACTCCTCTTCATAGTCTCCCTAGAACCCCTTTTGCAGCACATTAGGCTCAACCCCGACATCAGAGGACTAGAGACGGATACATACCATCACAAGGTTGCGGCCTATGCGGACGACCTTCTGTTCTACATCTCAGAACCACACACCTCTCTCCCTATACTCTTGTCAGCAATACGCCAATACGGTGATCTTTCGAATTTTAAGATCAACTTACAGAAATCGGAGGCGCTTAACGTTTCTCTCACTCCTAATGCTCAGACTCGCCTTAGCAGCAATTTTCCCTTTCGATGGACCCCTCAGGCTATCCAGTACTTAGGTACAAAAATTCCTTCTGATTTACACCTCATTTACCAACTCAACTTTCAGCCCCTTCTAAATATTTTCTCCTCGGACCTAGACAGATGGAAGACACTAGCTGTTTCCTGGTTTGGCAGATGCAATGTATTGAAAATGAACATTATGCCAAGGCTGCTTTACCTTCTACAAGCTCTGCCAGTTAGGATTCCACAGAACTTTTTCCGAAAATTGCATACAATCTTCATTAAATACGTATGGCAAGGCAAGCCCTCGCGACTTAAGAGATCTCTACTACAGCGGCCAAAGCTCAGGGGAGGGGGTCGGCCTCCCAGACCCAGCCGCATACTATACGGCGGTCCACATGAATAGAGTGGTGGATTGGTGCAGACATTCACACCATAAGTTATGGATCGGCTTGGAACAGGAAGCGGTGCCGTTCCCTCTTGCTGGTCTACCGTGGAGTGGGACACGTGTTTCTGGGCTGTCCTTTTCTCACCCTCTAATTGAACCCACCCTAAAGGAACTGCACAGATACTTTAGGACTGCAGAGACGCCCAGCTTCCCCTCCCCTTTAACGCCCATAATTGGTCACCCGGATTTCTTACCGGGCATCTCTGATAGATCCTTTCGACTCCACCCGAATCAGAGCCTAGTTAGAGCCTCCTCTCTTCTAGGACCCTCTGACTGGAGCGACATCTCAGGCATTTATCCTAGCTTTAATACCTCCGCCCTAGGTAGATGGAGGATCCTGCAACTCTCACACTTTCTCAGATTCCTCCCAGAAGTCAATGGCTTCCGCAGAAAGCCTTTGCCTTTTGAAGACATGTGCCTGGGTGATGAGCCGATAAGAAAATCCCTCTCCATTTCCTACAACATCTTACTTGCCCATACATCTCGAAATGATCCTCCGTTCCTACAGAAATGGGAAAGAGATCTTAACACCACGTTCTCCGAAGACCAAAAAACTCGAATACTCTTTTTTGCTCACAAGTCCTCCTTGTGTAGTAAATACCAAGAAATTACATATAAAATCTTGACGCGTTGGTACAGGACCCCATCCGTCTTAGCATCCATATTTCCAGGACACAGTCCATTGTGCTGGAGATGTGGTTCACAAGTTGGCACAATACTCCATATCTTTTGGGAATGCCCGGTACTGACTCCCTTCTGGAGACAAGTACTGGAGATCATCTACAAGCTCACGGGCATAGCCCTCCAGGATAACCCGGCGGCGATTCTGCTAAACCTGACCCCCATGTCTAGCAAGCGATACCGCAAATCCCTTCTGAAGCACCTCTTGAATGCAGCCAGGGCATGTATTCCCAGTGCTTGGAAGCAACAATCCCCACCGACAGTAGTACAGTGGTTTGCCAGGGTGCGGGATATCCAGCAAATGGAACATCTTACGGCTGCCATAAGGGAAAAGGAGGAGGAACACAATACACGCTGGACATACTGGGACCTGTTCAGATTCTCGGATGAATACAAGGCCTACATTTAATTATATTAACTAGAGGTAATTCGGGGCCGCGGGTCGTCGGCCTTGCCAGTACGTCACACTCACTCTCCTTCCCACCTATTACCCTACCTCTGCTCCCCCTTTATTCCTTTCATAGCTTTCCCACCATTGACACGGTCCGTGTCACCCACTCACTTTTTTCTTCTCTCCTAAAAATTAAAAAAAATCCCCTCGGATTGCGGGAACTTTTTGGCACCGCTCCTAGGGAACTAGGACAGAGAGCCACTACTGACAAGCAATACGCTGTTTTGGATCAGCTCACTAAAGCATTATAACTTAATATCGGTTCAAAGGAGAAAAGCCCTCCCTACCTACCGAGGGGCTCCCCCTTTACTCTAGAGAGCCAACAGTATGGCTTGCACAGGACCTTTAAAGTGAGGCTTTGGGCCAGATAGGATGTCGCCTATATTGTTCTGGTTGAATTGCAAAATTATACCTATCACAGAGTCCCATGAATACAAATGCTCTATTGATCTTTTACGATGTAATTTAACATTGATAAATACCCCAGCATATTTCACCGACTTGGTGAATATACTATTGTTTAAGCCTACTTATGGAAAATATTGTTTGTTATGTCTGATCCATTACATTACTGTTTGATCCGCATTCCTTAAATAAAGATTTAAAAAAAAAAAAAAAATTATACCTTACAGTGTGGCTATGCCTGCACTGCATGGGAGCCAATTACTTATTTAAGTCTAGGGGCATAGAAAAGATTTACTTACCTGATCCTCTACTCCTCCGTGCTGCTAGACCAGTCCCTTCAGCACCTTCTCCCTCATGCTCCAGTGGTTTAAAGGTCCTGGCATCAAGACCAACGCAGGGAACATTGTTCTGCATTGGACGGGATGATGCCAAGAGATAATCAGTCCATCGCCAGTGCTCGGGGGAGCCAAGGATCAGGTAGTAAAAGTGATTTTCCGTTCCCCTAGACAAAACAAGCAGTCAACCCATGCAGTACAGGCGCAGCCCCACTGCAAGAGATAAGCTTAAAGCGGAGTTCCACCCAAAAAAAAAAAAAAAAAAAAAATCCCCCCCCCCCCCCCCAATGTCACATTTGGCACCTTTCCGGGGGGGGGGGGGGGAGCAGATACCTGTCTAATCCAGGTATTTGCTCCCACTTCCAGCAAAAGATCGCTGCAGTATCCGCTGCGTGTGCCCCCCCCCCCCCGCTGTCTTCTGGGAGACACACAAGTCTCAGAAGACAGCAGGGACCACTCAGAACGTGCAGCGCGACTCGTGCATGAGCAGTAGGGAACCAGGCTGTGAAGCCGCAAGGCTTCACTTCCCAATTCCCTTACTAGCAATGCCGGTTTCTCCACCCGGAGCTGAGGGACAGGTCGGTTTCGGGTAAGGACATTGCAGGCACCCTGGACAGGTGTGTGTCCTTATTTTAAAAGTCAGCGGCTGCAGTATTTTTTTTTTTTTTTTTTTTTTTTAAGGCAGAACTCCGCTTTAAAGTTTCCAGGAGTTGGGCTTTAAAGTTCAGTGGCCTTTCTAATTTAAGCACAGCTGCAGTGTGTGTTGGATGGCAGGAATATTGCTATATCCCCAGACCCCCATTTAAAAAAAAATAAATAAAAAAAAAAAAAAATTAAAATAAAAAATAAAAAAAACGGAGTGCCATCGCAGATTTAAAATTCATCAAACTACAACCCCGTTTCCCAAAAAGTTGGGACGCTGTGTAAAATCCACATAAAAAAACATAATGCAATGATTCACAAATCTCAAACCCATATTTTATTCACAATAGAAAATAGAATACATATCAAGTGTTTAAACTGAGAAAATGTAAATGGTGTCCCCTCTTCTATTAAAAGCAGTAGTAAATTGCAGCTTCCAAAAAAAAAAAAAAAAAAAAAAATCCCATTCCTTCCAGCGGCACAGAGCTCTGAAGGTCCAGTATGCCGGACCTTCAGAGCACATGCGCAGGTGACGTCACCGGCTGCATGAATTGGGAATATAATCATTCCCAATCCTGAGCTACACAAAAATAATATGCTCCTCTTAGGCAATTCATTCCTATGGCTTGGTTTGTACTCCTTGATGGCTGGGGCTGCCATGAATACAGGGCAGCCATAGGGATAAATGGAGTAAGCGGCGTGCATGCAAGGCAGACGCAGGGTTGGGCTGGAATATTTCTTGGGCAAAGACTTTGTGGAGCGGGGCTTTTTATTGCAATGCAGTTAAACCATGAGCGGTGAACTTTCACTGAAAGTGAAGTTGCCTTTTAAAGAATGCTGAATGTTATAAAACTATAATAGAACAGCATATAGTAACTCAAAATAGCAAGAACAAGTCAAATCAAAAACCTTCATCCTTGTACACTCTAAGAACAAAGCATTTTTTTTCCTCTATACTAAAAACGGCTATGACTTTGATATGAAAGATTCTATTTGAGAACATAAGCCATCTGCACAGATTTTAATGCCATTGCCAATTAGCAGCAGATGAGCAAAAGTAGACCATTTGGCCAAGGAAAACCCTATGAGGCACTAGGGTTAAGTCTACTGATAAGGGGATGAAGAAGGCCAAAGCAAAGCTTTTCTCTTTTTGTACTGAGCCAAACAGGAATTTGTAGTGGACCTCCAAGAAAACAGCTTATATATCGTTCAAATGCAAATAGGTTTACAATTTTACCTACCAGAGCGTTTGGCTGGTCACATAGACATTCTACAAAATGCACACATCTGCTATCCAGTATAATGCCAATTTATGGTTTACCATTGCTCAGATTTACGCTTTTTTTTGAGGGGGGGGTTTAGCTTCTGGCTCTCTAGACCAGCCGGTCTCAATTTGAGTTCTCACAAAGGGTACTAGGAGTTCCTTAGGCCTTGAACAGGCTGATCTCCCATCTACACTCCTAGGGACAGAATTTTGGCATACATTTAATGTACCTTCTACACTTTTCCACTGAACAGCAATATGAGAGAGTACTACAATGACCACCAATGCGTGGGTGCACTTTGACACTGATCCCCAATTTGAGGAAGCATTTCTCCACTGCCCACTAATGTGAGAAAGAATTTCTCCACTGGCCACCAGTGTAGGAGTGCAATTAACCCCCGACCACCAATACAAGAGGTAATTTCTCCAACTGACCACAAATACAAGAGGTCCTTTCTCCAACTGACCACCAATACAAGAGGTCATTTCTCCAACTGACCACCAATACAAGAGGTCCTTTCTCCAACTGACCACCAATACAAGAGGTCCTTTCTCCAACTGACCACCAATACAAGAGGTCATTTCTCCAACTGACCACCAATACAAGAGGTCATTTCTCCAACTGACCACCAATACAAGAGGTCCTTTCTCCAACTGACCACCAATACAAGAGGTCATTTCTCCAACTGACCACCAATACAAGAGGTCCTTTCTCCAACTGACCACCAATACAAGAGGTCCTTTCTCCAACTGACCACCAATACAAGAGGGCATTTTTCCAACGGACCACCAATACAAGAGGGCATTTCTCCAACGGACCACCAATACAAGAGGGCATTTCTCCAAAGAACCACCAATACAAGAGGGCATTTCCCTACTGGTCACCACTTTCTTTCCATTATCACTAGTTGTTTAAATTATGATTATTGTTGAATATTTTTGTGTAGCGCAGGAGGTCATATACCTCTATGTACACCACATTCTTTACTGTCTACTTTAACACTTTCTGCAATTTAATGATTACACGAATGTACCCCAAGCTGCATATAAGACTTTTCAGCAGGGGTTCCCTGAGATGTAAAAATAGTTTCAAGGGTTTCTCCAGAGTATAAAGACTGAAAAAAAAAAAAAAAAAGAAGACTTGCTCTGATACAATCTGAAGACTGTATGTACAAGACCTTAGTGCTGTCAGTCACTGTAGCCAGGCTTTGGTGAGGAAGCTGGTGTGGCTAGTGGGCTGTGTACAGAACGATGCAGCCAAGACATGTAGTGTTAAAGTGGAACTCCAGCTGTTCATGTAAGCCTCTGCAACTCATGCACATGCAGGGATTAGGGGAGGTAGCCCTTGCTTCAGGACTGAGCAGTGCTCATGTAATGATGTGCTGTTCAGTCCAGAAGTACAGTCTACGTAATGACACAGTCAACGTGTCAATGACAGGATGGGCTCTCAAGAAATAAGCAAAATGACGCAGACTGTCGTTCTGTCTGAAGAGGACCAGCACTGGGACGAGAAGAAAGGTGGGGACAGAGCTGGAGAGCAGAGACTAAGTAGATCTTGGGCATTTTTTTTTTTTTTTTTTTTTTTTTAATAGAAAAGGATGGACAAATATTGGAGTTCCACTTTAAGCTTCTACAAGCTGATGAGAAGCATTAGGAATCAAAAACATCAAAGTTTTGTCTCCCAACACAGAAGATTATGATGGAAATGAAAACCAGTTATAACATAACAGGAAATATTTATCACAAGTGAGAACTATATTGATTCTGGCCTCCTGCCTGGGGAAAAAAAAAAAGAAGAGGATGCCACGTACCGAACGAATGGGGGAGTTTACAAAGGAAGTGAAATGATTCTCCATTGTGGCCACAGGAATCTGAATAGATAGCATGCACAACGCAAACATTTGGTTCCTCTTAACAATAACGCATCTGAATTTCATGTGGACTGTTCCTATGTAGGGAGATACGTTTTATGCAAGCGCTTCTTTCCACAATGATATTCTTGAATTAAACACGGAAGAGTAATACACTTTTTCATCATTCGTGCAAAATCAGTGTTACTAAATATATACATACGGTGATAAGAGCACGCAGGAAGCCGATACTAGATGCGTGCTATTTAAAGCTACAAATTATTCGATAATATAATTAACTTTTGACCATAACGTTAGTATAATTTGTTACGGAAAAATCATTAGACAACTAATGTGATTAAAACTAAAACATGAAATATTGACTCCGAAATAATGGCTTTAAATTTATTTATCAGGGAAAAAAAAAAAAAAAGAAGCATAATAAGTGGAAATCTCTCCCGATACACAAACGGCAAAAAAAAAAAAAAAAAAAAAAAAAAAATGTTTTTAATCTGTGTCCTCAATTGAGAGATTAAGGCTTCATTCACACGGCCAATTCGGGTCATACACCGCCAATAATCAGTGTATTTCTGCTGCAGGGATCAAAGGTTTTTGCGATCAGCCACAGCCAAAAGGCTATTCAAATCAGTGACAGACTGACAAGCATTGTGACTGTCCGCATATTGCGTGGTTACATACAGTTATGGACAGATGAACAGCACTGAATGCAGACAGCTTGCAACCAGGGCCGCTTAACCGTCACCATCTTCATTTAACTACTTGATGTGCGATTACATGCAAACCGACACAAAGCTGCAACGCTTGTCAGCCTGTCATTGGTTTGTACAGGCCTCCTGGGCGCTGCTGATCACAAACACCCATGTTCCCTGCCACAGAAATACACGGATTATTGGCAGTGTAACCACATCAATAAGATAGAAAGTGAGGGCAAGGCCCCATTCACACTTGTGCGACTTGTCATGCGACTTTGGACCCCAAGGTTGCATGACAAGGCCCACACCATGAGTCCTGTTAATGTATATCTGTGCGACTTAAAGTCACAGCGACTTTAAAGTAGTTCCTGCACTACTTTTGTCTGACTTTCATGGGACTTCAGTGTAAACCCTCAAAAGTAGCATGAAAGTCAGACTTGCATGATATACATGTGACTTGTGTGCGACTTTGTAAAGCAAAAGCAAATCGCACTGGTCAAAGCCAAAGTCGCACTCGTCCAAAGTCGCATCGAGTCCCACAGTAAAGTCACAATGGGAATGAAGTGTGAATGAACTCTAAATGTTTTACAGGTACACAACAATAAAAACCTAACTGAGGTTTTAACTCTTCTTGATGGAGATCGAAATAAAAGCAGGACAAGATAAATGGCAGGATGGAATGAGACACTTAGCTGATAGGCTGTGTCCCCTGAGCAATTTTGAAGGAGCATGCCAGGAAAGATATATGGAGCCGCCATTATTCCCCTGTACCAGGATCACTATTACTCGCTGTGTGGCCCTGCTGTTACAAACTACAATTCCCAGAATGCAAAAGGAACTATAGTTCTCATTGAGTGGGATTGTGGGGGTCTATGAGAAGGCGCCCTTAGATTAGGCCTAGGTGCTTATGTGCATTGCCAGTCAATCACTTCCTGGTCATTAGAATGGCTTCTGTCGAGCGGTCCTGCTGGAAGACCAGCATTCGAACAGCGCATGCAGCCAATGATCTGATCTGTGTATTCTGGTTGGGGGGCCCCTTGCTGTCAGAATACAATTGTTGTGTCGGTGCAGGAATTTGTGTTTTTTTTTTGGTTCAACCCGCTGTATACCCAGCTTTGCTGCCCGTGTGAGTGTGTGTGACAGACCAGAAGTCACGTAGCTTCTTATTCAAAGTAGAATGCCAATTACAAAACAGTTGAGACGCTGTGTAAAAATCTACATAAAAAACAGAATGCAATGATCTGCAAATCTCATAAAACCATATTTTAATAACAAAAGAAAATAGAAAACATATCAAATGTTTAAAACTGAGACAATACCCTTTTAAGAAAACAAAAATAAGGAACTTTGAAGTTGATGGAAGCAACACTTCTCAAATAAAAATAAAATATAGGACAGGGGTGAGATATACAAAAAACACCTATAAAATGCTAGACTTTAGATTTTGAGGTGATGTAATAGAAGTAGCGGAGATTTGATAAAATATAGGAAGGTGAAGGGGTGTCTCTGGTATAAAAGATTTTTTTTAAATGTCCATAATATCCAATTTTAGAAGTGTTGAATGCATTTTTGTATATCTTGTCAAAAAAAAAAAAAAAAAATCATAAGAGAAATAGTAAAAAAAAAAAAAAAAAAAAAAAAAAAGACAGGACGGGGCAACAAAAAGCTGGCAAAGTAAGACCCCTTTCACACTGGATATTATGGACGACAATTAGAAAAAAAAAACAGAGACACACCTTCACCTTCCTATATTTTATCAACTCTCCGCTACTTCGATTACATCACCTCAAAATCTAAAGCCTAGCATTTATAGGTGTTTTTTGCTAAAAATAACGCCGGAAAAGCGCCTGAATACGGCCCCCCATTTATTTGAATGAGTGCTTTCACACTGGGGCGGTGTGATTGCGGGGCGGTAGAAAAAGTCCTGCAAGCAGCATGTTCGGGGTGTGTTTGGAGCACTGTAAATAGCACTCCCAAAACGCCCCTGCCCATTGAAATGGCTGGACAGCACTTCCAGAGTGCCGCAAAATGGGTATTTTTAGGGTACCGTTGTCACGAGACCTTAAAAAAAGCGACCCGCTAGTGCCCAAAAAACTGCAGCTAAAGCGCCACAAAAATGACCTGCGCTTCGGTGTGAAAGGAGTCTAAGTGGTACCAACCACTTACTGGAAGAAAATATAACTTATTAGATAAAATGGCAACAGGTCAGTAACATGATTTGGTATAAAAAGAGCATCTTAGAGAGTCAGAGTGTCTCAGAAGTAAAGATGGGTGGAGGTGCACCAATCTGAAGAGCTGCGTCTAGAAACGGTTGAAAATTTTTGAATAATGCTCCTCAATGTAAAATTGCATAGACTTTAAAATATACAAAGTAGAAGTTAATTGTGGGCGGGACAGAGCAGAATTCCCCTGGTCTGTCAACCAAACAATGAAGTGGGCAGGTTGGATCTGAAGTACAAGATTCAGGAAACAGAGGCCTTCTGACCGATTCAAAAGGGGATTGCTTAGTGGGGGGGGGGGGGGGGGGGGGGGGACACCTGTATTGAACAGAATGGAGAAATTGCTGAAATGACCTTTGGAGAAATGCCAAAGAATTCAGCTTTAAGTTCTCGTTTACACTTGCAGTGGATCGCTCTTCAGGAATGTTTGATAAGTGGTGAAGAGACGTTCTGTCACCTACTCACTGCCTTTATTAATCCCTAAAAACCATCACCACTGCACCGCAACCATGTGCATTCAGTTGAATGGGTGATTTTCGCCTTGATGCAAATCATACAGTTTGTAGTGTACATAGATTTGCAAAACAATGGAATAAAGGAATATTCCTTAACTTGGTTTTATCTCATGGTTACTAGAAAATTGTGTGAATGCATTAAAATAGATTTTTACTCCAAAAGCATTTTATTAAAATAAAATTTGATAAAAATCTAAAAATCAGATTTTTTTTTTAAATCATTGATTTATATCTTGCTTTGTGGTATGTGAACAGCCCATTCACTTCTATTGCAGTTTGAACTGAGAGTGTTCAAGGGCCAGTAAAATCCTGTTTTTTGACTGCCCCTGTCACGTCACATTCAGCTGGCTACCCATCACATTTTGCTACCCGCTGGAGTGCGCATGCGCGACGCCGCCATTCGCATTCCAACACTGTTGTAAAACACCACTTTGCCAAAGAACCCCCTCGCGGGCTCGCTTCACTCGCCACGCTTCGGCACGGCCTCAATTCGCTCGGCATAATTATAATCTAACTATGTCCACTTGGATGGTGGGACTCAGGGGTGTGGCCACGAAATTCTGCACAAGCGCAGATCGCTACAGTGTTGGAGCGCATATGGCGGTGTCGCGCATGCGCAGTCCAGCGGGAAATCGCCATATGTGACGAAACACCTCCTCTCCAACCACAAGTGTAAAACAAGGCCTTAGGTTGCTTGAAGCTTGCCAAAAAAGTTTTAACAGCTCTCTCTATACACTGCTCTTATAAAGGCTGAAGCCCGAGTGTAAAAAGGTCTCAAAGTGGACAGGACATAACTCACGTTTAGGTCTACTTTAGGGGCCCGATCACACAATGTGTAGCTAGCCGAGTTTTTCCTCATGGATAAAAAATATGCAGGTAACTGCAATGACGCAGGGGTGACGTTATTGCGGCTCCGGCCAGTCACAGCGCTGGACCGCGATACCCGGAAGTCACTACGGTATCATGTTGCGTCGGAGGAGGACAACGAGGGTCGCTTCGGGGGCTTCCATCTCAGGTAAGTTATTCATAATGAGCTAGTATGCTATGCATACTAGCTCATTATGCCTTTGCCTTGCAGGGTCCATTTTTTTTTTTGTTTTTTTTAGGCTTTACTTTCCCTTAAAAGGTCATACTAAACACAGTTTAATTTACATTGTCCCTTCTCTTTCTGTATGTGGATGATGGCGCTGAAATTATTTTAATAAAAACAAAACATGCATGTCCCTTTTTTCCTAATCGATATACAGCTGTCACATGACCCAGATCTTTCCCAGCCTGTCTGCAGGGAAACATAAGCAGGAGGAGCTTCTCGTCCTCTGCTACTGGTCACATGTATAACATACAAAAAAAACAAAAAACAAAAAAAAAAAAAAAAAAAAGCCTTTGGAATATAGGGAGTAAAAAGAAAAAATGTATATCAATAAATGGTTTTAAAAATTGTAATACAAATATATATTAGAAACAGAATCTTTATTATTTTGTGGAAATAACACGCCCCTCCAGTCTGCCTTAGAATATGAATGAGGTGAAGCCTCCACCAATATATATGCAATCTCCTACTCATTGTGTGTAGCTGGTTAGTGGGCACAGGGGAGGGGGGAGGGAGTGGGTGGTCATTTACCATTATGTATATGCCCACATGTTTGACTCTATAGTCACTTGGGCTGCTCAGATGTGATAGGGAGGAAATTTGCAGCATAGAAACTCACTGGAAACTGAGCATGTGCAAAGCTGCCACCACAGCTGCAAAATCCCTAGCTGAATTGGGGACATGAACAGAGGTTGGAGATAGAGAGCAGCAGGATCAACCAGGTTTTTTGCAGAATACAGAAAATTTATCTCATAGTGACCGAGTGAGTATGAACAGCATGTAATATACCATTTATTGATCGTTTTTTTTATAATGTGGATTTAGTGACACTTTAAAGGAATTGAACCATACAGTTTTTAGAATGGAAAACACAACAATGCGGAGATTAAAGTACATATAGGTTAAGACTGTAAGGGCTCGTTCACATGTGTTGTGCCCCCTGAAGGGCAATCTGCGCTCTGATTTAACCCTGCAAATGCTGCCCATCCGCATTGCATTAGTGGTATGTGTACAGCCCTGAGCGGCTACATCTCCGTGATCAGGCAGGTAGTTAGGGGGTAGTGGTGCAACGGATCGTCACCAATCCGTGATCCGAATGGGTCAACCTGTTCGGATCGGCACACCACGTGATCCGCGGATCGCTCCGCTGCCTCGGCCTTAGGAAAGGCCGTGGCTTCGGCCTAGCTCCGGAGCGGTGGGCATCTTGGTACACCCGGCGGCTGTCTGTGGATATACAGTGCAGGAGATGTCTGTGGGGGAGATGTCTATTACAGTGGGGGAGATGACGTGGATATTACAGCAGTGGGGAGTCTTTTTTTTCTAATATGCTGATCCGAAAAATTATCCGATCCGAACCGTGAGCTTTTTGATCCGTTGCACCCCTATAAAGGGGGTGGTAAAAAGTGCAGCTCAATTGCCTGGTTTTACCATCCCTGGTCACTCGTGTTTGAGCCCCAATGGGGCAGCTGCAATATTCCAAATAGGAAAGGCACTCCCAGAAGCCCCTCAAAAAGTAAAGAGCAAATTGTACACATATAGAGAAGTGCACAAACCAGTACTGGTGTGATATTAGAAGTACAAGTAGCTGATAATAAAGTAGGTAATATTAGAAACACTGCTGTATGTAGATTGCTTTGTTATCAGCTCCATGCCAGGGGTTTCTTACTGAAGAGGGCAGATCTTTGCATACACACAATGTGCTCATGTTTTCAGAATAGCAATGCAGAGCAAAATCTACGGATTGGTCCAATTTTTAAGCAGGACAAAGCAGTGTGTATTTTATGAGCGGTTCTATGGATCACTTTGGGTCACCGGTCTCATGAGGGGCAGTAGGTAAAAAGAGTTGCCAGGCATTACATCCTGGCACACTTCTATCCTTTGCCGTATATGCCACCCCCAGAGCCCCGACACTGCCAGGATATGCCGCCAAAGTCCCTGTAAACAAGGCACGCAGGAACCCCCGCTTCCCAAAATGCTGTGCTTGAGTGGCCAATCACCAGGAAAGCTTGCCAAGCCCTGTGCTAGTAGACACTGGAGTGGGTTGATAAGGAAGAGATAAAAGGAAGTACCTTAAATTGGCAATATGCCATAGATTTTCACAAACACTTGTAAGAAAATTTGCATGAATGTTGATACCAAAATCTATGGCATATAACCAGCTTAACCACTTCTGCTCTAGAGGGGAAAAAAAAATTAATACACAGGTAAAAATCTGACTTTGGGTAATTGTTTTTTTTTTTTTTTTTTTTAACTTAAAGTGGAACTACACTGCATCTGAGCACCACAAATTAACCACTTCAGCCCCGGAAGATTTTACCCCCTTCTTGACCAGAGCACCTTTTGCGAGTCATTGCAACTTTACACCAAAACAAAATTGGTGTCTCTTATTTCCCCACAAATAGAGATTTTTATTTTGGTGGCATTTGATCACCTCTGCGTTTTTTATTTCTTGCGCTATAAACAAAAAAAAAGAGCAAAAATTTAGAAAAAAAAATATATAAAAAAAAAACGTACTTTGTTAAAATAAATATCCCCAAAAATATATATATAAAAAAAAAAATAAGCGCATATTGATTGATTTGCGCAAAAGTTGTAGCGTCTACAAAATAGTTTTTTATTAATTCCTTTTTAATTTTTTTTTTTTTTTTTTATTAGTAATGCGGCGATCTGCAATTTTTATCATGACTGCGACATTATGGCAGACACATCGGACACTTTTGACACTATTTTGGGACCATTGTCATTTATACAGCGATCAGCGCTATAAAATACTGATTACTGTGTAAATGACACTGGCAGGGAAGGGGTTAAACACTAGGGGGCGATCAAGGGTGTCCTAGGGAGTGATTCTAACTGTGGGGGGGGGGGGCTACCACTGACATCACAGCGGTCACTGCTCCCAATGACAGGGAGCAGTCACTAGGCAGAATGGGGAAATGCCTTGTTTACATAGGCATCTCCCCGTTCTGCGGCTCCATGACACGATTGCGGGACACCGGCAGACGTCGAGTCCGCGGGCACGGTCACACTGTATGCGGCAGGCGCACACCGGCTACCCCCATCAATTAAAAGGAGACGTACAGGTACGCCCATTTGCCCACCGCTGCCATTGTGCTGACGTATATCGGCGTGCAGCCGTTGGCCTTCAGCTTTACAACCACTTTAATGTATTTGCTTTATTCAAAGAAAAACTCTCACATCCATCCAGGTCTCCCTGATTTATTTTGATGAGAAATCACTTTAAAAAACACCCCCCCAGCATTTCTGGCTGCGGACATCTTGAGTAAGGGCAGATGATTCATGTAGCATTTATTTCCTGAAATCCATTGGCCCTTAGCTCAGGCAGGAGGGTGCGCTTAGCTCAGCGAATCCCTCCTCACCTCTGGAAGACTCCTAGGACGTAATTTGTCTAGGCCCAGAAATAAGGCAGTAACTGAAGTAATGTTTAAAAAATAAAAAATAAATAAGGCCTCTTGCACACGGTACTGATGGTTGAGCTTCTGCTTTTTCCAATGTAATTTCAGGTGTTAGTTTTGCACAAATTTTTCGCGATCACGCATTCACGTGCACAATAGCTTCCTATGGAAAATGTATTTATATTTATGCTCATATGCATGTTATTTCAAGCGCACCCATGCAAAATACTGATTTCGAAAACAGATTTTTTTTTTTTTAACTGAGGACCGAAGCACTTGTTTACACACCTGCATGTAAAGAATGGGCTACAATTTAGCTCCGGAAAAAAAAAAGGGGGGGGGGCCCTCTTGTGCAAGAGGCCTAAGGATTACAAATAATCACTGTTGAGTGAGAGAGTGAAGTTCCACTTTAAAACCCTCAGAACATTATAGATTTCTGAAAGCAGAGGCCCTGTAGAATAAAAAAAAAAAAAAAAAAAAAAAAAAAGGTAGTCGTTGCAACTGTTTATAAAATGGACATGGATTTTTTTTTTATATAACTTTATTGGTATATCCCCCTGTGATAGCACTGGGCAGATAACTCTGTTATGGAGACACTGGGGGGAGGGGGTGTTCTAATAGACCCCCTGCCCTCCAAAGCATGTAACTGTGCAGAGATCTGTTCAGTTGTGAGCTTCTCTGGCTCCGTTGTTAATCATTGTTGCTTTTGGTATCACTCTGGGCAGAGAAGATCGACGAACAGATGATCTTCACTCTCCTCCCTCCCACCACTTTGAAGCCTTCCGATGTGGTCCCAGGCTCCCAGTAAGACCCTGGGAACCACACGGGGAAGGGATTGCGCTGCCCGCACCATGAAAGGGATTGGCAGGTATACAGCTGCTGGATCACTTTACAGCTGGAAGCCGGCTGAGCAAAACTGGCACACTATTACTGCCATCAGCTTACAATACCTTTACAGATGACAACACCCCATATTACCATATCTGTACAAAATTACAGCACTATGTATAAAAATACCTGTACAGAATGACAGCACTCCATATTAGCATTCCTGTACAGGTGACAGCACTCCCCATTGCCATTGCTGTACAGGTGACAGCACTCTCCTTTTTCTTCTGCTGCAACCGTCGTTCTGATAAAAACCGTTGAAATGATTACTTTTATAACCTCTAGGTAAGAAACCAATCAATATAAATATCATTTTTTTTTACAAATACTGGTCACTTTTATTTATTGTCCCTAATCCCATAGGTAGGGGGCGCTATTTGCTCCCCCTACTTTCATTCCTGTACAGGTGACAGCACTCCCCATTGCCATTCCTGTACAGATGACAGCACTCCCCATTACCATTCCTGTACAGATGAGAGCACCCAGCCCCCCTCTGCACACAGTATTACTCTGTCACTTGCACTGTACAGAACTTCCATGCTACCCTCCCCCTGATAAGGTTATATACAATGTGTATTGCCCATCATGCATGCAGGGAGTTGTTGTCTCTGACCTGTATATGACGGCAGTCTCTCTCTCTCTGTGATGTGCTCCGTAGTCCCGGGGAGCGGCGCTGTCCTCCGATAATCGCAGTGACAACACACACAAGTCCTGGCAGCGACCACTGATCAGCTGCTGCTATAGGGAAGTGAAGGGCGGAGCCAACACCGTCTATTGACATCCACCAGCCAATCCTCCCGCACCACGCCCACATTGGGCGCAGCTGCCTATCAGAGAGTAGCTTTTCTTTTCAGCTGCGTGCCTAATTGCACAGCCTGGTTTTCTCATTGATAGTACGCAGAGGTGATCAGTAGAGGGCGCCGTGGAGCGGCTCTTTCAGCTGTGTAGAGACAATGATTACAGAGGGGAGTGTAGTGTCCTGGTTGTGGTGACCCATAGGATAGACTATACAGATAGAATGCATAAATATCAATGTAGGGCTGCTGGAACCCACTGCATTTGTGGGGAAAAAATGGTTTGAATGCAGATATATTAAAAATAAATACGTTTATTAGAAGAAAAAAAATATTTTTTTCACCACTTCCATTCCTATTCTGACACTCTCCTACATGTAAAAATCATTTATTTGCTAGAAAATTACTCAGAACCCACAACATTATATGTTTTTTTAGCAGACACCCTAGGGAATAAAATGGCGGTCATTGCAACTTTTTATCTCCCACGGTATTTGCGCAATAATTTTTCAAACGCCTTTTTTTGTGGAAAAAAAAAACGGTTTCATGAATTAAAAAATAACAAAACAGTAAAGTTAGCCCAATTTTTTTGTATAATATGAAAGATGATGTTACGCTGAGTAAATAGATACCTAACATGTCACGCTTTAAAATTGGGATTGCGCCAAACTTCGGTACTTAAAAATCTCCATAGGCGACGCTTTGAATTTTTTTTACCAGTTTAGAGTTACAGAGGAGGTCTAGTGCTAGAATTGTTGCACACGCTCTAACACACGCGGCGATACCTCACATGTGTGTTTTATATGGCGTTTACATATGTGGGCGGGATTTGCATGTGCATTCGCTTCTGAGCGCAAGCTACAGGGGTCAGGAGCATTTTAAAATTTTTTTTTTTTTTTTTTACTTCATTTTTTATATTTGTACACTTTTTTTAAAAAAAAAAATTTTTTTTGATCACTTTGATTCCTATTATAAGGAATGTAAACATCCCTTGTAATAGGAATCTATGTGACAGGTCCTCTTTATGGAGAGATGCGGGTTCAATAAGACCCCACATCTCTCCTCCAGGCTGAAAAGCATGAGATCGAGAAAAAAAATTCACCGATCTTATGACGTCACGCCCGGGCCTCCGACGGTCGTAAGTTAAGTTGCACTGTCCCCTTGCTTATTCAGGGCAAAGTAATATTGTAACCCCCCCCCCCCCCCAACACTTTATACTCATCTATATTTTGACACCCCCATAGCTCCTTCTACTGTGGTCATCAATGCAAAATACTTGGTGCTTGCAACAGGTATGATGTAATATGTGAGCTCCTTGCATTATGCAGTGCTTAGGGCTTGCAGCCAAACTCAGTAGTGAAGTCACTGCTCATTCAGAGCTCTGACACCAGCCAGCGCTGGGTATTTTGGTAGCAGCTGTGGAAAAGGAGTGCTGGAAAGGTGTGTAGAAGAGGGTCAAGTCTGGGCTTTCAATAAACACTGTCACTTTGCTGCGAACAGATAAGTTGACAATGCCTTTTTTTTTTTTATCTCACCAATATAAGTTCTTTCCTTGGATCCTTACAGAAATAGATTCTGACAACAGATTTGACTAGAACAGAACTCGCACAATAGTCAAATCCCCAATGTACTCTGATGGTCAGGGGCTACAGCTTCTTACTCTTAATCCCCCCCCCCCCCCCCCAGAAACCGACGCTTCCCAGTTTTACTGAATAATGTTTTGTCATAGTCTGTGTTCCTACTGGAGGGATTTTACACCACTTCCTGTATCAACAGGAAGTGAGGGGAAATCTCTCCAAAAGAAAAAAAAAATCTATCTGTATTATACCTTTCCCCACTGTGTGCAGTGTTGGTCATCTTACTTTAAAAAAAGTAATTAGTTAAGTTACAAATTACTTCTCCAAAAAAGTAATTGAGTTAGTAACTCAGTTACTACATTGGAAAAGTAATTAGTTACTCAGCAAAGTAACTGACTTTTTTTTTAATATTCTTAGGGGCGGGTCTAGTATTATGGTAAGCAAGGGGCGCGTTCCCCCCTGCATGTCTATTTCCCCTCTGTACCCCCCTGCACGTCTGTTCCCCCCCAACACATATATCTGTTTCCCCTCTGTACCCCACTACACATCTGTCCCCCCCACACACACACATATATCTGTTCCCCCTCTGTACATCTGTCCCCCCCAAACTCACGGATCGGATCGTTGCTCGGATCAGAGTCACGGATCGGATCATTTTTCGGATCAGCAAAACCTTTGAAAATTCCACCACCATAAAGCCCCCACTGTAATATCCACGTCATCTCCCCCAACTGTAATATTGGCTGAGTATGGCTGGATACGGCAGAGCATGGCTGGGTATCACCGAGTATGGCTGGGTATAACCGTGTATGGCAGAGTATTGGCAGAGTATTGGCAGAGTATTGGCAGAGTATGGCTGGGTATTGCTGGGTATTGCTGGGTATTGCAGAGTATGACTGGGTATTGCAGAGTATTGCAGAGTATGGCTGGGTATTGCTGGGTATTGCAGAGTATTGAGAGTATGGCTGGGTATTGCAGAGTATGGCAGGGGCTATTGCAGAGTATGGCAGGGTATTGTCTGGGTATTGCAGAGTATGGCTGGGTATTGCAGAGTATGGCTGGGTATTGCAGAGTATGGCTGGTATTGCAGAGTATTGCAGAGTATGGCTGGGTATTGCAGAGTATGGCTGGGTATTGCTGGGCATTGCAGAGTACTGTCAGGGTATTGCAGAGTATTGGCAGAGTACTGGCTGGGTATTGTCAGGGTATTGCAGAGTATTGCAGAGTATTGGCAGAGTACTGGCTGGGTATTGTCAGGGTATTGCAGAGTATTGCAGAGTATTGGCAGAGTACTGGCTGGGTATTGTCAGGGTATTGCAGAGTATTGCAGAATATTGGCAGAGTACTGGCTGGGTATTGTCAGGGTATTGCAGAGTATTGGCAGAGTACTGGCAGAGTACTGGCTGGGTATTGTCAGGGTATTGCAGAGTATTGGCAGAGTACTGGCTGGGTATTGTCAGAGTATTGGCAGGGTACTGGCTGGTTTTTGTCAGGGTATTGCAGAATATTGCAGAGTATTGCAGGGTACTGGCTGGGTATTGGCAGAGTATTGCAGAGTATTGGCAGGGTACTGGCTGGGTATTGCAGAGTATTGGCAGGGTGTTAGAGAGTATTGGCAAGGTATTGGCAAGGTATTGGCTTGGTATTGCAGAGTAGTGGCAGGGTATGGAGGGATGGCTGCTGCCATCCGATCTCTCCCCTCCACTGTACAGATCTGTACACAGAGGGGAGACCGGCGTCATCTTGACGCCGGTTTGTTTACAAGTGATCGCTCCGTCATTTGACGGAGCAATCACATTGTAAACGGCCGACGGGTGCACCAAGATGGCCACTGCTCCGGAGCTAGGCCGGAGCTGCGGCCATCGGGTGCACCAAGATGGCCGCCGCTCCGGAGCTAGGCCGAAGCCGCGGCCTTTCCTAAGGCCAAGGCCGCGGACGGCTCCGCGGATCGCGGCGGGTAAATGCGGTAACGCCGCCCCAGTAATGGGAACGGCGTTACCGCGAAGGGACGAGTAATCAGTTAGATTACTCGTTACCCTCCGTTTACTTTAGCGGCGTTAGTTCCATCACTGACTGTGTGTAACACTAAAATAAATAAATAAACAAACAAAGTTGGGTTAGCAGTTCCTGTAAGAGGCCCATTCTTGTAGTGATATGCTGCAGTGCGTTTTGGGAAAGATCTTGCATCCTCCCATGTTGATGGGTTCCAATTAAAAGTTGATTCAAATTGTGACAGCTCTGAAAAAACATGGCACCCTATTAAATTGCACACTATACTGCTCATTGTAAACAGTCATGAAAGGCAAAATGTAATGTTCGCTGTCCCCGGAACACATGGTACAGACAAAATGGCTCCAGGAACAGATAGAGGACCACAATTCTTCATCAAGTGACCACTAGCTATATATGCCAAATAATCCCGATCCCACATCACATTATATCAGTGTGTGTGTGTGTGTTTTGACTGTGCAAGCAAGGTGTGTGATAGTTTTTGTTTTCCTTACAAATTGTTTAATATCTGAATATGTCCCAAACATTGCTGCTGTTTCTGAAATCCTTTTAATAAACCACTTCATTCAGTTGACTCCATGTCTTTGGCCTCTTTCTGATGCTGTACCTATTATTGAACAGAAGATGGCAGTGTACCACCACTACAAAATCAATAGTTTACTGATGGAGTTGCATGTTTTAATATGCAAAAGCCATAAAAGTATACCACATATACACACATATATATATATATATATTTATTGTCTATAGGCGAATACAGTGGAACCTTGGATTATGAGCATAATCCGTTCCAAGAGAATGCTTGTAATCCAAAGCACTCACATATCAAAGAGAGTTTCCCTTTAGAAGTCAATGGAAACAAAGATAATTCGTTCCGCATTGACTTCTATTGCATGCAATACCGTATGTGGCCAGCGGTTAGGGGGGGCGCCGGAGAGCCTCGAAATACTCAGAGACAGCTCAACTGAACTCGGAAACCCTCTGAAAGGCTCAAACACTTGGGAACTGAGTATTTCCAAGTGTTTCCGAGTATTTCGGAACAGCTCCGAAACGTTCCAAGTGTCATCGGCGCCCCCGCATCTCTGGCCAAATGCGGTACTGCACACCCCATTGACTTGAATCCTGCCCGTTTTGCAAGACAACACTCGCAAACCGAGTCAGGATTTTTTTTTAAAAGTTGCTCGTCTTTCAAAACGCTCGTTAACCACGTTACTCGTAAACTAAGGTTCCACTGTAGTATTAAGTCCACAGGTACCTGTATGAGTACCTGTAAATACTAAAGCAGCGCTACTGTCATTTCCTAATATGACCAGCTTTCATATGATTATAAGCACACGAGGTAAAGGTGAATTACAGATGGTGATTAAAAAGTCCAAAAGACACAGGTAGTGGTCCTAATGTTGAATGGTAGACGTGCACCTCACACCAAGATCCTTAAACTGTGCGTCACACTCCCCTTAGAGGGGTTCTCACTCACCAGATATAAATAGAATTTAAGCCTTGGTTGGGTCATAACTGCATATCACCTCCACAGGTTCTTGGATTAATGGGAGGAAAAACTCCACATAGTGTAAAAAAAAAAAAAAGAAAAAAGAAAAAGCATAAACTGCAAAGCTAAGGAGATGGTAACAGCCAGGGCGGCCTGTCCATTAAGGACGCACGGGCGCTGTTTTTTTTTTTTTTTTGAAGCACCGGATAGAGTCAGAGGCTCTAATAGGCTTCAATATAGGTGGGGCTCCGGTCCTATATATATATATATATATATATATATATATGTTACATATATACCTATGTTACAACAGCTGAATATTTCTTGTTGTAACACTGATCCTAGTCCCAGCCAATCAGGAAGCCGGTTTTGACACCGGTCACCCGATTGGCTGAAAGGACAGGCGATCCTATTAGATGCCTAGGAGGGGAGGAGCTGGAAGCCGTCATGAAGGAGAGGACATGGAGCCGCTGCACTATGCTGCCTGCCACCGATGGGGTAAGCAGCTCCGTTCAGCAGCGCCGACCATCGCCGTCCATCTAGGCCACCCAGCTACCCAGGACGCATCCTCGGACCCCCCCAGCAACGTGTACCGGGAAGGGAACACGCATCGGAACCCTCCCCGGACTCTACACTAGGCACCACAGCCCCCCTTACATCACCAACGCGTAACGCCGTAAGCCCAGCCGCCTAGGAAACACTGCCACCTAGCCAGACCGGCTATCCGCCCCACTACTCTCCTCATCCTGCCCCCGGGAAGCCTTGCGATCCTCCACCAACCCGGACCCCCCCCCCCCTGGATCTCGGACCCAACTGAAGCCACACGGGAAGTCCCCTAGCCTCAGGACAGCCCGTGGATCGGGCCTAGCTTGGTACACCCAGAGGCGGCCGCAGCACATCACAGGCCGGCTACACTCAGACCCCCAAACGTAATGTACAGAGCTCCCTGCCTCACCCAGCACCCACTCAGCCTCTAGCTGAGTTGCATTGTTGGAAGCAAGGCGTGCGGGTCTGAAGCCCCAGGCGTCAGCATCTTGGGCCCAGACCGTCAGCCATCTTGGTACTCCTTGGTACACCTGGCTACACTGCACCTCCAGTACCCACCAGCAACGTTACCGTGACCCCCCACCCTCCCCGGCTCCCACTTAGCCCCCAGCTCAACAGGGCATCGCCATCACATCTCGCAGGACCGTCATCAACCGCATCTTGCTGTACCACCATCTCCACAGCAGCTGCATCGTCGCCACATCTTGCCGGACCTTTCGCCAGCTACATCTCGCAGGACCATCATTCCTCAGCAATCACATCGTCGCCACATCAACAACCACATCTCGCAGGACCGTCGTCAACCACATCTCGCGGGATCATCACCTCCTCATCGCCATATCAACAACCACATCTTGCAGGACCTTCGTCAGCCACATATCGCAGGACCACCATCTCCTCAGCAACCACATAGTCGCTACATCGACAGCCACAGCTCGCAGGACCATCATCTCCTCAGCATCCACATCGTCGCCACATCGACAGCCACATCTCGGAGGATCTTCGTCAGCCACATCTCGCAGGACCATCATCTCCTCAGCAACCACATCGTCGCCACATCTCGCAGGACCTTCGTCAGCCACATCTCGCAGGACCTTCGTCAGCCACATCTCGCAGGACCATCATCTCCTCAGCAACCACATCGACAGCCACATCTCGCAGGACCTTCATCAGCCACATCCCGCAGGACCATTATCTCCGCAGCAACCACACCGTCGCCACATCCCATAGGACCTTCATCAACCATATATCGCAGGACCATCATCTCCCCAGCAACCACAACATCACCACATCCACAGCCACATCCCGCAGGACCCTCATCTCTTCAGCAACCACATCGTCGCTGCATCGACAGCCATATCTAGCAGGACCCTCGTCAGCCACATCTCGCAGGACCATCACCTCCTCCTCATCAACCGCATCTTCGCCACATCGATAGCCACATCTCGCAAGACCATCATCTCCACAGTAACCACATCGTCGCCACAACTCGCAGGACCTTCATCAGCCACATCTTGCAAGACCATCATCTCCTCAGCAACCACATCGTCGCCAAATCAATATCACCACCATCATACTTATATTTTTTTCTCTCAGCATGTACATCTACAAATACTCAGCGGAAACCCTTCGCAGGCTAAGAAACATCACCTCAATATTGCCAACGCCCATTCAAAAAATACTACAAAAAGAGCAATTACTAGGGATCAACCCACAATCAACCACCAATCAAAGGAAGACCCGTATTCAGCCGCAACACTTAACATGTGCCCTGATTAACACCAGATCAGAAGTCAAGCACAGACAAGAAGTCAACGACTTCATCACCCAAAACAACTTAGATTGTCTCTTCATCACAGAAAGCTGGCTAACACCCGACTGCAACACCATCCTAACCGAATTGGTCCCTGAAAAATACAGGATCCTAACGGAGCATAGAATAGGAAAAAAAAGAAGGAGGCCTAGCAGTGATCTTCAAATCTGACCTTACGCTTGGCAAACCTACGCTACAGAACCCAGTGACTTTTATGGAGACACTTTCTCTACAGCTGCAAACAAGACCCCAAGACACTATTCATATACTGCTATGCTACAGACCACCAGGACCAAAGACAAATCTCCTAATACCCTTCACTGAATTTATTTCAATGCACACCCTGAAAACTAAAAACGTTTTGGTACTTGGAGATTTTAATCTCTGGGCAAACAACACCGAAGACCCCATCGCCTCTGCCTGCATAAACCAACTGGAAGAACTAGATCTTCAACAACTGATAAACGCTCCAACGCATGGTTCAGGACACACTCTGGACCTCATCTTCAAACAAAATATCGACATCAACATACTCAACAACTCACCGCTACCATGGACTGACCATCACGCCATCAAATTCTAAATCACCACCAACAACACCCTCCAGAAACCGAACCACTCAACAACAACATACTGGACCAGATCTCAGAAGAAACTACACTCAGAACTCTTCAAAACCACACTATCTAACAAAATAACAATTCTAAATTTAAACCACTCGACGGACAAAGCTTTAAACAAAGCGTTACTACAAACAGCAGACGCAGTCGCTCCGAAACGCAGAACACTCATCCGCAACAAAAATTCTGGATGGTTTAATGGAACTCTTACTCTACTGAAGCAGGAACGCAGAAGAGCTGAAAGAGCCTGGAGAAGAAACTCTTCAAATGAAAACCACACAAACTACAATACTCTCACAATGAAATATCACAAAGCAATCTTCAAAGCTAAAAAAAGAACACTTCTCAAACACCATCACAAAAGCCCTAAACCGCCCTCGTGAACTATTCAAACTAGTCGCCCAGACTATGAACCCTACCTGCCTAGAGCCCCCTACAAATGAAACTCAAGAATTTTGCAACGAGTTATTGGATTTTTTTATCGACAAAATCAACAACATTCCGGAAAAAATCCAACAGAAAAATACAATCAACCCCATCCAAAAAGAGGAAACTGATTCAAACATTGCACAACCACCGAACTTTTCGCTGACCCCGATCGCCATAGACACCACAAAAAACATCATCAGAAGCCTCAGAGACAGCACATCACCCAACGATATCATCACCACAAAACTTCTGAAAGAATGCTCCGACATCCTGGCACCTACTATAACACTACTCATAAATCAGTCATTCAAAGAAGGAATCGTTCCTAACTCCCTCAAGCAAGGCATAGTCAAACCCCTCCTAAAGAAACCCAACTTGGATCCAAGAAACCCTAACCACCGAAGACCGATAACTAGCTTGAACACCATCTCCAAGATTATGGAGAAAGTAGTGGTACAACAGCTACAACTCCATCTGGACACTCACAATCTCCTGGACCCTCTGCAATCAGGCTTCCGCCCCGGGCCATGGCACAGAAACAGCACTCCTCAAAATTTGGGATGATGCCTTGGAAGCAGCAGATGATGGAGAATCATGTCTCCTGGTACTCCTGGACCTTAGTGCAGCATTTGACACACTGGATCACAGCACTCTACTCACCCGCCTCAAAGAAGTAGCAGGAGTCACAGATTCAGACTTACTATGGTTCACTTCCTTCTTAGGAAATCGATCACAGACAGTGAAACTTGGAGCCTTCACCTCTGAATCTCGCACAGTCTCCTATGGAGTCACTCAAGGATCACCTTTATCACCCGTGCTCTTGAACATTTACATCCGTCCACTCCTTAAAATGATCAGCAAATCAGACCTATGCTTCCACTCATACGCAGATGAAACTCTACCTTCGGATCCCTGGACAAAAAGACCAATATCAGGAATTAGAAAAATGCCTCACATCAATAGACGACTGGATGTCCACAAGCTCACTCAAACTTAATGGAACCAAAACAGAACTCCTCCTAAATGCAAACCGGAAAACTAAATCTACAACACCATGGACTCCGCCCACCATCCTTGGACAGACCATCCCCTAAGCATAAAAGCCAAAAGTCTCGGTGTCACCTTCGATTCAGAAATGTCAATGGATGCACAAATAGGATCAGTAGTCAGCGGATCCTACCACCTTCTACGCCTGCTGCGTAGACTCATCCTCTTCATTCCAGAAAAGGACAAAGTCATAGTGGTAGGAACAATCATCAACTCTGTTTTCCTGCTTCTGAAAATGCTACTGTAGGTGCCTGGCTTCTATACTGATATGTTAAAAAAGGGGGGTTGGTTGGGACTTTGTATGAAGCACGGCTAAGACGTATACATAAACTGGTAATTATAACATGATAAACAATAGTAGCACCTTAACAGTTTAAAGTGCATAATGACAATGTAATTCACAGTAATATGATTTTATATATATATATATATATATATATATATATATATATATATATATATATATATACACATATACTGTATCTCACAAAAGTGAGTACACCCCTCACATTTTTGTTAATATTTTATTCTATCTTTACATGTAATAACACTGAAGAAATTACACTTTGCTACAATGTAAAGTAATGAGCGTACAGCTTGTATAACAGTGTAAATTTGCTGTCCCCTCAAAATAACTCAACACACAGCCATTAATGTCTAAACTGCTGGCAACAAAAGTGAGTACACCCCTAAGTGAAAATGTTCAAATTGGGCCCAAAGTGTCAATATTTTGTGTGGCCACCATTATTTCCAGCACTGCCTTAACCCTCTTGGGCATGGAGTTCACCAGAGCTTCACAAGTTGCCACTGGAGTCCTCTTCCACTCCTCCATGATGACATCACCGAGCTGGTGGATGTTAGAGACCTTGCGCTCCTCCACCTTCCGTTTGAGGATGCCCCACAGACACTCAATAGGGTTTAGGTCTGGAGACATGCTTGGCCAGTTCATCGCCTTTACCCTCAGCTTCTTTAGCAAGGCAGTGGTCATCTTGGAGGTGTGTTTGGGGTCGTTATCATGTTGGAATACTGCCCTGCGGCCCAGTCTCTGAAGGGAGGGGATCATGCTCTGCTTCAGTATGTCACAGTACATGATGGCATTCATGGTTCCCTCAATGAACTGTAGCTCCCCAGTGCTGGCAGCACTCATGCAGCCCAAGACCATGACACTCCCACCACCAGGCTTGACTGTAGGCAAGACACACTTGTATTTGTACTCCTCACCTGGTTGCCGCCACACATGATTGACACCATCTGAACCAAATAAGTTTATCTTGGTCTGATCAGACCACAGGACATGGTTCCAGTAATCCATGTCCTTAGTCTGCTTGTCTTCAGCAAACTGTTTGTGGGCTTTCTTGTGCATCATCTTTAGAAGAGGCTTCCTTCTGGGGCGACAGCCATGCAGACCAATTTGATGCAGTGAGCGGTAAAATAAATTCACTTTAATTAATCTTTTTTTTTTTATAAGTTTAAATGAATTTGAATGCAAAAAACACAATATATAACCCAATTTTTTGGTAAAAGATGATGTTACGCAGAGTAAATAGATACCTACCTAACATGTCACGCTTTAACATTGCACACGCCCGCAGAATGGCGACAACCTACGATATGTGAAAAAACACCATAGGCAACATTTTACTTTTTTCCTTACTTTTTTTTTTTTTACAGGTTACCAGTTTAGAGTTACAGAGGAGGTCTAGTGCTGGAATTATTGCTCTCGCTCTAATGATCACAGCGATAACTCACATGTGTGGTACAAACACTATTTACATGTGTGCGTGTGACCTGCATATGGAGGGCAATGGATGGTCTGATTGGGTCCCCCTAAAACACTCACAGGTGGACCTGATCGGTTTGCCCGTGGGAAAGGGGCCTAAGTGATTCAATCAGCTGCTGATAACTAATAAACCGAGTTGTGCTAACCTACCACAAAAGTTTTTGTTCATGTGTCCCCACAGACTGACCCACAGAGGTCCACCCACTATTTGTCCTACTGACTATTGGTACGAAGACAGAAAGTGAGCTAAAACCCTACATTTAGAACTGTCATGAGAGCCAGAGGGGGGAGGAGTAATCTTCCAATGAGGACAACTGTTTAGGGCCGGGTCACGCTTGTCAGGCGACAGTCGTGTCACATTATGTGCAATGGAACCGTTCTAATCGCTCCGTCTTAAAAAAAGTTTCCTGCAGTACTTCGGGGGGACTCCAGCAGGACTTGCATTGACTTCTTCTGTTAAAGAAGCCGTATAGAAGCCACACCGGTGTGAATCAGCCCTTAGGGTGGTAATTCCCCTAATAGAAATTTCCACTTATTTCCTTTTGCTTCTCCAAGACAGGACACAGACAGCAACAAATAACCTGATAGGAGTTCCAATCTTTCCTTACACCAAAATAAACCCCCAAAAACAATGTTTTGGCTGTACATACAGTTTAACCTCCAACAGCATTTAGAACTTGACACAGTTTCTAACCCTTCCCTACGCCATCTAAAAGTAACTTTTGGCTGCACTTTGGCTTTAATAAGCATCAGACTAATCTGGATCGAAGTTTGAATTTTCTGCACGGAGGAACGTTCTGGCACGACCGTCTATATCTTGGTAGGAAAACTCGACAGACAATCAGGAATCAGACGAAGAGTTGATGAGTCAATGTCGATTCTTTGGCACCAGTTGGGGATGTTCGCACAGTCTCGCTGACTAAACCCATAGGCCTCTGTGACATGCGTTTCACTGCTAACTTGGCAAGCTTCTCTGCACCATTCTGCCTGTCATGAACTATGACATTTCATGATAAATGCATGCTTAACCACTTGCCGACGGCCGCACGCCGAAATACGTCGGCACAATGGCAGCAGTGGGCAAATGGGTGTACCTGTATGTCCCTTTTAATTGGCAGGGCTAGCGGGCGCATGCCCGCCGCGTACAGCTTGAGCGTGCCCACGGGACCCGCAGACAAGATGTCCACCGGTCTCCCGGCGATCGTGTCATGGAGCCGCAGAACGGGGAGATGTAAACAAGGCATTTCCCTGTTCTGCCTAGTGACATGACAGGGAGCTACTGCTCCCTGTCATCGGGAGCAGTGATCGCTGTCATGTCAGTGGAAGCCTATCCCCCCCACAGTTAGAATCACGCCCTAGGACACACGTAACCCCTTTATCACCCCCTAGTGTTGAACCCCTTCCCTGCCAGTGTCATTTACACAGTAATCAGTGCATTTTTATAGCTCTGATCGCTGTATAAATGACAATGGTCCCAAAATAGTGTCAAAAGTGTCCGATGTGTCCGCCGTAATGTCGCAGTCACAATAAAAATCGCAAATCGCCACCATTACTAATAAAAAAAAAGTATAATAAAAATGCCATAAAACTATCCCCTATTTTGTAGATGCTATAACCTTTGCGCAAACCAATCAATATACGCTTATTGCAATTTTTTTTACCAAAAATATGTAGAAGAATATGTATCGGCCTAAACTGAGGAAAATATGTGTTGTTTTTATATATTTTTGGGGGATATTTATTATAGCAAAAAGTAAAAAATATAACTTTTTTTTCAAAATTGTCGCTCTTTTTTTTGTTTATAGCGCAAAAAATAAAAACCGCAGAGGTGATCAAATACCACCAAAAGAAAGCTCTATTTGTGGGGGGAAAAAAAAATGTCAATTTTGTTTTGGTGTAACGTCACATGGCCGCGCAATTGTCAGTTAAAGCGACGCAGTGCCGTATCGCAAAAAGTGCTCTGGTCAGGAAGGGGGTGGTAAAAGCGGTTAAAGCAGAGGTCCACCCTTAAAAAATAAAAAAAATACAGAAAAATGCTCCTAAAAATACGTTTTTTTTTTTTTTACAGGGCCGGTACAAGGCAGGGGCGGACGGGGCACGTGCCCTGGGCGCTACCATTTTCTAAAGGGGGGGGGCGCGCCGCAGCCTGCAGTTTAAATTGTGTCATGGGCCCGCCAGTACATTTAATTGCTGTGCCTGTGTGTGCCCCGGGCGCCGAGTGCGCTCCGCTTCTGCTGTATCCTCCCTTGTCCCTTCTTTCTGCTTGAGTCCCCCCCCCCCCCCCCCCCCCCGGAGGAGTCACTTAGTACATGCCAGCGCGGCAGCGCCAGCGGCGTGACGTCACTCACGAGGTGGGGGGACTCAGAGGAGAGGAGCGCAGGTAGCTCTGTAGCCTTGGCGCGCTGTGAGCCTGTGACCCGGAGCAAGGAGCTGCTGCCACCTGCCTGCCTGGCTAGTTAGAACGAAACTGCTAGAAGAATAGAGATAAGAAGAAGAGGAGAGATAAGAAGAAGAGAGAAGAGAAGAAGAGAGAAGAGAAGAAGAGAGAAGAGAAAAGAGAAGAAGAGAAGACTTGAATTTACAGCCAATGTGTCCATAGGTACTTTTTTATTTTTTTTTTACATGACAGAGACAGAGACAGACAAGACAGACAGACAAGAGACATGACACACACTTGCTTAGGCCCCTTTCACACTGGGGCGGGAGCCGCGGTGACGGTAAAGCAGCGCTATATTTAGCGCTGCTTTACCGTCGTTTTGCCCGCGGGTTTCGGCCGCTCGCGGTGCGGTTTTACCCCCTGCGAGCGGCCGAAAAAGGGTTAATATCCCCCGCAGAGCGCCGCCGTAGCGGCGCTTTGCGGCGGTATTGCCGCGGTTTTACCGCGGTGTCCCATTTAAATGAATGGGAAGGAGCGGTATAGGAGCGGTGAATACACGGCTCCTATACCGCTCCAAAGATGCTGCTAGCAGGACTTTTTTTGCCGTCCTGCTAGCGCACCGCTCCAGTGTGAAAGCCGCCGGCTTTCACACTGGAGTGAATGGGGCCGTTTTTTTTCAGGCGCTATTTTTTTCAGGCGCTATTTTTAGCGCTGTACCACCTGAAAACCGCCCCAGTGTGAAAGGGGCCTTAATATGCCTTTTCCACTTTTTTAATTTATGTAAATTGTAAAATGTTAATTTCTGAAAATATATGTGCAAAGTGTTCAGTGGTTGTGGCGGAATGTACAGTACAGGACTAAGAAATCTTAACTGGTTGCTGACCGCTGGCTGTCAATTGACGGCCAAGCGGTGCAGCTCTCGTGGCGGGAGGGCGTCATATGACGTCCTCCCCTTCCTGGCCCACCAGGGGGCGCGCGCGTGCCCGCCGTGTTACTGGGGACTCAATGCGCATGCCCGGCGGCTGCCATGTCCGCCGGGCACTCACGATTGCCCGGTAACACAGCAGGACCGTGGATCTGTGTATGTAAACACACAGATCCACGTCCTGTCAGAGAAGAGGAGACCGATGGTGTGTTCCCAGTACAGAGGAACACCGATCGGTCTCCTCCCCTTGCGAGTCCCCTCCCCCTACAGTTAGAATCACTCCCAGGGAACATATTAACCCCTTCAGTGACCCCTAGTGTTAACCCCTTCCCTGCCAGTCACATTTATACAGTAATCAATGCATTTTTATAGCACGGATCGCTATATAAATGTGAATGGTCCCAAAAATGTGTCAAAAGTGTCCGATATGTCCGCCGCAATATCGCAGTCACGATAAAAATCGCAGATCGCCGCCATTACTAGTAAAAAAAAAATAATAATAAAAATGCAATAAAACTATTCCCTATTTTGTATGCACTATAACTTTTGCGCAAACCAATCAATGTACGCTTATTGCAATTTTTTTTACCAAAAATATGTAGAAGAATACGTATCGGCCTAAACTGAGGAAAAAATTTGTTTAAAAAAAAAAAAAGAAATTGGATATTTATTATAGAAAAAAGTAAAAAATATTGTTTTTTTTCAAACTTGTGACTATTCTTTTGTTTATGGCGCAAAAAATAAAAACCGCAGAGGTGACCAAATACCATCAAAGAAATCTCTATTTGTGGGGACAAATCTGGGTACAGTGTTGCATGACTGCGCAATTGTCATTCAAAGTGCAACAGCGCTGAAAGCTGAAAAAAGGGAAAAGTGCTTTTTTATACTACACATAAAATAGATATTTTTTAATAGAGTTGATTAATTTATGTACAATGTAAATGTTTTCTTTTTGTCATGTAATTTTTTAAATAAATCTTTATTTTTTAAATATTGTATTCCTTGTGTCAATTATTTAAATATAATAAAGTTAATATATTAAATACAAAATTCTCTCTCTCTCTCTCTCTCTCTCTCTCTCTCTCTCTCTCTCTCTCTCTCTCTCTCTCTCGATCTCGATCTCTCTCTCGATCTCTCTCTCGATCTCTCTCGATTTCTCTCTCTCGATCTCTCTCGATCTCTCTCTCTCTCTAACGATCTCTCTCTCTCTAACGATCTCTCTCTCTCACGATCTCTCGATCTCTCTCTCTCGATCTCCCTAACGATCTCTCGATCTCTCTCTCTCGATCTCTTGATCTCTCTCTCTCGATCTCTCTCTCTCGATCTCTCTCTCGATCTCTCTCTCTCTCTCTCTCTCTCTCGATCTCTCTCTCGATCTCTCTCTCTCTCTCTCTCTCTCTCTCTCTCTCTCTCTCTCTCTCTCTCTCTCTCTCTCTCTCTCTCTCTCTCTCTCTCTCTCTCTCTCTCTCTCTCTCTCTCGATCTCTCTCTCTCTCTCTCTCTCTCTCTCTCTCTCTCTCTCTCTCTCTCTCTCTCTCTCTCTCTCTCTCTCTCTCTAGATAGATAGATAGATAGATAGTTCTTAATCAAGTTTAATCAAATTTATTTGTTTACATTTTTTATTAAAGGTGACTGCTGCAGAAAGTGTAATAAAGGTGGAGAAACCTTTGGAGATTGAAATTATTTTCAAGTAATATTACTATAAATTATATTATTATTATTATTTTAGTAATAATTAGCATATATATTTTTTATTACTATGAAATATATATATATATATATATATATATATATATATATATATATATATATAGAGAGAGAGAGAGATAGAGAGAGAGAGATAGAGAGAGAGAGAGAGAGAGAGAGAGAGAGAGAGATAGACAGAGAGAGAGAGAGAGCTGTACTCACCGGTCTCGAAAGGTGAAAGCATTCATCTCTCAAGACCCTTGAGTTTCAAACTCTATCTTTTGATTTATACTCACTAAAGCCTTTGTTTTGCACCTGGGCACATCTTTATCCCTTATCTCTGTGTGAAAACTTTTAGGAGGGAAGTTTAAGGAAAAAAACTTACATTTAAATGCCCATCATTGCAGCCTTGTGCAGTGTCCATCTGCAGCCTTGTCCATCATTGCAGCATTGCCCAGTGTCCATCTGCAGCCTTGTCCATCATTGCAGCCTTGCCCAGTGCAGCCTTGCCCAGTGCCTTTGCAGCCTTGCCCAGTGCAGCCTTGCCCAGTGCCTTTGCAGCCTTGCCCAGTGCAGCCTTGCCCAGTGCCTTTGCAACATTTCTCGTTCTGTCTAGCTGCTGAGTGGAGAGGATGAGCGCCGTGTGACAACATTCCGAAAGCCGCGTGTATTTTTTGGCTAGTCTCGGGCCGGCTCCTCTCGCAGTCCCGCCCACCTCCACTGATTGCGAGAGGAGCCGACAACATACAGAAATCCTAGTTCGGCTAGTCTCGGCTCTGCTTGCAGTCAGGGGCGGGACTGCGAGAGGAGCCGAGAATAGCCGATCCTCTCGCAATCAGTGGAGGTGGGCGGGACTGCGAGAGGAGCCGAGACTAGCCGAAAATACACGCGGCTTTCAGTATATCGGCTCCACTCGCTCCCCTCTTAAAAATCAGCAGGAGATCGCCGGGGAACGGCGTATAACACGCACCCACGATTTTCCCCTGATTTTAGGGGAAAAAAGTGCGTGTTATACGCCGATAAATACGGTATACATACAAACAACTTCATTTGAGTTAAATTATTCTAAATAAAAAAAAATGTGTATATCTATCTATCTAGAGATAGAGATATATATCCTTAGATATATATAGATAGATCAGATATAGCAAGCTGTGAGTCGCTATGCCTAAGAAGAGGCTTGGTTATGTTATTAGTGCGCATGTGCAGGATTACCGAGACAATTATGTACTGTGGGCAGAAGTAATGATGATATCAGACATGGAAGACCACAGTGAGAATGGCGCCAGTAAGATAAAGATTTTATCCATATAAATAGTGATCAATCATTTTTTAATTAAGATGTCTTTCCTAATATTAGGAAATTGGAATTAATATGGGAGGGTTTACTACCTCGTTAAGTGTTGATTGGGAGAGTGAAGTTCCACTTTAACGTTCTTTGGATATTTTAAATGTTGAAGCTGCTTACTATTTTTTTTTTTTTTTTTACACATATAATGTATTTAGAAATTTTAGTCCTCATTTTCTGATTTACCGTTGCTGCATGAACATCCAGTTTTTGACAGGAGTTTGCTTGGTATTATTGTTCTGTAAAGAATGTCCAAAAAACCATCTGGGGCAGAATTCCGAAAACGAAGAAAATTGGTAGAAGAGGAAGCCACAAAGTTATCTCAACAGTGGCAGAAATGGTTGAAACAACCTACAAGCAACGTTTCTCTGAATACCACCACATTAGAAGAAGCTGCCAGCACAAGTTCTGCAACTGACAATACTTCAGCCACAAATATCAATGTCATCACCCTAGATCAAGAGATGATTGCTGTCAGTGAGGCTGATAAAAGTTTGGAGAACACGATTTGTACAGAAGAGAGTGACAGCGAGCCATTTGTTTCTGAAGCCCAAGCAGCAGAAAAGCAAACAACACTAAGTGAGCCCTCTTTAGATGATACTTCGCCTGAAGCTTATACTACGATTAACCAAAACGATCCTCCCTCATGGCCAACTTTAACAGACAAGATTAGGTGTTATCTGGTTGAAAAGGGCCCAGATCAAGGAAAAGATGGTGACTTTGGAAAATGTAAACCACAAGAAGGACGCACTTTCAATGCCACTTGGTTTACTAAAAATGTACGTAGTGGTAAAAATATTGATCGTGCATGGTTGATTTATTCAAAAATCTCCAATTCTTTATTTTGCTTCCCATGCATTTTGTTTGGTAAGCACAACTATGCATTAACCGACCCAAAAAAGGGATTCTGTGCATGGAAACACCTGAATCCTCGTATACCTACACATGAAAATTCACCAGAGCACCGTGAATGCTATTCAAAGTGGAAAATGATGGAAAAAAGTTTAAAAGATGGGAAAGTAATTGGCAGTGAACTGGAGAAAGTTATTAATACTGAAAAAGAGAAGTGGCGAAATGTCTTAAAATGTATTTTGGATAGCATATTGTTTTGTGCCAAAAACAATCTGGCACTTAGAGGTTCCGAAGATGTCATTGGTAGGCCACATTCTGGTATATTTCTTGACATTTTAGAAGTAATAAGCCATCACAACATGTCATTAAAAGAAAAAATTGATACACATCGGAGGCACACCGTCAGTTACTTCTCCAATAAAATTCAAAATGAATTTATCAGTTTATTGGCCAACACTGTTCGCTCTACCATTTTATTAAGGATAAAGGAGGCAAAGTTTTTTTCATTGCTTTTTGATTGTACTCCAGACATCTCCCATCATGAGCAAATGAGTGAAATCATACGCTATGTCACTGTTGTTAAAGGGAAGGTGACAATAGAAGAGAGCTTTATAGATTTTATTCATACAAAAGAGAAAACTGGAAGTGGTCTAGCCTCAGAAATTATTAACAAGTTAAAAACCGATGGAATTAACATTAAGGATGCAAGGGGTCAAGGCTATGATAATGCAGCTAACATGGCTGGCAAATACAATGGTGTGCAGGCAAGAATTCTGCAAGAAAATGAACATGCAAGATTTGTTCCATGTGCAGCCCATAGCCTAAACCTGGCAGGGGTACATGCAGCTTCCGTGAGTCCAGAAGTTAAAACCTTTTTCGGAACTGTTCAAAGAATGTTTACATTTTTCTCCAGTTCCACATCCCGCTGGGAAACCCTAATGAAGCTTGTAAAGACAACTCTAAAGGGTCATACAGATACTCGATGGTCTTCAAGAGCAAACGCAATAAAAGCTTTATTTACACAGATTACTGATATATGTGAAGCTCTTACGGACATTATAGAAAACTCGTCAAATCCTGAATCCGTATCAACATCTGAAAGTCTTCTGCTGCAGGTCAATTATCGTTTTTTGTGTACGCTGTTTGTGTGGAACAGAATCTTGAATCAGGTCGATCGAGTAAACAAAGCTATCCAGGCCAAAGGGATTTCCATACTACAGGCATCTCATATGATTGATGGCTTAAGACGCACTTTTCAAGAAATGCGTAATATGGATGTCCAGGAAATATTTAATTATGCTGCAGAAGTATGTGAAAAACTTCAGATTCCTGCAATATTTCCACCAAAGAGGCAAAGAAAACCTAAAACCAGAGCCTTATACGAGTCCCAAGATGCCCAGGTCAACCTGAGTGAAGAAGACCGTTTTAGAATTGACTTTAACCAGGTTTTTGATGTTCTCATCGCTGATGTGACATGGAAGTCACAAACACTAATGGAAACATCCCAGGACTTTGAGTTCCTCTCTGGCCCTGCTCTTGTCACAATGACTGTGACAGAATTACAAAAATCTGCATTTAACTTGGCTTCCAAGTATAACAAAGATCTGGATGGCTTGGAAATCTCTGCTGAGATTGAAAGCTTTAAATTTTTCATTGAATCTATACCATCAAATTTTAAATCTGCAACACCTCTTGAGCTGTGTCAGATAATACATGACTATTCTCTTAATGCTTGTTATCCAAATATTGAAATAGCATTGAACATTTTTTTGACTCTTCCCGTCACTGTTGCATCTTGCGAAAGGAGCTTCAGCAAGCTGAAACTCATTAAAAATTATTTACGCTCAACTATGGGCCAAGACAGGCTTTCAAACCTCAGTATACTTTCTATTGAGTATGCGACTGCAAAAGAAATAAATTTTGATAATGTCATAGATGATTTTGCTTCTATGAAAGCAAGAAAGGTGTCTTTGTGAATGATTATGTCATAATACAGGCATACCCCACTTTTAAGTACACAATGGGGTTTATTTACTAAAGGTGGAAAGTGCAAAATCAGGCTCACTTCTGCATAGTAACCAATCAGCTTCTAACCTTGGCTTGTTCAATTAAGCTTTGGTAATAAAACCTGGAAGCTCATTGGTTTCTATGCAGAAGGGAGCCTAATTTTGCACTTTTCACCTTTAGTAAATAAACCCCATTGTGTACTTGTTTTGCAACTGTTTTCAGTTTACAAGTTTACAGAAATTTTTGCACTTTTTTTTTAAATTAATATTTAGTACTAAGGGGTTCTTTTTGGCTGAAGGCCCTGTATGTTGTTTAAAATATGTCTGTTTGTTGTTTTTTTTTTTGCACTTTTCATATTTATATGAATATTTGTATTTGGGCACTGACTACATTTGAAAAAGTTTACAGTTCATTTTGCACTTTTATATATTAATATTAACTCTGTTTCTATTGCATTAAACCTAATTTAACTTGTATTGTTTTAATATTCTTGTTTTGAAACGACATTGATTCTTTATTAAAAACGGGGGGGGGGGGCGCAGTTGTGCCATCTTCGCCCTGGGCACCAAATGGCCTTGTCCCAGCACTGACACTATAGGATTGTAAAAGACCTGGGACACCTTTGGGTGCCCCAATAAGAGTAGTATTACAACGCATGTAGCGTCTTGTGATGAACAGTGGGTGTGGCCAAATTGTGCTACTGATGGAAGAAGCTTAAGGAGCATAGTTAAATCAAACAAGGTTAGTCTGTCCCCCAGTACACCCCCCCCCCCAGGTCAGTCTGTACCCCAGTACATCTCCCCCAGGCCATTTTGTACCCCAGTTAAAGCACTCCCCAGCAATATAATTAAAAACACTGGAAGCCGATGGAAGAGGGAGATAGGAGGACTGGTGCTGCAGGGCTGCCACTGATGTGTCCGGGTTTCAGGTGGACTGAAACCCAGACACAGGATCTAAAACCTGTACAGGTGGCAACCGCCTGAAGTTTCCAGATTCTCCACTGTGCCCGTTCGGTGAGAATACTGCTCCAGTACTTGCTTCAGTTACTCACTGTGGTCCCTGGTAATAAGGTGGTTGGTCCCTTAGTGGCGAGAACTTCCCTACCTCCAACAATGACAGATTCTCCGGCCGGCAGAACCGTCACTTCTGGTTGGACTGCAAGCCACAATCCCAACCCTGCGCTGCTCTTGCTTCTGGCTAGGCTCTCAGACAGCCTAGCAGCCAGACACCCCTGGGATAGGCACAATCTCTGGCCTAGCAGCCCGGGACACACGACACACATCCACCCAGACACCCATCCAGGTGGCACAGAACACAGATCACCTGACTCCACCCGAATATATAGGCTTTCTCAGCAGGCCAATGGATCCAAGAAAACCCCTGCCCATTGGCCTTATATACCCCATATACCCATAACCTGACCTTGGGTTGTCCTTCTCCTATCTAATACCACCAGGTACCCGGCCACCTAGTGGTAGAAGAGAAAAGTGCAACAAGGCCAAACTTAGGGAGAAATCAATGGATCTCTAACAATCAACCAGGCTAACTACTCCTAGCAAGTAAATCTGTGAGGAGCATCCCTGAGTAACTCCAGTATATAAATGGAACTTGTGTCCTGTAACTTTTTTCTTACAAGTGTAAAGAGCGAATTTATATTTCTGTTTACAGTAAAAGGAATTGGCCAGGATAGAACTCTGGGAACTGCCACTGCAATGGCCGGGATAGAACTCTGGGAACTGTCACTGCAATGGCTGGGATAGAACTCTGGGAACTGCCACTGCAAAGGCTGGGGTAGAACTCTGGGAACTGCCACTGTAGAGGCCAGGGTAGAAATCTGGAAACTGCCACTGCAAAGGCCAGGGTAAAACTCTGGGAACTGCCACTGTAAAGGCCAGGGTAGAACTCTGGGAACTGCCACTGTAAAGGCCAGGATAGAACTCTGGAAACTGCCACTGCAAAGGCCAGGGTAGAACTCTGGGAACTGCCACTGCAACAGCCAGGATAGAAATCTGGGAACTTAAAAGGCCGGGATAGAAATCTGGGAACTGCCACTGCAAAGGCCAGGATAGAAATCTGGGAACTGCGCCACTGCAAAGGCCGGGATAGAAATCTGGGATTTGCCACGGCAAAGGCCGGGATAGAAACCTGGGAACTGCCACTGCAAAGGCCAGGATAGAAATCTGGGAACTGCCACTGCAAAGGCCAGGATAGAACTCTGGGAGCTGCCACGGCAAAGGCCAGGATAGAAATCTGGCAACTGCTACTGCAAAGGCCAGGATAGAACTCAGAGAACTGCCACTGCAAAGGCTGGGATACAACTCTGGGAACTGCCACTGCAAAGGCCAGGATAGAACTGCAGAGTCAATCTGAATTTCAGAGGTAACCTGAAGTCTGACAAATGCAACCCTGGAAACTGCAATAGGGCTGTGCCGGCACTGCACAAGTTAACCACTTCAATACAGGGCACTTATACACCTTCCTGCCCAGATGAATTTTGAGCTTTCAGCACTGTCGCATTTTGAATGACAATTGCACGGTCATGCTACACTGTAACCAAACTAAATTTTTATCATTTTGTTCCCACAAATAGAGCTTTATTTTGGTGGTATTTGATCACCTTTGGGATTTTTATTTTCTGCTAAACAAATAAAAAAATATATGTTTTTTTTTGCTTCAGTTACAAAACTTTGTAAATAAGTAAGTTTTCTCCTTCACTGATGGGCACTGATGGGGCTGCAGTGACGGGCACTGATAAGGCAGCACTGATGGGCACCAATGAAGTGGCACTGATGAGGTGGCATTGATGGGCACTGATATGTGGTACTGATAGGCGGCACTGATAGGCACTGATAGGTGGCACAAATAGGCACTGATAGGCGGCACGGATGAGCATGGATAGGCGGCACGGATGGGCATGGATGGGCACTGATAGGTGGCATGGATGGGCACTGATAGGCGGCACAGATGGGCACTGATAGGTGGCATTGTTGTGTAAAGTATTGTATGGATGGATGCCAATCAGTGGCAAACAATAATGCATGCCAATCAGTGATGCCCATTGTGGGCACTGACTGGCATCCCTGGTGGTCTAGGGTGGCATACCTGGTGGTCTGGTGGCATCCTTGGTGGTCCAGTATGGGCATCCTCGGGGGGCTGTGCTGATAATCGATCAGCACAGACCCCCCCTGTCAGAGGAGCAGCCGATCGGCTCTCCTCTACTCACGTCTGACAGACGCGAGTGAGGAAAAGCTGATCAACGGCTCTTCCTATTTACACTGTGATCAGCCGTGATTGGACACGGCTGATGACGTGATAAAGAGTCTCCTTCAGAGACTGTTTACCGAGATCGTAGTGTCTGACACACCGCAACAACGATCGGCGCGCATTGGCTTAATATCCTGATCACGGCTTATGACGTCCGGTCAGTATATTGAAACCACTTTGTCGCCGTCATTCTGCTATATGGCGGGCGGCAAGTGGTTAAAGAGGAAGTAAACCCTGATGGGTTTACTTCCTCTTTGTTTCCCTGCAAAGGTAAAGCATAGTAGCCCATTATGTGTCACTTACATGTCCCCTGTAGCATGAAGCGTCGATCTTCCTTTCACTTGCGGCGTGCCCAGAATTTTAGTGTGTAAGCAGTAATTCTGCATTAAAGATTTAAGCACTGAACTTTCCATTTTCTATTTTAGAGCCTGACTCAGACTGTGATTTATAGTGCCGAAAGTTCATGGCCCTATTTTAGTATGCAAGCATTTTATTATGTAGAACAGCTTTAACACATTATTGGAATTCACTGGTCTGAATCTAAAGAAAATGCCTCCTTACTGTATGTTATGCTTCTCCATAAGTTATTATTCATGCAGCCCCTACATCTCATTCCTTAGCTTTCAAAATGTACAAAGAAAGACAATATCAAAGGACCAGTGATCTCCAAAACTTCAGGCAAGCCATGATGGTACAATATATTATGTGATACTAGCTGGGGGAAGTTGAAAGATATTGCGGATAGCTAAGGTTTGATTAAACCATTTGGGATAATGTGTCTACAACATCATTTATCTGAAAGACACCTTCTTTATAATTCCGAGATTGTGGGTTGTATCCAAAAAGTGCCAGATCTATTTTATTAGATGAAACGACAGTCTCGAATATTGTCTGATGTTTTGGGAGCAAGGAAAAAGAAGCTTAGGCTACTTAAACAAATGTTTTTTTTTTTTTCTATCAAATTAGTTTATTGAATTTTAACAATTAGTATACATAAGTACATATGGTGGCAGCAAAAGAAAAGATCACATATATGGTAATAATATTAAGTTGTAGTTCCAAAATAAACTAAAAGTAGTTTAACTAAAACAATTTTAGCATGGATCTGACTACTCAAAAGATTGCATCATACATTGTATAAAAGAGGATAAAACTAACTTAGACCAGGTTAATATAAGATGACCTCGGACAAAAAAAAAGGTCTTAATTTTTATCAAGAGTATAGTTTTTAAATAAAAAAATAAATAAAAAATAAAATAATTTACTATAGAATCTAAAATCTTATACTACATATTGGAACTATGTACAATTGGTATAATGATAACCAAGGAAATAAAAGTTCTGCTACCAGAACTATATAAAGAGTAAATTGAAAGGGGAGAGAGAGAATAGGGGGAAAGTAATCTTAGGTAGAGAAAAAATAGATAGGGAAGAAAGAAATGAGAGGTAGTAGGGGTCCCCGGGGTAGTACATGGTAATAAACACATACAATAAATGCAGAAATGCAGAGAATGGAAGTATAAATCGAGATTACCAAGGTCTTAGTAGGGAAGCATCAAAATTGGAAGGCAAAAATTGAGTCACTAGGGATTCAATATATTCTCAAAGTTGGATATTTTATCTTGGGATAACTTCTGTTTTGGAATGGATCATTGCTTGATTGACTCTATTTTTAGTTTCAGCAATTACAGGGGGTCCCCGGGTTACAAACAAGATAGGGACTGTAGGTTTGTTCTTAAGTTGAATCTGTTTGTAAGTCGGAACAGGTACATTTTTTTAAGTGTAGCTCCAGCCAAAAAATCTATTTTTGCGTTTTTTTAGATAACAGAGAAGGGTTATCACCCCTGTAACATTTGTGCCCCTGTTCAGAAGATTTCACTTCACCTTCTGTCCCAATGACAATTGGATTTTGAAAATTTGGGGTTGTTAGGGAAACATGGACTGGTGATAAAGCATCAGTGGAGACACCTTTTTCCCATATTAACTCTTACAGGAGTGAATTTCCCTTCCTAGGGGTGGATTTCCTCTCACTTCCTGTTGTCTCCCTCCGTTTGTAAGTAGGAGTCGTTTGTAAGTCGGATGTTTGTAAGTAGGGGACCCCCTGTATTAAGGATGAGGATTTCCAAGCTTTGGCAATTGTTTGTTTCGCAGCTGTAATGATCTGTAATAGGAGTTTGAATTGGCAGTAGGAGAGAGTGGCCGGTTTTAAGTTTAAAAGTGCTATTGTAGGATCAGGATTGATAGGGATTTCAAACAGTGTTAAAATCATAAGAAATACATCTTTCCAGAAATGTTTGCTGCTGGGCAATCCCACCAAGTATGAAGATGTGATCCAAGATCACCACAGCCACAAAAACAAGATGGGGAATAATTTGGAGCATATTTCGCAATTCTGACAGGGACCAAATACCACTGTGTGAGTGCTTTGTAATTTGTCTCTAAGGCAACTATATTTTGTGAGGATGACTTAGTTTTGATCCAAATCTTATCCCAATTGGCTGCTTCCAACGAAAACCCAAGATCCATCTCCCACTTAGCCACATATGATGGTGGGTCTGAGTTGGGTTTAGTAATAAGATGAGTATAAAGAGTTGAAATAAGTCCCTTAGTGTGTGGGTCCCGTTTACATATATTTTCAAATCACGTTAATTTAGCTAAATGAATTCTTCCTTGTATATAGGTCATATTTTTTTTTTTTTTATCTGAAGATATCGAAAGAGCTCTGAATTGGGAAGTTTGTGACTTTCCCATAAGTCAGGGAAAGTTTTGAAGGAAGTAGAGGATGCTACCGTGTTTCCCCGAAAGTAAGACAGTGTCTTACTTTCTTTTTATCCCTAAAAGCCCCACTATGTCTTACTTTCGGGGTATGTCTTATATTGGGAAAAAATTGTCGGCTCGGGGCACATCTGGGCATATTATGGGGCACATCAGGGAAAATTATAGGGCACATAGCACATTATGGGGCACATAGCACATCAGGGCACATTATGGGGCACATAGCACATCTGGGCACATTATGGGGCACATAGCACATCTGGGCACATTATGGGGCATGGGGCACATTAGGGCATCAGGGCATGGGGCACATTACAGGGCACATCTGGGGATCTTACTTGCGAGCATGCAGAGTAGCGCAGGAAGCGTCTGTCTGTCATACGTTTTCTCTCATGTCACGCTGCTCGCTCCCTGGCGGCCCCTCCTCTCTTCTCGTCTATCCCAGATGATGTCTCAAGCCAATGGGGATTGACGAGAAGAGAGGAGGGGCCGCCGGGGAGCGAGCAGCGCTGAGTGACATGAGAGAAAACGTATGACAGATAGACGCTTCCTGCGCTACTCTGCATGCATCTCATTCGGCTCTGGCGGCGGCTCTGGTCCTGCAAACGGAACGGCGTTCCCCCTGGACTCGAGCCCTGAAAACGGCGCTGTCTCTTCAGTCGGAGGGGGAGGGCACTGGCCTGGCACCCCCCCCCCCCAGGGTGCGGCCCGCACCCCCAGCCCCACTCTTTGTTCCCTTCCATCACTGGAGGCAAATCCCCCGTGTTTCCCCGAAAGTAAGACATATGTCTTACTTTCGGGGTACGGCTTATATTAGCTGACCCCTCTGAAACTCCCGATACGTCTTACAATCGGGGGTGTCTTACTATCGGGGAAACACGGTAGTTCACAGAGTTGAGTTAAATTAGTGGAGGTCCATGCTTTAAAAGATTTAGGGGAAGACCAAGCAGGATAGAAAAGTGGATTTTTAAGACATGATAAAAAAGGTATATGGGGAGATTGTAGTCCATTGACTAATTTAAATGTATCCCAAATGGCTAGTGTATGTTTAGTTATAGGATTATTGAGTTTTTTTTACGATCTGAGGAATTATATACAAGGTTGGTTATTGAAAGTGGGTCACAATCTATTGATTCCAGTGCAACCCAAAGCAGAAATTCACATTTTGCGTGATATTTAGGGATATGGTCTAATTGAGCTGCATGGTAATAGGTGGTAAAATTAGGAAACCCTAGTCCCCCTTTGGGCTTTGGAAGGTAAAGAGTGTGTTTGGGCAGACGGGGTTTCAAGGAGCCCCAAACTAAAGTTAATGCCTTGTGTTGTAGTATTCTGAGAAAGTATGCTGGAAGAGGGATAGGTAAAACCCGAAAAAGATAAAAGAAATTGGGCAGTATTGCCATCTTTATTACATTAATTTTACCTATCCAAGGTAATGGTATAGAGGACCATTGTGTCAGAAGATTAGATATTTGACACAAAATTGGAGAATAATTGGCAGCGAAAATGTCAGAGAGATTGGGTTTGAGAGTTATCCCTAGGTAAAGAAGGCGTGAAGTGGACCATGAGAAAGGGAGGGATGTTTGCGCTTGTAAAATATGAGGAGGTATAGATAGATTTAAGGCTATAGATTTTTGAGAGTTAATAATTAGACCAGATACGTGGGCAAAGTGATCAAGTTTACTCATAAGATTAGGAGCAGAAATATGAGGGGATGACATAAAGATTAAGATATCATCAGCAAATAGGCAAAGTTTATGTTGGTGACCAGCTAAATCTAGATCTTTAATAGAGGGGTCATTACGGATTGATTGAGCAAGGGGTTCAATAAGTAGGGCAAATAAGAGTGGGGAAAGTGGACATCCCTGACGCGTACCCCAACAGATGTCAAATAGGTTTGATTTATATCCAGCATATTTAACATAAGCTTTGTGATTTTTGTATAATGAGGAGACCCAGCTAAGAAAATGAGGACCAAATCCCCAACATTGCAGGACAAAATGTAGGTAATGCCACAAAACTGTATCAAATGCTTTTTTGATATCTAAAGATAAGAGACAGATGGGTATGTGTCGTGATTTAGCTGCTTGAATTAGTAAAGTAGTCTTGCGTACATTATCTGCCGCTTGGCGCTGTGGGATAAAACTGACCTGGTCTTTATTTATTAACCACTTGCCATCCGCGCTATAGCCGAATCATGGCTACAGCGCGGGACTGATTTTCCGGGAGGCCGTTATAGGACGTCCTCCCGTTTGCATGCTCCCCGGCGCATGCTGTGATCACCGAGCCAATGACAGCTGATCACATGTGTAAACAAAAGCTCGGTAAATCCGGTCAGCGGCTTATGTTCAAGGGACATCGTTCCCGAAGAGGAAGGAGACACATCTGCCTCCTCCTCTGCCTCCTCTGTGCCAATCAGTACCCCCTGCCAGTGCCACCTGCCATTGCCACTTGCTAGTGTTCACAGTGCCCACCAGTGCCACCTATCAATGCCCATGAGTGCCACCTATCAATGCCCACCAGTGGTGCCAATCAGTGCCTCATCAGTGCCACCTAGCAGTGCTGCCTATCAGTGTAACCTACCAGTGCAGATCACTACCAGCTATCAGTGCCACTTCTCAGTGCCCACCAATGCCACCTATCAATGCCCTTCAGTGCCACCTCTGTGTCATCTCTCAGTGCACACCAGTGCCGCCTATTAGTGCACACCAGTGCTGCCTATCAGTGCCCACCAGTGCCACCCTATCAGTGCCCACCAGTGCAGCCCATCGGTGCCCATCAGTGCAGCCTATCGGTGCCCATCAGTGCAGCCTCATCAGCGTACATCAATGAAGGAGAAAAAATACCTGTTTGCAAAATTTTATAACAAAATATAAAAAAATAAAATTTTTTTTTTAAATTCTGTGTGTATTTTAAAAATGTTTTAACAAAAAGTAAAAACCGCAAAGGTGATCAAATACCACCAAAAGAAAGCTATATTTGTGGGGAAAAAATTATAAAAATGTAATTTGGGTACAGTTTTGTATGACCGCGCAATTGTCATTCAAAGTGCAACAGCGCTGAAAGCTGAAAATTGGTCTGGACAGGAGGGGGGTTTAAGTGCCCAGTAAGCAAGTGGTTAAAGAACCTATTACACTATTTAACCAGGTGGCTAAGACTTTCGCTAGTAATTTAATGTCAAGGTTGAGTAATGATATGGGTCTATAGTTAGAACAAGATGTATCGTCTGACTGAGGTTTGGGGATCATTGAAATTATAGCCGTTAATGTTTCGGGGCGAAAGGATTGATCGTTAAGGAGAGAATTAAATACAGAATTAAATATATTTAGACCATGTACGTTTAATGTAATGACATTTAAGGGGGCCATCTGTAAATCTTAAAGGAAATATTGTAGTATACTGCATTCATAGATTGTGAGTCTACAATTATCCGGGGGGGGGGGGGGCAAGAACCAAGAGAGGAGCACAGTGGTGTAGTGGTTAGCACTCTCACCTAGCAGTAAGAAGGGTCGCTGGTTCGAATCCCAACCACGACACTTCCTGCCTGGAGTTTGCATGTTCTCCCTGTGCCTGTGTGGGTTTCCTCCGGGTACTCCGGTTTCCTCCCACAATCCAAAAGACATGCAGGTAGGTTAATTGACTTCTGTCCAAAAATTGTCCCTAGTATATGAATGGGGACCTTGGATTGTGGGCTCCTTGAGGGTAGGGACCAATGTGAGTGTGTGATGTACAGGGATGGGGACAATTGTAGACACTCACTCAGGTTGAACTGGATGGACTGATGTCTTTATTCAACCTTACTAACTATGAAACTATGAAACTAGGAGTAGAGACAGAATAAAGAGGAAGAAAGAGAGAGTAAGAGTCATATAGTCAAATAATAGTAAGTAAATTGTGCAAATAAGAAAAGTAAAAAGGCGGCGTACTGAGTGTCTAAAAAAATACTACCTGAGAGGCCTAGTATCTATCCGAGGAGGTCCTTCAATAATAGGTCAGAATGGAGGTTAATCCTAGGACAGAAAGATAGGGGAAGCAGTGACAATACTGAGGAATACTGAGGAATACTTGGACACCCAAGTTCGGCCATTGAGAAAAAAAAATGAACAAGGGTAAAAAAAAAAAAAAAAGGTTAATTAGCTATTAACAACTATACTGTGTGAGTATATATACCTACAGGTAACCCTAGGGAAAAAAATACATTAAAATAAGAAACTGTATAGTTTGCATAGCAATATTACTTATCATAGAATTGCCAGTAACAAAGAAGTAAAAGAGTGATATTGATAAACAGGATCATTAAATATAAAACAATAGAAGTACTTCAATTTAAAAAAATAACTAGATTTTTCTCTAAGATAAATATAAGTAAGTAAGGTTATAATCGAGACAATAGGTATCTCATTGGCTTAAGATGGGGGGGGGGGGGTGAACAATAGAAGTACTTCAATTTAAAAAAGAAATAGATTTTTCTCTAAGATAAATATAAGTAAGTAAGGTTATACTCAAGACAATAGGTATCTCATTGGCTTAAGGGGGGGGGGGGAGAGAAAGGGGGTAAATAGATACAGGGGGTCCCTGGGCTACGAACCCGTTAGGGACTGTCCTACTGTTTGTAATTTGGAAATGTTCGTAGGTCGGCAGATGGTCCCCGCAGCGGTGCCCCGGTCAGGCATTCGTAAGTCGGGGACCCCCTGTAAAACATAAAATATGTTTATCTGAGGTTGTTCAAAACTTAATAGAACAGTATTATTTTAAATAAGTTTAGTCAGATTATACTGAAGGTGGTAAATTACTTAGTGACCAAAGAAAGGCAATGCCTTAAGATTGAATACGCTTCAAGATGAGGAGTGAAAGTCATTCAGTCCATTGTGTCTACAGGATCTATATCAGGAGAATTGAATCGACTTCTCTTAGAGGAATTTTATCGGCCTATATCTTTTTTAGATTTGGAGGATTCTTGAGGGTAGCTGGATGTTGTGCGTCGACAGGGCTAGTTGAAGATCTTTGGTAAGATGTAGTTCTTGTAGAGTGTTTTGTAGTTCATCTGAGGATCTACAGGAATGTTTGACACCTTGATAGGTAAAGTGGAGAGAAAATGGGAATCCCCATTGATAAGGGATCTGGCGTTGCTACAGATTATGAAGTAAGGCTTTTCGTGCATGTCATTTAGCCACAGTAATTGGGGAAAGGTCAGCAAAAAGCTGATAAGGTTGATCTTGAAAGATGAGGGAATCTTTTCCTCTAGCTGCAGCCATGAGTTGTTCTTTGGTGCGATAGAAGTGGAATTTTGCAATAATATCACGAGGGGGACCTTCTGGTTTGCGTGGTGTTAAATCTCTGTGAATCCTATCCATCTCCAAACGATCGACTGGGATTGACCATAGTAGTTCTTGTAAAAGTGCAGTCATAGTAGAATGAATGTCAACAATAGTCTCAGGTATTCCTCATATACAAAGATTTGATCGACGTGCCTTATTTTCAAAGTCCTCGTGTTTGCAGAATAAGGTTGTCTTCCTTAAGAGTCTCTAATTCATTATCATGTACATTCCTTTCCATGTCATCCACTCTGATTTCTAGGTCAGAAGTGAGCTAGCCTAAGTCACGGATTTATTTTGTGAGACTTTCAGTTACATAGTCAGAGGTCTGCTTTAAGGCTTTCTGTAACATTATTTCTATTTGTCTCAAAATATTTGAATGTAGGGAATCTGTTTTTCTTGTGAGGCGGCGCTGTATTCACAGTCAGAGTCATTATAGGCATCCTGAGGTAACTGCAAGCAGCACAAGATGTGCCTGTGTGTGTGTGTGGAAGGAGGCTGTGACTGTAGGCACTCTTTCGTTTATTTTTACCTCGGGTGGCACCAAAGACCATTTTATTTATCCCAGGGTCACTGGTAATTTTATGGTAAGATTATGGTAAGATTATTTTCAGTTTACCATGCCTTGTGGGTGTCTTTATCATCCGAGGAGTCCCGAAAGATGTGGAGCTTCAGCTGGACAGGTCTGTTGCCGGGGACTTCACCTAACTGTGTTGAATATGTTTTATTTTTTTTTAAGAAATTCATATGATGTTACTAGGGTTTCATTTTTGTACAATGTTTAGACCTGCCAATAGGACACACTAGCCTCAATCTCTCCTCAAATCAGGCTTCCCATGGTGTTTCATTCTAATTGTATTACAAATTATTGCACAAGCCCTGAAGAAGGGAGTCCTTTCTCCCGAAACATATTGACTATACCCGATATTCTTTCCAAATAAATATTTTTTAAAAATTTCAACTTAGATGGAAGCTTGTACCAGGCACTCCTAACCACACACCCAGAAATTTTTCTACAATGCAGTTACAATATATAAATCATATATTGTAAATGTGTGCGTCATCTGTGTGGTATCTGCTCCTAGTCTTTAATTCCTGCTTTTTCACTGTATAACTGTATAAAGCAGTGATGGCAAACCTTTTTGAGCCCGAGTGCCCAAACTGAAATAAATACATTTTTTGTGTTGCAAAGTGCCAACACGGCAATTCGAGAGAGAGGGGGTGAGAGAGAGAGAGAGAGGGGGTGAGAGAGAGAGAGGGGGAGAGAGAGAGAGGACAGCGAGGACAGCGAGAGTGAGGGTGTGAGAGAGATGCTGAGAGAGAGAGGGGGGGTCAGAGAGAGAGGGGTGTGAGAGATATGCTGAAAGAGAGAGGGAACAGAGATAGAGAGAGGGGCTGAGAGAGAGGGATGTGAGAGATATGCTGAGAGAGAGGGGGAGAGGGGACAGAGGGAGAGGGGACAGAGGGAGAGGGGACAGAGGGAGAGGGGACAGAGAGAGAGGGTGTGAGAGAGATGCTGAGAGAGAGGGGCAACAGAGAGAGGGGCTGAGAGAGAAGGGTGTGAGAGAAATGCTGAGAGTGAGAGGAGGAACAGAGAGAGAGAGATGGGGGACAGAGAGAGAGGGGTGTGAGAGAGGGGGAACAGAGAAAGAGAAGGGGACAGAGAGAGAGAAGAGGGACAGAGAGAGAGGGGTGCAAGAGAGATGCTGAGAGAGAGGGGGGACGGAAAAAGAGGGAGGGGGGCTGAGAGGAGAGGGAGACCTCTAGCTCTGTCCTGGACCCTCTCGTGTGCCCACAGAGATGGCTCTGTGTGCCAGCTGTGGCACTCGTGCCATAGGTTCGCCATCACTGGTATAAAGTATAAAGAGGTTTCGAGATGCAGCCATATTGAATACTGAAAAATCTTACTTAGCTACCCTTTCTCGGTAATATTGAGTATTTTATTGAGTATATTGAATAGTTGAGTATAATATAACATTTGACAATATCATCCTGTAGCAAGGTCCTTGTCCAGTCTAATGAGGGCCCCCAAGGCCAAAGAAAGCTGACATCCTTCAATATATAGTGGGTGCAAAGTTGGGGAAAATCATTGGGCGCCAGACACTTCTTGGATGTAAAAGAGGTTTTATTTCTTTTGACAGTCCTTTTTGTATTTTTGGGGGAAAGAGGGTTAGGGCCAGGACAGCTTAAGTAATTATAGTTTCAATTGGCAGACTCTGAGACTTCAATAGGACTTCAATAGGACAGCCATGCAGGAAAAGGCCCCAGCAAGGCGCCACTTCTGCACATGCCGCAATGCTGTCTCCTATGGCAACAGTCCTTTAACAGTTCCTAACTCAAATGTAACAGTTCTTTCAGCTCCACTACAACTGCCTCTTGTAGTTCTTCAACAATGAGCTCCCGGTCTCTCACTAGACCCTCTGATTTACTGACTCTGAATCCCTTGAACTCCTCCAAGGTTGGCGGTGGTATCTCCCTCAAGCGTCACCCACGCTTCCCTGCTGGGCCCCTAGCTTGGCACTCTAGATACTTCTCAAGCTCCACCCCTGCTAATCGGCGAGGTCCCTGGCTTGACTCACAAGGCTGCCCGGCAAGTGTCTCCTCCGCAGGTTGAGTCCCTGACTTGATCACTGCCTGAAGTTTCCCGGTTCGCCACCGTGCCCATTCGGTGAGAATATGGTTCCGGTACTTTCTGCAGTTACTCACTGCGGTCCCTGGTAAAGGTGGTTGGTGCCTTTGTGGTGACAGCTTCCCTTCTACCTCCGACCACTGACAGGTTCTCCGGCCGACAGAACCGTCACTTTCGGTTGGACTGCAAGCCGCAGTCCCAAACCTGTGCTGCCCTCTTACTTCTGGATAGGCCCTCATACAGCCTAGCAGCCAGATGCCCCCAGGATAGGCCCAATATCCGGCCTAGCAGCCCGGGGCATACGGCACACGTCCACCCAGACAGCCGCAAAGGTGGCACAGAACATAGATCACCTAACCTCACCCAGATATATAGGTTCTCCCGGCAGGCCAAGGAATTCAAGAAAACCCCTGCCCATAACCTGACCTTATGTTGCCCATCTCAAATCTAGTACCACCAAGCACCAGGCCACCTAGTGGTAGAAGGGAAAAGTGCAACAAGGCCAAACTTGGGGAGAAATCAATAGATCTCTATCAATCAACCAAGATGACTACTCTTGGCAAGTAAATTGGTGAGGAGCTCCCTGACTAAACTCCAGGGTGCTAGAAATCCTATTAAATGATGACTTACAGAAACCACAGCCATGTAATATATTGCTATGGACTGTTTTGATGGCAGTTGGTAATCTCAACAAGATGTATTAGCTTCAGGACTCCACGGGAGTCATATATTAAAATAGCTGTATATCAAATAATGTGCAATTTAACATTCATAAATGTAAGCATTAATCAGCTTAATTTTGCATGGTCATGCAGTCAAAGAATGACTGTCAACCGATTTTCAAACAAAGTAGATTTTTCATAGCAGCTAATTTTCTATACAAATTGTGTACATAAAATAAATCTGAATTATGAATAAAAAAAGTTACAGAAAATTAGAAACTACAAACAAAAGTATTGATACATTTCCCCCACACCTGTATTTCTATTCTAGAACAATCTTAAAACAGAATTAGTCTCTTTATTTTTTTGTGAGCAGGCAGGCTGCTTTTGTAGCTGAGACATGCAACCTCAATAAAAAAAAAACCTACCTACCTGGCGGATCAACGGTGGCTTCTCGGTTCCTAACCTTCAGGCCTACTATTTAGCAGCAAACATCGCCCCTTTAGCCCACCTCCACGATACTTATCAAATGCCTCTATGGGCCACAATGGACCTAGTTGACTCCCACCCTATTCCTATCCCTTCAGTACCATGGCTGCCTCCTCAGAATCGCCCGCGAAGGTTTGGCCCATGTTTAGCCCATACCCTTCGTATATGGGATTCCCACAAGTACTCTGCAGGGCTACTATCTCCCCATTTACCATTACTGCGCCTTACCCACTGCCCATTATTCCCCCCCAGCTGTGAAAATCCTAAGCAATTCACCTGGTGGGCGGAGAATGGATTTACTGATGTTCATTCTCTGTTCACCCCTATGAGAATTCTCTCGTTTGAGGCCCTAAGATCATCCCATGATATTCCACTTAGGGAGCATTACAGTTACCTCCAAATTCGAAATTTCTTGCAACATCTTACAAAGGCTCAATCGACTCCATATACCCTGACCCCTTTCGAATCTATTTGCAGGGCCCGACCCCACTCTTCAGGATTAATATCCTTAATTTACTCTTCCATTATCTCCTCTAGGAAACCCCCAGTGAGCACATATCACCTTCAATGGGAGAAGGACTTGGCTAGAAGTTTGGATCCTGAGGATTGGCAGAACATGACGCTATCTCTTACAAAAAAGCTCCAAGAATGTACTTACCCTCGAGAATGCATATAAAGTTTTCTACAGGTGGTATTATACACCGACCAGGATAGCCCGCTTTATCCCTTCTTACTCTCCTAATTGTTTCCGAGGATGTGCACTGGAGGGCACGATGGCCCACATTTGGTGGACATGTCCTAAGGTTTGCAGACTATGGGTCAGGGTCTACGCCCTTTTACGTAATATGCTCCATTCTAATCTCAAAAGAGATCCTTATGAAGCCCTCTTATGTAAGCCCACTCCTGAACTTTTCCGCTCAGAACGACATCTGGCTCAGCACCTCTTTAATGCTACCAAATTGACCATCGCAAAGGCCTGGAAAACTCCTGCACTCAGCTTTGAGGCAGTTAAAAACCGCATGAACGACATCATGATAAACGAAAAGCTATCATCCTTCACCTCTGATACTCATGATAAATTCCTCAATGTTTGGCGTCCCTGGATAGCATACCATCAGCCCTCTAGATTCAACACCCAACTTCTCTCAATATAACTGGTTTCTGGATGCACCCCCTCACTAATGGAACTCTTCTTCCTTCTTTTTCTATCTCTCTGTCTTTTTCCTTACTTTCTTCTCTCTGCAGGTCCGCTTTTTTATGACTCGCAGACTACCCAACCTTTACCATTCCTTGCATACTTGCCCTCGAGACTCCTGATTATATGGAGCCGGGCTACTGTTGACATTCATCATATAGTAAAATGTGGCGGACAAAGTAGCCATGAGCTAAGGAAGCACATAAAGGACTATCTTTGGTTCGTTGATGGACTTTTAATTGTACTGTTCTGTAAATAGTCGCTAAATATTGTCCTCCCTATTTCACCAAATACTATGTTATGTATGCAACGTCCCATTGTTGGGACCCTTTTTTTTTTTATTTTACTGTATCTCTCGATGCCTCTGTTATATACTTGTCATCGTCTGTTATGTATTCTTTCAATAAAACATTTGTAAAAGAAAAAAACCTACCTACCTGCCCATAGTCTTTCTTTGAATGTACTGTACACTTAGCTGCACATTTGTAGGCCATTATACATTCTGGCACAGTTCCTGTGTGCCAGGATGACTGAAGTTCTGCTCATGCGTGGGAGTTACATTATTCTGCAAAGGCTAATCAAGATGACAGAAGACCAACACACCGAAGAAGCCGGGAAGAAGATGTTGGTGCCGGCCAGGTAACTTTTTTATTTGCACTAAAATACAGTTTTTCAGGACAAACTTTCAAGGTATATCCCCTTCTTTAAGGTCCAAGCAGTAATCAACCTTGAAGACCTGGAAGAAGGGGACGTACCCTTAAAGCTTGTCCTGAAAAAAATGTATGTTAGTGCAAATAAAAAAAGTATCACGGACAGTACTCAATTGTTTCTGTCGCAAGTGCACTGATAGGGCTACAATCACCTCAGGCTGTGAAAAGTGGAAGCTCCTATTTTAACAGCTCCCCCTCTCCGGTGCCACACTTGACACTTTTCATTTTTGACAGGTACCCGTCCCCACTTTCGAGAGATCACTCAGAAGTTTGGCCCCCCTCCTCCTTATCTTAGGACTCCCTGGCTAATCGAGTCTCAGGACCCACTTCCTGTTCGGCCAAAAGGAGAAGCATACAGTCAATGCTGAGCTGTCAGTGTCTCCCTGTGTGCTGCAGCATGCACAGACTCATCCCACCAGGCAGACGATGGCAGCTGCCAGGGCCATGTAGTTGGTAGTAGAGCAGGTTGCTCACCACCAGTGGCGGCTGGTGCTCAAAATTTTTGGGAGGGTGCAAGCAAACTGAAAAATACTGAACCCCCCCATCAATTGCAGTCTCACTGCGCCCATCAAATGCAGCCACTGCACCCATCAAATGCAGCCACTGCACCCATCAAACGCAGCCACTTGTGCTCATAATATGCAGCCACTTGTGCCCATCATATGCAGCCATTGGGCCCATCAAATGCAGCCACTTGTGCCCATCATATGCTGCCACTGTGCCCCATCATGTGCAGCCACTGTGCCCCATCATGTGCAGCCACTTGTGCCCATCATATGCAGCCACTGTGCCCATCAAACGCAGCCACTTGTGCCAATCAAACACAGCCACTTGTGCCAATCAAACGCAGCCACTTGTGCCTGTCATATGCAGCCACTTATGCCCATCAAATGCAGCCACTTGTGCTGTCACTTCACTAACCCCGCTAGTGTGGCGGGGCTCTGCTCCTCTCCTGGAGTGATGGGGCTCTCCTCCTCGACGGGAAGCGGCGGCTGCAGCTCCTGTGTCCACTCGGCTCAGGCTTCCTCCGCCGTGTCTCCTCTTCCGCCAAAGCGTTAGGCATCCGCCTAATGCTTTAGCCAATCGGGAGACAGGTCTCACTGACCTGCCTGCTGATTGGCAGGAAGGAACGGTAAAAGTGTTAAAATAGTGAAAATGTATTCGCTATGCGCCCCGAGCACATCCTATTTTGAAGCCCATTAGAGCCTCTGGCTGTAATCACGTGCTTCAAAATACACACCCCCTGCCTATCGCCACCATAGTATTTCATGTGTCCGGCATCCTGAAAGGGGCCAGGCACATGAATAGGGAGGGTGGCGGAGGTGTCGGGTGGGGGGCAGTGCCCACAATGCACGGGCCGCCACTGCTCACCACCCTGTTGTTCTACTTGGAGATGTCTTTGAAGTCCGGCTGGGAGAAGCGGTCAGAGCAGCCCTGGCTCTTCTTTCCCCCTGCCTCCTATGGTAAACGTTTTGCTAGCAGAGCTGACTAAGCAGGGGGCATGTCAGACCTGTGCAGATAGATCACTGCTTCCACACAGAGAGCAAGGGATTCTCTACAGCACAGGTGTCAAACACAAGGCCCGCGAGCCGAATCCGGCCCTCCAAGCCATTTCATGTGGCCCCCACACCTCTCCTGCAGAGCCCTACTTTCTGCTTTCAAGCAATGCATCCAGCTTCTTCCCAACAGCAGCATAAGGAAAGGGGGTGCACTGTGATGTTAGGGAGAGTAGGGGACTCCACTTCTGATGGTGGGGTGGCTCTTGACATCTAATGTAAGGGGAGGGGATGCGCTGAACATCTAATCTTACAGATACAACCGATCCTTTTGAGGACAATCATAATGCTGATGCGGCCCACGATGAAATTGAGTTTGACACTCCTGCGCTACAGCATGCTGGCAGTGGATGGGCCTATTTTTACTGTAGCTGTAACTAAAAACAAACTGTGAAACGTTGCACCTGGAATGTACTCAACCTTTTTACAATGAAAGATCAGTTGGGCTTCGATTTCCTCTCAAAGGATCTCAAGTTTGTCGGGGACATGTTAGGAAATGCGCTCCAGTCCACTGCCACTCACTGGAAGAGAAATTGTCTTGAACCAGCAGTACCTGTATTAGCTGAACAGCAGCAACATAAAAAATAAATTATGTAAAATTACTGTATGTCTCTGACACGTTATTTCTAATGTCGTTGAAATATATAATTAGACCACAGGCTGTTAACTGTCTACTCTGGAACGTTAATTCTAATGTCTATGAAATATATAGATCACAGGCTGTTTGCTGTCATGGCATTGGTACATAGCTTTCTAGTTCAGAAGCAACATTCTGTAGTCACAGTACATAAGAGTCTCCAGCGTGTTGAAATTGGTACCTGCCAAAGTAATGATCTGTATCTCACAGCAATGTAAGCAGTATGCTTTTGAAGCATAGCAATTTTTAACAAGAGCAGTGTGTTGTGAAGCAGACACTTGGGTACATCAAGCCGAAAATTATAGTGTTTACAGACAAATAAGTGCTGTGCTCCTGTTGCTACAGAGTGGATTATGTTGTGGTTTAAAATGAAATGCAACATAATAGCTAGCTATCTATGATGTGTACTAATTCTAATACAATGGTTCATGCACCCATACGTACTTACATGCAAGCATTGCTATAAGTTTAATGCTTATTTGATCAAATAAGGTATATTCATTTAAAGAGTAACTCCACTTTTGTTGAGAAAAAAACATACCTGTCTGGGTGATCTATGTACATTACAAGGATTTTAACAAACTTTGTTGCAGATTCCTACCTTTTGTTATTCTGAAGAAATCCCTGTGTGTTTGTATGTGTCCATGTGGAAAGTGAATCTAATAGGAGTGGTTTCATGCTTATCAACTAGCTGCTGCACCTGCAGGGCTCTAATGAGGAAACTTGCAGGGTCTGCATCCCTTTAGACATGATTTCCTATTGGAAGTTTCTCACCAAAATTGACATTTTTTTTGCAGGGGATGCCTGATATCTGACTTGTATCTTAGTGTAGATTGTTGGGAAAATCAGTGAGCCAATCACACAAGCAGGAAATTCAATTTCTGGGGGGGTGTTCTGTACACATTCTGTGTACAGAATGCCTCCAGGTAGCCATATTGCGTTGCATTTTACAGAAAATTACAGAGCTGCAGATTAAAAAAGAAAGGTAATTTTAATAACAATAAATAAAAAAATTAATTGTGTACATTACAGTATTATTATTTTTTATTTACTATTTTTATTTTTTATTTTACAACGAAAGTTAAAATTTTAAAAAGTGTATTTTTTCCTCAAAAACTGTGTTTGAAAAATCACTGCGCAAATACCATGGGACATAAAAATTTGCAAAAGCCACCAATTTATTCTCTAGGGCCTCTACTTTAATAAAAATATATAATGTTTGGGGGTTCTAACTCATTTTATAGCAAAAAAAACAAACACATTTCACATGTCAACAAAAAGTTGCAGAAAATGCCCAGTCATATTAAATAAAATATGAGCAGTTTTACTTATCTGTGACATCCTTAAAGTAAAGCTGTATGGAAGAATTTGGTTCTCCATAAACCGTTAATGTAACATTAAACTCTCAACATTTTTAGCTCAAAGTGGTTGTAAACCCAAAGAAATCAAAATTCCGATGAACACACCGTCTTATTCAGCAAAGCAGGACAAGTAATCAGTCCCCAGTCTGGCCGGAAAGGAGAAGGCACTCTTCTGCAATCCTCCTCAGTTTCCCTCAGTTAAAAAATCAGTCACAGAGAAAAAAAGTGTTCCTGACAGGCTCCATGGCAGCATACGTGTGGGTTGGCCCCGCCTCCATAACTACCCAATAGGACCCCTCTCCCATAAATCTTTGCTCCTGGCTGCTATCCGTGTTCCTTTTTTGTCCTCCTCCGTAGGACCAAGTGGTTCTCCTACCTGAAGATGACTTCACAGCGATCGATCGGCCGAATGACTGAATTGTTTTCCTCCGATAGGCCCTGACTGTTAAGCAGGGTATGGAGTGTATATGCAGAGTAGCGCTGAAGACTGGTTATCTTACCTTAAAAGTGCGCCCGGCCTGTTTGCCTGTTGTCATAGGTGGCCATTTTCTGCTGGGAGGTCCGGTGTGTGCGTGCCTTGGATCGTTCGGCCAAGTGATCGTTGGTGGAGTGGTGAGTCTGTATCTTTCCATGGCAGCAGTGTTTATGTGTGTGCCCATTGATTATCTTCTTTTCCTGTATCTGTTTGCTGTCCCATGCTGTTTGCTGGACGCTTCTGCGTTCCAGCAAACTACTCTCTTTGACTTCCGGGTTCGCGGGCGTTCTGCGCATGCGCGGACCCGGCGTGAAAACGAGGCTTGGTTCTCGCGCATGCGCGTTGAGCACCCGGCATCTGACGTCGCTAATGACGTCACGGGCGCCAAATTTAAAAGCCTGCAAATCTGACAGATGCCCTGGGAATGATTGCGGACGCCACAGCGACTTCCCGGGGCTAATATTTCGGCGGTACAAGGTAGGAACAGTCCTTTATGCTGGGGCTATGATGGATCATTGCTGAATTGTGTCTGAAGATATTGTTTTTTGTTACTGCAGTGTCAGGCTTGGTGTTTTGGACATTATGGATGCTTCACTGCCCCCTAGTGGCCAGCCCGCTCATGTTAGGTAGGTCCTAAAATACATCTTTTGTATTTCTAATGTTGAAGAGAGTAAGCACAGGCAGCAAATATGACCTATCCCTTCTGTCTGTCTTTCTGTGTTCACAGCCCTTCCAAATCTGATCCACATCCTAGTACTTATAGACGCAGTGGATCGTCAAAATCGCACCACCACAAATCCTCCTCAAAATCCAGCCACCATAGGTCCGCCAGGTCGGAACAGCGTGACAGGGATTATTCCAGCCCCCCTGTGGCTCACTCCAGCAAGAGGCCAGAGAAAGCATGTTGGGGGTGCAGAATGCCTGTGCCAGCAGACAAATCCTTATGTGACCATTGTTTCACTAAGGCAGCGGATGAAAGAGACGGCGCTGACCAGCGCCTAGAATCAATGGTGAGGCGAGTGGTAAAGGAATCCTTGCAGGAAAGGGAAGCTCAACAGCCTTGTGAATCCCCGGCAGACCCACTAGATCCTATAGTAGGAGAGGGGGTACTACAGGAAACATGGGAATCATCCCAGCCTAGCCGCCATTCTGCCCTTGTCTCAGACAGTGAATCGGATCCGGAAGATCCAGGTTTGGGGTTTGATTATGGTTTGGTTCCCTCCCTGGTTAAAGCGGTGAGAGAGGCTCTGAAGTGGGAAGATCCTATCACTTCCCCCCCTGAAGCAAAGGAAATTCTTTAAACAGCTCAATAAGGAGCGTCAATTTTTTCCGTTTCTATCCGAATTGGGTGATATTATTTCAGAAGAATGGAGCAAGATGGACAAAAAGAGTTCCATGCAATCCAAAATCCTTAAACTTTACCCTTTTAAGGAAGAGGATGTGAAACACCTGGAGTCAGCTCCAATGGTAGATGCAGCACTTATGCGTTTGGTGAGATATGTGACTCTCCCCTTAGAAGACACTGTGTCATTCAAGGATCCTTTAGAGAGACGGATCGATTCAGATCTAAAAAGAATCTATTTGACCTCCGGGATGGCGTGCAAACCAGTGCTTGAGATCGCAGCAGTGTCAAAGGCCATAGAATTCTGGGCTGACAGCATTGAAGAATACCTGAGAGGCATTTCAATAGACACGGCTAAAGACTCACCCATTCAGGAGATTAGGATGGCTTCAGCCTTCTTGGGGGAGGCATCCATTGATGTCATTCGCCTGATGTCTCGGGATATGCTGGCAGCCGTTTCGGCACGCCGTGCGTTGTGGCTCCGTCCGTGGCTCGCAGACCCTGCTTCTAAGCAGGCTTGGTGCCGCATCCCCTTTGAAGGGTCCTCATTATTCGGCAATAAGCTTGATTCTGCCATATCCCGGGCCACAGGTGGGAAATCTGGGTTTCTCCCTCAGGATAGGCGTCCTCAAAATCAAAGACGCTCTTTTCCAAGAAGACAGAATGCGGATCGTGCCAGGGACGCACGCAGCTACAAACCCGACCGAGAATTCTCCAGGACATGGAGGTCCAGGCAGTCTTCTTTTAAGAAGGCCTCTAAAGGTGGTTCCTCTGGGAACCAGGATTCTGGGAAGTCCTTTTGAAATTGGGCCCGCTCAAACATGTCGGGTGGGGGCCCGTCTTCTCCACTTCAAACATGTTTGGGCGGCCTCAATTCGGGACTATTGGACCGTAAAGACAGTGTCGTCCGGTCACAAGTGGGTCTTCTGCAACACTCCAAAACTCAGATTTATCCCTACTACTCTTCCAAGCTCAGAAGAGAAAAGACAGGTCCTATTGACCTACGTAAGCTGTTTATTGGAACAAGGCGCAGTCGTACCCATCCCAGAGGAAGAGAGGGGCGAAGGCATGTATTCACCCCTGTTTTTGGTACAGAAGAAGAACGGCACATGGAGGCCAGTAATAGACCTGACCCATCTCAACTCATTCATCCGCAAGGAGAAATTCAAGATGGAGTCCCTGCTTACCATACAACAGTCAGTACACTTGGGAGACTGGTTAATATCAATCGACCTGAAAGACGCATATTTTCACGTGCCTGTGACAAAGGACTTCCACAAATTCCTCCGCTTCGCGGTAGGCAACCAACACCTTCAGTTCACTTGTCTACCCTTCGGGTTAACCACGTCACCCCGGGTCTTTTCCAAGGTGCTATTGGCGGTAGTGGCTCTTCTCAGGGTCAAGGGTGTGCGTCTCCACCATTACCTGGACGACTTGCTTTTACTATCTCAGAGCAAGGATCAGCTATTAGATCACAAAGAGGTTGTCATCTCTACCCTGCAAGAGTTCGGGTGGCTCCTGAATTTAGAAAAGAGTCAGCTAGAGCCGTCTCAGTCCCTCGTGTTTCTGGGCGCTCTATTCAACACCGTGGAGGGTACCATCTCCCTCCCAGAGGTGAAAATCATGGTAATCCGAGACAGGATTCATGCAGCTCTTGGATCAACTCACCTTTCTGCTCTCCAGTGCCTGAAAATAATTGGCACGATGACAGCAACCATCCCCATGGTGAAGTGGGCCCAGTGGCATACCCGTCCCTTTCAGAAGGGATTTCTGCATCAGTGGAACTCTGTCGACCAGAATCAGCGCATCTTTCTTACCCCATCTATGAGGACATCTCTCCTCTGGTGGCTTCAGGGGAAGAATCTGCGCAACCATCATTCGATTGTTCCCATCTCATGGATCACGGTGACCTCAGATGCCAGCAACCAAGGTTGGGGCGCTCATTGCCTTTCGGATGTGGCTCAGGGCAGGTGGACATTCCAGTCTCAAGGAGTCGTTTCCAACATCCTGGAACTGAGGGCAGCCTTTCAGGCACTCCTATCCTTTTCGCCATCTAGTGTTGAACTCTTCCGTCATGCTAAGGTTGGACAACACAACAGCAGTGGCATACATAAGGAAACAAGGCGGGACTCACAGCTGGTCCCTGTTACAAGAAGTGGAGCCTTTAATGAGTTGGGCGCAAAAGAACTTAGCCAACATCTCGGCAGTATACATTCCGGGGGTCCAGAATGTGCAAGCAGACTTCTTGTCTCGGGTCGAGTTGGACAACAACGAGTGGTCCCTTCACAGAGAGGTTTTCGAGTGGCTCCTAACACTGGGAGTATCTCCGGAAGTCGACATGTTCGCGTCCCCGTGCAATTTCAAGATACCAAAGTACTTTGCGAGGTTCAGGGACCCTCAGGCGTTCGGGATAGATGCTCTCACGACCAGTTGGGATTTCCAGAGGGCCTATGCCTTCCCTCCAGTCCCGGTAATTCTACAGTTTCTGCGGAGGCTCAGAACAGAAAAAGTGGAGATTATTGCTGTCATTCCATTCTGGCCCAACAGGCCTTGGTTTCCTTTGCTGCTGCTCCTCAGCTATCAAGACCCAATTCCCCTACCTCTCAGGCCGGATCTATTGTCTCAAGGCAAGACGTTACACCCGTTTCCATCTTGTCTGCACCTCAAGGTGTGGTTCTTGAGAGGGGAAGGCTAGAGGCGCTTGGTTGCCCGAAAGAAGCGATTCCAACTCTTCTTAATGCCAGACGAAGAAGCACTAATAGGGTGTATGAGCGCATTTGGTCCAGGTTTGTTGTACACATGTCATCAAGAGAAAACTTGTGTAACTCTCCAGAGGTTCATGATATCCTGAGTTTTCTTCAGTCCGGATTGGATTTATCCCTGGCGGTCGGCTCGTTAAGGGTGCAAGTGTCAGCCATCTCAGCCTTCACGGGAGTCTCATGGGCGAATCACGCCTTAGTTTGTCAATTCTTTAAGGGTGCCATCAGGCTCAGACCACAAAGAAGACACAGGTTTCCCAAATGGGACCTTCCATTAGTTCTGGATTTTCTGTCAAATCTTGGGAAAGATTCATCTCAACCTTTGTCTGTTAAGGATCTTACTCTGAAGACTATCTTCCTAGTGGCGATAACGTCAGCGAAAAGGGTATCAGAGATCAGGAATCTGGGTTTAGAGGAACCTTTTCTGACCTTTTTTGAAGACAGAGTAGTGCTGATTCCAATGTTAGGGTCAAACCCTAAAGTGACCACAGTCTTCCATGAGAATCAGGAGATTGTACTCCCTACCTTCAAAACATCAGATGACCAAGAGATCCATCCTCTTGATGTAGGCCACACCTTAAAACAATATCTGGAGGCAACAGCTCCATTCAGGCAAACGGAATTCCTCTTTGTCCTTCTTCATGGCAAGAATAAAGGGATGCGTGCGTCAATTAGGTCAATTTCCGCGTGGATTGTGCAGACGATTCAAAGGGCATACAGAGCTAAGGGCTTGGCTCCTCCTGAGGCAGTGACGGCTCATTCAACACGGAGCATCTCGACTTCGTGGGCGGCTTCTCGGCATGTGGCGCCTGATGTTATTTGTAGAGCGGCCTCTTGGTCCACAATTAATACTTTTCTTTCTCACTATTGCGTGGAACCAGCTGCGCTGTCTTCTATTAATTTTGGTTTACAAGTATTGTCGTTGGACAATGTTAAATAAATTTTGGTTTCTTTGCTCAACATTTTGCCCACCCGGGTGTGTTTTGGCGAGTTATTTCCCACACGTATGCTGCCATGGAGCCTGTCAGGAAAAACGGAAAATTTATATCAAATACTTACCGTAATTTTCCTTTCCTGATAGGCTCCATGGCAGCAGGAGTTCCCTCCCAAATGTCTGGAGTAGGCTAGTTACGGAACACGGATAGCAGCCAGGAGCAAAGATTTATGGGAGAGGGTCCTATTGGGTAGTTATGGAGGCGGGGCCAACCCACACGTATGCTGCCATGGAGCCTATCAGGAAAGGAAAATTACGGTAAGTATTTGATATAAATTTTCCGTTTTATCACGCCCCTCTCCTGTGATTGACAGGCTGCATAATTAGACTCATGCATGAGCACGAGAAGTGGCCGTGACTTCCGCTGCCACAGCCACAAATCTCTTGCTGCCCCTGGATTGGCTGTTCTGCTCCTCAGCATTGTGCGTGCACACCCTAGTGCACCCGCCGTGTGCGCTATTCTCCCAATCAATGAAGATGTGTTGGGGCGTCTAGAGCTGGGAGGGGCGTTCACCACACGCCCACGGAAAGGGACAGCTTCTGTGGACTATTACTGAACATCAGAGTTATATAAAAAGGTAAATAAGATGCAATGTAATACAGTATGATAATGGCAGATAGTAGTCTTTAACCACATCAATACTGGGCACTTTCACCCCCTTCCCTCGCACTTTCACTGCCATTTGCTTGGTCATGCTACGCTGTACCCAAATTACGTTTTTATTATTTTGTTCGCACAAATAGAGCTTTCTTTTTGTGGTATTTATTCACGACTCCGTTTTAAATTTTTTTTGCGATATAAGCGAAAAAAGAGCGGAAATTTGGACAAAAAAATATATTTTCTTCTTTCTATTTTAAAAGAATTCCAATAAAATCAAATTTTGTCAAAAATTTAAGCCAAAATGTATTCTGCTGCATGTTTTTGGTAAAAAAAAATTCAGTTAAGTGTATAATAATGGGTTCACGTGATCACGGACAGATGTACGCAGATAATCATTGGGACATGTGATTTTAGTGGGACATATGTGGGGGACATGTGTTTTTATTATTTAGAGACATGTGTTTTTGGGGACATTGTGTGGTGACGTGTGTTTTATATTGTGTGGTGACACTAGGTTGGTGATCAGTGAGTAAAAAGCTGTAAAAAACAGCTAATACTCAATGATCACCAGCTGGCTGCAGCGATCCCCTCTCCTCTCCTCACCGTCAACTTCTGTGTGAGGAGAGGAGAGCCGACTGCCTAGTAACCGACTCTGTGTTTACATCACATGACGGCTGTGATTGGACACGGCCATCATGTGATCAGGAGGGCCAATCACAGAGCACTCCTGCCAATCATAAATGTGCCATTTCTGGGTGACACAAAGACATCAGGATCGCGCCGCTGCGCGTGTCCGCGCGATCCCCCTCCTTCTGAGGGACGTTCCTGAACTTCCACTCAGAAGAAGATAGCGCCCACCCAGCCGTTAATGTACATTGGCTGGGTGGGAAGTGGTTAAAGTGTTTGTTACCCCAATATTTCATATTCCTAAAATGTGCCTGCTGTACCATGTACTTGTATAAGAAAATATCCTGTTCTTTTTGTATTGCTCCCTTTATGTGAAATCACTGGTGTTCCTGCTAGTCCCTTTGCTTTCCTATTAAAAACTGACCACACTAGGGACAAACTGGTCCAATACAAAATTTTACACAGAGCTCACTACACACCCCACAGGCTGCACAAGATGTCGCCGGCACATTCCCCGGAGTGCTGGCGGTGCTCCTATCAACCAGGGGACTTCTTTCACATTTTCTGGGCTTGTACAGCAATTGCGCATTATTGGAAAGAAGTTCTCCATGTGATAGTTAAGATCACCAAGACTAGTGTCCCCTACGATCTTAAATACTGTCTGCTGGGGCTAGTGGAACAAATGTCAATCCTCAGAGCTAAGAAAATACTCATATCCTTATTATTGTATTATGCCCGCAAGGCTATAACAATGAGCTGGAAACAATCATCTCCCCCTTCTGTCAGGTTCTGGAAAAACCTAGTAAATGCCAGTTTGCCCCTGTATAAAGCCACTTTTTATTGGTCTGCCCTGTTGTGGTCTGTTGCTGCTTCAGAGGCAGTTTGTTTCTGTTATATGATGTACCCTGTTGTGGTTGTTGCCACATCAGAGGATTTGCCCCTGCGTGGGCAATGTTTGGCCCCTGCGTGGGCAAGTTTACGTGTTAATAAAAAACTCAATAAAAAAGATTTTCCAAAAAAAAAAAACTGACCACACTAAGCAGGAGAACACACTGTGGTCAGTTCCCTAGCTATGCTGGGAACTCAGCCTGCTCTCCTCCAATGATCAGACTTGCCCTGACACACCTCCCCTGCAAAGCCAGCTCAGTGTTCTGCTGCTTCCCCCCCCCCCCTCCCCAGCTCTTATGCAGCTGAGAGCAAAGGGAATGTGGTCACTTACAAAAAAGGGAAAAAATGTATTTATAATGTTTTTTTTTATATCTATACAAAACTGTTTTGCCTTTCATTTCTTTTTTAAAGTGAATGGGTTGTTTTACAAGGTCATTGATTACAATCACATTAAGATTGATGTTGCATGGAATTTACAACCATTTTAGCACGTTGAGCACTATAAAATAAACATTCTTCAGTGTGTGTTTCTATTGATGCACACAATGTAGGGAGACTAAGCACTAGTCCCTGCATGCAAGGGTGGCTACATAGGATGCTGCAAGAGAGAGGAGCCACTCTAAAACTAGAAACTTGAGGCAGTGTCATGGCATCAGCCTAAACTGAAGCATATGCAAGGTTTAAAATATGAAGAAGCTGCATACTCAGTGAGTGATTAAAGTATAACTAAAAAGAAAAGAGGGATTAGAACGCTTGTCAGTTTCTATTGCTGCCTGTGCCCCCGTTAAAGCGGTGTTTAAGCAAAAAAAAAACATTTTTTAAAAGTCAGCAGCTAAAAAAAAGGTAGCTGCTGACTTTTAATAAGTACACTTACCCTCCCAGGGCGCCCACGATGTCCCTCGGCGCTCCGGTCCCAGCGCCGCCATCCTCAGTAATGGAAACGGGCAGCGAAGACTACGGCTTTACTGCCCGTTTCCTACTGCGCATGCGCGAGTCGTCACACGGCCTACTGTGTATGCGCGAGTCGTCGCTCGGCGCTTTGTGAATGGGGAACGCGATGTGTTGTGGGACACAGTTCCCATAACACACCGCGCCCCATTCACTAGACGACGGCGTTTGGAGCAGAAGAGAGAACAGCGCCGCGGAACAGGAAGAGGCAGATTAGGACGATCTGCCTAGCAACAGCCATTTCTGGTAAGTAAAAAAAAAAATTTTTTTTTTTTTTTTTCATTTTAAATTTTTATTAACATTTTTTTAAGTTTTTTTTTTCAGGGTGGCCCACCACTTTACGGAGAACAACCCTCTATATTCGTCCTTTTTAGTGTTATCATTAAAAGTGAAAGTAAACACTAGTTCTGGTGACCTGGGGGTCCCCAAGTAATTCCCTTACTTTGCACGGATTTACTCTCACTTCCTGCTTGGCTATGGGACAGGAAGTGAAAGGAAATCTCCACAATGTGGTACAGATGGCAAACAATATCTGACAGGGGTTATAACCATTTCTTGCTCTATCCAAAATGGGAAAAAGTATTTATATCCCTTGATTTTCCACATTTTGTCATGTCACAACCAAAAATGTAAATGTATTTTATTTGGATTTTATGTGATAGACCAACACAACGTGGTAGATAATTGTGAAGTGGAAGGAAAATGATAAATGGTTTTCAATTTTTTTTTAAAAAAAATATCTAAAAAGTGTGGTGTGCATTTGTATTCAGACCCCCTTTTTTTTAAATTTTTAAGAGAAAAACAGAGCCTATTGGGCACACCCAGGCTCCATACATTTTCCCATTTCATTTCAATTATCTTATTTATTAACATTACAACTTATAAAAACAAACAACACTGACTAAAAACAAAACAACATAAAAACAAATCCCCATAAAAAGAAATAATAAAAAAAAAATACATATTATTCCCAAGCATATTATCACATCATAGCAGCATTCCATTATTAGATAGTTTTTACTTCCCATTTCCTTATATTTCACTTTACCATCATCATACACCTATATATTACATCAATTTATATTCGTACCCCTTCCTTCCTTCCCTCATACAGAACATATATCTCCCCTAGATGTTTAAGGTCGATTTGGGTATAATTATCATTCCTAAATCCCCCCGCATCTTAAGGATGATCTATCCACGCTTATAGTACCGTCAGGTATTATGGAAAAAGGCACCAAGCCAGTTACTACCATCCGTGGTTCCCACATTTTTTGGAATTTATCTAGCAAATCCCTACTGTGATGTACCTGTCTTTCTTTTAATAAAGTATCATTAACTTTTAATCTCTATTCCTCATATGTGGGTGCACCAGAAGACATCTACTTACTTTAGCGCTATAATTTTTCGGGCTATAAATAACAACCTATTAATAGGTATTTTTACTTCCATTGAATATCTTTCCTTTTCTAAATAGCCCAGTACACACACCTTAGGGTCCATTTCTATGCAGGTTTGATAAACACCATTAATGGTATCTACCAAACTTTGCAAATATCTAAATAATTTAGGACATTTGCACAACATATGCAGTAAATCTGCAGGGGATATGGAGCATCTCGGGCAGTTCGATGTATCATACCTACCCCACTTATACAGTTTAAATGGAATCCTATACACTCTATGGATTATAAATAGCTGAGACCATTCAGATTCAGATTATTCAGCCCCCTTTACTCTGATATCCCTAACTAAAATCTAGTGGAGCCAATTGTCTTCAGAAGTCACCTAATTAGTAAATAGAGTCCACCTATGTGTAATTTAATCTCAGTATAAATACAGCTGTTCTGTTAAGCCCTCAGAGGTTTGTTAGAGAAACTTAGTGAACAAACAGCATCAAGAAGGCCAAGGAACACACCAGACAGGTCAGGGATATAGTTGTGGAGAAGTTTAAAGCAGGGTTAGGTTATAAAAAAAATATCCCAAGCTTTGAACATCTCACGGAGCACTGTTCAATGCATCATCGGAAAATGGAAAGAGTATGGCACAACTGCAAACCTACCAAGACATGGCCATCCACCTAAACTGACAGGCTGGGCAAGAAGAGCATTAATCAGAAAAGCAGCTATGAGACCCAAGGTAACTCTGGAGGAGCTGCAGAGAGCCACAGCTCAGGTGGGAGAATCTGTCCACAGGACAACTATTAGTCGTGCACTCCACAAATCTGGCCTTTATGGAAGAGTCGCAAGAAGAAAGCCATTGTTGAATGAAAGCCATAAGAAGTCCTGTTTGCAGTTTGTGAGAAGCCATGTGGGGGACACAGCAAACATGTGGAAGAAGGTGCTCTGCTCAGATGAGACCAAAATTGAACTTTTAGGCCTAAAAGCAAAACGCTATGTGTGGTGGAAAACTAACACTGCACATCACCCTGAACATACCATCCCCACCATGAAACATGGTGGTGGCAGCATCATGTTGTGGGGATGCTTTTCTTCGGCAGGGACAGGGAAGCTGGTCAGAGTTGATGGGAAGATGGATGGAACCAAATACAGGGCAATCTTAGAAGAAAACCTGTTAGAGTCTGCAAAAGACTTGAGACTGGGACAGGGGTTCACCTTCCAGCAGGACAATGACCCTAAATATACAGCCAGAGCTGCAATGGAATGGTTTAGATCAAAGCATATTCATGTGTTAGAATGGCTCAGTCAAAGTCCAACCTAAATCCAATTGAGAATCTGTGGCAAGACTTGAAAATCGCTGTTCACAGACGCTCTTCATCCAATCTGACAGAGCTTGAGCTATTTTGTAAAGAAGAATGGGCAAAAAATGTCACTCTCTAGATGTGCAAAGCTGGTAGAGACATATCCAAAAAGACTTGTAGATGTAATTGCAGCAAAAGGTGGTTCTACAAATGAACACCACTCTTTTCACATATTTATTTCCACTTCACAATTATGTGCCATTTTGTGTTGGTCTATCACATAAAATACATTTACGTTTTTGGTTGTAACATGACAAAATGTGGAAAATTTCAAGGTGTATGAATACTTTTTCAAGGCACTGTAGTTCTACTTTAAGTTAGCTGCTGAAAGTGCTTAAAGAAGTGAGAGTTTAATATAATTTTAAATATTATTGGGATGATTTTAAATATTATTGGGATGATTTATCAGTCTTTTCATCAGTCAGTGTGTGTAGATATGTGAAAATACTGGGGTTTTGACATACGACTTTATTGCCCAGGGATTTTTTGGCAGATTCTTTAAATGTCATTTTTTTTACATGTCATTCTCTCTTCCCTCTTCATTATGTCAGCCAGCTTTTATTGCGGTAGAGCTTCCTCATCCTGTGCTGATCTAGTGACCTGCAAAGCTGTTCCCAAGTCACTTTGAGTGACATGGCTTTATACCATGCTCTCAGCACCATGCTACTCTCTCTGTAACCTCTGATTTGGTAGCTAAGATCTATAGTAAAGAAGCTTAATGATGAATGCATTGGTTTGGAAAACAAGAAAACTGCATTTTTTTTTTTTCCTGCAAAAGTTGGGTATGTATCCTATGCCTACATACTTTTGCTAATAGGTGTCCCTTGATACTATCTGCAAGATGTATGCACAACTTTTGGACATAGGAACAAGAGACACCTATAGGCAAAAGTATGTAGGCATAAGATACACACCATGCCATGCCCACTTAAAAGGAGAATTATATATAAAAGATTAGTTAAACCCACAAGTGCTTTTTTTTTACCACTACTATTTCTTTAATATTGGCTTTTGAAATTTACAAATGCAGCAATTTAGAAATTGGATGAAAGGTTTAGCACTGAAAAACACTTTTTGAAAGATAAATAGTGCATTTTATATACAAGTATATAGATCAGACCAAAATGAGGGACGAATGAGGAGGAAAGAGGGACTTTGTTCCAAATCAGGGACAGTTGGGAGCTATGCATATGGATGTTTTCAGCAAGCAGAAAATCATACAATTCTTGCTTTATGATTGTCTGGATTCCACAATTATGTTTTTCTCCACAGTCAGATTTTGTCAGATTTGTAAGCTTCTCATTGTAATCACTGACTTTTTTACTGTAATATGCAAAACCTTGAGACGTTACACAAGGGGACATGTGTAGGAGCAGCCATTCATAGGACCAGTGAACTGTTTCATTCACATACAGGTCTATGGAAATGCAAAATCAGCTTTAGGGCTGCTAATTGGGGGGTTACTTAGATGGAATAGGGGTAGGTGATTCAAAAAGGAGGGTTGGGGGGGGGGGATTTATCATGGTGCATACAGATAATAATGGAAACCATACATATATAAAAATATATACATTTATTAGAAACATGATTAAACAACGAACATAGCAATTAGTTGAGTTTTGTTAAACATCTTCATTATGGTGGTCATGTGAGAAGGGTTCCAGTTGAACAGAGATTTGATATTCGTATGCTATCCCGACATGTTTTGCCTTATTGCTTCATCAGGGGATATATGAATCAACCAATGACTACGAAAGAACTAAGCAAAAAAATAGAGAGTACTGCATAAAGAAAATACACAAATATAAACATAAATACACATTACAAAAAGAAAAACATAACCCATTTGCCAGTGTCCACCCAGACAAGAGCTTACCACCTCAGAGCCCCCAGAAGGGTCACCACCGGAGGAAGGACCACCAAGAGGTGGAGGCACTGCGCGGCCACAGAGAACACACAACGAACAGGCTAACAAAGAAAAAAGGGAATGAATCCTAAATGTGTGTAATTTATATCAATTGGAAAAAATCGCACCGAAATGCAAATAGCAAAAAGGTGCAAAAAGGATAAACCTTAATTATAAATGGGGATGTTCCCAAATAAATTATTTACGTAAAAGCAAGTTTATTCAGAGCATATATATATGAGGGCGCCTGTATGTAGAAAGTTGCATAAATAAGTGACTTGTTACTTGATTACTCATTTAACAATAAGTGACCCTGAAATGTGGAAGAAAATATAAAAAGCACAAAATATGTACACACAGATTAATTCAATAACTCTTGATGTGAGTCCATACAGTGATTATCCCAAAGATTCACCACATTCCTAAGTATACATATAGAAAGTCCATTGAGGTGAACAGAACTCTATGTAGGTAAAAAAATATATAAATGAATGAAAATATATAGAAATTCTTCTGTGTCCTATGGTACAATTAGGGAGCCAACCGCAGATGCCACTCTTAACTGTGGATTTAAAAGATACCCTTCACCACAATCTTCTTTAGATCACCCAAAGTGAATAAACTGACTGGCAGCTTACCAGATTCTATTGACTCCTTTAATTAAAAAGAAAGTCAATAGGGCTTTCACAGGTTAGTGCCTGTGCACATACGGTTTAGCAGGAGATGATACTGGTAATTCCTCCTCCCAGGAGACTCAGGCAAGATATGTATGAAAAAGGCAAAAGACAACTACATAGCATAATTCCGTGGGTTTAATAAAAAATCAGATAATAAACATAGCCAAGTGGCTCATTACAGAGTACAGTGCCTACCCGGCACTGGGGCTGCTCGCATGTAAGGTAAATGTATGGCGTAGAGATCTTATTCCGCCTTAGATGCGAAGAGGAACGGCGTGCGTTCCAGCGGCCGCCGCCGACAACCACCCAGAGGCAGGAAACAGGAAGTTGGTACTATAGAGATGCGTGACTAGACAGGCGCCGCTGACGTACGTTTCGATGTGGAATCGTCTTCAACTCCCCCCTGAGTTATTGAATTAATCTGTGTGTATGTACATATTTTGTGCTTTTTATATTTTCTTCCACATTTCAGGGTCACTTATTGTTAAATGAGTAATCAAGTAACAAGTCACTTATTTATGCAACTTTCTTCCAGGAATAATTAGTACCCCTAGAGGGTTAATCTAGGGATTTTTTTGTAGCACTAAAAGTTTAGCCATACATAGGTATTTACTCACCTAATAGATAGCGCCCCTGTCACACCATTCTTTCCAAACCACAAAATCTCACGATTTTCAAGGGAGTAGCTTTATAGTAATATTTGTTTCACAATTATATTTTTTTATATTTATCACGTGGCGCGGAGTTATACAGCCCAGTAGGGGAGCTGTGTTTTCTTCGCCTGTATGTATAACATCACGTGTGCAAATGGAAACAAAATATATGATGCTAAAATGGGGAAAAAAAAAAGAAAAGTGGCATGGAAGAAATAGGGTAATATTTTGTAAAATCCTAACATTTATCTCAATAAGGATCATTTAAAGGGAAATCTAAATACTGTATATTTATTTTATGAATTAAAAAGAAAATATCATATAGTTGCTAATTATATATAAGGTCAAATCAGTACTGCAAGGTACATAGGACTACTGTCTCACTCTTTATAAAGAATTAATATAATGGACATCAGGAATGGGGATTCGTTTAAGGAAAAATAAGGGGGAGTATAAGATATATTGAATGAGTAATGAATAAGCCAATAGGTCTAAGACTTGTAATATAAGGACTTAATTGCCCAACGACGTTTGGGGGGCATATATGGAAAGTGAGTGGATCATATTGGGCCTAGACCAGCAATATCCAAAACAGCATTGAATCAGCTAAACATGGGGTAATAACAAGGAGAATGTAATGACAAGTCTTGAAGATGGGCTCTACCAGTCCCAATGTCGAAAGGCTGTCCATCCCACAAATCAAGCCGGGTGTCCGATTGGTCACGAGGAGGAGAGGGGTAACAACACTGCGGAGGAGCTGGTGTGGACACCAATGCGGGATCGGATGGACACCAATAGATGGGAAATTGTCGAGGGAAAAGGGGAACAGGTGCAGCGCAGCGGTGCAGAAAGGGCGCTGACTAGGGAAACCCCCTCAGTGACCAGGGCGTCCGTATGGTCGCAAATGCGCCTACTACCTCAAGGGGTCCCATGCAGTGGGGCAATTAGTGGCACAGTCCTGAAGGAAGTGTGGGACCAATGACCACATATCGGTAACCCATAACAGATGGTGGACAAGGAAAATGGATTCATAATACAAAACATACATATGTAAATAACTTCAAAGTTTTATACAATAAACAAACAATGTGCTCATAATCAAATTTTGAACAAAAACAAACTAAATAAGAAAATGCACAAAAACATCCAATAATGATCAAAAATGAATAATAATAAAAGAATTACATAATACAAGAAAGGAGGAAGGGAAAGGAAAGAATGAGAGAAGAAGAGAAAGAAAGAGGGGAAGTTGGCTTAGTAGACCACTGCGAGAACAGATACATAGAGGCAAAAAGAGTACAAATATTGTAAAGTTACAAAAAAGGTTTGAAACTCAAAGTTTCATTAAACCCAGGGTATTCAGTGGCTTTTAAGTTATAGATCCACCAAGCCTCTAGTTGTAACAGTGTTTTATCCGCACTGACACTTCTAACATGTATAGGTATGTGTTCAAAAGCCATAAATTTTATCATATTAGGTTTAAAATTATGATAAGTACCCACATGTCGACTGATGGCTGTCTCCATTGTATAGGTTTAATATGGTCTCTAATACGCTTGAAAAAAGGGCGCTTAGTTTACCCTATATAGAAGCCTCTGCAGAAAAAAAACGAAGAGCGCTCCACAGGTTGGATTCTTCTGGTTCCCCAGAGCAATACATATCACAGGGTCCCAGAGCACCTGGGCAGGGCCCATGAGTGAAATATACAGCATGCACTTTTACCTTTTCCTTGGACAGGTCAGACAACGGCACACCCCCCGTCACTGTACAGACAGAGGACATTTCAGTGATGAACACCTTTCTCTCTTCATTCTCCAGAAGAATGTCCAGCCAGGTTATGGTAAAAAAATGTAGGCCTTACTTCAGCAGAGGATAAATTTAACAATCATTCCAGTAATAAATGGAAACATTTCCAGCACAGCGGCAAAGCAAGGACCATCCAATAAGTCAAATGGTTTCCCTATTTCAGGGTAACTGAGTAGTTCTTTTCTCCATACAGAAGACTTCTTCCAAAAAGGTACTCACAGAGCATTGTGCAGTCCTTTTTTCTATCCCATCATAAAGGGGAACCCTTGCTCACTCACTGTGTGGGTCAAGCTCTCCTATTTTTGTTCCACCCACTTGTCTATAATCTATCCAAGGGGCCTAAAGTGACAAGCTCGTTATCAATTAAGCCATTTCTTAAATAAGCAAGGCAGTACAGTAAGCACTGAATAAGTTATATGCCTGAAAATCAAAGAAAACAAAGGTTTTCTTCCATTTGGACTTCAATGAAGTCCATATTTACCAATTTACCAACTTCCGTCCACCATTAAAGGCTAACTTCAACTCTTCCAGAAAATAACCTATGCAGCCAAGGGCCCCAGTAGATATTAAAGAACTGTGCATCTTTGTAAAAAGTTCATTAACTTTATGGTCATAATTGTAGGTCATTTGGACCCCCCAGATACCTGGCCAAAAAATTCTGTTAGCAATTCCCACATCTTGCCTTGCTGCTAGGATATTTAAACCTACCGTAGCTCACTCCCAGCAATACAGGGGTGAAAACAAACAGTTTATGCCTCCTAGCAGCAAGGCAGGATGTGGGGATTTACTAACCAGGAGTTTTTCAGCCAGACTTCTGGGGTGACCCAAATGGCCTACAGGTATGACAATATAATGAATAAATGGTTTACACAGCCGCACAGTTTTTTCACCTACTTGGGCCTCTTAAATGCATAGACTATTTTCTGGAAAAAAGGTGAACATAGCCTTTAAGAAACTTGTTAGAAGTAAATACTTCTACCAAGTTTTTATTGCTGACAATGACCATGCTGGGGAAAATGCACTTCCTGTCTCTGTGACAACAATTGGTACCAAAACAGGAAAACACATACCAATTTTACTGAAAAAATAAGTGTTTTCTTGCAGTCTGTGTTTCTACTGGAAATCTATCTGACAGGATCACAGTCTGCAGCAAAAATCCAACAAAGGTCCCAACCCTACCCCACTGTCCAAAAATTAAAAAAAGTTTGGTCTGGAGCTTAAATTTAACTTTCATATTTCGGAATAGGAACGGATCTTACTGTCAAGGTGTGTGAGGGTGCACAGAAGTTGGCCTGCATATTCAGCAGCATTAAGGCCCGTACACAAGCTTTGATTTTTAGACGTCAATTGTGTTACGACAACCGATCATCTGCAAATCTTACTGTTAGTACGGTGTTTGACAGCCGATTTCACTTTTTCATCAGACAAAAGCTGGATGTGCAGACTATAAAATTTTTGTCGGATGTGAACTCAACGTCTGATTTTCGTTTCATTAGTATGGTTTTCGTACGAAAAAAAACGTAAGAGCAAGACTACGCATGCTCAGAAATGAAAGAATACATACAAAACTATTCAACCCGTTAGGTCACTTCTGACGTTGTATTCTGTCAAACGAAAATTCTCGTATTGTTAGTAACCTCTTCACTTTCAAACATGAGACTAGCACGCCACAAAAATCTGATGTTCTGTCATCCGAAAATCAAAGCATGTGTACAAGGCTTTAGACCCCATACACACTATTAGATTTTCAGCAATTTTTTGTCTTCAGATTTACCAAAACCATGTAGTCCAAGGGCCTGCCTGATTGCATACAAATTGAAACTCTAATGCCCCGTACACACGAGTGGAATTTCCGTCAGAAAAATCTTGGATGGTTTTTCCGATGGAATTCCGCTCAAGCTTGGCTTGCATACACATGGTCACACAAAAGTTCTCTGAACTTTCAACCGTCAAGAACGCGGTGACGTACAACACTACGACAAGCTGAGAAAATGAAGTGCAATGCTTCCGAGCATGCGTCCAATTATTTCCGAGCGTGCCTGTTTTTTTGCGCGTCAGAATTGCATACAGACGAACGGAATTTCCGTCAAGAACTTTTTCGATGCAAAACTAGAGAACCTGCTCTCAATCTTTTGCTGGCGGAAATTCCGCCAGCAAAAGTCCGATAGAGCATACACACGGTCGGAATTTCCGACCAAAAGCTCACATCAGACTTTTGCTGGCGGAATTTCCAATCATGTGTACGGGGCATAAGGCCTCGTACACAAGGTTTGATTGTTGGACGACCGAGCGTCTTATTTTTGTCAAAAGCGCGTGTGCAGAATTTTGTCTAGCATACTAACTATACGCAAATTGTTGTTTGACAAACACGTACATAGTGACGTACTATGAGAGTATAAAGAGGAAGTTCATTTCTCAAGCGCCACCCTTTGGGTCCCTTCTGCTAATTTCATGTTAGTAGAACTTTGGTGAGCGTTGATTCGCAATTTTCAGATCATACAAAACAAATGTCTTTTAAAATACGTTTGGCATAACTACATCAGTATCACCAGCAAAGCAGCTTCATTATTATCCCATCAAAGAAAATGAGAATGTGCACTGCATTTCATCAATTGCCGCATCACGAATGTTAATTCTAGATTATGAACGGTAGTTTACACCAAACTCTTCCCAGTTGTTCCTTGATTCCGATCATGCGTGTTTGTACTTTTGACTTTTGTGTGACGGATTTCTGTACTGACCATCCGAAAATCAGATGTTGAGTTCACATCCGACAAAAAAATATAGCCTGCACATCCAGCTTTTGTCTGATGTTAAAGTCAAATTGTCTGTTGAATGCACTGTACTAACGATCCAAAAATCCACAGACAGCTCATCTTCAGACCTTTTCGTACTGTGTGTACGAGGCCTTAAAGCGGGATTCCACCCTAAAGTGGAACTCCCGCTTTTCGGAACCCTCCCCCCCTCCGGTGTCACATTTGGCACCTTTCAGGGGGGAGGGGGGTGCAGATACCTGTCTAAGACAGGTATTTGCACCCACTTCCGGCATAAACTCCCGTGGGAGTTTACGCAAGTTCCTGTCCCAGCGCGCTGTCTGCCGGGACACACACGTGACCCGGCAGACAGCGCTGAAGATTCTCATTGCGCCGCGCGACTCGCGCATGCGCAGTAGGGAATCGGGAAGTGAAGCCACTTCCTGATTCCCTCACCGAGAATGGCGCCGGCTACAGCAGAGAGCCGAGCGAGCGATCTTTTTTTTTTTTTACAGTACAGTCCCGCTTTAAGGTTGGACCTCATATTAGACATGTGCAATTCCTTTTGTTTTTTTTCGTTATTTTCGTTCGTTCGTTTTCATACGAATGAACGAATCATTCGAATCGAACGAATCCGAAAAACGAAAATCCGAAAAAAACTAAAATTAGAAACAACGAATGTACTAATGAAGAAAATCCGAAAAACAAAAAAATTTGTACATTCATAACTTTTTTTTTTGTGTTGAATTGGTAAATTTCCGTGTCCCCTTACAATGGTGCTGCTAAACGTGCTTCGAATGGATTGAACAAAAAAAATTCATTACATTCATAACTTTTTTTTCGATTCGTAACTTTTTTTTTATTTATTTTTTTCGATTTGTAATTTTCCGTGTCTCTATTGAACAAAAAAAATTCGTACATTCGTAACTTTTTTTTCGATTCGTAACTTTTTTTTTTTTTCGATTCGTAAATTATTAAAATGTAATAGCATACACATTACATAAAATTATGAATTATGCTCCGATTACGAATCTACGAATGTTACGAATGTACGAATAAATATGAATGCGTCCGAAAATTAAACTAACGAAAAAAAGAATCAACGAAAAAATAACTCTTACGAATGTACGAATCGTTACGAATACGAACACCGACGACTTACGAATCAACGGACCACAAAAAAAACGAAACGAAAATAAACGAATTTTTTTGTTGTGCACATGTCTACCTCATATTATATGGTTTTGGTAAATCTGAAGACAAAAATCTGCAGAAAATCTAAGTGTGTAGGGAGCTTAAGAATCCTGCAGAGAGAACAGTTGTGTGTGTTTTCTAATGATTTGATCACCACAATATGAAGCAAATATAGGAATGAGTAGGACTGCATTTAAAGTACAGTACATGAACATCTTCAAATTAAAATTTCCATAGCCAACTCCTTAGCCCCTTCAATACATTGATCTGGGGCCCATTTTCCCCAGCACCTCCATACTTAGTTTCTCTTCCATCTTAAAGTTTTTTTTTTCTCTTCCATCCTAAAGTTAGAAAATTGAAAACGTAAATCTGATCCCCACTGACGTCTATTAGGGGGGGTTACCTTGAAAATTAATTCTAGCCATTTTATAAGGCTGATAAGAAAGGGTATTGTAAAACAAATGGTACAGGGAGCTGGGCACTGTCGTGGAGGGCATGTACCAATGCAAACAAACACATTTAAAAAAAAAAAAAAAAAAATACTGAACAAAGGGGAAAGGGTCCACCTTAAATGTAGCTTCGAGGGTGACATAGGAAAAATACCCAACCTTTTTACTACATGCTTGGAAAATGCCTTTAAAGCTGTATGTGGTGTTATGGAACAGTACTATTCTCATAGATACTGCATTCTGGCATCACATATTTTGCATGTGAAAGTGATTTGCTTAAATCCCACCCATCCCCGTACTCTCAAAATATAGACTTCAGGTATGTGTTTGGTAGAGATTTACCAGTGTCAGGACAGTATGTTAGCCCTTTTCCTCCCCCTCCTTCTTAAGCACACGTAGCAGCCATTAATATTGAGGAATATTAATGCACCTTTTTCTTATTCTTCAAGGGTGCATTGCAGTAATTTTTTTTTGGGGGGGATGCTAATGCTCCATTTTCTCCTCCTCCTCTGCTAACCCCACTATAGGAGAAGGAGGGACGTGGTGCTGGTGTTGAGGTGAAGGAATTAAGAAAAATCAGAGCAGCCATTTGCCTTCAAGTCCTGTTAATGTGCCCCTTCCCTCTTGCCCACACTGCTAGGTATGTATATATGCCATTTCTATGGACTAATGCAGCCTCTTCCTCCTCTGCTAGGGTGCACAGCACCCATTTTTTTGGCCTTTTGATGTGCTCTGATCCCCCCTCCTCCTCCAAAGATGTGCATATCAGCCATTTAATATAGACTCCTACGAAGGCTGTTCCTTTTCCTCAAGGGCATTTTTGTAGCCTGTGCTACAGCACATTGGCAGGTGTCCAGTCTCCATTATTTTGACCAGGAGGTCCTAAGCTAGTGCCATTATTATGTACACAAAGCTGTCCCTGCCCTCCACCTGCCTGAAAAATGGAATGAGGCAGCAGGAGGCTATGGAGGGATACGAAGAAAAGGAGTGTCGGGGTGCCTGCACTGACAAGGGGGACATTTTTTCTTAGTTCTCCACCATCAAAGGAGAAGATTTTGATGGGATCTGATGCCACCACCCAAGAATGTACCCACAATGATCCACTCTACAGAAGCGGTGAGAGGCAACTGTCAACATTACCTGATCGTGTCTAGATCCACCATACTGTAGGCATAGCTGCAGGATACTGCATACACTGGCCACCCTCCCCCATGTAATCTTTGGTTTAACACTTTTTGCTGACCTTGGGAAATGGAAAAGGAGACTGTAGCAGAAAACATCAGAAGAGTCTTTTAATCTTCGCAAACTTCAGTGGATACATGGTTACCAAAATGCCCAGCCACTGGCTACTGCACGGAACAACAACTCTGAAAGAATTTAGCTCCTTACTCTGCGAGCCCTGGAAACTGAAAATTTGACAGTGCTTGAAACAATAAAGCTGAATTCACATTGTTGTGTGCATTGCACACATGTAGTGTGAATGGGCCCATATAGTTTTTCTTTACTTTTCAAATTAAACTGCTGTGCACAAATGTGAACCAGCCACGTAGGAAAGAATGAGATTTCTAACAATGCATTTTCATGCAGCAAAATGGACAAGGGTCAATATGCCCTTAATGAAGAATTATTGCACTATGGTGGTTTGAGCGGTTTGCATAGTTTTAGGTTTTCACAATATCTGGAGTAATCCTGTTCTTACAGCAATAAAGTGTGTCACTTTGAATGGCATCACAACATATTAAGGCAATGCAGCTCCAATGCACATGCGTTGCAGCACACCACAATACATGGCAACACACTACCATGTCTTGTGATGTAATCATTTTTTGAAAGTTGGGCATGACTATTTTTGGACATTTTGGTATGTTGCCGTCCATTCATTTCAATAGGCTGCTTTAGTGCAATGCATGCTAATACATGTGCGTTAATACTGATGGGTCCAATTATAAAAGTCTTTTCACCCAAGATTCAGACATTTTTCTAATTAAATCCTAAGTGAAAAATATGTGAATCACCTATATGACATATAGGGAACAAAACCGCCAATAGCCTCATGGGGGAGAAAGATGGGAAACAAAAAGGGGGGGACCGGGGCGGGGAGGAGGAATGTCAGAGGGAGAGAACGCTCGCCCATCCAGTCTGGGAAGACCTTTTTTTTTTTTTTTTTTTTTTTTTTTTTTTTCTTCTTTTTTTTTTTTCCCCGTCCTCACCTTTGGGGGAGGAGGGAGAGATAAAATGGGAAGTAAAATTACAGGAGCAGAGGAAAGGTGAACTGAAGTTCCTTTCTGCCTTTTTTCTTTGTGATTTTTTTTTTTTTTTCCTCTCTTTGTTGATCAGTGGACAATACAAGGGGGAAAAGTAGAAGACAATATAAAGGAGTGTTATTGTTGGTAGGGTGATTTGAATCTGAAAGGGAAGAGGTTAATTAGGAAATATGATTATTAAGTTGTGTAACTGTAAAACCTGCACCTGTAAAATGAAAATAAAGAATTTATAAAAATATGTGAATCATGGGTGAAAATATTGATTAACAGTTCCCAAAGGTCCTTGAGCACTGCTTCCAGCCTAAGTGTGACATATATTTTATAGTCATTTTATATTTTGGTTCCACTTCATACTACAGACACAATTAACGGTCTTTACTCCCAACCAGATGAGACTAACTACAAAGTCAAATAATTGGAAAATGGATACATATCTATACATAGAAAGTATGAAGCTAAAATGTTTCCGAAACAAAGTGTAGCATAGGCAACTTATGTAATGTGCATGGATAATAATTATATAAATCAGTAACCAAAACCAATAAAAATTTATTGAAAGAAAAATATTAATTGTGTGACTAGCAGACAGAGGAAGCTTATGCAGCGTGCACAGTTAAATTTTGGGGAGTTTTGGTGCTGTCACAACAGGGTTTGCTTCCTGCAGATGTCTTCTTCCTGCAGTCTTGTAATCATATGTACAGTTGTGAGTTTCTGCGTATCGATGAGTGGCACAAAAGTTATTTCCACATCTAAAAAAATAAAAATATATATAAAATTTATTGAGTGAAAATAGCCAGTATTTTAAAAAGGAAGCGACCATCATTTATTAAGAAGGGATAAAGCAGTCATTTTTCCCAGGATTGTGCACATTTAAAGACAAACTCCCCCCCCCCCCCCCCAAAAAAAAATGTTTTATATATAAAAAAAAAAATACAAAAAACAAAAATGCAGGCAATGTTACACCACAAAGCAGATGCTTATGTCTTGTATGGGTTTTAGCCAAACAGTCGCTGTTTTTGATTGAGCTTCTATTTTTATGTCTAAAAGGGAGACCCATATTTCCAGCTGCTGCTAGAACGAACCACCCATTGCACAGGAAAAAAAATAAATAAAAATCTTTGTCACTATGGTTAACCTGCAAAATTCCCAATTAGCCATTTTCCCTTCCCAATGTCATGTGACTTGTTAGTGTTACAAGGTCTCAGGTGTATACATACATACACAATGTATATGCAAAATGGGAAATTGCTCCTTTTTTTTTTAATCAATCATATTTTAATAAGATGCTTGTACTACAAGAATCTGGTCAAGTACCAACCACCCATAGCACTCTGGTGGTGGTTATCATTGGTAAAAGCGACAAAGATTTAGCAACCCAATGTTATTAATTCTATTTTTTTTTAAAGGGACTCCCTGAATGTAAATGATCACCTGCACTCGAAGCTTGTTGCCAAATTGGTTCTCTTACGACACAGGAAACAGTGCTTAGTCGTTTTCTTCTTATTGCGAAAGGCAGGCTTTACAGGAGGAAAAAGATGTGTTGCTTCAACTGTGAATAAGACAGAAGAATACATCTTTATAGGTCACTTACAGCACTGTGGTACCCATGAAATAAATTCCCTCACAGAACACACACAAAGAAGCAGTTCTTTGGATAAAAAGCACTTCATGCCCTTATAAAATAGATTTGCTCTGGTTTTGTGCCCTGTGCTACAATAGAGAAATCTGGAATTTCTGTGCCAGGAATAGCAGTCATTTTAAAAACAAGCTCCAAATTTGAGGGCAGGAACAAAGTTGTGTCCTAGGCCCCATTCACACTCGTACGACTTCAAAGTCGCGCAATTTTGCTGCGATTTTAAGGAATGCCTGCGTAAGTGGCATCAAAATCGGACCAAAGTAGTGCAGGGGCTACTTTGAAGTTGGAACAACTTAAAGTCGTACTAATATGAATGGCTGTCATTGGAAATCATGGGGAACGACTTGTCATGCTACTTTGCTGTCCCAAATCGTGGGACAAGTCGTATAAGGGTGAAAGGAGACTTAGTGATTAGCACATCAGGGTAGATACAAGTGGGTTCTGGGTTTGATTCCATTCCTTGTTATTGGTATTATATACTATATTATATTATATTATATTATATTATATATCTCACTTTTTTCCACTCCATACACTGTTGGAAATACCAAGTATAAGAAGTAAATGGTGTCAACTGGTGAAAACCAATAAGAAAATGCTAAGGCGCAATAAAAAAGCCAATTCATTAATGAAAAATACACCCGTTGTTAAAACGGTGGTAAACTCTAAAAAAAAAGTGCACTTTTAGGAGATAGATAAAGCTTACCTGTAGGTAAAATGCATAGAAGTGACAAAGCAGTTTACTACAGCTTTAAAACAAATACTGAGGCCAACAGTCTCCCTTTTGGAACATGGTATGGAAAGCATCAACACAAATGCTTGTGGGGGATCCAGAAGGGTGAATGTGGATGCCTGTGGGAAGGGAATCGCTTGGAAGGTTGATTGTACTGCACAGTCACTCAGCCCATTATAGCAAGAGAAGAGAGATGATAAAAATATGGGACATGGAAATGCTGTAGCATGAATACGGTGTAACATTAGCTGCATGCATGGCCCTTTTTTTGCAGTGTATGTTATCAGAAAGCCCTTGGAATTCATTCAGCAGTTGCTCAGCACAGTGTTTCTGGACCTGCAGACCCATCCTGATACCCGAGTTTGCTAGAATCATCCATTGATAAGTCTATGAACTGGATGACACATAGCCCTTACCCATTTTCTTTCCAAAATCTGTACTGGCTTCACTCTCTCCAAGTCCATGAGAAGTCTAGGGAAAGATTAAAGAAAAATAGTATTTATGTTTGATGAGGATGAAAACAAATATTCACATTGATGACAAAAAGATAATCAAGTTATGGCAATAAAAGAAAAATTGGCAAAAAGTGTAATTAACTATGCAACTAACAGATTTATATTACTTTAACCACTTACCCACTGGGCACTTAAACCCCCTTCCTAACCAGACCAATTTTCAGCTTTCAGTGATCTCACATTTTGAATGACAATTACTCAGTCATACAACACTGTACCCAAATAACATTTTGTCCTTTTTTTTCCCCCACACAAATAGAGCTTTCTTTTGGTGGTATTTAATCACCGCTGTTTTTTTAAAAAAAAAAAATTTGCGCTATAATAAATAAAAAATAAAAAAAAGAAGAAGAAACTGAAAATTTTGTAAAAAAAAAAAAAATGAATTTTTCTTTGTTTCCGTTATAAAATTTTGCAAATTAGTAATTTTTCTTCATAAATGTTGGCCAAAATTTATACTGCTACATATCTTTGGTAAAAATAACCCTAACAAGCCAGGACAGTACAAATACCCCCTTTTGGAAAGTAGACATTCCAAGGTATTTAGTAAGAGGCATAGTAAGTTTTTTGAAGTAATTTTTTCCCACAATTCTTTGCAAAATGAAGGAGGAATTAAATTTTTTATGGCACCGACGGCGCTGATGAGGATCTAATGGCACTGTAAAGCACAAAAGTGGCACTGAAGGGGCACAGATGTGCAGTCGCTGGGCACTGACATGGCACTGACGTGGCATTCGCTGTTGCAAGCCCACCCTATTTTGAAGCCTATTAGAAACTATGGCTCTAATTCGGTGATTCAAAAGAAAAAAAACAAAAACAAACAAAAACCCTGGCTGCTGTACTTCATGTGCAAAAGGGCCCGGACACATTAATAGGGGGGTGACAGCGGCGGCCGTGGATAGATTCATGCTATGCATGAATCTATCCACTGCATATAGGGGGTAAAGAGGCGAGAGGGGGCTGCCACTGCCTAGTCATGGGGGGGGGGGGGGGGAGGAGGGTAAACCTTTCTGGAGCTGAAGAGGTTAATAAGGAACAAATATTTGTACTTTTTAAAGTGTCCCTTTTAGCAAAACCAGGAAAAAAAAAAAAGAAAAAAAAAGATACTTCGACCTAAGGAGCTACGCTAAAAGTCTGGGAGGTTGGCTTCACACTTAGGCCCCATTCACACTTGAGCGTAGCGTTTTCATGCAGAAAATCGTGAGAGTTTACGGCGTTTTGTGCAGGGCAAAAAAGGTCATAAATGTAAAAAGAAAAAAAAACACCCAAATCTGACTAAAAAAAAAAAAAAAGTTCCAGAACTTGTTTGAGCTTCAGGCGTTTTGGAGTGGAGATGTGAACCATCTCCATAGAGAATAATTGATTTTTTCCCCCTCCAGCGTTTTGTAGCTTCAGGCTTCAAGCTATAAAACGCCCATGTGTGATTGGGGCCTTAGATGTTGTGGAAAAGCCCAACCTGCAGTTTCGTTTGCATGCTGCACTGCAATGAAATCATGCAGGCATTTAGCGCAATGCAGCTTTACATTGCATGGCAATACGCTACCATGCGTAGAATATGCCATGCATTTTAAATTGTTCATTTACATCTTAATATAAAACTTGCCTACTGTGCCCATTAATGCACATGACAAATTAGGTTGGAGTTCTAGGATCAAAAATGCCCCAGTATTAGTGGTCAGAAAAATGTACCAGCATTGGTCAGAACAGAAGTGCAACTATAAATTTCCAGACGGAGAGGTCAGCAATAACAGCATTCATATATCCCTTATGACATGTTTCCTATAACTACTTTTGAGAGAAGATATCGGCCCCATAGAGAATGTTATCATAAAATGGTTGATTCATAGAACTGCACTGTGAGTAGGAGCAGTAAAGCACAGCCCTTGTGCAGCACTGCAAAGCAAAAAGCAGAGCCTGTGTATGAAAGTCAAATAAGTCTGCCCCACCCTATGCACATAAATAAAATAAAAATTTTACACAGAAAGGATTTTAAAACAAAAACATTAAGATGGAATTACAGCTTAAACCTAAACTGAATATATATTACACCCGCGCTCAAAGCAAAATTATATTAATATATATATATATATATACATAAGCACACACACACACACACACATTAATATATATATATATATATATATATATATATATATATATATATATATATATATATATATATATATATATATATATATATATATATATATATATATATATATATATATATATATATATATATATATATATATATATATACACATACACACACACACACACACACACACACATACATACACATACACACACACATACATATACATATACACACACATATACACACACATAAAATAGAAATTAAGATCAAGAAAAAAAAAAGAACAAAAAAAAGGAAGCTGCTGTCAAGCAATATGAATAAATCCCCCAATTTAGGGTAGACAGCACTCTACATCTACCATAAATATCAATGCGTATAGTGTATAAATAAATTCACAATTATAATTCACGTGTATAAAGTGTTTGGAGCATAAAAAGTCAATCCACATAAACAAACGTGCGTTGTCCCCAGTCAAAAGTGTTCTCTCTCATCCGTACCTTTAAATATATACACTGCACACACCAGACATTGTTGACTTCCTAATAATATTTTTTTTACCAGAATGCCATGCATATGGTAACTGATGGTCCCTTTAAGTTTCAGCCTCTGGGTCCTTTGCCTTCTCAGGTCTTGAATATGCCTCCATCCCTTTAAGAGTACTCAATAGTAAAGTGCATACTAATGCACTTTATACATGTAGATTATAAACTTGTGAACTTATTTATACACTATATGCATTTATGGTATATGTAGAGAGCTGTCTTTATACTAATTTAGGGGATTTATTCAGATGTGCTTTGCTTGTGTCCCATCAATCTCCATGATTTTCCTTTAATCCAACTGTTAGCAGATGAATTCCACAAAAAAATAAAACAAAACAATTGTATTATTTTTAGAGAAAATATGTAAAATTTGAGAAACACATGACATGTTAATCATGACAGTAATTAATTACCATGTGGGGACCGTGGAGTCACAAAGCAAACAAATTAAATACTTACAATGAAGATGCTCCCTTGGTCATTAAGAGAGGCGACTTTCTCATTCTGAAGATAAGCTGAAGGAGCAACAACAGTGCGGAATCTGGAGTTTTCCCTACTTCCATTTCGAGCCAGGGAAGCAAGAAATCTCAGGTTAAGTGAGCCCACAGGTTCCTGTGATGATTTGCTGGCTACCTCAGTCACTTCACTAGCTTCCACTTTCGCAACGGCACTGGATCTCTTTCTTGGAGATTCCACTCTAACCCCTCTAAATCTAGACGTCCTAGAAAAAGTGGGATCAGCCATGCTTCGGAGTTGCAGGGAATGGAAAAGATTGTGTGACGCGGGTGGCCTCAAGCCCCCTAAATCAAAGCATTTAGGCTGTCTCTGTGTTTTTGGGAAGACTTCATCATTGATTGGGCTATAAAAGTGAATGGGGGACAGAAATTTGTTCCTTGGAGGACTCACTTCTGTTGCATTAATAATCCCAGTCTCCATCAAATCAGAGTTTAGAGCATTTGGGACTGAGGCTTGGTGGGTCTCAATGGTGGGAGCCTCTTTTTCTGTTTCAGCCAGTTCAAATTCTGACTTTGCCTTCCCCAAACTGCACAGTTCCTCATACTGCTCTGAAGGTCCCATATCTGTTAACAGTGCAAAGCACTCTGTGCCTGATCTAGAAGCTTCTTCAGAAGAAATTATGTTTAGATTTGAATGCAAGCTTGAGTCATTATCTTTTTTCAATATATCTTTTTTAGGTAAGGAATTAATATGGGGGATGACGGTTTTTGTCAAAAGTCGGGCATGTTCAAGTTCTATCGGGGATACTTTGGGGGGGAAGGCAATACCCGCAAGTGACGAAATCACTGGTGAACTTTTCAAGGTCTCCTCTTCTTTAAGATCATCACCAGCATTCTCAGTTAGAGTATTAGCAGCAGCAGCAGTTAGAATAGAAAGTGCATTGTGGGAAGACCCAGAAGCAGGTAGGTTCCCAGGAGGTAGGCACGTCTGTCCAATGTGCGGAAGGACTTTTAACAGCCTCTGACGACCAGATACCACTGAACCATTTGAGGGACGTGGAGCCATAGGGGGTCGTGGTCTTAAGATTGAAGATCTCCTCAGCTGAAAATAAATAAATAATAATAAATAAAAACAATAGAGACAGTCAACATTTCCTGAACAGGTTAAAAAGAGAAGTATGCACAGATGGGCTGGAACAGGTAATGACAATTTTCTATGTAGCTAAAGCTACCCATTGATAAGACAAACTCTCATACAAAGCAAGATATCAAAAGATCTTCCCATCATTACTGCTACTGTACACTAAGCCCACTTAGACATTTCTACCTGACTTGGGGGAGAAACATGTGTACATGTGCTGCAAAAAGAAAACTTTCGGTATTAGCAAAAAAAAGAGAGAACAATTTTGAGATAGCTTTAGAGATTTTTTAATGTGTGGAAAATATTTGTAACCAATAATGAAGATTCTGAATCCAAAGCACTCAACATGTTGGAAAAATCCTGAGATGGAGCACCACAATTCAGCATATACTGCTTCTGTTTGTTAGCCAAGATGGGTAGAGGAGCATAGGAGGCAGACAATTTAACTTCTTCAGGCCGACAGCACACATATACGCGTATCTGTTTTTGTGCAATGCATTCCCAGCACAAAAAAAAAAAAAAAAAGAAGAAGATACGCACCGGGGAGCCCCAGGTCCTGTACCAATGATTGGGACCTGGAACTTCTGGTTCCAGGTCACCTGATCACTGTGATAGGCTCTGATTGGCTATTACAGTGGTCAATGTGAAGCCTGCCCCTGTATCTCCTTGCAGAGAGAGATAAAATAAACATGCTCTACCCGCAAATAAGTTATATGTGAGCCAAACCTTCAAATTCACAAATGTAACCTTCCCTTATTTCTAGATCTTTGTATTGTTACTTTAATGACCCCAAACGAGATTTCCATCACTGTGAACATTTTTTTTTTTCACCTCAAACATTGTTGGTCTCTGTTTTTGTATGCTAAATCTTCAATAAATATATTTTCAAAGAAAAAAAAAAAAAAAAAAAATGTTGCTTTTAATTATACTAAACCAGCAATCTAAGGCCTGATTACGGGAAGAAGAAAGAAGAAAGAAGAATGTAAAGTCAATTATTCCAGTTCCTGCCAGCCCCTCTGCAATAACAAGATGTACTACAAAGCGTGTTTTTTAATTCGGCAGCTTAATACCTTTTGTCATATCTCCGAAGTGCGGTCACGTGTCCGTCCGCCACTCTGCTTTCCCGATCTAAGGACTACAGTGGGAGGGGGCTGAGTTTCCCCTCTGACATCAGCCGGGCGGTCACGTGAGCACAAAAATCGGCAATATGAACAAAGGCATTTAGCTGCAGAATTAAAAACAACAACATACACAATGGGGTTGATTTACCAAAGGCAAATCCACTTTGCACTGCAAGTGCACTTGGAAGTGCAGTCGCTGTGGAAAGATGTTAGTGGACAAGGGTGACCCTGTTAAGGGTAATTATCACCATGTATAAATGAAACCGGATACTCCATCACAAATATGGTTTTGAAGAGGGAAAGTTGAAATGCACAAAAACATAGGATGATGATATGAACTTGTGTGCATGTAGTAGAGTGTGTAATGTAGAAAGAAGAATGCTAGTTAAAAGGAATTTTTTATTTATTCTGTCACATTTAAAGACCTTTTTATTGAGGTCCATGCTCTCCATCTTTGATTTCAACAACTTCATTTTGATCCTAGTGATTGAATTATCTATTATTTGATCAGCAGATGGAGAAGCCTCAATGTCATCCTCATCTTCGGCGTACAAGTTATTGGCCGAACCTCCACTACAGAGAAGACAAAAATAGAACACTTTACAGAAGAAACACAAGCTGCACACATACACAAGCCTAGCCACCTTCACTTTACGCAATTCAAAAACGTATTACAGAGCCACTAAGGAATTAACCTTAGCATTATCATTTCATAGAGAACATTATAGTCTGTAGTTGTATTTAATTTGTATGTGGCTTTGGTGGGAGATATAAAGGGGAGTATTTAATTTTCAATGTATAAATGAAATCAAATTGAGAATGTCCCTTTGCCCTTATCTGTGGGTCTGAATGTTACCATTGTAAGAAATCAACTCTCCATATATTCTCAATATGTGGCAAGGTTTTAAAAACCTTGTATGTTTGTTTAGTTTGAAACTATCTACATAGGGAGGTAGCCAAACGTGCTCATTGCATATACAGATTCAACATCCTCCTTAAAATACAAGTATACTGCATGTGTCAACTGACCCCTTAAAATGCACTTCACTTCCTATGGGGCAAACTTATTACTAAAAGAAAAGTTGGGCTTTTTTTATTTTTTAAAAATCATACTTACCTAGGTGGATGCAGCAATCGGTCCGGTGCTGCATCTGTCCCCCTGGCGGCTCTAAGGCAGAGTACCGAGCGATCAAACACTGCTGATTGCTTGGTTCTCAGAGCTCCGTGTGCAGAGAGCTGGTGAATGTCAGTAGCCGCACTCTGCTCTGCCCCCTCCTCCCTCACTGGAGCGCTGGGCTGTGGAGGGGGTGGGAGAGGACAGCTCAGGCTCTTAGCGGCTCACTGAGCAGCAGTTCAGGCATGTGGGTAGATCCTGACTTTATCTCTGTGACATAGAGCTGCACGATTAACCCCCCCTCGCGATCTCCAGGCTGAATGACCCGTGATTTTCGTATATCCACGCCGGTTCCGGAACCGACGTCAGTCATCTGAGCGCGTGATGCGGCACGCCGCTGGATGTCATGATGCCTGGGCGTGGGCGGTACAGTGGCTGGGAAATGAACACAGCAGTGAGTGCGCACTGTGTGAGAGTGTGACTGTGATCTGACCATTTGTAGGACAAGATAAAGCTGCAAAAGGAAGATGAAGTGATGAGGTTAGAGCTAAGTTCTCAAAAAGAAATTTGAGAATTTTGCATTTAAACTGAATATGGTGACACTGAATACCAACTGGCTGACTCTAGTTTTCATCCTGGTTTGCATTTTCTGCCCCTGGCTATCCTGTTATGTAAATCCCTATAGGTAACGACATCCTCATCCTTTCAGTGCCCCTGAATCTGGACCTGTAACAATGCAGATTAGTCCAATCTATAGTTCTGTGTCATGTTAGTTCTTGGCATTTAAAACCCGCTGTGGTACTTTGGGGTATGGGTTTTTCTGTGCCAAGAATGTGAAGTACTGTGTGTAGGTATCCATGCCTCCCAACCTATTCTTCCAACACTTATTCTCACCATATTTGGATAGTTTAGGGTTAAAACCTGTCTTTTTTTTTTTTTTTTAATCGCAGTCTGTGATAATTTTGTTTGCTAATACCAACCTTGCACCACTTTGTACCGGTACTAAAATTCCAGCAGTTATAGCCAATGATGCAATTGTCCTGACACTTTCATTTGTAAACCCACTGCAGGTGGGGCTATCAAAAGATACCATGGACTTCAGTGCATGTAATTAAATTGCAATCTATGAGATTATATATATATATATATATATATAAAATGAACACCACATGGCGTGACCACAGTGAGTCAGCTTCCCCCAGGCCCAATGTTCAGAGATTGTAAATTTTTCAAATAAAACAGTTTGAGAATCGTGATCTTCATTCTAAGCAAAAGAATCGAGATTCTCATTTTTCCCCAAAATCGTGCAGCTCTGTGACATCAGCCAACAGCAGTCTTCAGCCCGCTGTCTGCAGAAAATGGGTCACAGAAGTGCAGAACAAACTGCACTTCTGTGATCCACAGGAGAAGTACAGCCAAACAAGCTTTGGCTGTAATTCTCCTCTAAGAAATTATGCATAGTGATGGCAGATAAAATATTTTTTAATTAGAGGGCACATTTATTCTATTTTTTTAGTCCTGCCCATAATAAATGAAGTAAATAAAACACATAACCACAATACATTCCCTTTCAGAAAGGGAAAGGTTCCTGTAATCGTTAGAACAATGCTCATCTTGTGATCCTACCAGGAACACTTCCTGCCCACGCCTGTCATCCTAGGCTGCTCTCTTTATTTGGACTACAAGCACTGCCCTCCCCTTCCCTGCTCATCTACATAACATAGGGAGGACATGTATAGTTACTTCACAGAAATTAGCTTACAAAGCTGATAACATTATTTGAGCTTTTAGTTCAATGCACAGACAAAACAAGGATACTGGGTGGCTGGCAAGATCTACAAGAATCTTTTGCTACGTGCAGAAAATGAAAACGAATGCAGCCAGCACATGTAGAGACTAGTAAGCTGCAATGTGTATTACATTTATGTTCTTGGGTTTTGATAAATTTTAGGGAAGACACAGATGGGGGCATTCAATAAAAGCCCAAGGACACTTTTTTTGGTGGTATGGCCATTTAAAAGAGGTCCTGCGCCAGATTTAAAAAGCCCTGCCAGGTCAGTAGCTTTACCAACACATGCACCAAATTTATGTAGTTCTTAATAGTGCCATTTTAAAAGTGGCACTAATACCGAACTAGATTAAAAAATAAATTACCTCCAGTTCATAGATAACAAAACTGGGAGGTAATTAGGACCAACTTCACCTTGCCGTACAGAGACAGGTAGAGTGCCTGTCTCTTCACGCATGCTTGCCACTGCTACCCCCCTTCCTTTCCCCACCTGTCACTGGTTGTTAAAGATGCTGCTGGCTTTATAGACAACAGCCTCCTAGTAACCAGCGATGCCGACAGGGGGAACACTAGTTCCCCCATCAGGTCTGCTCTTCCTTGTGAATGACAGAAGGCAGTGGGTGGATTCTATAGCCAACAATAGGCCATCTATTCATTATGGGATCTAACAACTGCCAGTTGTCAATCACAAGGGAAGCACACCTGATGGGGCACTAGTGTCTCAGCTTCCTGATCAGGCTCCACCCACCCAGCCACTTAAACCTATTGTGCACCATGCTGTTTGGGTGACAGCTGCAGCAGCAGCAGGAGAGCTCGGCTGCATTGAGGATAGAAAGTATACTTACACTCCAGTCTCTGTGCACCACCACAGGCAGTGCATGCCCCAAAATTCAACAGGTACATGGATCTGTCGTGCACACCGACATTTATCATGCAGAAGAATAATGACAGGATCCTAAATAGTGCCATGGACTTCTTTATGAATTCCCCTGAGACACTAATTACATAAGTCTACCCTGCTTACCAAAGCATGAAAAGACTTAGTTAGACTTACCGGTGACGGTATTTCTAAGAGCCTTTCAGGACAACCCTGGAGAGGATAACCGAGAAGCTTACCTAGGGTGGGACTACTGCCTGCAGTACCTTCCTGCCAAAGGCCTGATCTGCAGCTGACAGCAAGTCCAGTCTGTAGTGGCGAAGGAAGGTCGAGTAGCTTGACCACGTGGCCGCCTTACAGATCTGATCAGGCGTAGCACCGGCCCTTTCAGCCCAAGAAACTGCTGTTGCCCTTGTGGAGTGGGCAGCAATCCCCGCTGGGGGCACTTCCCCTTTGGCCTTGTAGGCCTCTGCAATAGCCCCCCTGAGCCACCTGCCCAAGGTGCTCTTTGAAGCTTTTTCCCCCTTGCGGGGTCCTGAGAAGATCACAAAAAGGGCATTAGACTTCCTGAACTCCCTAGTGACCAAAAGGAACTGCAGAAGACATCTCCTTACATCTAGCGTGTGAAACGCCTCCTCACCTGCGTTGGCAGGAGCTGTAGAGAAGGTAGGCAAAACAATTTGCTGGGAGCGATGAAACTTCGAGGAGACCTTGGGCAGGAACGCTGGGTCTGTTTGAAGAACCACTCTGTCTGGGAAGATTCTAAGGAAAGGTTCCGTAACTGCTAGAGCTTGTAGCTCACTAATACGTCTTGCTGACGTAATAGCCACCAAAAAAAATAGTTTTCAAGACTAAATCTTTTAAACAAGACCCCTGTAGGGGTTCAAAAGGTGCCTCCATAAGCCCCTGGAGGACAATGGATAAATCCCAACTAGGAAAAAAGGTAGGAGCCACTGGCCTATTTCGAGCCAGAGCTCTAAAAAATCTGGAAATTAAAGTCTCCCTGGACAGGGTTTTTTCAAAATAAACAGATAAAGCTGCTACCTGTGTTTTCAGGGTGCTAGCTGCTAATCCTTTTTCCATCCCCTCTTGGAGAAATTCCAGAACGGACACAACACTTTTGACCTGGAATCCCTTAGAGGTACAGTACGAATTAAATTTTTTTCCAAACTTTAAAGTATATTGCCCTAGTCACCTCCTTTCTACTGGACAGGAGAGTCCTGACTACTCTATCGGACAGGCCTCTAGCTTTTAGGAGGTCTTTTTCAGAAGCCAGGCCGTTAGCTGAAGTCTGCCTACTTCTGGGTGAACCACCGTTCCCTGCAACAGCAGGTCCTCCCTGACTGGCAGCCTCCACGGAGGCTCCACTGCTAAGCCTAGGAGAGCCGAAAACCAGGGCCTTTTGGGCCAGTAGGGTGTGATCAGGATCATACCGATCCCCTCTTCCCTGAACTTCCTCAGTACCAACGGAATTAAAGGGAAGGGGGGAAAGGCATAGCACAGGTGGTAGTGCCATGGGTGAGCCAGGGCATCCAGACCCACGGCTCCGTCCTCCCTGTGCAGGGAAAAGAACCTGCGGACCTTGCAGTTCTGCCGATTGGCAAAAAGGTCTATTTGAGGAGACCCCCACGCTTTGGTGATCATAAGAAAGACGTCTTGATTCAGAGCCCATTCTGCCTCCAACAGTCTTTTCCTGCTGAGCATGTCCGCGAAAAGGTTTAAGGAACCCTTCAGGTGGACTGCCGAGAGGGAGGCTACCCATGGTTCCGCCCAACTGAAAAGTTGCTCGGCTAGGACCATAAGAGCACTGCTCCTGGTTCCTCCCTGTCGCTGTACATAAGCCACTGCGGTCGTATTGTCCGAGAGGATCTGGACATGATGACCCCTCACTTCCTCTCGAAAAACTCGAAGGGCTAAGAGAATGGCCCTGAGCTCCCGCCAGTTTGACGATCTTCGTGACTCTGTTTTGGTCCAGGTCCCTTGTGTCGTCAAACCGTCCAGATGAGCCCCCCAACCCCAAGCACTCGCGTCTGTTGTGAGGCGCTTGTCCAACGGGAAGACCCACGGGAGACCTCTGGAAAGGTTGGTTGGACACCTCCACCACCATAGAGCCCTTTTTACTCTACCGTGAGCCTGATTTGTTTCTCTAGAGAAACCTGCTGCGACCAGGACTTCAGGATATTTGCCTGAAGAGGCCTGGCGTGAAACCGAGCCCAAGGTACTGCCGGTATTGCGGCTGTGAGAAGCCCCAGAACCTTCATGGCAGAACAAACTGAGATTGCACAGTTCGTTTGGACCTGCTTCACTGCCGCCTGGACCTTTTCCCGCTTTGCCTGCGGGAGAAAAACTCTCTGGAGGACTGAGTTGATTACATAACCCAGGAAAGTTATTTCCTGACTTGGTACCAGGCTTGACTTCTCTAAGTTGAGGAGCCACCCCAGGCTTCTGAGGTGGATTTGAGCAACCTGCAAATTCACAGCTACCTGCTCCTTGGAGTCTGCAAAAAATAGAAGGTCGTCTAGATAGGGTACTACGGGAATACCTTTCAGCCTCAGGGGCTCCAGAGCTTCCGCCAAAATCTTCGTGAAGATCCTGGGGGAGGACGAGAGTCCGAAGGGCAGAGCCCTGAATTGCAGGTGCCAAACGGACTCCCCCAGATTGACTGCCAGCCGCAGAAATTGCTGGGAGGTCTGGGCAATTGGAATGTGTAGGTAAGCATCCCTTAGATCTAGGGATGCCAGGAAACAATTCGGCATTAACAATTTCGTTATCGAGTGGATGGTGTCCATACGAAAATGTTTGTACCGGATCGATCGGTTTAGGATTTTTAGGTTTAAGATCAACCGAAATTTTCCTGAGGGTTTTCTGACTAGGAAAATGTGGGAGTAAAACCCCTGCCCTTGTTGATGTTTTGGGACCTCGACAACCACCTCTTGCTGTATCAGATCCTGCAGCAGGTTCGTCATGGCAGAGGCCTTGTCTTGATCCCTTGGGAGGGTCGTGACATAGAACCTGTTCGGAGGAGGTTCTAGAAACTCTAGGTTGTAGCCCTGGGCGACAATACTCCTCACGAATGGGCTCGGAGTCATCCTGTTCCATTGCGGAAGGAAAGCTGACAGCCTTCCTCCTACTGGAACCAGACCGTCATTTGCTTTTGGGTGTATGGTCGGAGGGAGCTCTAAACAGGACTCCTCCCCTACCTCTACCCCTCTGGGGAGCCCAACGGCTTCTGTTATCTTCCCTACTTTTTTGGGACTGCTGAACAGCACGAAAATTTTTCTTCGGTGCCTGTTTCTTCTTAGTAGGGAAGGCCTTCTTTTTATCAGCAGTTCTGTCCAAGATGGTTTCCAGATCTGGCCCAAAAAGTAGGTCCCCAGAAAAGGGAAGGCCACATAGCCTAATCTTTGAGGCCGTGTCACCCGACCAAGTCTTTAGCCAGACAGCACGACGGGCTGAATTAACTAAAGCAGAAGACCTAGCTGCCAACTTGATAGACTCGGCAGAGGCGTCGGCCATGTATTTTACTGCCTTCAGGATCAAAGGGAAAGATTCCAAGAGGTCCTTCCGAGATGTCCCTGCCTCAATATGACTCTTAAGTTTCTCCACCCAGCATTCTAGGTTCCTCGCTACTACCGTGGAAGCCATGGCTGGTTTGAGGCTAGCTGCCGCAGAATCCCATGCCTTTTTAAGGAGGCCATCAGCCCTCTTATCCATCGTGTCCTTGAGGACCCCCATGTCCTCAAATGCCAAATCAGTGCGGCGTGAGACCTGGGAGAAAGCGGCATCCACCCGCGGCTTTTTATTCCAAACCTCCGACTCTTTGTCGTCGAATGGGAAGCGCCGTTTGAGGGTTTTGGAGAGAAAAGGACCTCTCTCAGGGTCCTTCCACTCCCTTTTGACTGTGTCTGAAAGTACCCGATGGACCGGAAAAACCCTGGTTTTGGTGTCATCCAGGCCCTGATACATTCTGTCATGGACTGACAGTTGGACCTTTTCTTCCTGAATGTCTAAGGTAGTATATATACCTTTAAGTAGGTCATCTACTTCTTCTAGGGAAAGTTTGTACCTAGACCTACGGTCCTCATCCTCCTCTTCCCCCTCATCCTCTGAATCCCTGAGGGAAGGAAGAGTGCTTGTCCCCTCGTCCTCGGAATCCAGGATCTCCAGCTGTCTGGAGGTGGATTGTCTAGGACTTAGAGGTGGCTGCTGGCTAGTGCTCTGACCTGCTGCGTTCTGAGCCAACATGGTTTTTACAGAACTCAGGGAACTAGCAATCTCCTTAACAGAGGAGAAGAGGTCCCTGTACTGCTGGGAGGACTCTTCCTCCACCAGCTCCCTAATGCAAGCTTTGCAAAGGGCTTTTTGCCAAGATTCCCGCAATGGTACTTTGCACGAAGGGCATTTCTTCTGGCCTGGAGGGTTAGATCGTTTAGTTTTCCCCCAAGACAGTCTCCTAAAAGAAACCAAAAAAGGAATGTCTTACTGCTACTGCAGAGGGCCCACTAAAACAAACAGTGCTCACACCGACCACCAACAGGGAGAAGGACAACACCCCACTGTGACAAACAAAGGGGAAAAGACACAGCCACCATAAACCCACAGGTCTGAGTGACAGTAACCTCAGAAACCTGAAGGGGCAGGCTCCCCTGAGGGAGGGAAATACAGTTCACAAGGAAAAAACATAAGCCCATAAGGGTAAGAATCAAGAGCACCGTTGTGCCCCTCTTACCTGGGCCTGACCGGTGCTCGTGGTGCCTGCCTCCACCGACGCTGACGATCTCTCTTCCATCATGCAGAGAGCGCAGCGGGGACTGAATCTGACACAGCTGATTTTAAAACTCCCGGGCGTTGCGTCATTACGCTGGCCGGAAGCTTGCACACGGTCTAAGGACCCGCCCCCTAGCCCCTGCGTTGTCAGGCGACCGGAACCACTCGTCGCCCCGCCCAAACAGGAAGCCGCGTCACTGGCCGCCGCGTCATCCGCCCTCCAGAGGGGACCCGGAAGCCAACTCAGCGCCAGCGCGCGAGATTCAAACTCGGGCTCCCGGGTCCAAGACGCCTCGACCTCCTGCTCGGCCATGCTCCCCTAAGCTGGACAAGGCTGGGGACTCCGGAACACCCTCCGAACGTACCAGGAAGGTGCTGGGATGGTCGTTTTGGCGCGAATCGCACCTCACCGAGGTAAGGCCTTTCAGCTCCCCCTGGAGAGATCGCAGCCCTGCTGGTTCCCACAAGTGCTTCCACATGGCGGAGGAAACACAAATAACTGAGGCCATGGTGGAAGAGGAGGGGTTTTAAAGGTCAAGCATGTGTTTCCTGAAAAGTGGGCGGAGCTGCGCTCTCCAGGGTTGTCCTGAAAGGCGATTTGAGAAAGTCCTTGTAGGTCACACACAGCTGGCTGGTTGGGGCAGCAGTGCTGAATGCTGTAGTCTGTACAACTGTTATTTGTACTGCTTAGTGCAGGGGTAGGCAACCTCGGCCCTCCAGCTGTGGTGAAACTACAAGTCCCATGAGACCCTGACAATCACAGGCATGACTCCTATAGGCAGAGGCATGTTGGGATTTGTCGTTTCACCACAGCTGGAGTGCGAGGTTGCCTGCCCCTGGCTTAGTGCATACGCCTAAAAGTGTGATGTTTTTGCCGAGGGTTGTATGGGCATGTGCAGATAGATATAAAAATTCCAAACCTCCACAGGGGTCCCGGGCCCTAATTATATTGTCTAAAGAGAAGAAAATGGATGGCTTCTTTCAATGGCAACCAATCTCATTTTAACCACAGACCTTTTTGCTTTCATTTTACCAGTGCACATAGGAATAGGCAGGCTGATAAACGGACTGATGTGCACCAGGAATACTACTATTATTTTTGAAAGTCAAATTTTCATAACGCAGTCCTTTTAAAAAAGGAACCTGATCACATGACTTCATATAAACCCATGATTTACCTTAGAGATTCTGATAACGGAGTTAAAGCGCCGCTCCTTTTGTCCACCACGCGAAAGAAATTCATCTGATCTCCATCACGGTATACCAAAAATGTAACCTGCTTATTGGAGGAGAGCTTTTCCTGCATTTCATCTGGTACAGGATCCACAAATTCAGCCAGCTCTCTGATCGGGTCCTCCAGAGGGACTGGATACAGCAAACAAAGCAACGCATGTGCAAAAAAAAAAAAGACAAAAAGAACAAACATTAGGCCTAAAGTGTTGGTGAAGTTTAGGTAACTAAGAACACACAACTCAGTCATCACCACACCAATATATTTTTTTTAATGGAGAAGTCAAGCCAAAGCTCGTTTGGCTGGGCTTCTCCTATGGATCACAGGAGTGCAATTCGTTTTGCACTCCTGTGACCCGTTTTCAGCAGAGCGGGATGTCACGGATTTCAGTCCAGGCACCGCGTCATCCCGACAATGGAAGTCTGGATCCTCCAGGTGCCTGGACTGACACCTGTGTCAGCCTCTCAGTGAGCAGCTGAGAGCCTGAGACGGCCTGCTCCCCACCCCCTCCATAGCTCAGCGCTTCAGTGAGCGTAGAGGGAGATGAGCAGAAAGCTGTGACTGACAGTCTACAGCTCTCTGAACTGTGAAAACCAAGCGATCAGTGGTGATCGATCACTCAGTTTTCAGTGCATAGGCGCCGGGCTACAGATGCAGCATTGGGACCCATGCTGCATCCACCTAGGGAAGTATAAATAGGAGAAAAAAAAATAAAATAATGAAACCCATACTTCTTTACACTGTCCCTTTTTTTTTTTTTTTTATCACTTTTAATCCTAATCACAAGAAATGTAAACATCCCTTATGATAGAAATAATGGATGACAGGTCCTCTTTATGGTGACATCTGGGTTCTATAAGACCCCAGATCTCTTCTCTACCCTGAAAAGCATGAGATCAATAAAAAAGGCAGTGTTTACATCTGCCTAACCGGAAGTGACGTCATAATGTTGCTTCCTCGACCATAGAGATGGCCAGGGACCTTCTGGTCTGGTCCCCAGCCAGCTCTGTGATCACCCGGTGGCACCGCTGGATCAGATACTGGGCCCCCCTGCACAGGAGGGCTCGGAGAAAGTGGCGGTGGGTGGCAGCCTGTAAAAGCAATCCAGCATCTTATCAGCTTCTAGGATTGATTATAGATAAAAGAGCAAATCCGGCTGTAAACCTGTCACAATGAATATATAGAGAGGCTTTCGTTGCTTACTTCCTCAAAAATGTTGGTTGCCTGGTTGTTATGCTGACCCATAATAATTTCTGACTCATTAACCTGCAATTAGCATCCAGATCAGTATATCTGCCACACAAAATATAAAAGCAAAAAGGATCAGCAGGGCAACCAGGTGACTGGCCTTTTCAGGAAAGGTAAGCAATGACAGCTTTCATGTTTTCCTCCTTAATGATAAAAGCTTGGAAAATTGTCCAAAAAGAATTCTAGAAGGGAGAGGCCAGTTTACCAGATAGAATAGTTCATACTGCTAGACACCATTTGTTCACAGTTCTATGCATTTAAATCTGAACACCGGGCAAACAGCTAAATACAAAAGATATAATACATATACAGGAACTGCCAAAAGCATTTACATTACTGGCCATCCAGGCCTTAGTATTACAATGCTCTGCCACATAGCACAGCTGGACAGGAGACCTGATTTTTAAGTAGCAATTACAGGTCTTGTACCACCCCCAGCCTGTGATTGGTCAATAAAAGAAGATGCATCAAACTGATTTGTTCCCTGTTCTCTCCTCCTATCAGAATGCAGAGCCGATTGGGTCCCTTGTGCTGCTTCTCCCTCCTCAAACACAGATACTTAGTTTACATTTAAAGAAATAACATGCAATGATGTATTCTCAAAAACAAAGTCACATTGATTTGCGTCTCTTAGATCTGCCTGGAGTTCAGCTTTAATGATATATAATGTATTAAGATAAGGGAAGTGAAAGTGTTTGAACATTTTTCGTTACAACATTCCAGTATTATTCAGCAGCACTTTTTCTAAGCTGCAATCGACAGTCATATGTGGATTTCAGAGTTCAGTGGTGCTTTAAATTACATCTATTCAAATTCTGGTGGTTTCACGTGTACAGAACCACGGATGTTCTTTTCCGGGAAGCTTCCTTTTTGGAAACGCCTTTTGACAATAAAAACAACAAATTCAACTTAACTGGCCCGGCGAATGTATAAATAATTTATGAAACAATCTTACATTGGAAACGTTGTTTTTTTTCTTGTGTTCAGGATTTGACAGATCCAATCGCCTGCTTTAGTTTGAAATCAGGCCTTACCTTCAGTCTTGCGCACTTGACCACGCTTCTCGTAGTGTGCATTAGAAGGTACAGCAAGTCAGATAGAACCGATTAATTTTTTGGCTGGAGGACATCCAGCGTTATCTATTCTCCCCCCGAGCCTGACCATGCAGGAGCCATCCCTTTCATTCATTGGATTTCAGTTCCCTCACTCATGAAGGCTCAGCATCACATGTAAAATGAAGCCTTGCTAGAAACACCAACTCTAGACCAGGGGGGTCTTTAAAAAGGGTTGTGAACCCTCTTTTTTTTTTAAATAACAAAAATATACTTCCCTCCACTGTGCAGTTCGTTTTGCACAGAGTGGCCCCGATCCTCGTCTTCTTGGGTCCCCCAATGACGCTCGCGGCTCATCCCTGCATCAGGAACCACCTAGGAAAGGCGCTCTCCTTGGGGGTCCCCGTGCGGGCATGCTCCAGAGTCCAGCATTTTTTTGTCCATAGACACACAATGCTGGACACGGCCTTGCCCCCCTGGCGCATGTGTCATTGGATTTGATTGACAGCAGTGGGAGCCAATGGCTGCGCTGCTATCAATCTATCCAATCAAGAGCCTAGACAATGGGCAGAGAGGGTAAGCGTGTCTCTGGTGTGGGAATTACGGGGACAGAAGTTTCCTCATCTTAATGCATAGGATGCATTAAGGTGAAAAAACACTAGGTTTTACAACCCCTTTGACCACTTGCCTACAAGGCCAATTCTGACACTTCTATCCTACATGTAAAAAAAAAAAAAAAAAAAAAAAATCATAATTAATTGCTAGAAAATTACACAGAACCCCCAAACGTTGCAACTTCTTATCTCACATGGTTTTAGTGCAGCAATATTTCAAATGCGTTTTGTTTGGGGGAAAAAATGGATTAAAAAAAAAAAAAAAAATAAATAAAAAAAGGAAAAAAAAAAAGTTAGCCCAATTTTTTTGCATAATGTGAAAGATGATGTTACGCCGAATAGATAGATACCTAACATGTCACGCTTTAAAATTGCGCACACTCGTGGAATGGTGTCAAACTTCTCCATAGGCGACGCTTTAAAAATAGTACTGCTACTGTATGTGCTTTACAAATAGCGTGCCTAGAATAAAAGCCTGGAAAGCCTTAAGGCCTCATTCACAGGAGCGTACTTAAGCACTAATCCATGCAAAGCGCCATGTTTACCTGCAAGGCATGCACAGGTGTTCCATGCATCCAGTCCTATTCTGGTCTCAACAACAAAAGAAAGGGTGCACCGACCTAGTGCATTACCAACATAACCATTTTTATTGAGTAATAAAACGTAATCCACTTACAAATGCTTAGCAAGCATAGGCATGTAAAACAGTGCAGACGAGACCACTTTAATGTTCCACAGTGCTCAGCCAGTGGTGTGGGAAGCCCTCATAGCATCCAAAGACTTACACGTTTCGATTGGTGAGCCCTCTTCATCAGAGCCCAACCAGTCCTAGTCTGGTCTATTGGGACACAGCCGCTGCTTCCAATTCGACATCTGTGTGGGTGGATGCGTGTCCCTCAACTCATACTGTGAATTTGGGGGCACGCACCCACACAGATTGAATGTGCATACAGCGTATAGATGTCTATACAGCTGCTGTGTTCCAATAGACATGTATGGGATGGCCTGCACATTGTGCATCTGCTGCGTTCCAATAGACATCAATGGGACTGCCACCACGTAGATGCATAGAACACCCGACGCATTCACTGTGGTCAAACGTGGCCCCTCGCACAGATATATGCAAGTTTGCCCAAGTGAATGAGGCCTAATTTATAATGCTCTATTGCTAACAGAGCTGTATTTTCCATGCTTGACAAAGTTGACAAAGTCTGGGGCTGCTGAACAAATCCCACTATTGCTGTTTGAGTAATTAATGTGCTGAACATGACAAAATATCAACTTTATAGCACCTCACCACAGAACTAAACCTGGTCTCTGGATTTTGGACCCAGACCAAGCGCTATTTGATTTTACACCAAAAGATGAGATTTGTATAAATTTGGGCCGCATGGGACAGATTTCATAATTTGCAGTACATGTGGTACTAGATATTTAGATAGACAGCAAATGGACTAAAAAAAAAAAAAACATCTAGACATCTAATCTTTTCTACTGCCGAAGTTGCACATATTTATTTGGCTATATAATTCTGCACTGATCTATCGACATCTGCTTTATAGGTATATTATTAGCTGTGCTTGTTTAGATGTAGGTTGTTAAAAACTCACTGTTGTACAGATTTAGCTCCTCACTTTACACTGCTTATGTAACCGTCTGGATGACTAAACAGCGCTACACACAAATGGAAAAAGGATTCCCTTACCAAAGGCAAAATGCTGCCAAATATTATTGCTGGGCAAATCCCAGAGATGCAGCACCAGTGCCAAGTACATTAATACTCAACCTCATTAATTTCACATTATACTGTTAACCCCTTGAAATACCTTGAAACTGGAAAATTTCCTGCACCACAAAATCAACTGGAATACCTATAATGAAACAATATCTTATATGTCCTTAGGCAAAGCCTAAAGCTTTAACAAGACCACCCTTGACCTTCTTTGACAGCAATATGTAGAACGTTTTGTTAGTGACTGTCTGAAAGTATATATGTTAACCCAGAATTTAATATTTCAGTGATGTGACTGTGTCCATGTTTTTTTAAAACAAGCTTTTTCTTATTATTTATATTATTCTTATTTATTTATTTATTATTTGCGTGAGAAATACCTGGTTATCTTACCAGTTGGCCTTTGCCCAGCTTTAATCTGACCAAGCCAAGCACAGAACCCCATCCATGCTGGCAGGGTCAGCTTTGTACCTCCTGCTTGGAGGTACAGGACGCGATGCAGAGCAGACACGGACACAATCATGCGCTCCTCTATGGGGCAATCAGATGGAAAATGACCACCTATCAATTTCCATCCGGTGCTATCTGATCCGGAAAATAGAACCACCATCTGTTTTTGGCAGACAGGAAGGAGCCAGGAGCACTGGCAGGGGACCTGAGAAGAGGAGGAACGGGGCTGCTCTGTGCAAACCCATTGCACAGAGCAGATAATTATACCATGTTTGTTATTAAAAAAAATAAAAACAAAACAAAACACCTTTACAATCACTTTAAACCTGTCTCTCCATAGTTTTATAGCATATACTGATTTGTTACTAAAGATAAAATATCTGTATACCTCAAGTAAAAAAACAAAACAAAAGAAAACCCCACACACCACACCTGTCTTGCAATAATTCAATAACAGACTACGGGATAAATTTGCAAAGCTTAACAAAAAAGGATAAAAAAGGTATTTATTTAAGCAATGTGATTGTAATGTTCAAATCTCACTGGGCTCAGTCAAAATAAATGCCTTTTTTTTTTTAGCTAAAAGAATCTGATCCTGGTGTGCAAGCTTTGTGAACTGAGCCTTATATAGGCCAATAGGCCCATTCACACTATTCAGGGTAATGTGCAAAACAAAAACAATACAAGTTGGTGCGATGCAGTGCTATTCATTTTAAATGGCACTCCAACGCAGCTTGCCAATGGATGTGCGTTGCAAGACACAATGCATGCCAACACACTACTATTCCTTGTAGCATGGCAGAAAGAAAGAAATAGTATATGCATATTTTTTGGTGTTCTAGGCAGCCTATTTAAATTGACTAGCTGCTTTTTACCCAATGCATGTTAAAAGGAAGAACTTCACTCTCTCGAAAAAGAGCATTTTTAATCCTTATGCTGCTAGCATTAGTAAACAGACAGGAAAATATATCATATTTACTTACTTTTTTTTTTCTACATTTATTCAGTTGCTTCCTGGTTTCCAGGCCTAGGGCAAATGTCTTACATCCCAGGAGTCTTCAAGAGGGGTTTTCTCAGATAAGCACACCCTCCTGCCTGTATGGCTGCCAGGAAGTAAATGCTACATGAATCATCTGCCCTTACTCAAGATGGCCATGGCAAAAAATGAGGGGGGGGGGGGGGGTTGTTTTTTTAAAGAGATTTCTGAGTATAATAAAGCATGGAGACATCGATGGATGGGCGAGTTTGCTTTGAATATTAAAAATTAATAAAATGTAATTTTTGGGTTTGCAATGCTCAGAAGAAGCAAAGTTCAACTTTAATGACTGTGCAACAGCATGAACAGTCTCTAAAATATCCTAAAAGAATAAAGGAAAGGGAAAAAAAAAAAAAACACTTTACCCATTTAGGGTAACATAACCTAGTAAACGTTGACACCGCAGCCTACCCAGGATGGATTCCTACAGCGGGTAGGCAGCAAGAAGCGTGATTGGAGAGTATGCGTTGTGTTGTGGGCTGTCGGGAGATGCACTTTGCAAAAATTTGCACTTGTAACAGGCAGATTTTATTATTACTACTGTACATTAAGTCGTTATTACAGAACCAAAATGTTTTATGTAGATTAGTAGATATAAGTTTCTGCACATACCTCTACGAGTGTTAATTGGGCCTGCTCTCATTGCCAACACCAACTTCAATGTACAGCCTTCCGAGATCCTTGGGGAGGAAAACAAACACAGTTCCATGTTTGATTCAACAGCGAATACAGCTTTCACCATGAATGGCCAGCACACATTATTTCAGTATACTTACATATAATCATTTAGGCAAACATCATCCTTGAGATCGATATTATTCCATATTAAGTGTTGCTGGATTATTGGAATACCTGAAAATAAAACCAATTAGTCAAGATTTATTAGCTGGAGGGAAAAAAAAAAAAAAAAAAAAACCACATTGAATTACAAACCTTAAAAGAGAATTGGAACAAAAAAAGTACATTGTACTGTGGTGCGCAGAAACCAGAGGAGATCTTTTGGCAGCACCCAGTGAGATGACCAGATGTTATCGAGCAACCTTTTTTGCACCAAGATTTTGAAGGGAAGCCTGTATTTATTTAAAGTAGAACTTCAGGCTTTCAAACAACACTGACGATTTTTAATCCTTATGCTGTTAGCATTAGTAAATAGATACGTGAATATGATATACTTTACTTGTTTTCATATCTTTCTTCAGTTACTTCCTGTTTTCAGGCCTAGGCAAATTATGTAAATACATCCCAGGAGTCTTCAGAAGGGGAGGAGGGGTTTTCTCAGCTAAGCACACCCTCCTGCATGCCTGAGCTAAGGACACATGGATTCCAGAATGGGTGAGTTTGCTTTGAATATTATAAATTAATGAAATGTAATATTTTGTTTGTGGTGCTTAAATGTTGTGTAGGTACGTTTGAAGCATGAAAGTATTCCTCCTGAATATACTAGTTATTTGAAATTAAAAAGATCCAACAGCTTCAAAACTTTCAAAGGCCTCTTTCACATGACCTGCTAAGGCAGATCAGAGAGCTAAAATGTCAAATTTGTGACATCCCTGTACATTCCGATTTTCCCTGGACCCATATAATCCTTATGGTGAGTGGATGCAAGCTGACTTGCTTATGCCTAAATCCCCCCACATCGGGTCCAGTCAGTAGAAGGATTTTTCTGAAGTCTCATACCAATAAAAATGTTACACTAAAAGAAGGAGAAGAAGGAGAAGAAGGAGAAGGAGAAGAGAAGGAAAGAAGAAGAAGAAGAAGAAGAAGAAGAAGAAGAAGAAGAAGAAGAAGAAGAAGAAGAAGAAGAAGAATGAGGAGAAGGAGGAGAAGAAGGAGAAGGAAGAAGAGGAGAAGAAAAGAGAAGGAGAAGAAGAAGGAGAAGAAGAAGAAGAAGAAGAAGAAGAAGAAGAAGGAGGAGAAGGAAGGAGAAGAAGGAGAGGAAGGAGAAGAAGGCGGCGGCAACACAAGACCGGGCCAACGCTAGTAAAAGAGCTATAAGAAGATAGCGAAGGCCCGGCAAGAAGAACCGAAGAGCGGGACAAGACCCCGAAGTTGGAAGAAGATCCCCGGACGGCGGCGGCGAATAAAGCCGGGTTCCTCCGCTAGTAAAAGATCTAGCAGAAGATAGCGGAGGAGTCCGGTCAGAAGACCCCCAAGACGGAAGAAGACCCCCGGAGCTGTCTAATAAAGTATTTTGAAAAAACTTGTGTTGCGTTTTTTAGTTACACTTTTTTCACCAGGTGAATGGGTAGGGGTACATCATATCCCATACTCATTCACATAGGGTGGGGGGGCCGGTATCTGGGGGCCCCCTTATTAAAGGGGGCTCCCGGATTCCGATAAGCCCCCCGCCCGCAGACCCCGACAACCAACGGCCAGGGTTGGGCTTTGGGGTGGCCCCTTCCCCCAAAGCACCCACCCCCCATGTTGAGGGCACACGGCCTGGTACGGCTCAGGAGGGGGGGGGCACTCGCTCGTCCCCACCCCCTTTCCTGACCGGCCAGGCTGTGTGCTGGGATGGTCTGGTATGGATTTTGGGGGGGACCTCCCACGCCGTTTTTTCTGCGTAGGGGGTTCCCCTTAAAATCCCTACCAGACCTAAGGGCCTGGTATGCCCCTGAAGGCATGCAGGTCTCTTTAGTGAGGCGACATTGTCGCTGATCTCTCGCTCGCTACTATAGGAATATATGACATTTTCCTATTGCAGCCAGCGCGAGAACCAGCACGACGGGGATCGCGCTGGTTAGAGAAGCCTGTCGCCAGGAACCAGTGCGACAGGATCGCGCTGGAAACACAATATCGGTCGCACCTACTGTACATATCACTCTATACACCTAAGGAATAAATTGGTTTTGCTCTAAAATGTAGGTTTGGATGAAAAATCTCTACTGCCACAATTCAGCGGCAACACAAAAATAAATTTAATTGTGCAAATGAAGGGCATGGACAAAAAATAATAAAACATAAAAAAACAAAAATGACCTTTAACAAATGTCACAGTTATAGTTGAGTTTTATCAATGGCTGGAACTCAGCAGGGGGGAAAGAAAGTGGACTTACTGGAAGTATTGTTTACACCATGTCCCCTAGTGACAATACAATAATTAGCGCTTGTAGGAGGACACAGTGACAGAAAAGGACATAAACAGATCAGCCAAGCCTACCTGCCAAATGTCAGCTCAGACTAATGTGCTAAACATGCCCTATTCTGTACTAAAAACAAGGATGATCCATAGCAAAATGTATTCTATGCATCTTTTTTTATTACCAATAAAGGGCAAGTGCTGCGGACATCAGGGGGAAAGTCGGACACGTAGGTATGATCTGACCGATGAAAGGTTTCTATAAATAAACATGCACACAACACTAGAGCATACATTCTTATGGCTCTGTAGGGGTTCCCAGGAGACATGCGCCGTAAACATCGGTGCTGCTATTTCTGCAAATATCTCCTTAACCTTTTAGGTTTGGGAGATATTTCTTGCACCTACAGGTAAGCCTTAATCTAGGCTTACCTGTGGGTTAAAGTGGTTGTAAGGGGTTTACAACCACTTTCACTATGCCCTGTGAGTAGGCGCTGCTGTGTCTAGGGCTGCAACTAATGATTACCTTATTTATCGGCATATAACACGCACAGACGTATAACACGCACCTTCATTTTAGGAGGGAAGTTTCAGGAAAAAAAAACTTAAATTTGAAATGAAGAACTTTGAAGCCAAATAAGGGTCAGTGCCCATCAATGCAGCCTCACCATTGCCCACCTGCAGCCTGATCAATGCCATCTGCAGCCTGATCAATGCCATCTGCAGCCTGATCAATGCCATCTGCAGCCTCACAATTGCCCATCAATGCAGCTTGATCAATGCCCATCTGCAGCCTCACAATTGCCCATCATTGCAGCTTGATCAATGTCCATCTGCAGCCTCACCTTAGATTACTGCTACCTTAGAGGGGACAGGAATGGGACGGAACGACGAGTGCCGTCAGATTGCATACAGCACAAATCTGTTTACTCTGCACCCTCTTTAATACAAAGTTCTATGATAGACAGAACACTGGCCCAATGCTGGCCCAGAAGATGGGACTTCCTATTAGAGAGGCCGCTGAGTTAACAGGAGATTCTTGCCGTATGTAATCTGACGGGTCTCGTTCCCTCCCAGGCAACCCAAATTGCAGTATCGGCGTATAACATGCACACACTATTTGCATCCGATTTTCAGGGTGAAAATGTGAGTGTTATACGCCAAGAAATACAGTATTTTCATAATCGATTAGTTTGCCCATTGTTTCGATTAATAACCTTAAAAAAAAAAAAAAAATGGTGTATAATTTAGTTAATATGTAAAGTTTAAAAAAAATAAAAAAGGCAATTTATTCTTAAATATCTATATGTAGTGGTAAACATAAAATAACCAACTATATGGTTGGGGAGCAAAATCTCTAATCCACTCTAATACTATTATTCCCCGCGATGCAAGAACCACTTTGTAAGCTGGAAATGTCAGTGTGTACATCCTACTGAATATTAGACAGGTATAGATGAAGTATAGTAGTACAAAAGAGGAAATGTGCTGCCCTGATAATACACCCAGTCCTATGTTGAGATCTTTCAGCCAACAAAGACATCGAATAATATGCCTCTTAACTATTAGCTTTCCCAAGATGTAAACTGGGGTATCTCACGGATTGTGGCATGTCCCATCTTCATTCTCTGATCTCCGGTCAGAGCAAGTAAACCACGATTCCCAGGTTATGTATGTCAGCCAGGTGAATCCCAAGTCATTTCTCAGCTGTCAATTCTAACTAGGTCAACCACTCAGTAGGAGGTATGTATTTTGTATTGTGTAATGACAGCACAGGAATTTCCCATTACCGAAAGGGAAACAGCTCAGGTCAGAGAATAAATATTGGAAGCCAGCTCTCATACAAAACACCAAGTAGCCCAAGGCCCCTTTCACACAAGTGGACAGATAGGTCCGCCTGTCAGTTTTTCAGGTGGACCCTTCATTCCCCTCTATGGAGTGGCAGGTGTAAACAAACAAGTGTCCGTTTACACCCATCGACATCTAAACCGATATGCTAAAAACAGTTCCCCTTCCATCTAGCAGATCAGATGGCGGTCCATATACATCCGACTGCCCAAAGAAGAAAGCGGCTGGCCAAGGCGTGCATTCCTCTATGCTGGAAATCCACACAACCTCCATCCATAGGCCTATGGTTCAAAAAAAGCGGAGGAAATCAACAAAATGGAGGATCTTATCCTCACAGCCCGCCATCAACGTGAACACCCTGGAACATGTTTGCCTTCTCTTATGAGGGACAAGCCCTCTTTGAAAGCAACACAGTAGACTAGTGCAACCCTAGTATAGCCATGATGGACATCAGTAGCCTGCTGACGCTATTCACTGACCCTTCCTGCTTGTACTGCAACAGCCCCCCCCCCCCCACACTCTCCCCCACGCTTCCTGTGGTTTTCTCTCCTATTTTTTCCTCTTCTGTTTCAAATTTTTATTGTATTTTGTCTACAGAGATAGAGATATATATATCTTATATATATATATATATATATATATATATATATATATATATATATATATATATATAATCTTACTACTGTTTTATAATATTTGAAAAAGGTTGGGGCAGGGGTCCACGAAACCACCCATTGCAGCACACTGAATACTGGTGAAATAGATATTTAATGATTCAGTTGTATAGGTTTACAACCACATTCTCTTAGACCCTTAAAAGGGTTGACGCTACGTGTGAATAACGAAAGATGTGCTTGTCGGGTTATGCTTACTTGAATTTAACAGGGATGCACCAGAATTTTGGCCGCCGAAACATCTCGGCCGAAAATGGCCTTTTCGGCAATTTGCCAAAAGAGAAAAACGGCTGATAATGGAGCCGAAAGTGGGCGGGGCTCCGCCACCCGCCCCCTGGTGCGGCCCATCACGGGGGGTGTCCTATAGTGCAGAAGAGAGAGTAGAGTCGCCGCCTGGTTGATTAGAGCGCCAGGAACATCACAGCTTTCATTTCAATAGCAGTGTGTTCCCCGCTGTGCACTGTCACATACAGCCCCTCCCCCTTGTCTGGGGAACGTTGATAGACAGATCCCCCATCCCAGGATTGGTTCTCCTCTCTTCCCCTGCACAGGCTGGCTAAAATGGGGACACTGGCTGGCTGCATCTGATGGGCACTGGTGAGGCTGCATTGATCTCCTGTACCATGTCCCCAGTCTCTGACCATCTCCTGTATAAAAATAAATATATATATATTTTTTTAAATACGTTTCGGTATTGGTTTTCGGCCTAGTGTATTTTTCATTTTCGGTTTCGGCACCAAAAAAAAAACGTTTCGTGCACTCCTACCTCATCCTCATCACCATTTACCACAGTATTTTACACACATACAACACACCCAAGAAAAGCTATATGAATTTTTACACAGGAATTATCTACGCGCCTCTACTGATAAGGAAAAACCATCAACTGCCTTGATCACTAAAAAGAACAAATTTAGAGCACAAAGTACACAGGACCAAATAACAGCTAGTATTTTTTTTTACTTAGATCAGTGAAAGATGTATTCTGATTGTATAAAACCTATTGCTATGTATGGTAGTCTCCTCTAAACATTCTATCCATATACACACACGGCCAAAATATCCATAGGTTTAATGTCCAAACTAAAAGCTGCAGCACAATGCGTTCTTGTGTCAAATGAACCCGCATTTGCTAGATGAGAGGAGGTGCCATTAAGAATTAATGGTATGCACACGTGATTGCAGAGGGCAGTGCGTTTCCACTTGTAACGTGAACCAGCCCATAAGCCAGAGATGAACTTGGCATCCTCCAAAAGTATTTTTTTTTCCCCCTACTTCAACATACTGCGGACAGAGTCATTCCAGGCCCAAAGCCCATCTCTTTATGTGAGCTGTGGGGTGGGGATGACCCGGCCTTCAGCTTGTTAAAGTGGTTGTAAACCCTTACAAACCACTTTGGCCTACAGGTAAGCCTAGATTAAGGCTTACCTGTAGGTCCAATAAGGATCTCCTAAACCTACATGGTTTAGGAGATATTTAGAAAAAAAGAAATTTAGAAAAAAAAAACAGGCATCGCTGTCTACGGCGCATGCGCCGTAGACAGCGGCGCACAGGCGCACTGCGCATGCCGAGATCATGGCGATATGCCGCTTTCGTGCACATGCGCGGGAGTGAGGTCATTGCCGCTCCAGCGAATGACAGCGCTGGAGCAGCGAGACCCGGAAGTCACTCCGGGCTTGATGGCGGCGCAGAAGATCGTGGATGAGGGTCGCTTCGGGGGCTTCGTTCTCAGGTAAGTCATTCATAATGAGCTAGTATGCTATGCATACTAGCTCATTATGCATTTGCCTTGCAGGTTCCGTTTTTTGTTTTTTTTGGAGGAGGCTTTATTTCCTTTTTAAGAGTGTTAAAAAAAAAAGTTCAGAGTTCGGCAGAAGCCAAACTACTTAAAGCCAAAATTAGAAGAAATAGTGGTGTTCAGTACCAGACTTTCTATTTTTATTATCAGGTACAACATAAGCTTCACAGGAACCTGGTATTTGTATTCTGAATCTGCGCTAGGAGTTACATCACATAAAATCATATCAAGAAAAGATGAATACCTTCCAGCCTCTGAATTTTTGCTTTAACACAGGCCACGGTTTCAAATGGTGAGACTCTGAGCTCAAAGCAGGTTCCTGTCAAAGTTTCAATGAAGAGTTCCATTGTGAAAGGTCCCTTGCAGAGCAGAGATCCATCTTTATCTTCATTAAAAAAAGGAGGTTCCTTTTTGTGTGTCATTGCATAGTTTATAAAATGTGGAATGAGCAGACTTCAAATTAGGAAACCTCAGGCCCGAGGAGTAACGGCTTGTTATAGCTGTTCATCTTGAAATATTCAAACCTAAAACATATAAAAAAGGAAGTATTAGACAGAAGGTAGTATATGGGCTTGACATATTATAGTCATTAGAGACATCAAAGGCCACATTTTCTCAACTCACAGGTAGATGAACTGAGGACATTTGGGAGCTTTATTTTATTACAGGTACTGTACTTGTATAGCGTTGTAAATTTACACAGTATATTATATATATATATATATATATATATATATATATATATATATATATATATATATATATATATATATATATATATTGTACATTTACATCAGTGCCTGCCCTCAAGGAGCTTACAGTCCAAGGTCCCCAACTCACAGTTATACATACACATACTAGGGCCAATTTAGACAGGAGCCAATTAACCTACTAGTGTGGGAGGAAACCGGAGTACCTGAAAGAGACCCACGTAGGCACAGGAAGAACATGCAGACTTTCAGACAGGTGGCACCGTGGTTGGTATTCAGACCGACGACCCTAGTTCTACTACACTGTGCTTTATAAGAAATGTTTAGGCCTTGCACCTTCTGACTACATTGCAGCAAATGTAGGGTGTACCAGCCTGCATTTGGCAGCGCCTGTGTAAACATTAGGTTCACTACCTGGAAAAATCAAACCAAAATAAAAAAACATAAGCAAAGCCAAGCTTGGGCATGCTAAACAATCCCTGACTGAAGATAATTAAAGTGGATGTAAACCCCAAAAAAATGTATTATTTTTTTTATTTTTATGTCATAATGTAGAGAATAAGATTTCCTTTCATTTGAGCCCAGTCTTACCACACAGATTTACTCGAGGCCTGAGCAATCCTCTTTTATTGTTCAGTTAGAGAAATCTTGACAAAGTCTTGAAAACTTTGTCAAAAACACCCCCCTTGCTGTGAGTGACAGGTGATTTACATATGTCATGCACTAGCCTGAGACAGGCACATCCTGTGTAAAAAGTTCACAATTCACATCCCCCTCCCCTCCAGCTCTCCCAGCTTTACTGTGTTTTGACTGGATGTTTCTCATCATGGGATGCAGTGAACAGTCAGCAGACTATAGACAGACAAGTGATTTAGGGGACATGTATGTAGTCAGAGCTGGGCAGAGTAGAACATCCAGTGATCTGATGATAACCTGTCTCAGGCTAGTGCATGATATGTAAATCACCTGTCACTCACAGCAAGGGGCGTTTTTGACAAAGTTTTCAAGACTTTGTCAAGATTTCTCTAACTGAACAATAAAAAGAGGATTGCTCAGGCCTCGAGTAAATCTGTGTGGCAAAACTGGGCTCAAATGAAAGAAAATCTTATTCCCTACATTATGACATCAAAAAAAAATTCGGGTTTACATCCACTTTAACGCCAGCCTCGTTTCGGATTTTAGGTGCTTACATGTTTAAAACATGTTTTTTTGCTAGAAAAAAAAAAAAAAAAAAAAAAAAAAAACTTAGAAAAAAAAACTATATATAATGTTTGGGGGTTCTAACACCCTAGAGAATAAAATGGCAGTCGTTGCAATACTTTTTTACACTGTATTTGCGCAGCAGTCTTACAAGCGCACTTTTTTTGGAAAAAATTCACTTTATATTTTTATATTTAAATACTATATATTGTGAAAGATAATGTTACGCCAAGTAAATTGATACCCAACATGTCACGCTTCAAAATTGCGCCCGCTCATGGAATGGCATCAAACTTTTACCCTCAAAAATCTCCATAGGCGACGTTTAAAAAAATTCTACAGATTGCATGTTTTGCGTTACAGAGGAGGTCTATGGCTATAATTATTGCTCTCGCTCTACCGATCGCAGCGATACCTCACATGTGTGGTTTGATCACCATTTTTATATGTGGGCGCTACTCACGCATGCGTTCACTTCTGCGCGCAAGCTCGTCGGGACGGGGCGCTTTAAAAAAAAATATATATATATATATATATATATATATATATATATATATATATATATATATATATATATATATATATATATATATATATATATATATATATATATATATATATATATATATATATATATATATATATATATATATATATATATATTTTTTTTTTCTTGATTTTATTTATTTTTACAGTTTAAAAAAAATAAAAATAAAAATAAATAAATAAATTGGCTCACTTTTATTCCCATTACAAGGAATGTAAACATCCCTTGTAATGGAAAAAAAAAGCATGACAGGTCCTCTTAACCACTTTACGGCCGGCGCACGACTATATACGTCCTGATTTTGAAGAGGGATATCTCGTAACGGCAGCAGCTGCTGCCAAAACCGAGATATCCATCTCTTCAGGCGCCGGTCGTAATTCCGATAATGGTGCCCCCTCCCGCAGCTCTCCAGCTGCTTACTGGAGCCGTTGGCAGCGGCGGAGCCGATCGGGACCTGTCCGTGGCTGGGTATAGAGACGAGTGAGGCTAAGATAGCCGCCACCCGTCTCTATACCATAGCAGGGTGGAAGCGACGTCAAAACGTCACTTCCGCCCATACGTCTTAAAGGCACAATTTACAAATGTCATTTTTTTAAATGACATTTTTTTATTTTATTTTTTTGCATTTAAGTCCAAATATGAGATCTGAGGACTTTTTGAACCCAGATCTCATATTTAAGAGGACCTGTCATGCTTTTTTTCTATTACAAGGGATGTTTACATTCCTTGTAATAGGAATAAAAGTGAGCCAATTTTTTTTTTTTTTTAAAAAACAGTGTAAAAATAAATAAATAAAATCAAGAAAAAAAAATAAGAAAAAAAAAATTATTTTTTTAAAGCGCCCCGTCCCGACGAGCTCGCGTGCAGAAGCGAACGCAAACGTGAGTAGCGCCCGCATATGAAAACGGTGGTCAAACCACACATGTGAGGCATCGCCGCTATCGGTAGAGCGAGAGCGATAATTATAGCCATAGCCTCCTCTGTAAAGCAAAACATGCAACCTGTAGATTTTTTTAAACGTCGCCTATGGAGATTTTTGAGGGTAAATGTTTGATGCCATTCCACGAGCGGGCGCAATTTTAAAGCGTGATATGTTAGGTATCAATTTACTCGGCGTAATATTATCTTTCACAATATATAAAAAAAAAATAAAAAAAAATTGGACTAACTTTACTGTTTTAATTTTTTCGAAAAAAAGTGCGCTTGTAAGACCGATGCGCAAATACGGTGTGAAAAAAAGTATTGCAACTACCGCCATTTTATTCTCTAGGGTGTTAGAAAAAAACCAATATATAATGTTTGGGGGTTCTAAGTTTTTTTCTAGCAAACACCTAAAATCCAAAACGAGGCTGGTCTTAAAGTGGTTAAATATGAGATCTGGGGTCAAAAAGTCCTCAGATCTCATATTTGGACTTAAATGCAAAAAAAAAAAAAAAAAATGAATAAATATGTAATTTAAAAAAAATTACATTTGTAAAATGTGCCTTTAAGACGTATGGGCGGAAGTGACGTTTTGATGTCGCTTCCGCCCTGCTATGGTATAGAGACGGGTGGCGGCCATCTTAGCCTCACTCGTCTCTACCCAGCCACGCACAGGTCCCGATCGCCTCCGCCGCTGCCGACGTCTCCGGTAAGCGGCGGAAGGCGCGGGAGAGAGGCGGGAGGGGGGGGGGCACCTCTCCCGCTGCCAACGGTGATCTCGCGGTGAATCCGCTGCGATGACAACCATTATCGGAATTACGACCGGTGCCTGAAGAGATGGATATCTCGCTTGTGGCAGGTACCGAGATATCCCTCTTCAAAATCAGGACGTATATAGTTGTGCGCCGGTCGTAAAGTGGTTGAGCTCTTTTTGGGATGCCCATTAATTGACCTTGATGGTGATGGACATTGGCTCTCTTTAGATGTCTATTAATGGACCTTGGTGGTGATGGATATTAGGTTCTCTTTGAATGCCCAATAATGGACTTTGATGATGAGACATTAAAGTGGTTGTAAACTCTCCCCCACAACTTTGTCCCATGTAAATCAGCATACAAAACCCTAATGAATACTGCTTGTAGATATCTCCTTACTTCCTTAGTATTGATGTGATCCTTTTTGTTCTTTAGAATGACGTCACTGAGCATGCCCAGATCTCCCCTGATTTACGGCACACTCTCTACGTGCTTATCTATCTGTTATCAGGACTTCCTGGGGCACACCACTGATATCCCAGACTTCTTAATCACTCAGACCCCTTTCACACCGAGCCGCCTATAGCGTCGGCGGTAAAACGTTTTTACCGTCGGATTTGGGGCGCATTTCAGCCGCCCGCTAGTGACCAAGAAAGGGTTAAAGCCGCCCGCAATGGCTGCGTTTTGCCGGCGATATTACAGCGCTGCCCCATTGATTTCAATGGGGACCAGTGGTGGAGGAGCGGTAAACACACCGCTCCAAAAGAAGCTGCTGGCAGGACTTTTCCTGACATCCTGCCAGCGCACCACTCCAGTGTGAAAGCCCTCCGGCTTTCACACTGGTGACAATGGTGCAGCTGTGGTGACAATGGTGACAATGGTGACACTGGAGACATTGGAGACAATGGTGCAGCTGTTTTAGGGCGGATTGCAGGCGCTATTTCTAACGCTATGGTGCCTGCAAAACGCCCTTGGTGTGAAAGGGGTCTCAGAGCTTCCTCCTACACCCCATGTGACATCACATGCAGTGTAAACCTGGCCATCCGACAGCATTACTGCAGTCTTATCAGCTGAAGCTGATAAGACTGACAACAGCAAATACTAGATAATGGCACAAGTAAATACTATGAAATAAAACAAGTCAGCTATGAACAGGGAAGCAGGAAATAAAACAAGTCAGCTATGAACAGGGAAGCAGGGTTGCCATAGAAACGTTGGATTGAGAAGGAGGCTTGGTTAACAGTACAGGAAGTGCTCAATGTAAGGGCGGAAATACAGTCCACTGTGGACTCAGAAAACAATACTTATGATGCCACTGCCTAACCCCTGGAAACAAGTTTTTTAAAGTTTCTTTAAACAGTAAGGAATATGCGATTTGGGCTCGATTACAGTGGGTATAGTTTGATAATTACTTGTTATAATGGACTAAATGAAAAGAAGCATCAGAGTGGGAGAGTTTACTTCCTCTTTAATATATCTCTTTGGATACCCTTTATCAGACTCCACTGGTGACGACTGTTAGATTCTTTCTGGATGCCCATTATTTCACCTTGAGTCCCCATCTAGCCTTAGCCAAATAAGCTTGCACTTTTCTCAATTGTGACTCTAAGAAGATAGATGGTACCATATGGTTCCAGCCAACCAGATATGTAAACACCAATGCTGGTTTGGAAAAAAAAATAAAAAATAAAAAAGTACACGAGCCAGTCAACATTTTTCTAGGTATTGTCATCCCAGCGCAGCTTCCGATCATGTGCACTGGTGGTGCATGCGTTTTGTTTTATTATACCGCAGTGGTAGAACACCATACAGGTATAACGCTCTGATCCATCCTATAGATAACAGTAATACTCCCTGTACATGGCTAGCAGACCCATACATGTCTAATACTGCAATGTAGGAGAATTTCTGTTCATTTCCAAGGGAAACGGAGGTGGTTACACTCTCACGGTGTATTTTGGCAGGCACAAGGATGCAACTGTTTGCAGTTTCTCCCTGTCAATATACATAAGGCAGACAGATCTTCATTCAAATTCTTACATCAAAGATTACTGTCAAAGGAAGGCAAAAATCGGTGCTCAAACCTTGATCCGATGCCTTTGTACAAATAATTAAATGCTCACATCACCATAAATGAACAGATCTTTAAACCAATAAAACAAACGCTCTATGAGATGGCAAACGTCCAATCACCAGCAGGGACTGAAACAATAGAATGCAATGTCGGTTTTTCATATAGATTTCCTGGTAGACTGTTACAAGTCTTATCAGCAACACAAGGGCAGGAACATTTCCAAGATGTCGCTAAGACAGGCCGTAGATGATGCGTCCTGTGGTTGCGGGAAGAAAAATAATAAAAAAATAATAGGAAAAAAAAAAAAAATTGCTCGATTCCGCCAATCAATACAGTCAGTGTTGATGGGGGAATGCATCCAGCAGAGCTATTGTGTTCTCCTGGCAGGGAAGGGCGTGAGTAGCCATCCCTGGCACGACAACACTGTGTGTATTGCTATAGCCCCTGGCAATAAATCGCATGTAAAAATATAAACATGCTGGTTATACTGATGTATTGACTTGGGTACAGTCAGCCTAACCATACATTGGTGGAATCTTGGTCAGTTCCTGCTGAACCAGCCGAGATTAGAACCATCTATGGCCAGCCTAAAGCCTTGTACAGTCTCCCCTCACTTAACGACCAGGTTAGGTTCCAACAACCAGGCTGTTAATCGAACTGGTCGTTAAACAAGGTGCCACAAGTAATCAATATTTTAAGCATTCTTAACTACTGTACTGGATTGTGAAAAAAAGGTCTTTTAAAAAATGTTTTTATAAAAAAATAAATAAAAAAAATAAAAATAAATAAAAAACAAAAAACACACACACACACACACACACACACACCTCAATAATGCGGTTTTGAATTTCATAAGTACAGAACACAAAGAAAAATTCCGTACTGTACAATACAATGAAGTACAGCCCTTCGGTCGGGTGGGGAGAGCTGGTCGTAAGTCCGAGTGGTCGTCAAACAGGTAAGTCACTAAATGAGGAGTATCTGTACACACAATGAGATTATTGGACGAATGATTGTTCGTTTTTGTTTTTGTATGCTAGTCTCAAAACGACAGACTGAAAATAGAAAGTGATGTAATGTATTTGTATTGTGTTTTCGGGCCAAAAACTGTACTGATTAACCACTTAATCTCCGGAAGGTTTACCCCCCCCCCCCTTCATGACCAGGTCATTTTTTTGCGATACTTTAACTGACAATTGCACGGTCCTGCAACACTGTACCCAAATAAAAATTGTGTCCTTTTTTTCCCCACAAATAAAGATTTCTTTTAGTGGTTTTTAATCACCTCTGCAGTTTCTATTTTTTGCGCTATATACAGAAAAATAACAAACACACATATACATACATTATATAAAAAAAAAATATACAATACATATTTATTATAATAATAATAATAATAATAATAATAATAATAAATATATACATTTTTTTTACTTTATGCTACAAAACATTCCCAATGAAAAAAATAAATAATATCGAACTTCATCAATTTAGGCCAATATGTATTCCACTACATGTTTTTGGTATTATTGATTGGTTTGCGCAAAAGTTATAGCAGCTTTTTGTATGGTCATTACACAAATCGGTCACACAAAAGTCGACAGTACAAAACACACATTCTCGGAATCAATGCTCACCAAAACACGAAATTAACAGAAGGGCCCAAAGGGTGGCGCTCAAGAGCTGAAATTCCTCACAGCCCATTCACACAAATGTATAAATATTTGGGGTTTCATTTAATAGCGGAAACAGAAATTGTGTTTCTTCTGTGAAGAGTTTGCCATCAAAACAGTTTCTCTAATGGGAGAAATATGGGGCTGCCATTGAAGACTTCCTCATAACATGCCTTTTGTTTACCTATTTGAACGGTGTCAATGATTTCTTTATGATGATGAAGAATAAGTATGCAGGTCAGAAGTTCATTCCAATCCAGTTGCTTCCTCTATTCGCTCCATTAACAGAGTTGCACATTGGAAGGTGGGGGACATATGAGCAGGGCCCGCTGTTAGAAATCATGGGGCTCCGTACAGCCTAGCCGACAGGGCCCCCCCCCCCCCCCCCTCGATCCCACACTCGACCCCACCCCTGAGCCCATGGGGGGTCTGGTGGCAGGAGCATGTTACATATTGCACCCTAAAAACAGGTGAAACATGTAACATGTTCCAAAATGTGAACTTATCCATATCCTTATATTAACCATTAATATTCTAAATGTATAACACATATTATAAAGCAACACAGATCTCTTATTGTGGAACTTTTTTCACAACTAATTTGATGGGATGAGCTTGGGTGTGTTCAGACCCTAGTCTGAAACCACCTTAGCTATCCTGCCAGGCAGCTGTCACAGTGCCCCACCAATCATAATTGGAGCTAAATGGGAGAGATGTCAGTGTTTTGATGTCCATGCCCGTTCAGTGTGTGTCCACATACGCCACGGACTTGTGGTGGCTTTATGGGTGGCCAGATGTAAATGGACTTGGGTCCATTTACATCAGGCTAACTCTGATCTGCCACATTTAGGACACAGTCCTTTTCAATTTTTTTTTGGACCTGAATGGACATGGAGGTAGGTAGGTGTAAATGGACATGGAGGTAGGTAGGTGTAAACGGACACAAGCCCATTTGCATCCAGACTACCTAGACCTACATGGAGATTTCAATCAGGTCCGCAGGAAAAACTAACAGGCGGACCCAATTTGAAAGCTGGGGTGAAAGGTTCTTAAAGGGGAGTGGCAAAAATGCAGCTCAGCTGTGTGTTTTTACTGCCCCCCCCCCCCCCCCCAACACAAGTGTACAGTAGTATCTCACTGTGAGCTTATGATGATCATCTTCATCATTATAGAGATCACAGCACAGAAGGTTCTCTAATGGCTCTCTCAGTGCTGACTTTGTTCACTTATGGCTGTGCTGTATGTTACAGACTAGAACGCAGCACAGCCATAGCAAAGTTAGCATCCAATAGACATGCGACACAGAGAACCATAGAGAACCTGCTGTGCTGTGAATGATGATGATCATCATCATAAGCTCACAGCAGAGAGTCTGAGGACTGCACTTTCCTGAGTAGCCTATGTGACTTGTCAGTGTGTCATCTGCAGGGAACTGCTTGCCTGTGTACCGCCGCCAGAAGTACACCAGGACTCTGATGCAGGAGAGCCGCTCCACAATAAAATCCATCCGCCGGGGAAGGCACACAGTGGGCGGCCGGAACTATAATCTGTGTAGGTGCACAGGTGAAGAGCAGTATGCAGCACTGCATTGTGTGCCTGCGCCCGAAAATGGCAAAAAAGTCCCTCGTCTGCTCTCACCCCCTGGGCCCCTCTATTGACCTGAGGGGACCCAGGAAATTACAATATTCCCTGGCAATCAAGTGGGTGTGGGACTGTGTGTTATAAAGTCCTATTTATTTTTTTTTTAACTAGAAATTAACTGTAGAGCTCACCGGGCCCCCCTTATGAGGCCCGGGCCCAGTACAACAGGGCTGGCTGTACTGCCTTGTCAGCGGCCCTACATATGAGTAATATGTTAATAATAAGCAAATGTGCGTATGAGCCGTTTTCTGTTTAGCTGGGTTCAATTCTCTCATTGGATTCCAAGAGGGTCCTGAAGAAGCTATATATGAGAAATGCATTGACCTTGTGGATCTATAACAACTTATATAAGACCCCTATCACACTGGGGTGCCTTTCAGGCGTTTTAGCGCGAAAAATAGCACCTGTGAATCACCTCTCAAGCCACCCCAGTGTGAAAGCCTGAGTTCTTTCACACTGGGGTGGTGCGCTTGCAGGATAGGGAAAAAAATCCTGCAAGCAGCATCTTTGGGGTGGTGCTAAAGCGGTGTATACACCACTCCACCACCGCCCATTGAAATGAACGGGCAGCGCTGCCGAAGCCCCTGCAAAGAGCTTTGGCAGCGCCACAAAAACGGGTGCTATTAACCCTTTCCTCTGCCGCTAACGGGGGTTAAAAAAGCACCCTGCTAGTGGCTGAAAAGCGCCACTATAACAGCGGTAAAGCACTGCTAAAACCAGCAGCGCCTTCCTGCTAATGCCCGCACTGCCCCAGTATGAAAGGGGTCTTATGTAAATTGTACATAGACTAATTGGAAATTACGTGCTGAACCACTTAAAGCGGTAGTAAACCCGCTGACATGTTTTTTTTTTTTTTTTAGACACCTGTAAGGGAAAAGGCATAATGAGCTAGTATGCACCGCATACTAGCTCATTATGAAATACTTACCTTAGAACGAGGCGTCGGTAACTCACCTGGTCCACGCCGAGGTCGCTGACATGTTGCCTCGGCGTGTCTTCCGGGTATCGCGACTCCAGCGCTGTGAGTGGCTGGAGCCGCGATGTCGTCACTCCCGCGCATGCGCACGGGAGACTTCGTCCCGGCAGGGTTCGTATTCTGCCGGCCTTTCAGCCGAGAATCTCCCGTGCGCATGCGCCGCTGCAGTCAGCGGCGTATTGCACGGCGAATATCTCCTAAACCGTAAAGGTTTAGGAGATATTTTTTTTACCTACAGGTAAGCCTCATTATAGACTTACCTGTAGATGAAAGTCCAAAATGGGACTTTACTTACACTTTAAACAATTTTCTTTTAAATACGTTGTAAAACAAAAATAAATGTTATAATTTTTATGATTTGCGTCTATGTTATATATATATATATATATATATATATATATATATATATATATATATTTCCACTTTTTCGTTCTCCTCTTGCAGCCTTTCACACATGTCCCCCCTACATGCAATTGGCCAGTATTGGTTGCATGTTGCTGGTCTGGATGAGCTCGTTGGTGATGACATTTGACCAACGTAGGTTGAAACGGCCATTTGTAGTCGTCATCGGACACCAGTTTTTTTTTTTTAGCTTTTTTTTTAAAGCCCGGTGTGTGAACACACTCAAACTCCACCTGGTGCAAAAAAAAATAAAAAATGCACAACAAAAAGGTGAAACACAAAACGTGCACAGGGTGTATACTTCGTCCTCCTCCGAAGAGAAAGTATGGCTAGCCCTGATCCCCTGGGGTGTTAGGCTCCAGACGGGGACTGGAGAACTTCACATGGTCCATCTGGCCGAAACCAGACCCACCCCATTCGCTGGGTGGCCTGCCGAAACAGACCCACCCCGTTCGTTGGGTGGTCTGCCGAAACAGACCCACCCAAGTACTGTGGGGGCTCCCCCGAAGGGAGACCCCATGAGAGAGGGCGAACCAAGCCAGAAGGCCATGTCCACCCCCTCCCAAGACTTTGTCGGACGCCAGTGTAACAACGTAGGAGAGCAGCTGGGACACAGTGCTGTCACCCTACCCTAGCAGGAAAAGCCTGAACACGGACCTTCCTGGCAGGATCATCTTGGCGAGAATGACATTTGGTCCTGATGCATGAGTGCCACCAGTTTCCATGCGCATGCAGACTGCTTTCAGGCCCAGCAGAAGACCATCTGCGCACACACATGGTGGCCTTTCCCACGTATTCATGAAGATGCCAACGGTATGGAGGTCCCACATCTCAGGTTTATCTGCACATGCGCAAGAAAATGTGGTGCATGCGAAAATGTGCCCGAGGTCTCTGCCAGGTGCTGAAGGCTGGATAGAGCCCTACGCCACATCTGCGCTGGATTTTCAAAGATGGAGGCATCATAGGGGGACGGGGGTCATCATAACAGGGATGAACTGATTGGGCTTACACATGTTTTAGGGTCCATTTACCGGGATTCTGATTGGCACCACAATGCACAAGGTAACATTTCGGAAAGCGTCACATATCCGACTCGTCCAATTTTTTTTGGATGTGTCAGCAGCACATTATTTTCAATGCAAAAAATGTAAATGAGCTCTAATGTGTGCCAGCCATTCCGGAGAGATCACAATGGAGATCCCACCACCAAGGAGGACCATGATTGGAGAAGGTCCTGATCCATGGATGTCATTGTGGGGGATGGGACAGGTAAGTGTCACCCTTCTCCTCCTCCATAATGGGGTGCTGTGATCGATGTGCTGACAATGGCTACAGGGATGGTAGTGTATAGTGTCTGATGTTAGGGGAGGTCATGACCTACCTCTGCATGTCTTTCTGCAGATCACCCAGCGGGGGGCACCACACACACACCGCCTACATCGCTCTCAGTAATCGGCTCATCGCTCTCCCGACACTGCCGGCTGCTTCCACCACTCGCTCATCGCCACCCGATTGTTAGCAGTCAGTTCACCCCACTCCGACTTCCCCCGCCCCAGCGACTGACCCGAAGCTCCGCCTCCTCGCCCCGCCTCTCCTTTGTGACGATCCGGACTGACAGGCAGACCGACCATTCACCGCAGACAGCGGGCGCCTTCCTCTTCTCGCCCCAGCGGCGGCCAATAGGAGAGTTGGGTGGAGTCAAGCAGACAGTGCACTGGGCTGTGGCCAAAAAAGGGGCGTGTCAGTGGGGGGTCTGTTGTTGTTACGGCACGACGCGGTGGCCTTAGTAACTTCGCTCATGTGACTTCTCTTCTCTATGGAGAAGGCGGCGAGTGTTCCGGGTCACGTGACAGGTGAAGACCGCCCGGAAATTCCTGAGGTGTCTTATGTCAGCGTAGTGCTGCGTGCCAGGCTTATAGGCCATCGAGGAGCTTTTTACATTGTAAATTAGTAATGGAAAAAGCCCAAATAAAATGATTCAATCAGCTAAATACAATACTTTATGATACACCGTATTTGTGCAGTGTTCTTTCAAGTGAAATTTGTTTTGGAAAAAATACACTTAAAAAATAAGACAACAGTTAAGTTAGCCCAATTTTTTTACATATTGTGAAAGATAATGTTACGCCGAATTGATACCCAACATGTCACACTTCAAAATTTAGCCCGCTCGTGGAATGGTGAGAAACTTTGACCCTTAAAGCACGGGGCGCTTAAAAAAAAAAAACAGGTTTTTTTTATTTAAAAAAATTTTTTTTTTTATTTATTGTACTTTAAAAAAAAAAAAAAAAAAAAAAAAAAATTGGAGGTCACTTTTATTCCTATTACAAGGAATGTAAACATCCCTTGTAATAGAAAAAAAAGCATGACAGGACCTCTTAAATGTGAGATCTGGGGTCAAAAAGACCCCACATCTCATATTTACACTTAAATGCAATAATAAAAAAAAAAAAAAAAAAAAAAAAAAAAAATGAATGTCAGTAAAAAATAAAAAATTAAATGTAATTAAAAAAAATAAATAATTAAATGTCATTTAAAAAATAAATAAAAAATGTCCCCTTTGAGACCATTGGGCGGAAGTGACGTTTGGCGTCGCTTCCACCATCTAATGTTATAGAGCCTGAGTGGGGGGCCATCTTTCCCTCACTCAGCTCCAGGCCTGTCAGGGGAGAGGATGCGATCGGAGACGATCGACACGGGGGGGGGGGGGGGGGGGCTTCTCCGGCCCCCGATAAAAGTGATCTTGCGGCAAACTGCACTTCCCGCCCACCGGCCATCAAATGACGGCCTGGACTTTGAGCGGGGATATCTGAATGATGAGGGCAGTTACACACATCATTCAGATATTATCTTTTTCAGCCGGCGATTCCCTATACCATAAGAACGATCATAGCTGTTCATAGCAGAAGTCCCCCCCCCCCCCCCCCTCCCGCTGCCCTCCGGTGCTTCTACCGACTCACCGCGGCCATCGGTGAGTCGGAGACAGGATCCACAAGCCCTGGATGTTTACCATAGAGATTTCCGATGGACCAGGTGGTCGCCGGAGGCTCTATGATCGATGTGAGGCTGGGCGCGATGTTATGACATCCCCCCGGCCTCTACATTCAAACAGCTCGGCTGGGAAGTTGAGATCTTCTTTTTTTCTTTTTCAGGCTTCCCAGCCTAGAGGTGAGATGTGGGGTCTTATTGACGGCACATCTCACTGTAAACAGGACCGATCATGCCATATTCCTATTACAAGGGATGTTTACATTCCTTGTAATAGGAATAAGAGTGATCAAAATTATTATTTTTTTTAAAAGGTGTCAAACTAAAAAAATAAAAGTAAAATTAACAATAAAAAAAAAAAAAAAAAAAAAAAGTAAAGCGCCCTGCCCCAGTGTGCTTGCACGCAGAAGCGAACGCATATATAAGTCCCGCCCACATATGAAAACAGTGTTCAAACCACACATCTCTCTCTTAAGTTTGAGGGGGGGTGAGTCATAAGAGGGCTAATGAGGGCTGCAGAGCTGGAGGTGTGCCTCTGTGTGTCCGTGCACATCCAGGAAGTGAACAGGCAGCAGCTTCAGCTGCCCACAGTTAAAATGAAGGCAGTCAGACTCAGTGAAGAGAGATTTCTGCAGCATATTTTTCATGTTCAGAATCACAGTATATATAAAATAATATGCAAAGCGGTTGGAGGAAAGCTTCAGAATGGCAAAAATGTTTTTATTACAAATTATGTGAGCAGACTGCAGTACCTCTTTAAATAGAAACAAACGGTTTTCTTTAACCACCTCAGTACTGCACCATAGCTGAAGGATGGCTACAGCACGGCTCTTAATCTATTCTATTCTATTGCCCTGTGTCCTTTGGGCACAGCTGATCACAGATTGAGGTAAAGAACCAATCACAGTGACCCTTTACCATGTGATCAGCTTCCAATCACATTTAAACAAACTTGATGGTTATCGACATTCCTTTCCTCATGTGCTGACAATGTGTGAGGAAAGGAAAGCCGATAACCAGCAAGGCTGACAGGACACATTTACAGTGATAATCAGTGCCCTCAGTGTCAATGCAGCTTACCAGAGCCCTTCAGTGCCGCCTGACCAGAGCCCATTAGTGAAGAAGAAAAATTACCTATTTGCAACATTTTATAACAGAAATGAAGAAAATACATTTTTTCCCCCAAAATTTTCAGTCTTTTTTTTTGTCGCTTGTTTCGCAAAAAAATAAAAAACGCGTTCTACGCCCACTAGCACGGGTGTTGTGTTACTGCAGCCGGCCGGCCGCGATTTTTATTTTTTGTTTTTAAGTTTGGATGTGCATACGCCGCTGGCGGTTTTAAGAAAATAAATTAGTTGGATCCCACCCATGGTGTGCCTTTTCTTTTCCTGTTTTTTGGCCAACTTGGAGACCCAGCATTCGCATTCGGTGAGTTACGCATCTGCGCAAACCTGGAGCGTTTGAGGTATTCCAGTTAAAGACACAGACACCGAGTTTTGTGGAACTTAGGCAAGACAGAGGAAAAGGCCCTGGCTGGGTTGTAGCCGCATGCGATTTCTTTAGCTTCATTTGGTAAGCCTTCAATTTACCTGGTGGTGGGATCACTGTGAAACAAGTCACATTATCACAAATGTCAACCTGAAAAGTCACTAAACACACAGATGTCACTTTGACGGGATTTCCAGCTACATTTGGATATCTTTGCGGACTGTTTATACTAGCATATATAGTTTATAATGCTTAAATGAAAGTCCTTTCACCATATTTTTTCACTATTATTTCTAAATGTTGATGAAAACCAGAGGCTAATTTTACCTATTGTGTTACACAACGGCTTCACACATGTCTGAGATATAACTGATGTGTATGGACAATCACTGACGTATATTATTTGTTATTTGTGAATAACCATTGACACACTACTCACACTATTGTGCTAAACATTTCCTATAGCGCAACCTTTCCTTTTTTATGTTTATATTTTTGCTTATCACATGTGGTTTGCTGCTTATGTTAATTTTAATTTTATTTTTTGGTCCAGCGCAGTTTTTTTGTTATATTTGACTTTAGATGTCATGACTGCTGCTACTTGGTTCTGAAGAAGCCGTTGGCGAAACGCGTCAACCAGTATCAATCAGTATATGTGACATATCTTAAGATTTGTTGTATCTTTGTGCAAGTCTAAACTTGATATTTATTTTGTAAATTTTATGTATATTGTGTTTTGTATAAATAAAAATACTTAGAAGTAAACTATCAGTATTTAGGTCATATTCTGTTCAGGTACCGAGATAATCCTTCAGGTTGGTCCCCCTTCCTGCCCTCTTTTTCTACATAATATTATAGGATGAGGTACCCCCCATAGCTTGGTTACATAGTTCTACTTATTTATTATTGCTAATTTAACCACTGTCATCTGTGCCCTGTACCTCTGTGTCAAATTCCTTCAGCCAGCTTGGGGAGTATCTGCGTAGGTCTGACGAAGGAGCCGCACATGTTCCGAAATGCGTTACTGCCCCTTTCTCCTCACTGACGCCATCAGCCTCGTGTGTCCCGCAGTGAACCCAGAACACAGGCTTCCCTGCTGCCTCCTCTCTCCAGCACGTATGAAAAGGCTTTACAGCTGCTGGACGGCTCTACACTGCTCTCTACCACCGTGCCGAGGATGGACAAATGCCACAGATGAGGACTCCTGATTTTATCATGCTTTGTAACGGCTTCCCGACCGCCTCACGACGATATACGTTGGCAGAAGGGCACGTACAGGCACAATCACGTACCTGTAGGTTATACGTTGGCAGAAGGGCACGTACAGGCACAATCACGTACCTGTAGGTTGCCCTTTAAGAGGCGGCTAGCGGGCGCGCACTGGGAGCTTCGTGATCGCGGGTCCCGCAGACATCGAGTCCCGCGGGGATACCTGCGTTCGTCTCACGGAGAGGAAGAACAGGGAAATGCTAATGTAAACAAGCATCCTCCTTGTCCCCAAATCCCGGTACAAGTCAAGGGGAGAACGAAGATTTGCAGTGCAAGGACCACGGCTATGGAACGCTCTACCTACGAACATCCGCTTGGAAAAAGACCATCGGGCCTTCAGGAAAAAACTCAAGACCTACCTCTTCTAAGAAGGAATCAACGCAGGTCGGATCAAGCGCCTCGAGGCGATTCAGTTCGCAGTTGCAGCGCTATACAAATCATTCATTCATTCATTCATTCATCTCCCCGTTCTTCCTAGTGACACTGTCACTGATCACAGCTCCCTGTAATAGGGAGCAGTGATCAGTGTTGTGTCACACACAGCCCCTCCCCTCCCCACGGTTAGAATCACTCCCTAGGACACACTTAACCCCTACAGCGCCACCTAGTGGTTAACCCCCTCACTGTCAGTCACATTTACACAGGAATCAATGCATTTTTAAATTGCACTGATCGATGTATAAATGTGAATGGTCCCAAAATCGCTCCAAAAGTGTCCGATCTATCTGCCATAATGTCGCAGTCACGATAAAAATCACTGATCGCCGCCATTACTAATAAAAAGAAAAGTAGTAATAAAAATGCCATAAAACTATCCGCTATTTTGTAAACGCTATAACTTTTGCGCAAACCAATCAATAAACGCTTATTGTGATTTTTTTTTACCAAAATTATGTAGAAGAATACGTATCAGCCTAAACTGAGGAAAAAAATTTTTTTTTATATATTTTTGGGGGGATATTTATTATAGCAAAAAGTAAAAAAGAATGCGTTTTTTTCAAAATTGTCGCTATTTTTTTGTTTATAGTGCAAAAAATAAGAACCGCAGAGGTGATCAAATACTACCAAAAGAAAGCTCTATTTGTGGGAAAAAAAGGACATCAATTTTGTTTGGGAGCAATGTCGCACGGCCGCGCAATTGTCAGTTAAAGCAACGCAGTGCCTAATCGCAAAACATGCTCTGGTCTTTGGCTAGCCAAATGGTCCAAGGCTTAAGTGGTTAACACTTAATGATCTTGTAAGTGCTTTTAACCCTTTGTGCACTTAGAGGCGCCTTTCTTTTCCATTTTATTACTGCATAAACTGGCACCAATACTAGGCTTTATTACTGCGTAAACTGGCACCAATAACTAGGCTTTATTACTGTGTAAATGGGCACCAATAACAAGGCTTTATTACTGCGTAAATGGGCACCAATACTAGGGGCTATTAGTGCATAAACTGGCACCAATACCAGGGGCTATTACTGCGTGAACTGTTTGCTGAAATAACTTTAAACTATAAGAAAAGCTTTGGAGAGTTTTCCTCTTTCTCGGGTCTAAAGCAATACCTGAGGGAGAAAGGAAACCTCCTGAAAGCTTGTCTTTTAAAGTGGTTGTAAACCCACTTTGAAAAAAATAAAAAATAAAAAAACTAACACCTGCAAGACAAATGTATAATGAGTTAATATGCATAGCATACTAGCTCATTATGTAATACTCACTTAGGCTGTTTTTTTATAGATGGATCAAAAGTTGACATGGCCCACTCTAGTAGGGCTACATTTGCACAAAAGACTAGTGCCAGTGCAAATGACAACGGCAGGAATCTGATTCCAGCAGCTGTTTTAGTGACTTGTCTGTGGCTAGCTGTGCCCACCAAATCCTGTACATTTCAATGACAGGTCGGCAGCAGCCTCAGCTATCGATGGCTGTGAGCAGAGTCAGCGATTACCTGCTGTGATCACTGCTGGATGCATTTTGTGACCCGTGCGTTATAACGCAACAGTGTATTTGTTGCATTTTTGTTAATATTGCTGTTATATTTAAAGTGAACTACCTGTTGTAAATGTTCCCAATTTATGTCTCAGGCGGGTGATGGTTTCAGGTGACACCCAGACTTTTCCATATGAAAATGTGCTGTGGATACATCGACCTGGCTGTTTTATTGCCAATTGACGCACATGACGTCATTGTGTAATCCGCCCGCACTGGCTGGGTGGTGTCTGTCCTCATGGCATTTATCCGTGGACTCCATGATAAATAATGCTTATGAGCCATATTGAGTATTTATGGGTTGGACTTGTACCCTTTAAAAAGGTCATTAGTACCAATGGCTGTGCTCCGATGGATGGATGCTGTTTCTCATGGACAAGACCGCTATTAATCCATACACGGTGGTCAAGCCTTAGTGGTGATTGTTAGCGTTGCCCACTTATTCCAGTCGGGTTAAAATGTGCATTTACAATACGAGATGCTACTCCAATATTTTTGCCCATTCTAACCATCTCGACCTGCATCATTTATTGGATCTATGAATGACTTGAAGAGCAACTAACAAGCTGTACTTATTCTTACTAGCTCCTATACTGTATATGTATATACATAGAGACAGAGGAAAAACAGAAGTTTGATGAATTTGTTGTGGTAAATGTCACCATTTACCATATGCTGTGAAATTCCATAGGGGGGTTTTCAGCATAGGATCACTTCATAAATGTGTCAAATAAAGAGATGAATGCAGTTTATTGTCTTTTTTATGGAACTGTATTCCCTTTAATATATATATATTGTCTTTTTAAAGGTCCTGCAGGGGATATAGTTCATATATACAACCTGCTGAGGGTTTATCTACTTGATTCAATTTAATTGTGCTACAAACAGGCTTTTTGGATTTTATGGTACTGGTCTGCTTATTGATTTTAATAATACACTTTGTCCAAAGCTTTTTTTTTTTTTTTTAAAACAATGTTTATATTATGCTTTAAGAATAAATATGATTTTGGAATTAGTATGTGTGCATAGTGGGATTATCATCTGGCAGGTGTTATTTAGCACAATTAATCACTATAATTTTGTATTATAAAATTGAACTAGTTTTGAGTCTAAACCAGGCTTCTATCGCTACAATTTTTTTTTGTTAGAATTTGCTATACCGGCGACTCCTCCACATTCTTGTTTTGCATATATGTTGAGACTTTTTTTTTTTTTTTTTATTCCTTTTTGTGATAAATGGACACAAGTTTGTTTACGTTTGCTTTGTTATAGGGCTCTAGGGACCTTCCGATCGGGTCTGCCTAAAAAAAACAGACAGGTGGACCTGATTGGAACACCCATGTGAAGGGGGCTTAAAGCCATCAAATAGCTGGTGTCATAACTGAGCACATGTGCACATCACAACAACTGTAGATCAGACAGGCTAATTTGGCCGGTTCCTTGGCTGTAAAAGGACAGAAGGGTTTAGTTCCCCTTTAAGGTTGCAGCAAGGACAGGGCGGGGGTTGTAAGAGGGAATTCCATCTGTTGGTCAGAAGGATCTTTTAAGATGAAGAAACCTTAACTGTTCTTGTGTATAGTGGAAAGGTCTTTGCATCTGTAGGGGCTCTGAAAGACCCACAGCTAAAGACAACAGGCTGATCCTCCAGATTCAGAGTAGTACGTATCGCATCAGTAAGGGCCAAAACAGTCTGTGGGGACCTCGAATCTGAATAAGACATAGACACTGTGACAAGGGGCCTGGCCTCTTTTACGATCATGGGGAGATCACAAATGAACTCTGCAGTGCAGGTCCCTCACAGGCAGTAAGAACATACTGGAGATCAGAGTGCCACATGGATTTTTTTGCAAAGCAGGAGCAGCAGTTGAGAAATGCTTTGGTCAATGCTAAATGGTGGTAAAGCAAGCATTAAAGTGATATTAAAGGAAATAAAAAAAAAAGTATTTTGCACAGATCAGCCCCAAACCACCTATTCTCAGGTCCTCCGCTGGCGCTCCTGGCCCTTTTCTCCTTCCCAGTGCCTTCAGAGCAAGCAAATTGCAATAGGGACACCCAAGTAGGCGCGCTCATGAGCCACTGATCTGCATGTCGATTCATACACAGAGCTGTGGCTCGGCCCTGCCCCCTCTCTCCTCATTGGCTCACTGGCTGTGATTGGCAGCAGTGGGAGCCAATGGTTCTCACTGCTGTCTCAGCCAATGAGAAGGGAGAGTCCCTAGAGAGCCATGGCTCTCATGCACAGCGCTAGATCATGAAGGGGCTAAGGTAAGTATTAGGGGTCTGCTGCACACAAGGTGTTTTTTTTTTTTACCTTAATGTAGGGGTCTCCAAACTATGGCCTCAAGTGGTTCAGGAACTAAAATTCCCATCATGCCTAGTCATGTATGTGAATTTCAGCATATTACAATACCTCAAGGGACATGTAGTTCTGCAACAGCTGAAGGGCCGTAGTTTGACGATCCCTGCCTTAATGCATTAACCCCTTCATGTTGGCAGTACACATATGTGTGGCCTCTTGGCGGGTGAGCCTTAAGTACATATGCATACTAGAATGTAAACAGAACTGTGCCAACAGTGAGTGCCCTGCGCGCTCCCAGCACAGTTACTGGCGGCTAGTGGAAAGCTCCAGATCTCTACTTGCAATCAGGAGCTTTCTGATCATGGCAACAGCCAAACACGCTGGTCACATGGTCACAAACCCCACCTCTGAGCATCAGAAACATCCTAAAGGCCGGGAGGCACTGGCATTAAGAGGTTATGGTAAAAAAAAAAACTTCAGCCTTTAGAACCACTTTAAGCCTGACACTCTACCTCAGAGACTTCCTGTAGTTGAATACCCACTGAAGTCTGCAATACATGGAGGGTTACGCAAATGCCCTTACTGCATTTTGCACTCTTCGCAATTTGTGTGTGCATGAGCACGTGCCAAAGAAGAAACAAAGCTTATTTCTGAAGTGATTATGTGTGGTTAGGGGCAGCCCTGGATGCAAATACATGCGGACAGTCACGGAGAGTGTTAGGCCCCTTTCACACAGAGCGGATCCGCCAGCTTAGCGGGAGATCGCTCTGTTGTTGATCCCCACTGAGCCGGCGGATGACAGGTCTGTCTCTGCTCACTGTGCAGGGACAGACCTGTCAGAGCCCTGCTGTTCTCTAAGGGAGATTGTATGAAACCAGATCCGCCTGTCTTTTTTCATCCGATCCCATCCGCTGGATGGAAGGATGGCAAACGTATCGCCATGCATCTGTTTTAAGCAAATCTTGTCGGCTGGGATGGCAGGCGGGCGTCAGTGGACACATCTCCGCTGACATCCACCGGCCCATACAAGTCAATGGGTGGCCCGCTTAGATCTGCCTGAAAAATGGACAGGCGGATCACAGCTTTCTTCAATTTGTAAAGGCTTTCTGTCCGTGGTGGATTGGAAACATTTCACCATATCCTCCACAACAACTATACGCAGTCCTGGGTGGTGTATGGTCCTAATCGGCTGTGTGCATGAGCCCAAATTTGTATACGAGTTCTTTTCATCTTCCTCTCTAGACCAACTATATGAATTCTTTATTTTTTGTACAAAACATTCTGCAGACGTTCAAATGCTACACCAAGCTAGAACATTTTATTTAATAATTTTTTTAACACCCAGTTAGAATGACTTTGTATTAATATAATTTACAGTATAGATTGTAGATTTTATTTTAATATGGATAAAGATGAAAACATATTATGTCAAAGACTTTTGTAAAAGTAATATACGTTGCTGTTCTGAGTGGAGGATTCTTCAAGTGCAAAAATGGTGGCTGATGCATTTTCTAGTACAGCTTGGGAAAGGAGGTTGAGGCTTCTTAACAGTCTTCGTTGAAGTAGAACTATAGGGCAAAACTTTTTTTTTTCTTCATTTTGGAAAGAGTAAGGCTGCATTCATACCGTGAGCGTTTTCAGCTCGTAAAATACCAAAAAAACACCCAATAAGCAAAATCCAATTCATGTAAATGGCCCTTGTTCACATCTGAGCGTTCTGTAGCCTGAGGCAAAATGGCTGAAGCTCAAAAAAGTACGTGAGCTTCTTTTTGGGCAGACTACAGGTGTTTTTCTGCTTTTTATATTGGTGACCTTTTGACCTGTGCAACATCGCTGTAAAAACACACGACTTTCTACCTGAAAACGAAACGCTCAGGTGTGAATGCAGCCTAGGGGAGGGTTATATAACCAGTCAGTTTTTTGTGTCCAATTGGGGGGATTTTTCACTTCACTTCCTGTCCCATCGGCAAAAAAGCTTAATGCTGCCTCTGCAGTCACAGCCAACACTCGGATATCTTTCCATCTGATCTTTTCACCACAGGCATACCCGATTTAAGAATTTTCTCCAAAAGCATACAGCAACAGCCCTGAAGAAGGGGAGGGGGGGGGGTTGTTACCCCAAAACGAGTTGGCTTGATTTTATTTGTTGCTACCCAAAATAAAGTTATGGAAATTACATGGACATGCCAGTAGTATCACCACGCATTTTCTTGATGAATGACATATGACTGTACAGGGTGCTTTTAATTTACATTTCTTTTTTAATAAAAATAATTTTTGGATCCAATTTTTATACAAATTATTTATGTGTCCATGCAACTGAAAAGTCCCATACCCCCCCCATTTGCCTCTAACCCTAAATAAAGTGTATTTTCAAACCCACATTTACTAGATACTCATTTACATCCACTCTGTGTTTGCATGCGGAATCAACCATAAGGCCGTTAGCCTGAGGCCCCAACAGGGCGAGGGCGGCACCGCCCCCCCACCTCCTTTTCAAGCCAGGCACTAGTTTGGAAGGAAATTCGTTCGAGAGAGAGAGAGAGAGAGAGAGAGAGAGAGAGAGAGAGAGAGAGAGAGAGAGAGAGAGAGAGAGAGAGAGAGAGAGAGAGAGAGAGAGAGAGAGAAGAAAGAGAGAGAGAGATCGAGAGAGAGAGAGAGAGAGAGAGAGAGAGAGAGAGAGATCAAGTCAGTCCAGCGCGATCTCCACCCTCCAAGAGCAACCATAGTCAAAATAGGGAGGGTGAAAAATCTCTGCAAATTAAGGGAACCCCTTGAGGACCCACAGGTCACCAGAACTAGTGCCTTATTGCAAGATTTCCACTCTATTTACTTTTCTGGGGACAACCCAAAATGTGGCATTTTCTTTTACTTTCAGTGAACAGGCCAAATAGAGAGGGTGAAGCTCCCTAACGGGGGCACATACCACAATAAAACCCGACAAGCGTTCTAATGCCTCTATCTACACTCTATCCAAAACATAAAAATAAGTTTTGCCTTATACTTTAACGCGCAACTCCACTTTTGTTGAGGAAAACAAACATTCCCCTCTGGGTGATTAATGTACATTGCAAGGATTATAACAAACTTTGTTGCAGATTCCTACCTTTTGTTATTCTGAAGAAATCCATGCGTGTTTCTCTGTGCCTCTGTACTGAGCGAGTCTAATGGGAGTAGTTTCCTAATTAACTGTCAGGTGTGGAGCTGAAGGGCACTAATGAGGAAAATTGGCCTGCATCCCTTTAGACGGGTTCCTATTGAAAGTATCTCTCAAAAAAATGAAATTTTTGTTGCAAGGGATGCCTGAAATCTGACTTGTATCTTAGGCAGACTTCTGGGAAAATTGGTGAGCCAATCATACAAGCAGGAAATGATGTTTCTGGGGAGTGGTCAGTACACACTCTGTGCACAGAAAACTCCAGGTAGCCATATTGCAATATATTCTCAGAAATTTACATTGACTGCAGATTGATAAGGAAAGGTACATTTTAATAACATTCAATTACAATATGATTAGTGTCACAATTATATGCGCTATAATATTTTTTTTCCTTTATTTGCCGCCCCCCCCCCCCAAAAGTAAAGTTACCCTTTAAGGCTTTGTAAAGTTGATATTTAGTTAGTTAGGTTGAAAAAAAAAAAAAAAAAGACACAAGTCCATCCAGTTCAACCGCAAAAAAATAAGAAATAATATCATACAATCCCATAAATTTGAAATAACCTGTCATGATAAGAAATGTGCAAGCTGCCACTACTGATTGATAGTCACCCTTTGTCCATGTCATAGTTCCCTTTTGTACCACATCATACATGCTTGTTTTTGTTCAGTAAAAAGTGGTAAAGCAAGCGTAATGATGACAACCCAAGAGTCTGCGCACCTACTTAAGCAGGTCAACAAAAGCAACTTTAATGCTTCTAACTTGGCAAACTCTCACTAAAGGAAACATGTAAGATATTGGGGAAGCAGGGCATGGGTGATGCCATTGGAGGCACATTTGTTCTTAAAGCCATCCATGTTTTATACATGCAGGGCAAAAGCAGCAGGTATGCTTTAATGGCAATCCTCCTGCAGCTCATACTTCCCTTTACTCCCATGCTGCTCCATTCAGTGAGCAAAACACCAGTGCTACTGGTTAATAATAATCCTCCTCTTCCTCCTCCGTGCTTTGTGATTGGCATAGCACCATCACATGGGGTTAAGAGAGTCCATAGCCCTGTGTAAATATCCAATACAGCAACTCAAAGCCTACTAAGGGCTTTTTTTTTCTCCATCAACTTAATACAGCATTGTGGGAAGAAAGATGAATATGTGCTGTTGGTAGGGGAATTCAAGTGACCCTGCTTGGCTAGAGCTAAAGAACTCAGAGAAAACGGCTAAATACACAGATGTAAAGTAAAAGGGAGACGTTTTACCTGCCAAATTTATACTCCTGTTTATTCAGTTCTCAGATTTACACAGCTCTATCACATAGAACAGCCTTATCTGACAGGGAAGGAGACACAATTTTTATCTGCTGCAGTTAAGCAACATTTACAAGTCTTGCCTCTCCTCTACCAATGACTGAACAGTGAATGGAGAAGCAGCAGATTGTGGAGCTTGTCTCTCTGTTACTTTGTTTCTCCTATCAATATGTTCCTTGTTATCACATGTGCATGGCAGCACTACCGATTAGCGTCTTGTGCTGCTTCTATCTCCCAGGTCCAAGGACCGCAAGAGCCTGGAACCAAGTCAGACACAGGTACAAACCAGTGTGTGTGGAATCAATATGGCTCAGATCTTACCATTTGGAAAATCGGTCTGACATGGTAGGAGTTGGATATTAAAACAATGTATTCCTCAAAAATAACATTCTCCTCTCTGCATTTAATCAATACAGTTCTTTTCGCACAAATAAAAAAAAAAAAAAAAAAAAAAAAAAAAAGATACCTTTAGACATGACCTAGATTTCTATAATCAGTATGGCCACTGATTAAGGTCTCTTTCACATGGGCACATGAAAAATAAAAAAAAAAGGCAGGCAAGCGGCAGCTTTACTCCTCCCGGTCACCCATCTTAAGCCGGGTACACACTACAGTTTGTAAAGAAAAAAAAAAACCTGACAACTCCAGTCGGAGACACTGTACTAACCATGCAGGATTAGTTCAGCGTTCTCCCCTGCTGAGCTGTTGTGTTCTGACGCCCCCTTGTCAGAACACTCCGATCAGTGCTCTCTGCCACTGGCTGCTGGGAGTCGATCAGCTGCTGGTTTTCCAGCATGCATGGCCAGCTTCTGTCAGACAGACCGACGTACACATGGGCAAAACATCGGCCGATATTTTTTGTACTCGCAAACCCCTTCCAACATTCTGCCCGTGTGTACGGGGCTTTAGGGCTAATCATCAGTTGGACGAGCCTATTCACACACTGCAGCAAACTTAACGCATCATCCCGAGTCAACAGACTACACCACCTGTCAAAGTCAGCCATTCAAGTCAATGGGGCCTTACCACAATCATGATTTAAAAGCTTGGCTCACAAAAAACAAAAAAAAAGCATGTATATTACCTAAACATACCTGTATATATCCATCCATCAATGCCTATAGATATTTGCACAATTCCTCACAATAACAAGTCCACTGCTTGCATCAGGGCTGATGGCTCTTTAGCAGTGGTCTCCAAACTGTGGCCCAGGGGCAAGATGGGCCCTTTGTTTGCCTTTATCCGGCCCTTGGGGCACTATGCCATACACTGACACCAACGGTGGGGCACCATTTCTTCCACAGACACCAATAATGGGGCACCATTCCTCCCACAGACACCAATGGTGGGACACCATTCCTCCCATAGACACCAACAATAGGGGCATAACTCTTGACACCAACACCACCCACTCTCACCAACGATGGGGTACTGTTCCTCTGAAACCAATGGTGGGGCACTTTTCCTCCCACTGACGGCAAGGATGGGGTACTATTTCTCCTGCTAGCGGAAAGGATGGGGTAATATGCCTCCGGCTGACGCCAACGATGGGGCACTATTCCTCCCGCTGACGCCAACGATGGGCACTATTCCTCCCCTTGGCGCCAACGATGGAGCACTATTCCTCCCGCTGACACCAACGGTGGGGCACTATTCCTCCCGCTGACACCAACGGTGGGGCACTATTCCTCCCGCTGACACCAACGGTGGGGCACTATTCCTCCCGCTGACACCAACGGTGGGGCACTATTCCTCCCGCTGACACCAATGGTGGGGCACTATTCCTCCCGCTGACACCAACGGTGGGGCACTATTCCTCCTGCTGACACCAACGGTGGGGCACTATCTCTCCCACAGACACTAACAAGGGGGGGCAGTATTCCTTTCACTGACACCAATGATGAGGCACTATTCCTCCCACTGACACCCACAGTGGGGCACTATTCCTCCCACGAAAGTGGTATTGTTTACTCCCACTGACACTAGGACATTTTCTACCTACCATCACTGGCCACCGTGTGGCCCCCCCTAAAGTCTGAATGACAGTAAACTGGCCTCTTGTTTAGAAAGATTGGAGACCCCTGCTTTAGAGGAACACAACGGGGGCAGTGATGTTTTCAGGAAGCCATGTACAGCACCCTGCCAGTCCTTCCCAACAGTCACAATCTGTGTTCAGGGAAACAGAGACCCAATGACGACTTCACTGGGTCTAAAATTTGGTATGCAAGGAAAACAGATTTTATGTAATGGTTTTCAGAGCACATTGAGGAGGGTAAGAAGGTATCGGGATAGACAAAATATAAGCAGATTAAACTTCAGCAAAAATTATCTAATGTAACCAATTCTTTTCAAATGTCAATATTTTCCAGTTTCCATCCTTAAAAAATAAAATAAAAATCCAGATTTTTATAGATGTAATTTCAAAGCAATTTACAAACAAGACAACAAAAATGCTGTTGTGCTGTGAGAGTACATCAGAAACAAGTAAACTGCGCTCAGAGGTATAAAATCCAACTGGGTCACAATTAGAATAAAATGTATTCTGCTAAAGTATCAGTGCAACTAAAGTAAAGTAACCTGTACAGAGTACATGGGTAGTGGAATGTCTCAAAGAAGAGAGGTTTCTGTACCAGCCAGTCCTGCAGTATCCTATCATTAAGGAACCCTTGTCATAGTTTTAACAAGGCATGAATGTTTGGCACAGACATATAAGTGCTTCAAAAGAGCTAGAACAGTTACTTTGTCCTGCTTCAACTTGTAAGTACAATAGTGACTACTGTTATTATGTATTGTATGTTCAGCCTTAACATGAGACTGAGCAAACAGCCTCTCTGCAAGGGTTGCTTTACTTCATTTACCAAGAACATTTAATGGATCATCAAACATGGAGGAAACTTTAGTGTCCTGCTTTGTTTCCGATGTTGGAGGAGTGGACTTGGCTTTTGGTTTGCTTTTCTTCGTGTTGGAGGCCGAGGTTGAAAATATATCATCTGCATGAGAAGAAATATAGAATGAATAACTTACGTTGTTATACAACAGTAAAAAGGTAGGGATTTATTTTTTATAGATCCTCCAATTTTATATAGCTTTGCAGCCAAAGTCAGAAGATCATCATCTACAAGGATGGGTCCTGAGCAGATGAAACAATATAATATAATATAATATAATATAATATAATATATATATATATAAGATTCTGCTTCACAGATTTGAATTCAGAATTGACAACTAGCTGCAGGCCGTGGACCGCTGTACCCTCATACTGGATCTCCAGCACCAGATAACTCATGGTAATAATACAACCTACATGACAATCTGTGGGGATGTCTATTAGGACAGTGCCTATATACAGAGTATCTGTCAGGATAAGCAGTTGAAATGGTTGGTAATCCACTTTTTGCTACAGGTAAGCTATAATAAGGCTTACCTGTAGCCAACTCCAGGTATCTCCTAAACCTGCACGGTTTACGAGATATCCCCTGTATCTGCATGTGACGACGTCATCGGGACATGCGCACTGAAGCAAATGCAGATACAGGGGATATCTCGTTTCATATATATATTGTTTCATATATTGTGTTGTTTGCTTCAGTGAGTGGCTCCGGCCAATCACAGCGCCGGAGCCGCGATACCTGGAAGTAACTCTGGGGAGAAATTTTGCCAGCTGGTAAGCGATTTGGATTTACTCACATCGGCTCCGGCCAATCACAGCGCCGGAGCCGCGATACCTACATGACAATCTGTGGGGATGTCTATTAGGACAGTGCCTATATAACAGAGTTTGGATTTACTCACATCGGGTGTGGAGCAGAATTCACTCTGGTTCCAATATCATCACCCTCTCTTCACTTGTCTTTTGTGCCTGTCACAGGACCACAGACAAGGACCTTTCTACTTCTTTTGCACATATGGACAATATTTTTTTGCATGTTTCTGTGTAGTTAGTTTGTGTTTTATTCATTTTATAAGATCATGTGACTGGATTTTTATCATCCTTTAGCGCTGCACTGTTTGTATATTTTATTTGTTTGGAGTCTGTATCTTGGCTTTTGAGTGCTGACAGCTAAGGTTAACCCTTTGTTTTCTCTCTAGCGCTGTGTTTTATCCTTTTATATTTGTATTCTAAAGGAATAGCTATTTGTCTGTGTCCATGTGTAGAGTGAATCTGTATGGGAGTGGTTTTAGAATTATCAATCAGCTGCTGCACCTGCATGAGGAAAGTAGCAGGGTCTGCATTGCTTTAGATGTGATTTCCCTTTGAGTGCATCTCACCAAAAATTACATTTTTGTTGCAGGGGGTGCTCAAAATCTGACTTGTATCTTAGTGCAGATTTCTAGGAAAATCAGTCAACCATTCACACGAGCAGGAAATTACATTTCTGGTGGGGTCTGTATACCATCTGTGTACAGAGTGCCTCCAGGTAGTCATATTGCATTTTATTTTACAGAAAGTTACTGAGCTTAAAAACTTAATTTTTAATAACATTCAATTACAACATGACTTGTGTTATATATATATATATATATACATTTTTTTGCCTTTTTTTTTTCCAACGAAAGTGGAATTACCCTTTAACAGGTGTTAAGCATGCTTCTATAGATGCAGAAGCTTGCAAAAACCCTAGTGAGCATTGCACCTAGCTTGTTGTAAAGATACAGGCAGCACTCAGAATAAGATCTCAATTCACTAAAGCTGAAGGGGGATTTAAAGCGGACCGTCAGTCATTTTTTCATCTATTAAATCTTCTGCCCTGGTTTTAACTTTGGATAGGAAATTTTTTTTCTGCCAGTAAATACCTTATACAGTCCACTTCCTGTTTCTTGTCTGGTCATTAGCCTAGGCTTATGACATCATGCACAGCTCTCTCTCTCTTTTGAGTTTTTGCCAGGAAAGGGAGGGGGGTGAGTCATAAGAGGGCCAATGAGAGCTGCAGAGCTTGAGGTCTGTCTGTGTAAATCCAGGAAGTGAACAGGCCGCAGCTTCAGCTGCCCACAGTTAAAGCGGAAGTAAACCCATCGATTTAACAGTTCCAAAAAAACAGTTACATTCCCGGCATGCCGGGAATGCTAACTGCACATTGGCTGTGCTCTCAACCAAACTGTCAATCCATCCAATGGCTGGTGTCATAACAGATCACATGTGGAGCACCATGGCAGTTGAAGATTAAACAGAGGCAAAGATGGCAGCTTCCTTGGCTGAAAACGATAGGGGGGTTTACTTCCACTTTAAAATGGTTGCAGCCAGACTCAGTGGAGGGAGATTTCTGCAACATATTTGGCAAGTACAGAATATATAAAACAATATGCAAAGTGGTTGGAGGAAAGCTTCAGAATGGCACAGATGTTTTTATTACAAATTATGTGAGCAGACTTCAGTTCCCCTTTAAGGGCTTCTCGAAGCTTGCTGAAAGCTTTGTAAACTGCTACACATTGCACTACAGATAAGCTTTACCTGCTGAAGTCTGTGTGAGCGTTGCCTACGAGGGAAATTGGAACAGAAAAGCTGTCCGGGATCCGGTGACGTCACCAGACCCCTCCCCCCTTCCCCAAGTGCCTCCGTCTGCTAACGAAGGGAAGGGGGGGGGGGAGGAGTCTGGTGACGTTGAAGTTCTGATTAAACGTAATGTGTACGGGGGAGGAGCTACGCATGGCGTCACCCGCTGCTGCCCTAAGGAACTAACGCGATTGTCGGCTTTACATGTTGTGTTTTTATCATCTTTTTGTGAGTAGTTTGTGTTTGAACACAAAAATGAAATCTTATTCTTAAGCGGTGAGCACTTAGATCTTTTCTTTCTACCCATGACCTGGCGTCCTTGCTAAGATCTAAGGAGACGTGAGAGAAGTTTATGGTCTGTGTTAACCCGCTTGCATGACCACCTGTTTGCACAGGGGTCCATGCCATAAGGTGAGAGTGATTAGTTAGACCGGGAGGTGGAGGGATTGTCACGCTACTGTGGAAAAAAAAATTAATTAATTACGTCCGTGCTACTGTTTAAATTTAAAATGCATTTAGGTGAACTATGAAGTTAAGTCATGGATTGTGGAAACTAACTAGTGTCGGGTGATTGTATATAGTGTATACCACATTTACCACTGACTAATGCAGAGTTGCAATGCAAGGAGATCAGCTAAAAGTAGTTGGATCTGTATGTGTGTTATAATTAATCGAAATTAGTCGATTAAAAAAAAAAAAAAAAAAAATCGATTAATCGAACACGAAAATTTTAAATCAGTAACAGCCCTAAAAAAATAAAAAAATAAATAAACAAAAAAAAGAGAAAAACAGCAAAAAACTGAAAAAATAAAAAGCAGAGAAAGGAAAGACACAAAACAAATGCAAATGACTATAATTTTTTAACTAACTTTTTCATGCTAGCAATACAAGAGATATACGTTAAGCAGAGTTGGATTATGCAAAAGGCAAACTAGGCAGAAGCCTAAGGCCCGGTAGATGTCCAGGTGGCCTAGCTACAAGCTGCAGTACACTGGTAGGGATAGTGCAGTTGGTCAAAGCTGTGCATCTGCCTGTCCCTTCACAGAGAAGGATAGACTTGGAGGAAATGGGTGTTGGGGTGCTTCATGTCCGTGCAGACAATGCAAATAGGATGGCTTTTCTGTGCCTTTTGCAATCCCCATCTCCTTCAAAGGGATGGAGAGGCCAATGTCGTTACCTTACCGAGAACCCCACTCTGCCTGAGGTTAACTACAGTGGACAATTCTCACCTAATGTCTAACTCCTGTCAGTACATTCTAAGCCTGGCACTTGTCCTGGGTTTCCTTTCTAAGACAGCCAACATCCCAAGCTATACATACCCATATCATCATCAAATATGGACTTGGCCTCCACTTTCTTTTTTGATTTCTTCTCCTTAGGTTTATGTGTGAGATCAGCAAAAATATCTGAATTATCATCAAACAGATTTGCTTCAGACGCTGTTTTCTTCTCTTTTGGCTTCGTGACTGGCTTAATGGCTTCTGCTGCAAATATGTCATCCTTAAAAATATTAAAAAGAAAGGACAGATATAATAAATATTAGGGAAGTTATAATAAAAATATTTTAGCTGCTATATTTTAACTCCTTGTCTACCAAGGTATGTTTATAAAAGTCCTGGGACTAAAACAAGACAAGCTCACGGCTGATTCTACCAAACCTTTTTGCCCTTATAACCACTTTAATGGTTAAAGCGGAGTGCCACCCGCACCAAAAATATTAAAAGTCAGCAGCTACAAATACTGCAGCTGCTGACTTTTAATAAATGGACACTTACCTGTTCCATCGGTGTAGGCAGAAGATGACGAGCGACCGCTCGTCTTCTGGCTGCCCCGCCGCCATCCTCTGTCAGGGAACCAGGAAGCGAAGCTTGCGGCTTTACTGCCCGGTTCCCTACTGCGCATGCGCGAGTCACGCTGCGCGTCTTTATTGGTCCCCGCTGTGTCCTGGGAACTGTGCGTTTCCCAAGACAGAATAGGAACCCTTGGATATGGGCGGGCATCCTCGGATATGGGCGGGGCAGATACCTGTATTATACAGGTATCTGCACCCCCCTCCCCCCTGAAAGGTGCCAATTGTGGCACAGGAGGGGGGGAGGGATCCAATAAGCGGAAGTTCCACTTTAGGGTGGAACTCCGCTTTAACTCTGAGCCAAAAACCTGTAAAAGGCATTTTAAAAGCATAGCCTAGGGACAATTTTGGGAACAATATTTTTCATGTTTTTACAGGAATGCGCAATTTTAAGGCTTGAGTATCTATTTACGTGGGACAACCCCATCTATATTTATCTATAAAATGGGTTTAAAATTGTGTTTGTTGGTTATTTTAGAGTATTTTTTTTCTGAGAACAGCATTTGACAAAAAAACTGGGCAAATAACGTGAAATAGAAAAAAATGCTACTTCGACCAGATTATTCTACAGGGACTTTGCTATCAGAACATATATCTTTTTTTTAGGGGGGTTTAAGTAATATTCAAGCAAAAAAATGCAGATTTTTACATGTGCAAAAATATTTAAATTGACCCAGTAGAAAAGTGGTTAGGGAAAACCTTATAGCCTTAAAACTCAACCTCAAATGGACGGGTCAAAGGCTGGTATATCATAATCCTGAATATAACATCACATACCTCAAATATATCTGCTGTAGTCTTAATGTTTTTGGGTGGAACAGGCTGAACGTCTTTTTTCTGGGGTTTTTGGGCTCCAAAGAGATCGTCAGGTTCATCATCTATCAGAGATGTGGGTTTAAATGTCTTCTTGTGTTTTTCCTTGACGGATTTAAAGAGGTCATCATCGCTACCATCAGCATCAAAGACAGAAGATGAAGATTTATTAACCTCTTCCTTAGGCTGGCTCAAAGCTTCATTCACCGGAAGCTTTTCTTTCTCCCTGGAAGTAACCGGGTCAGGTAATGAGCTACTGCCAAAGAGATCTGAACCAAATAAATCTTTAACATCAGGGGTGAGAGGATTTACAGGAGCTTTTGGTTTCGTTCTGGACTGTACATCATTCTCAGAGAATGACAGCTTCATACTGGGAATAGGCTCCTCTTTATCTAGTTGCCAGTTTGACTGAGCAAGTGTTGCTTCAGATAATGTATCTTGTGTGGGAGATATTGCTGATGAATCGCTAACATCTCCAGCTTCACCGAAATCTTGGGATGCATGTTTTCGGCCCAGTCTTGTCGGAGGTCTCCGTTTCCCAGAAACCTTGGCACGAGACTGAGGAAGAGACAATCAGCAAATGATTTCAGAATAAAAAGGACAAATCAGATTAAATAGAGAATTTAAGAGAATACTTCGTAAAATAAAATCTGATTATTTAAAGTGTTTGTTAACCCCAAAAAAAATAGAGATCCTGGTCCTTTAAAGCAGATTAAAAAGCACAGTGCTTGTGCTGTGTAATCTGCCCCCCTCTAAACTGTAAAAAATAAAAAAAAATAAAAAACGCCTTAAATCCCCCACTTCCTGTATGCCCTCTCTAATCTGAACACGATAACCAAGGCTACTCAGCCTTGATCACCATGGTCAAACCGCGTCCCTCCGTCATATGCTGCCCTGCTCTGCTCTCTCTCCCCTTATCCCCCTCCTTCCTGCCTGTCAGTGCCCTCTCTGTCTCCGCTCCGCCCCACCACTATTATTGAAAATAAAAAAACTAAAATTGTCACTGCCAGCCCCTTGATTAGAGGCTGGCATACAACACTGTGTAAATCCTTTCTAAAAACGAGCAGTGCAAATAGCTATTTAGAGCCGTCTTCAGGCCAGTCATGTGACTCGCGGCAGATTTAGGCTCCATGCACACTAGACGTTAAAATAACGCATGGAACTCAGCCTGTGATTTGACAATAAAGCAGCTTCTGTAGTGCTAACTCCCTGTGCTTAGTAGTGGTATCATCATTTTGCTTTACTTTCCTGTAAGTATGTTCAAAATGTTAGAATGACAGCACTGTGAAAATCAATAGTGCCGTGTCTGCTGTATACAAGATGGCTTTATAGGAGCCTAGGCTGCAAATGTGATACCTGCAAACGTAAACCTACACATGTAAATAACATTTTCTGATTTTGATGAATACATAACGGAACTAAATAGTTTTAAAGAAAATCTGTAGAGTGGAATTAGGGAGGCGAACCTCTCCTTCTCCAGTATACTAGTTCCCGGGCTGTCATACTAATCTAAAGGCTTTAGAGCTTTCTAACTTACCAACATGGAACAAGTATAACGATCAGGATTCTGACTTTTATCGGCATACTTGTTTCAGGTCAGGATGTGAAGTACTGAAACCAGAAACAGCCAGGGAACAATCACTGTAGGAAGGAGGTCAGCAATGGCAGGCTCTGCATTTTTCTCAGTGTAAGGTTCCTGTATATGCGCCTGGAGTTCAGCTTTTACATTAGATACAATGTACTGGTTCATCTCAAGAACTGTGTTCCCTGACTTTGAAAGGAAACTGATCATGAACGACATACAGGGGGGCTGCCATTACTGGATCTCCTTCTACAAAATTCTACATACCTGGTCATATAATTCCAATTTACATAAAGATTCAGTCCTAATAAAAGGGACAGTAAAGCTGTTTATGTTCAACCTTATTTACTAATGACAAGTCCCAGCACTGTCATTTTTTGCTAAATACAGTTATCTTAGCTGCCTAAATCTAATAAACTATAATTTCCATAACTGTTAGTGCTGACCCCAAGTCTATAGAGCATAGTAGGGGAGCTTAGAGCATCATAATTGGCTGTCCTGCTGTTTACCAACAAAACGTCATCCCCCGTAATGCCCTGGGCTGTGAGCGGAGAGGAGCATGGTCTAGTGCAGGGATATGCAATTAGCGGACCTTCAGCTGTTGCAAAGCTACAAGTCCCATCATGCCTCCTCTGCGTGTCATGCTTGTGGCTGTCAGTCTTGCTATGCATCATGGGACTTGTAGTTTTGCAACAGCTGGAGGTCCGCCATTTGCATATCCCTGGTCTAGTGGCTAGGATGAGTGGAGTAAGGATTGTATAACTAAGCAGGCTTTCTAGTGGTGAAAGAACTGTCTGCTTTGACAGGAAAAGAGCAACTACCCTGTCACTGTACACAAACCTGCCCACTGCTGTTCCATCATCATAGCCTAGAACGTGACTACAGACTACAATAACAAGAGTAACTTGCCTACAGATGACTGAGCTGTGGGCAGTGACAGTGGAGTTCAGTATTCCCCTGTCATTGCCGATGCTCACTAGCCTGCACTTACAAGCTAGTCACTTATGTTATTGATAACAAGCATACAGGGACGCTGCAAGTGAAGGGAAGCCACAATATATAGCTGGTAATGCATTCCACCATGTTGTGGGCTAGTATTCATGGGCAATGATGGGTGACTTTTCAACTGCCACCACTGATTTTATAAAGAAGCCGAGTAGCTGTCATTAATAACACAGAAGAATAATTTTTCTAATTGACTTAAAGTGGTTGTAAACCCTTACAAACCACTTTGACCTACAGGTAAGCCTAGATTAAGGCTTACCTGTAGGTCCAATAAATATCTCCAAAACCTACATGGTTTAGGAGACATTTAGAAAAAAAACAGGCATCGCTGTCTACGGTCTCCCTAGACAGCGGCGCGCAGGTGCACTGCGCATGCCGAGATCATGGCGATATGTGAATGACAGCGCTGGAGCAGTGAGACCCGGAAGTCACTCCGGGCTTGATGGCGGCGCAGAAGGTCGTGGACGAGGGGCGCTTCGTTCTCAGGTAAGTCATTCATAATGAGCTAGTATGCTATGCATACTAGCTCATTATGCCTTTGCCTTGCAGGTTCCGTTTTTTTTTTTTTTTTTGGAGGAGGCTTTACTTCCTCTTAAAAGCAGAACTAAACCCACTGATTTAACTTTGAGCCAAACATAAGCTTAGGTTATAAAATGTTCTTATAAAATGTTTATGTTTTCTTATAAAAAGTCCTTAAAGCGGTTCTGCACTCTGTATATATATATATTTTTTTTTGGGGGGGTATACAAAGGATGCTTACCTTTATTGGGGGACTCACCTGTTCCATCTTCCATCTCGATCGCCGCCGGTTTTCGTCCGATGAAGTTCCTCATCTTCTTCTTTTGTGCTGGGGGCCATCTTGCCTGTGGGCATGTGAAACCCCCACAGGCACTTTAGATGGCCCAGCATGCACCGCCGTTACTCGCGCGTGCGCAGTAACGGCACATCTGCCGACATCTCACGAGATTTCGGAAGATGTGGCCGAAATCTCGCGAGATTTCGGAAGATGTGGCCGAAATCTCGCGAGATTTCGGAAGATGTGGCCGAAATCTCGCGAGATTTCGGAAGATGTCCGCACTGACTCCTGGGAACAATGACACCAGATCCCAGGAGACAGTGCGGCCTGACGACGATCGACGCAGAGACCCCGCCCACCGCCGAAGAGACAGAAGACCGGAAGTCATCAATTACAAGGTAAGTAAAAAAAAAAAAAAAAAACACATTTCATTTAGTACTCTTTGCCTGATTTGGAAGGCAAAGAGATTTACTAAATGAAATGAGTGCAGAACCACTTTAAACACATCAATTTTTTAATTTACAATCGCTGGATTTGGTGATCATCTTATGTTTGCCAGCCGGCAACTGTCTGGGGAAAAAAGTATTATTATTATACAGGATTTATATAACAGTTTGCGCAGCACTTGAAATAATCACTTGGGTAGGCAAGAAGACGCTGATAAAAAATTCTGATAAGCTATCATAAGCGTTCTCTTCCCTGCTCAACTCTCCATAAAAAATAGGTTTACTAAAATTTGTGAAAATTTGAGACCATGAAATGGCAAATTCCATTATGTGTGGGTGACCATATTCATATTTACTGGCAAAAAGCAAAAAAGAGAAATGTGTTATTACCTTGTTAGCACTATGAAGGGTGTCCACCTGCGCAGGGGTCTCAAAGGTTACTCCTTCCACACTTTTTCTGCCAACATCCAAACTTTGACTGCTCTCTGCAACAGGTGAACCTGAAATATCTGCCTCTAGAACACTATGCCTCGGGCCAGACAGTTTAGGAACCGCACCGGGTAACAATGCTGCTGGGTTGATGTGCAAATTTGCCTGTAAGTAAAGGAGAAGCGGATTAGCTGATGCCTACTTGCTTTATTATGGCTTGTCAGCTTAATGCATAAATACTTTATGGTAGATTTTGCAGGACCTGTAGCTGAAGCCAAACAGAATTAGAAAAAGAGCATCAAGAAAGGTATAAGATACATGCACTACCCAAGGTAAATCCAATCCAGCTGAAAAGTATTACCAGTGAGAAAAAAAAAATAAAGCAAGAAATTTAGTTTTCAGAGATTTTCTCATTCTTTCAATGGAAAAATGTTGGTGCAAAAGAAATTAGGAGAGAACAGTAAATGTAAAACTCCATAGTTACTTGTAGTTTCCCAATGCGAGTGGAGGGACTTTTAGATTTAACTGGTGGTGGCACTGTGGGTTTCTGTACAAAATGAAATTAGATTAAAACAGCTGCACATTTGAAATGCATCATTAATCTGTGACAATATGCTACTGTGCTCTTACCAGTAAGAACCAAGTCTATAAGTACACCTGTTAGAAGCCAGCAATAGTAGAAGCTGTACTTCTTTCGGAAAAGGCTAGTTACCGGACTGCTTTAACCACTTGCCAACCGCGCAGTGTAGCTTTACGGATACAGTGCGGGCCGACTGCACAGAATCATGTAGACGTAATTCTGCTCTTCCAGGTAGGGGGCGTACCGCCTATGCTATGATTAGTCAGTTAGCATCAGACTGCCTGCCATTCTATCGCAGTACCGCTATAGGTATAAATAAAAAAAAATAATTCCAGTATATATAGTTTGTAGATGCTATGACTTTTGTGCAACCCAATCAATATACGCCTATTGGGATTTTTTATTTTTTAAAACTAATATGTAGCAGAATACATATTGGCCTAAATTCATGAAGAAATTCAATTTTTTTAATGTTTTTATTGAGTATGTTTTATAGCAGAAAGTAATAGATATTGGGGGTTATTTACTAATAGAAAATCCACTTTGCACTGCAAGTGCACTTGGAAGTAAAGTCACTGTAGATCTGAGGGGGACATGCAAGGAAAATAAAAAAACAGCATTTTAGCTTGCATGCGATTGGATGAAAAAATCAGCAGAGCTTCCCCTCATTTCAGATCTACCCCTTAGATTGAGAACGACTGCACTTTCAAGTACACTTGCAGTGCAAAATGGATTTGCCTTTCGTCAATAACCCCCAATGTCTTTCGAAATAGTCGGTCTTTTTTAAATTATAGCGCAAAAAAATAAAATAAAACCCAGTGGTGATCAAACACCACCAAAAGAAAGCTCTGTTTCTGGGAAAAAAATTATCTAAAATTTGTATACAGTGTGCATGACCGTGCAATTGTCCATTAAGGTAACGCAGTGCCATATAGCAAAAATTGCCCTGGTCATGAAGAGGGGTAAATCTTCTGGAAGTCAAGGGGATAAATTACATACTTTTAGTCTAAAGGCAAAAACAAGCTTGCTGTAACTCAGCGGTCGAAGAGTATCAGAATTCCTGATCTCTATTGTTGTTCCAGGTCATTATGAACCAAGGCCTCAGCCTGACAGCCAGGGAGCAAGAGTTCCTAAGAGGAGAGGTCAGCAATGATAGAGTACATAACACTTCCATTACAGCTGGATGAAAACAGAGTTGACTTGAAAACTTTGTAGGGTAACGGCAGTGCTGAAGTGCAGGTTAAGTCAAGATTGAGCTCCATCCCATCATTCAATGGAGAAATGCTAGCAATTCAGTTGGCAGGTAGTTTGACAACTAAATGACAGCCGCAATGCCTCAAATTTGATTTAGACATCAAGACCCCTCTCACACTGAGCCGCGGGCAGCGTTAGCGGTAAAGTGCGCTATTTGGCCGCTAGTGGGATGCTTTTAACCCCTGCTAGCGGCTGAAGGGTTAAACACGTCCATGTAGCACCGCCCAAAGCCCATTTCAATGCTTTCCACCGCTCCGAAGATGCTGCTGGAAAGACTTTTTTTTTTTTTAACGTCCTGCTTGCGCACCACCCCAGTATGAAAGGACTCGGGCCCTCACATTGGGGTGGCAGGGGAGGCGTTTTACAGGTGCTATTTTTAGCCCTATAGCACCCGAAAATGAATGAGGTTCCCAAACCTTTTCCTCACATACCACCCACATTGTTGTGTGGGTATATTAACTAGTAAGAAAAAAACTAGCCCCTTTTTCAAGCGTCATTCTGGGACACCGCTTAAACTACATAAACTAGAAGAAACGATGCACAGGTTTAGGATTACCACAGAGGTCAATTCTGTGTTGCTGCTGCATTTCTTATCAAAACATTAAAGCGGAGTTCCAGGGTTTTTTGTTTATTAAAAGTCAGGAGCTACAAAAAGTGCAACTCCTGACATTTAATAAACAGACACTCACCTGTCCCACAGTCCAGCGGCTGCACTGAGCCTCGCTCCTCTCCCCCCTCCTCTCCATTCAAACTGTGGGCACCCAGCCGTGACAGCTTGCAGCTTCACAGCCGGATGTGCACTGTGACATGTCCCAAAAGATTGCCGAGAAGGAGGGGCCACCTAGGCCTAAGGTCTCCATTATGTGAAAGAACTGTGTGTACGCCATGGGGGGAGATTTACTAAAACGGGAGCATTTAGAATCCAGTGCAGCTGTGCATGGTAGCCAATCAGCTTCTAACTTCAGCTTGTTCAATTAACCGCTTCACCCCCGGAAGCTTTTACCCCCAGACCAGAGCACTTTTTACAATTTGGCCCTGCGTCGCTTTAACTGACAATTGCACGGTCATTCGACGCTGTACCCAAACAATATTTGCGTCCTTTTTTCCCCACAAATAGAGCTTTCTTTTGGTGGTATGGCTATTTGAGAGTGACAATTTTCCAATAAACTATTTTTTACTTTTTGCTATAATAAATCTCCCCAAAAAAGTTTAAAAAAAATAAAAAATAAATTCTCCATCAGTTTAGGCCAATATATATTCTTTTTTTTTTTTTTTAACCCCAAAAAATAAGTAAAGTGTGTATATATATATATATATAGCAATAAGCGTATATTGATTGGTTTGCGCAAAAGTTATAGCGTCTGCAAACCATTGGAAAGATTTATAAGGCTTTTTACTAGTAATGGCGGTGATCTGCGATTTTTAGCAGTAATACGGCATTGCGACGGACAGATCGGAGACTTTTCACACCTTTTTGGGACCACTGGCATTTATACAGTGATCAGTGCTATAAAAAGGCACTGTTTACTGGCAGGGAAGGGGTTAACACTAGGGGGCGATCAAGGGGTTAAATGTGTGTTTCCTCAGCATCTTCCAACTGTGTGGATGGGAGTGACTAGGAGAGGAGCCATATAGTTTTTCCTAGGAGGAAGAAACGATATGGCTCCCCTCCTCTGACAGCACAGTGATTTTGTGCGTGGCCGGCGGTGATCGTGCCCGCGGGCCACGCGCATTGGGACCCCCGCCATGCAGCGGGTGCACGTCCTCTGGTGGCCGAAAACGGGGTAGGTCATACCCGTATGGGATTTTGCCCAGGAGAACCATTGTGCCGCAGTGTATCTACGTGACACAGTCGGCAAGTGGTTAAGCTTTGACAATAAAACCTGGTAGCTGGTTTCTCTGCAGAACTGCACCAGATTTTGCACTCTCCAATATTAGTAAATTTCCCCCCATTATTTCCATTTGTTCCTTTCTCTCCCAAATGATATGTAATAAAGCTGTACTAACCTCTCCACCTTCTGCCTTTACGATCGTCTCCTTCTTTATTACGTTTAAACTGCTGGGTTCTTTGGATGGATCCAAACTGTCTTTATTTACTGGTTTCTTTTCTTTCTAAAAATGCAAAAAAGTAAGCAGAATTAAACCTTTTGGTTATTTGAATAGAATCCTGCCCTATTTTTTAAGCTTAATGTACACGGGACATTTTACAACCGCTCCTGAACGATTTAACTTGACAGATAGTAATTGGCGTTTAACCACTTGCTTACTGGGCACTTAAACACCCTTCCTGCCCAGACCAATTTTCAGCTTTCGGTGCTCTCACACTTTGAATGACAATTACTCAGCCATGCAATACTGAACCCAAATGAATTTTTTGTCCTTTTTTTCCCACAAATAGAGCTTTCTTTTGGTGGTATTTGATCACCTCTGGGTTTTTTATTTTTTTTGCGCTATAAATGAAAAAAGACCGAAAATTTAGAAAAAAAAACGCATTTTCTTTGTTTCTGTGATAAAATTTGGCAAATTATTAATTTTTCTTCATAAATTTTGGCCGCAATTTATACTGCCACATATCTTTGGTAAAAATAACCCAAATTAGTGGATATTATTTGGTCTTTGTGAAAGTTACAGACTCTACAAACTGTGGTGCGAATTATACAAAATTGATCACATCTGATGTACTGGTGGCCGATCTCATTTCTTGTGACCCGAACATGCCAGGAAAGTACAAATACCCCCCAAATGACCCCTTTTTTGAAAGTAGACATTCCAAGGTATTTAGTAAGAGGCATGGTGAGCTTTTTGATGTTGTCATTTTTTTCCCACAATTCTTTGCAAAATTAATTATTTTTTTATTTTTTTTCACAAAATTGTCATTGTAATAGGTTATTTCTCTCACATGGAATGTGTATACCACAAATGACACCCCAAAATAAATTCTGCTACTCCTCCTGAGTATTATGATACCACATGTGTGGGACTTTTACACAGCCTGGCCACATAGAGAGGCCCAACATGCAGGGAGCGCCATCACGTGTTCTAGGAGCATAAATTACACATCTAACTTGTTGACTACCTATTACACTTTTGAAGGCCCTGGAGCACCAGGACAATGACACGTGACACTGACGTGGCACTGATGACAGGTGGCACTGATACGTGGCACTGATGACATGTGACACTGATGTGGCACTGGTGACAGATGGCACTAGTATGGGGCACTGATGACACGTGACACTGATGACAGATGGCACTAATACGGGGCACTGATGACATGTGACACTGACAGATGGCACTGATGACAGATGGCACTAATACGTGGCACTGATGAGAGATGGCACTAATATGCGGCACTGATGACAGATGGCACTGACACGTGGCAATGATGACACGTGACACTAATGACAGATGGCACTGATGACAGATGGCACTAATATGTGGCACTGATGACACGTGACACTAATATGGCACTGATGACAGATGGCACTGACGTGGCACTGATGACACGTGGCACTGGGGACACGGATGGGGACAGGTGGATGGGGACAGGTGGATGGGGACGGGTGGATGGGGACGGGTGGATGGGGACAGGTGGATGGGACAGGTGGATGGGGACAGGTGGATGGGGTGGATGGTGACAGGTGGATGGTGACAGGTGGATGGTGACAGGTGGATGGTGGATGGGGTGGATGGTGGATGGGGTGGATGGTGGATGGGGACAGGTGGATGGGGTGGATGGGGACTGGTGGATGGGGACTGGTGGATGGGGTGGATGGTGACGGGTGGATGGGGACAGGTGGAGACAGGTGGATGGGGACAGGTGGATGGGGACAGGTGGATGGGGACAGGTGGATGGGGACAGGTGGATGGGGACAGGTGGATGGGGACGGGTGGATGGGGACAGGTGGATGGGGACAGGTGGATGGGGACAGGTGGATGGGGACAGGTGGATGGGGACAGGTGGATGGGGACAGGTGGATGGGGACAGGTGGATGGGGACGGGTGGATGGGGACGGGTGGATGGGGACGGGTGGATGGGGACGGGTGGATGGGGACGGGTGGATGGGGACGGGTGGATGGTGACGGGTGGATGGGGACAGGTGGATGGGGACAGGTGGATGGGGACAGGTGGATGGGGACAGGTGGATGGGGACAGGTGGATGGGGACAGGTGGATGGGGACGGGTGGATGGGGACGGGTGGATGGGGACGGGTGGATGGTGACGGGTGGATGGTGACGGGTGGATGGGGACAGGTGGATGGGGACAGGTGGATGGGACAGGTGGATGGGGACAGGTGGATGGTGACAGGTGGATGGGGACAGGTGGAGACAAGTGGATGGTGACAGGTGGATGGTGACAGGTGGATGGTGACAGGTGGATGGTGACAGGTGGATGGTGACAGGTGGATGGTGACAGGTGGATGGTGACAGGTGGATGGTGACAGGTGAATGGGGACACAGATCGCACATTTTTTTTTTTTTTTTTTCTTAAAAATGTCAGTTTTACCATGTTTACATGCAGTGTTTAGTTTGCTGTTTATTTTTTTTTTTTTCTTTTTATTTTAAATGTTTTAATTTTTTTTTTTTTAAATTAAAAATTAAAAACACCTGTAAATGAAATGCGGGTAAACGTGAGTTACACGCTGTTACAGGCGTTTCAAATGCCCCTGTCCGTCCGCCCTGTCCATCTGTCCTGAACACATTTTTGCTTTCCAAAAAAAGCTTCTAAACTCAACTGAATAGAAACTACTATAAAGAACCCCATGTACATGTACTGATAAGATAACAGAGGAGGGTTCAGAGGCAGCTTAAAAAAAACGCCCAACTGCTCCTAAACGTCCGTTTACCAGCAGCAGTGTACATGAAGCCTTAAAGTTTCAGGATATTTTGTATACAAGATATTATAAAATATATATACATATACACAATATTACCAAAAGTATTGGGACACCTGCCTTTACACACATGAACTTTAATTATCCCAGTCTTAGTCCGTAGGGTTCAATATTGAGTTGGCCCACCCAACAATACAACAGCTACAACAGCTACAACAGCTTCAACTCTTCTGGGAAGGCTGTCCACAAGATTTAGGAGTGTGTTTATGGGAATTTTTGACCATTCTTCCAGAAGCACATTTGTGAGGTCAGGCACTGATGTGGACGAGAAGGCCTGGCTCGCAGTTTCCGCTCTAAGGCTGCTTTCACACTGAAGCGTTTTTTAGGAGCTACAGCACTAAAAATAGCGCCTGTATAGCTCCTGAAATAAGCGGGTCCTTTAACTCCAGTGTGAAAGCCGGCGGGCTTTCACACTGGAGCGGTGCGCTAGCAGGACGGTAAAAAAAGTCCTGCTAGCAGCATCTTTGGAGCGGTGAAGGAGCGCTGTATTCACCGCTCCTACCCATTGAAATCAATGGGACACCGCGGGGATACCGCGGTAATACCGCCGGCAAAGCGTCGCTTTGCGGGGGTTTTAACCCTTTTTTTCGGCCGCTAGCGGGGGGAAAAACCACCCCGCTAGCGGCCGAATACCGCAGCAAAAAACTATGGTAAAGCAGCGCTACATATAGCGCTGCTTTACCACAACCGCCCCAGTGTGAAACCAGCCTTATTCATCCCAAAGGTGTTCTATTGGGTTGAGGTCAGGACTCTGTGCAGGCCAGTCAAGTTCCTCCACCCCAAACTCGCTCATCCATATGTTTATGGACCTTGCTTTGAGAGCCGGTCACACTCGCCTGTTATGCGAATTGGATTGAAACCTGCATCCAATTTACATATATGTGAACCCAGGCTGATGGTTTAAAAGGAGCTTTATCAGGGACATAGCATTCATTTAAAATGTAATTATTGATCATTTGTTTATTAATTAAAAGCAGAACTTTACCCATAACAACTTGATAAAAATAATGTTCTTTAGCCAGGAACATGCTAAAAGAGCCAGTGGGTGGGGTGGACTCGATGTCCGCTGGCCACCCACGATCATTCCCCATAGTGACAGAACGGGGATCTGTTTGTGTAAACAAGGCAAATCTCCATTCTGACAGGGGAGATCATACAGATCCCGTCTTTCTGCTATGCAGGAAGACGGATCTGTGTTTCCCCAGTCACACAATCCCCCATACGGTTGGAACACACTGAGGGAACACACTTAACCCCTTGATCGCCCATGATGTTAACCTCTTCCCTGCTAGTGTCATTAGTACAATAACAGTGCATATTTTTAGCACTGATTACTGTAATAATGTCACTGGTTCCCCAAAAAAGTGTCACAAAATGTCAGGTGTCCCATTTGTCTGCCACAATCCCACTAAAAATCACTGATCGCTGCCATTACTAGTAAAAAAAAATAATAAAAAATGCCAAATCCCCAATTTTGTAGACGCTATAACTTTTGCGCAAACCAATCACTATACACCTATTGCAAAAAATGTTACCAAAAATATGTAGAAGAATACATATTGGCTTAAACTAATGAAGAAATTTGTTATTTTACATTTTTTATTTTTGGGATATTTATTATAGCAAAGAGTAAAAAAATCTTTATTTTTTCAAAATTGGCACTCTTTTTTGTTTATAGTGCCCCAAATACCAAAAGAAAGCTCCATTTGGGGCAAAATAAGGACATACATTTTGTTTGGGTACTGCGTATCGCAAAAATTGGCCTGGTCATTAAGGGGGAAAATCTTCCAGGGCTGAAGTGGTTAAAAGGTAAAATTCTAATTTGTACATTTAGAAAACTTCCGTTGATACAAAAGCTAGACAGATTTGTTCTATTTAGAGATACAAGTGACGCCCTATGATATATTACAGGAAGGTTTCACTTTCAACCAATTCCTCTGTCAGATGAGGTGGAAAATGCATTAAAAATCTGTATATTCTTTGTTTTTCTGCATGCTTCAGTGCCTTCCGCTACACCCAGACAGATATAATCCAATGAAAGAACTCTAAAAGCGGTAATAAACCCCAACGGCCTGTTCCCACTAGACTGCAGTGCAGGAAAGCTGCGTAGTTGTACCATTGCAGCTCCCCGAATCACATTCCAATCACACTGCCCTTGCGATCAGCTGTGGGGGTCATTGCAAAGGTAACAACACCCCCTAACAGGTTGCAAATGCAGTGTATTTGCCCGCAACAGATAGCATGGTACAAAAGTACCATGCAATGCAGTGCATGAACTACTTTTGATGTGGTGTGATTTCAGCCTATCCAAAATGAATAGGACTGAAATCACACTGCACAGAACTGCATGTGAATCGCACAGCATTCCTGTGCGATTCACATGCAGTTTCTAGTGTGAATGGGTCCGAAAACCAAAAATGTAACATATTGCAGGTTACCGATTCTTTGATGTGGCCGCATTCGTTTTTTACATTTCTCCTCTGATTTCACCAGTAGCCCACTCCCTGTATTAGAGTGCCCCCCACTCTGGATGAAGGAGCACAGAGAGCACATTTGGACAGCAGCATTGACAGTCCACATGCTGACAATGCTCCTCCCGGGGGTGGAGCCAAGCCTTAGTTGTACTAGCAGATTTAGACACTCCAGCTAACACTTTATAAGCAATTACAGCAAACAGCTTTGTTCAATTTGTTTTACATAAATAAAAGCTGATCATTGTAAGCACCCATCAGTGGTAAATGGTTTGTCTGATCCCTGTGACGAATGCATCTGCAGGAGAGCTTGTTCTTTTGAAAAAAAAACAAAAAAAAAAACAGCCTTACTGACTGAATCACCAGGTAAAAATTGAAGAAATCCTTAAAAAAAAAAAAAAAAAACCCAACGCAGCCATCACATCCAAGAATTAGATGGAAAGAATAAGGTGGTAAACTAATGCAATAAGATAAATGTTTGCTTATGGGTTTAGTACTACTTGAAGTAACTGCTCATAAACGTGTAACAAACATAGCATAACCCAAATCAATGTAGGAAAAATAAAAAGCCACAATGAAGTGCCAAGTGTAGGGTGCAGTAACCAAAGAAACAAAATCAGCAAGACTGTTACATAGGAAGAAACGATGGACATAAAAGTAGGAGATAAACAAGGCCGGTGTGCCATCACATATTACAGTCATAAGACAAATATAGTCGAGGATTTTATTAAAACGAGACCTGCAGATGCCCTTAGAGCAAGCCCTTTCCAGCAACACTCACTTTCCTCTCGTCCCTCTTTTGAGACCATTTCACTTCACAAATGTTCCTGGACATAAGTGGAAGGCCCCCGATGGCCATGCAATTGTTCAATGCCTCTCACTGCCACGTCAAACCCTGAAATGTTACTGCCCGACACTTGCCCAGTTTTTGTCATACTAAACTGTAAGCTTTCTGCTTACACTTGACTCCTTGTATAAGCATTACTGTTAATATATATTTTCCGGAAAAATTAAGACATTTATTGAAAATCTAAAACAGATATGTAGGCAAGTTTAAAGCAGAACTTTACCCATAATAAAAATAATGTTCTTTAGCATGGAATATACATTCCACATTAATAATTATGCTACCAAAATGTGTGCTGTAAATTGCCTCCGGCATTGCTACTGTTTCTTCTTGCTGGAGGCTGCCATTTTGCTGGAGCCCAGATCCCCTGAACAGCAGTAATTCATAACAAGGAACTAAACCCATCGATTTAACAGTTTAAAAAAACAGTTACATTCGTGGAATTCCGGGATTGCTAACTGTCACATTTGTTTGTTTCCTCAAGCAAACTGTAAAACTAGTAAATGCCTGGTGTCTTAACAAATCACATGTGCAGCACCATGGTAGTTGAAGATCAAACTGAAGCAGCATCCTTGGCTGTAAATCAGGGGTGCCCAACCAGTAGCCTGGGGAGCCCTCTGATGTGGCCCGCGACCTCCTTCTCTGGGATGGCGGATTGGCAAACGCAGATTGTGGGTTGCGGACCCGCCATCCCAGAGCATCTGTGTTGTTAATAAAGCCGACAGTAGAGAAAAGCAAGCAGCTGTGGAGCAGAGCTGTATAAGCTGATGCTTCCTGTATAGCGCCTGCTCCTGTCACAGGCGGAGTGATACCAAATGCATTCTGCCTGGGACAGCAACAGCAGGCGATACCTGAATGGAAGACTGTTATTAAAGGTCAGTTTATTACTAAAATTGCAGTGTATGTATGGGCATATCTGCGCAGTGGTTACTGGGCTGCTTTCAAACTGAGTGGCAGGTGCAGTGCACCTTCAGGTTACCTGCACTGAGGCATAGACTTCTCTTATTACCTGCGGGTCTGGTGCTCTTTCACCTGCAGGATATAATAGAAGTCTATGGCAAAGTGTAGCTAACCCACAGCAAAGACACAGGTGTACTGCGCTGCATTAGTGTGAAAACAGTCTTAGGCCCCTTTCACACAATTGGTGGGACCCAATCAGACCCTCCATTTACCTCTATGAAACGGCAGATGTAAATAGATGTGTCCATTTACACCCGCCTACCTCCAATCTGATCCACTAAAAAAAAAAAAATAGAAGAGGCTCAATCCCCTTCTGTCTGGGTGGATCGGATCGAAGGACCATAGAGTAGGCTGTGTCTGCTCTGCATATGCAAAGCGGACATGGACCTCTCATCCACCTGCTCTGTTCATTGTGGCCCGCGATCGGTTACCAAGTCGCTTAAGTGGCCCTCACTCTTCAAAAGGTTGGGCACCCCTGCTATAAATGATAGGAGGGTTTCATTCCGCTTTAAGGATGTCAGCAGATCGACCTCTACAAATTCAGCAGTGCCTAAAAATGGAGACCAACTAAGCATGTGCAGAGTGACACACAGTGTATTACTGGATTTTACACAGTATAGACACTTATTTTTAATGTTTTACATATCTATACCTGCAAAAGGGGATAGTCTGAAATCATCTAGCAGGGCCAAAAGGGGAAGCTCTGCTTGTTTGCTTTCTCCCCCCCTCCGGTGCCACATTTGGCACCTTCCATTTCCAGTTCCATTATAAGTTCCCAAAGTGTGTGGGAAATTAAATATAGATTGAATTGGTCTTTGGTATTATTTTACATTTTTTTTTCTAACAGGTAAGCCTATAATAAGGCTTACCTGTAGGTAAAAATTAACATCTCCTAAACCTGTACGGTTTAGGAGACATTCACTTTGCATGTAGGCGCTGATGTCAGCAGCACATGCACTCTGAATGACCGGCAGACGCTGCCAGACCTTGCATGGAATAAGACTCCCGTGCATGCAGTCATCGCGGCTCTAGCCACTCACAGCGCCGGAGCCGTGAACCCAGAATGCACGCCAAGGGCAAAACGTCAGCTCCTTTGGCATAGACCGGCCTGCGATACGTGGACCTTGTTCTAAGGTAAGTATTTCATAATGAGCCTGGACTGTAGAGGAGCCAACACAAGATATGGTATGATGTCCATATAAGCCAGGGGTAGGCAACCTCGGCCCTCCAGCTGTGGTGAAACTACAAATCCCATCATGCCTCTGCCTCTAGGAGTCATGCCTCTGGATTGTCAGGGTATTGCAAGGTCTCATGGGACTTGTAGTTTCAAAACAGCTGGAGGGGTCGAGGTTGCCTACTCCCGATATAAGCCAATAGATGCACCAAACATATTGCTGGATTGTCCCAACTGCCATTTCAGTATTCAAATAATTATTTCCGAGAGTGACTGCCAGCAGGTCTGAAGCAGAGAAATGCTAATGACATGCTATAGAATACTATAAATGACATTACAGAAAAATATAACACTGGCTACATTAAGACTAAACACAAACTGCAATAAAATTAAACCTAGACCTCAGGCAAGCAAAAAATACACATGCTTAGTTATACCTTCCAACAAAGCACAGTCATATCTAAACGAGGTGGTCAGTCTCAACTCACCCAACTCAGGCCAAGGAAGTAATATTTTGATCAAACACATTGAATGGGGATTAGTCTGTGATGTCCTGACATCTAACAGGATAATATTGGGGACCCCACTCCTGATACATGAAGGGAGCAGTGTCCAGTAAGGCGTTTGTTAAACAGTGCTTTATAGCACATGGAAAAATGGGAATGATTATATTGGTTTTTAAGTTCTAAAATGTCTTATGCTATGTGAGCCTCCTTTCCCTTAGACCCCTTTCACACTGAGGTGTCTGCAAAGTGCTGCTATTGTTTGTGGCACTTTACTGTCATTATTGTGGAGGTTTTCGGACGCTAGCGGGTCGCTTTTAATCTCAATCTCAATCTCAATGGGCAGGGGCGGTTGTACACCGCTCCAAAGATGCGCTTTGTCGGCAGTGCTGCCCATTCATCTCAGTGGGCAGGGGCGGTTGTACACCGCTCCAAAGATGCTGCTTGCAAGGAGTGAAAGCGGTCTAATTTTTCCCGAGTTGTTACTGAAAGAGAAGCTTGCACATTGGAGGAGGAAAAAGGAGTAAAGAGGGGATTCAGCTAAAAAACACAAATTTTGACTAACTTAAAGATACGTGGTCAATACCATCTGGTGAGTGCTTATCCTTTAGTGTGGGCACCATGGTGAGAAATTCGTGAAATTGGCAAAGGACACAAATGTTATTGGAAACTGTTTAAACGCATTTTCTCCAAGCACATTATTTCTATGGATATTCGTCGGCGCTGTGATTGGCCAAAGCGGCGAGGACATCGCTCCGCGCATGCGTGCGGGACACTTCAACTGCGCCATAGACAACGTTGTAAAACGTTCTTTTCAAATATCTCCTAAACCGTACAGGTTTAGGAGATATTTCTTGTACCTACAGGTAAGCCTTAATCTAGGCTTACCTTTAGGTGCAAGTTGAATTTAAGGGTATAAAACCACTTTAACATTTTAATTGCAGATATAGAATTTAAATTCTTGTTTGATGGTTTAGACAATTTATGTACATAGTTATAGTATTTATTATGTTTGAGAACACTCGAAGCACTGAGCTTTAAACTTAAATCAAATCGCAACTCACTAAAGCATTCAATTTAAAAGCAAAAAAAAAAAAAAAAAAATACTGCACAAGGGGAATATAATTACCAGAGGCTTTACAGTACTAAAGAGATCATCTTCATCCTCATCGCCAAACAATCCCAATCCATCTGGTGGTTTAGCAGCACTTGGTTTCTCAGTCTGTAATATACAAACCGTAAAATCAGTCATTAATAACCTAAAAGGAAAATGGCCGAAAGAGTTTAGCCAATAATACTGGGATGCTGCCAAATAAGGTAATCACAAATTAGGATTTATAAGGATCTGGTCCTAACAATTGTTCACATATACTATTATTATTTGTCTGGTCCTAAAGCAAACACTGGATAGCCATAATTTAAAAACAATTCAGCCTTTAGAGAACTTTAAACTTTATTTCAACCTTCACTTCTACTTTAGTCAGCTTTGCCTAGTACCAAAAGGATGTATTCATTATATGTGGTAATATGCAGTAAAATAAAAGAGCAGAGCACATTTAAAAACAGAATTCCAGGATAAAAACATAAATAGTCTAAAAAAATGCTCTAACCCCCACCCCCCCAAACCTGTGTATTAAAGATGTATATACTTACTCTATTTTTAGAGCGCTATGGTATGGTCACATGACCCAGCTCCCCTGTGTCAGTTAGCAGCGGCTGCAGGAGAGAGGAGGAAGTGCCGACCACGAATGGGCCAAAGGAGCCTATAGGTGACATCACGGCTTCAGGTTTTACCAGCTGTGGTCGAGCGCTGGTTGACACAGGGTTCATGAGACCAGAATGGGCTGAAAATAGGCAAGTATATACATCTTTCTTACATAGATTAGTCAGCATAGGTGTTAGGAGACAGGAGGGAACATTTTTAAGACTTTTTAGGATTAGCCTGGAATTCAACTCTATTAGGATAGAGAAAATAAGGAATAAATTACTAAAGGCTCCAATCAAGCTATTTTGTTACAAGTAGAACCTGGTTGGACAAGTCAGTTTCTTGTATGTCCAAAATATGCCAACAATAAGGGTTCCCTGTTATTAGTTCCCAACTCTGTTCCACCTGGGAGACTTAGATGTTCTTGGCTACCTTTGCATTTTCCATCATAGAATTTTTAAAAAAAAAATACAAGACAAAGAGTGGGGACCCCATAATGGCTACTGCAGACCCAGATACTCAAGAACAGTTTAGGACTTCTTGGAGTACTCCGATTTTAAGTAACATTCATATAGCTAATTGAGATGATACTAAAGTCGAACATTTTTATACTTACCTTCTCTGTGTAGTGGTTTTACATAGGAGCAGTCCCAAACCTCTTTTCAGATCCCTTACTGGTGCTCCTGGCTGCTCTCTCATGCCGAGTCCCCCCACAGCAAACAGCTTGCTATGGGGGTAGCCGAGTTGAGCCGCTGCTCTGTGTGTTCATTCAGACACAGAGCCTTGGCTCGGCCCTGCCCCCTCTCTCTCCTCAATGGCTCACTGACTTTGACTGACAGCAGCGAGAGCCAATGGCGCCCGCTGCTTTTTCAGCAAACATAGAAGGCGAATTACAGACAGCCGAGGCTCTCATGCAACATAACTGGATCGATATGGGGCTCAGGTAAGTATTAGGTGGGCTGCTGCACACAATTTTTTTATCTTAATGCATAGAATGCATTAAGGAAAAAAAAAAAACTGCCTTTAGAACCACTAACTTAAAATGTATATAATGCATAACAAATAAAGAAGAAAAGTAAATTTTGGATCTGATTTCAACAGAAATAATACGATCAAAAAAAACTTACAGATTTCTTACTAGTACTGGCAAAGAGGTCTACGTCTGGATCATTATCTTTTTGTAGCTCCTGACTGAAGAGAAGTTCCTCATCTTGGAACACACGTGTACTCCTTGCCTGTGTGCTTTTCTCAGTGGAGTCCTAGCAAATAAAAGAAAGAGGTGTTAGTCAATGTCATCCGTGTTTACTATAAGTGTGTTCCCACTTGTAGCAATTACATCATGAAAGGATCATGCTAACATTGCATAAAACTACAGCAAATTTACAAAAAAGGAACAGATTTGGCACAAATCGTAATGGACAGTTATGAGATCACTTGCATCTGGTGCAGATCTTTAAGCACCAATAACCTGGTGCATTGTATGTTTGTGCATACATTTTTGCTTTTCAAAGCAGAACAAAAACTTTTTTCCATGTTCTTGCTGATCTCCTACCTTCAACAACTATGACATCCATGTTCTTCTGAGCTCTGTAGTTGCTCTGCAATAGCCTGCTGAACTTGCTGAAAAAAACGTTATTGCCTGGTGATTTCCTGTTTGCGAGACCGCTGGCTGTTATTCCTTCAGTACCCTCAGACAGCGGTCTGACACGCCCCCTTGTAGTCCTCTGAAAGCGGGCAGGGAGTTCTATTTCCGCCTGGCTCGCTGTAGTGGATGGAGGGGGTCTTGCAGCCACCGGTCTGTGCTGCCCATAGAGGTGGTGTCCTCCTCCTCTGCTCCCTTCCCTTCCTCCCTGCCAGCCCCCCCCCCCCCCGGCCATCTCTCTCCAGTGCGGGAAGAGTTACAGTTCCTCCGGATGACAGAGCGGGTCTCGGGTTGACACGTCTGTATGCGAGAACGCCACTCGAACAGCGGGGCTGTACCACAAGCGGTGTTCTCACATACAGACCTGTCAGCCTCAGACCCGCTCTGTCATACAGAGGATCTGTAACTACCCCTGCTCTGCACTGCTAAGCTGCACTGGCGAGAACCGGCACCGAAAAGCTGCACTGGCGAGAACCGGCACCGAAAAGCTGCACTGGCGAGAACCGGCACCGAAAAGCTGCACTGGCGAGAACCGGCACCGAAAAGCTGCACTGGCGAGAACCGGCACCGAAAAGCTGCACTGGCGAGAACCGGCACCGAAAAGCTGCACTGGCGAGAACCGGCACCGAAAAGCTGCACTGGCGAGAACCGGCACCGAAAAGCTGCACTGGCGAGAACCGGCACCGAAAAGCTGCACTGGCGAGAACCGGCACCGAAAAGCTGCACTGGTGAGAACTGGCACCGAAAAGCTGCACTGGCGAGAATTATATGTGACGTTACTGTGACGGACCTCGTACCCAATATGTCCGCCGTAACTGCTTCCTCTGTCCGGTACCACACAATCCAAGACCCCCTTAGCTTACCCAGTCACCAGACAACACCAGTGTAGGGTACATCAGGAATGAATCTTTATTTGACATGTCACTTATATACAGTTGACAGATGACTCAAGCCTAACCTAATTAGCATGAGCTAATTATCTCAATCAACACTGGGCTCCATCATTCAATTGCAGGGTTAATTAGCACATCCAACAATAGGTGAAACACTCTTACAAGCCAGACTATAATCAATTAACACAACAGACAGGTGGCTGGAGTTCATGAGTCATGACATTAGCGTCTCTTGCTAATATGCCAAATACACATACAGATTCTATGTGTATTGGGGGGCCAGCATGGACCTGAATCCAAGTACCACCAGCTCAGGGGTCCCAGGCTTGCAGCTCAAAGAGCACTGTTCCCCCAAATGCCAGGGCCCATAATCCCAAGGTAATAGGCTCGCGTTCAGTCCCCTCCAACAGCCTGTGTCCCAGCCAGGTCTGTCACATTTCTCCCCTTTCGGCAGGAGACTAACACAGGAGGAGACCCCAGACGGGTTGACTCCGAAGTTAGTCAGTGGTTCCAGTCCTCTAATGCCTGTACCCACACAGTACCCCAAACAAATTGTTCCAAACAGAGCACTCACCCAGCCAACCTCTGCCTCTCTCAAAGAACATATCTGCCGCTGGGGAGAGGCCTGGACTGGCCCTTCTCCCTGGAGTCTTTTCAGCCGCTGGAGAGAAGACAGGGTGACTGGGCTCACTCCATCCTGCTGTTGGGGATCTGGGCCGACCGCCCAGCATCCCTGGGTTATACTGGTGGAGACTGCATTCCCATCCACCTTTACAGGGAATCTGTCCTGTTTTAGTTGCGGGCAGAGGCCAGCAGCGCTCTGTTCCGTTGCCAGCAGTTCAGGTGGGTGTAGGAGCTTCCCTACATCATCTCCTCCAGCTAACTGTTGGGGAGAGAGGCCGACTGCCCCAGCTCCCTGGAGCTCCGCAGCTGTTGCTGGTGCTGGACAGAGGTGGGTAGCACTCTGCCCTGTTGCCAGCACTTCTGCTGGGGACTCCACATCCTCCGCTCTGGTTAACCGTTGGGGCAGGAGGCTGGCTTCCTCCACTCCCAAATTGTGTAGCTGCCATTGGGAAGGGGAGCCGGCTGCTTCCTTTTCCATTCCCTCATCTGGCTGCTGGGATGACATGTCTGTGGTATTGTCTCCCAGGTGCACTGATCTTTGCTGGGGAGGAAAGACCGCTTTCTCCCCCTGGCCAACTGTTGAGGAGGGACAACAACCACCTCCTCTCTCTTCTCCCCCTGTATCTGCTGCTGGGAAGCAATCGCCACCTTCTCACCCTGAGCCTCCAAAACTGACACAGGTGTGGGGCAGAGGTCTTGGACCCTCTGTCCGGTGACCAGCGCTTCAGCTGGGGAAGTTCCTTGTAACTCCCCAGATACTGCTGTTGATGCTGGGCAGCAGTTAGCAGAGCTCTGCCCTGTTGTCAGCACTTCAGGTTTGGGGACGGCAATCTCCAGAGTTTCCACTGCCGATTCTCTTGCATGCTGCTGGACAGGCATATTCCTCCATCCAACCTCGTTTTGTGCAGTAACAGGTTTGTCAAGGTCAGTCGGCACTTGCTGCATCCGCCATAAGACCTCTGCATCCATAGCTGCGGGGGCAGGTGGGCAAAGCACTCTGTTACTATGCCACATTGCTGACTCTTCAGCCAGGATTTCAGAGCTGTCTGCTGGTATTTCCTGATAGTCCCAGGCAAAGGGAGCCCCACCCTGCTGCTGAGCAGTGTCTAGCAGCTGTATGTAGGCAATCTCCAGCTCCCATTCCTGAGCGGCCAGGAACTCCAAATCTTCCTGTGCCCAGAGCACTTCCGAGACGTTCAATCTTTGCTCTCTGTGCTCCATTATTTCCTCCAAACGCCACTCCAGATCACTCCCAAAGTCGGGGTCCTCGGACAGCCTCCAGTACAACAATCCCAGGCCATTATAATCAAAGCCTTCCGTGGGCCTGTCATCCGCTGTCCACGGGCACACTTGGGCTACATACCACCGGAGGGCTCTGTAGCTCTCGTCCAAACGCATTTCTGCCCGGATCAGCCTGCTTAACTCAGCTGTCCACTCCTGCTTCGGTTGTTCCCCCAATAACAACATTCGTACTTCATACTGCGACCAGTACCTTACATGGATGGAGGGGAGAACTTTTCCCTGGTGTCGCTGCTCACAGGCTAGCGCTTCTTTCCAGAGTTGTAGGCGAACAGTATCATACCATCCCAGCAGGACCTGCACCGATACTGGTCCTCTGTGCTGTATCCGCATCTCTCGCAACCTCCTTCCGAATTCCTCTTCCATGATGACGTATCTGTACCTCTGCTATCCGGGCCTTGGATCCAGGTAATGGTTTGGATGTGTTCACGACAAGGAAGCACGATCCCACCGCTGCCAGCCAATTGTGACGGACCTCGTACCCAATATGTCCGCCGTAACTGCTTCCTCTGTCCGGTACCACACAATCCAAGACCCCCTTAGCTTACCCAGTCACCAGACAACACCAGTGTAGGGTACATCAGGAATGAATCTTTATTTGACATGTCACTTATATACAGTTGACAGATGACTCAAGCCTAACCTAATTAGCATGAGCTAATTATCTCAATCAACACTGGGCTCCATCATTCAATTGCAGGGTTAATTAGCACATCCAACAATAGGTGAAACACTCTTACAAGCCAGACTATAATCAATTAACACAACAGACAGGTGGCTGGAGTTCATGAGTCATGACATTAGCGTCTCTTGCTAATATGCCAAATACACATACAGATTCTATGTGTATTGGGGGGCCAGCATGGACCTGAATCCAAGTACCACCAGCTCAGGGGTCCCAGGCTTGCAGCTCAAAGAGCACTGTTCCCCCAAATGCCAGGGCCCATAATCCCAAGGTAATAGGCTCGCGTTCAGTCCCCTCCAACAGCCTGTGTCCCAGCCAGGTCTGTCACAGTTACATATCACAGAGACCGGTATTGTGGTGCTATTGAAGCTTACTGAGATTGCTATACAATAGAGGGTCCCCACCATTTCAGTGGTATTGATTAGTAAGTTAGCGCTGCACTTTATTTTTTTTTCTCATGCTGACATTTACTTGTGTTAAGCGCTGATTTAAAGGGGCATGGCCAACTCTTTCTGTGGTGCGGCTAGGGATGTTCTCATACACCATACAAGCACTGAATACTATTAGAAAGATCTCGAAGCTGCATGAGGAGAAATATTTCTAATACTGAATGACAGCAGAATACAGTGTGTATAATATAGAATTATGGGATGTTTATACACTTAAGTACTGATTACATAAAGCATGCAAGGGAAGTGTTGTTGTGGCTGGAGGGGAGAGAACAGACATGCTTGACAGTTATAAGAATTTCTCTGGGTTGTGCTCAGTAGTGTGGCTGCAGAATGACGGGCGTGATTTATAGTGAGGTGGGCTTGTTCACATTTAGTGTACACAGGCCTAGTGTAGCTCCCACATTCACTGCAATATGCAAAGCATGATGGGAAATGTAGTTTAATGACAGTGTAAAGAGAGGATATGATGCAATCCCTATTCTAACACCTCCTCCTTGCCAAAAAATCGGCAGCATTTTTTTGAACTACAGAGCGGATTTGCTGAAAATTCAATTCAACATTTCTCTTGATTGGTAAGGAATTTCACAAAATGTAAGAACCATTTAGTGTTTTGTGTGTGTGGGGTGTACTAAATGGGGAATTTTTTGCCGATGGATTTTAGTGCAGGGTTTTTAGATTTTAGAAAAATAAGTGGCAGTTACATGATATAAATCTTACAAATATCCATTTTTCGGATATCGGACTGTTATATATATATATATATATATATAGAGTGTATATATACACACACCCTGTTTCCCCGAAAATAAGACCTAGCGTATTGTCGGTGATGGCTGCAATATAAGCCCTACCCCCCAAATAAGCCCTACCCTGTTTCCCCGAAAATAAGCCCTACACAGAAAATAAGACCTACAAGGACTTTAACTAGGGCTTATTTGGGGGGGTAGGTCTTTTATTGCAGCCATCACCGACAATCACGCTAGGTATTATTTTCGGGGAAACAGGGTATATATATATTTATATATAATGTTTATTTGTTTAGGTGTTGTGCTACATGGATTTTAATTTGGACATTAGTGAACTATTTCTTTATATTTATCTTTACCTAGGAAGAAAAACTGGATGCGTTAGTAATGGAATGCTAAAAGCTGGGCTTGGGGGGGGGGGGGGCTCAAGGGGCAGCTCTAGGAACTACTCAGATATTGCAGCATGCACGTGTGCTGACAGGTGTCATGCAGACAGCAGGAAGAGAGCAGAGTTGACGACTTATCAGTATTGGAGCAAATGAGGTAGTGACACTTCTGTATTATCTAAGATACGTCCAATAATAGTGCTGTATAGATGTGCAACAGCCAAGGAAGTAGAAAAAACAGAATGAAGTAAAATCCCCCTAAAATCAGGAATTGTATGTTAACACTGCAGACGGCCTAAAGCTGATCTGATGGTAATGCGTGGCTCTTTTTATAGTATGCTTCTATAAGCCTAAATATTTTTTACCTTAATGCATTCCTTGCTTCAAGGTTAAAAATGTTAAGGCATCAGTATCCCTCCTCACCTCCCCTTACATTTACCTTAGCCCTCATTCGATCCAGCCCTGTGTGTGCCCATCTGCAGCTCTTCTCTTCCCTCACTTCTGCTCTCACAGGTTTTGCTGAGGCGGCAGAAATCATTGGCTCCCACTGTTGTCAATCAAAGCCAGTGACAAGGGAGCAGGGCTGAGTCCCACTGTCTGTGTCAATAGATGCAGACAACGATGCTTGGGAGCAAGCCCACGAGTGCCTCCATAGGAAGTGGATTTCTTTGGGGACACTAACCAGAGGGGAATAGCCAGAAGCGCTGGTGGGGGCCCCTGAGAAGAGGAGATTTGTGGCCGCTCTGTGCAATTCCATTGCACAAAGCAGTAAGTATAAAAACTTTTGTTATTTAAAAAAATTGAAGCTTTACAACCAACTTTAAGTGTGAAATGCAGTTACCCTTTCAGAATCTTTCGAAGAGGCACTGGTTGACAGCTGATCGTCCATATCCTCATCATCCTCTTCTCCAAAGAGACTTAGCACATTAGTGATCTTAGGCTGTGTATGTTTAAGAGTTGGTGGTGTATCTGCAAACAAACCATCTGAATCTTTCACAGAAACAGATTTTACCTAGGTACAGAAATTGAAAAGAACTTTAAGACATAATTGCACTTAAAATTTACATAATTTAAAAAAAAATTAAATATGGACACTTTTTAAAGCTGCATTCCTTTTAAGAAAATAGATAAAATAACTAAGTGTTGAAAAAGCTTATTAGATTATATGTGATGGTGATTATATGCTTATTAGATACTGTACATTAAAGTATTTTACTTGGTTTTAACATGACTTGAAGCCATCTTACCGTATTATTCTTTTGCACTGCAGGTGGCACTGTATCCTCAAAAGCTGGAACGGGAGCCTTAGACTCTGTTTTTTTATGTACGTCATCAAACAAGGATACCTTCTCTGTATCTACTTTCACAGGAGTCTTTGATTGTTCCTTATTTAGGGCAATATAGGAAAAAGATCACAAAACACAAAGTTATACTGAAGTGTTATTTAGCTTAAATTTTAATGCATTACAGGGCAACTATAGTGGGTTTTACTCATTTGGTCAGGACTAAAAAAATAAAAAAAAAAGACAGACAGGCAAAAAAAATATGGGCATGGCAATCCACGTCACTGATTATTATTATTATAATACGTGATTTATATAGCGCCAACAGTTTACACAGCGCTTTACAATGTATAGGGGGGACAACACAATTACAGTACAGTTCAATACAAAAGGTACAGGAGGGCCCTGCTCGTAGAGCTTACATTCTAAAGGGAGGGGGTGCTGGTACAAAAGGTAATAGCTGCAGAGAATGATTTGATGGGGGTGGATTGTATATCCTCTTTGTAGTGTGGGTTATATCCAAGAATATACCAGTAAGATAATCGGCTTCTATTTAAATTGCTTATAGAGGAACTGTATGAACAAAATAGAGCCAGTAATGTTGTAAGCTCTACTGGGGGCATGGACAGATGTCAATGTTTCAAGCAATAAGGAATATATGTTGGCGCTATATAGGCAAATACAACAATAACCAACATCATCTTATAAATGCTATTAACAGTTATACTAAGAGTGGTAAATAGGTTTAAAAGGATGACTCCTAACAACTTGAATTTCCTCAAAAATGATATAAACAAACCTTGAGCCACAGATAAACAGGCATAGCAGCAGTTGCTATAATATAACCCTTTATGGATAGTAATGAAAAATAACTAGGCAACTGCGCTTAACTAATTCAGACCTTGCTGTATGTTACATACAAGAATTGAATTAGTTAAGCGTGGTTGCTTAGTTGTTTATCAACTTTAGACTTCTGCCTCACATTTATGGTTACCATTATCAATGTGGATTGTAGCCCATGTTACCGCTAAAATCGTTTTTTTCTTCCCTTCAAAAAGCTTCTATGCAAAATGTTATAAAGGGCAGAGAAGTGAATCAAGTTGCGTGGTAACGGCAGTAAATAAGTAAAATCTAAAGACTTCCATGAGGCAGAGATTGGACTTTTTATTGTTCAAAAATCTGAAACTACTCTGTGGGGAAATACATTTTCGAAACAGTGTGAAGTTTCGCTTTGTGTCAATTTGTGATTGGAGGATCAATGGCCTTAAAGCATTGGCGAGACAAAAGCATTGGTGAGACAAAAGCATTGGTGAGACAAAAGCCATGGGGACCATGTTAAAAATAAAAACAGGTTAATATACTTTGTTTTTGTAATTCGCTTCTAGGTCTATGTAGTCTTTGATTGGCCATTGAATTCAATGGTTACAAGCAGAGTGATGTCAGGGCTTTTAGGTTAGCAAGGCATTGGATCTCTCAGTGTGAGCCATTAAGTACTAGGGTCATCCTGCATCAATACAGCTCTTCTGTTGTTCTCACAACACTTCCCAATTCAGTCATGTCATTGCCTGTAGGGAAAAAAGAAAATACAGTTCCCTTTATCCTTGTTGCCTGTCACTTACCAAAGTGTGGCCTGTGGATTTAGTAGAGCTCCCTGCTGATGAAAATAAAGGCTCTTCACTGTTTTCGTCGTCCTCAAACAACAGAGAAACCCGCTGATGCTTCTTCTGGCTAGAACATATATATTATGTTATTTTGCACCACACAGCTTTAGTTCCAAACAGCAGAAGTTTCTTTTTTTTTTCTTTTTTTTTTTGTAACAAAAAAGTGAAAAAGCAGCAAGGGTTTTTTTTTTTTTTTTAGAAAATAATGGCATGGTAGCCAGAGAGAGCTATATTCACCTCCTATCCTGTGTCATGATACCCCAACTTGGCCAAACACTGTAGAATCTGATCATATTACACACCTGTTGGTAAATTGAAGCAGATTGTACAAAAACCTGCTGACTACCTATGTTTTTTTTGGTAAATTTAAAAATGCATACAGTCAATATACTGTATACAGCTCTACATTGCCAAACAATTGGGGATTATTATTATTATAATACAGGATTTATATATTGCCAACATTTTGCGCAGTGCTTTATAATGTTAGGGCAGACAATACATTTACAATACAATTCAATATAGGAGGAATCAGACGGCCCTACTCGTTGCAGCTTACAATCTAAAAGGGAGAGTCAAGTGATACAAAAAAGGTAAGTAACTGTGAGGGATGAGCTGAGGGAAAAAATGAAAAAATACACTCGTTGGGTGAGGGCAGGCTAGACTTCTCTGAAGCAAAAAGCTTTCAGGGACTGTCTAAAAGTGGATAGAGTTGGAGATAGTCGAACAGATAGGGGTAGGGAAGTTCATAGGATGGGAGAGGCTCAGGAGAAGTCTTGGGAGGAGAGTATGGGAGGAGGTGACAAGGGAGCTAGAGAGCAGGTCTTTTTTTTGGTATTTTGAGACTAGGTTAGTGATATAGCTGGATGGCTTAGAAAGTTGTTAGTATTTCGCATTTAATTTGTTGGTTGAGTGGCAGCCAAAGGAGGGTTTGGCAGAGAGGAGCAGCAGACACTGAACAGTTGGTAAGATGGACGAATCTGGCAGCAGCATTCATAGTGGACTGAAGCGGGGATAGGATGTAAGGGTAAGCCAATGAAGAGAGAGTGTAAAGAATATATGCTAAATATATCAACTCGCGCTAATGGTGTATAAGTGGAAAAAAGGAAGCAGCAGCTATACACAAAGTGCTGATCACTTGGAAAAAAATGTATAAATATAAATATAGCGCTCACAACCACTATAGGTGAAAAAAACCACAATCAATAATAAACAAACAAAGGAAAGTCCAAACAGGAATGTGAAAGTGACTCTAGGTGCTTCAATCCGAAGGGAAAAACAGTGCAGATATGTTGCAGAAGTATTCAGGTGTGTAACACCCCCTCGTGTATCCCCACTCACCAGATTGTGACGACCACCAGCTTTTAAGTCTGGTGGGTCACTTTAAGCTTTATATTTGTGTCCAGGGCAGGTGGATAAGATTTCAAATCTTCAGATCCAGTATTTTTAAATGAAATTTCTTGACGCAATTTCCGGCATTACTGACGTCACTTCCGGTCCCGTGGAACGCATGCCAGGAACAGCGTTTTTATACTAACAGCTCCATGTTTGAGGCTTGTCTGATCATACTGTTTGTAAGTACCCATCCCCTTTTCCAATAAAACCTTTAAGGGTACCTCACTATCGGTTCCATTTTTTCTTCACTTTTGGGTATCCGTTCTGCTGAGAAACTTCATTTAAAAATACTGGATCTGAAGATTTGACATCTTAGCCACCTGCCCTGGACACCAATATAAAGCTTAAAGTGACCAACCAGACTGAAAAGCTGGGGGTCGTCACAATCTGGTGAGTGGGGATATATGAGGGAGTGTTACACACCTGAATACTTCTACAACATATCTGCACTGTTTTTCCCTTCGGATTGAAGCACCTAGAGTCACTTTCACATTCCTGTTTGGACTTTGCTTTGTTTGTTTATTATCGATTGTGTTTTTTTCACTTTAAGTGGTTGTGAGCGCTATATTTATATTTATACAATGAAGAGGGAGTCAAGATGAGAGAGAGGACCAGTGAGTGAATTAGAAGCGTTGTGCTGTCATTGGGATAGAAAGGGACATAGTTTAGAGATGTTGCGGAGGTTGAGACGGCAAGCTTTTAAAAGTGATTGAGTGTGGGGTCGAAAGGAGAGTTCAGAGTCCAGGATTACACCTAGGACCTTGGCATGCAGGGGACAGGTTGATGGTTGTGGCATTGATTTTGACAGAGAAGTCAGGGAAAGGGGCACATGGGGAAGGAAATAATATTCAGAACCCAGACTTTCAAAGTGATCTGATTAACTACAATCTTCTCTGGCTGCTGGGGTTTAACGGTATTGTACCCTTGAAAACTTTAAATAAAATGCATTTAGATATTACTACAAATTTGCCAAACGAAATACTTTACAACATTTGTTAAGCACATCCCACCCAGCCTATAGCAAAATGACAGCCAGGCGGTGGCTCTCCAGTTCTGACTAGACGTTATATGACGTCCAGCAGAACAAGCCGCCTGTGCGTGCCCCTGAGGAGGGGGCGCAGCAAGGCGATCGGTAATGCGGTGTGTTGCTCTGACACCCTGTATCTCTGAACACGGCAAAAAGCCTATGATGTAGGCTCTTTACCATGTCCTCAGCTGTGTCCAATCACAGCGTTACCAGGAAGTGCCAGTTATTGGCTTTCCCTCTACTCACTGCTGACAGGGTGCAAGTAGAGGAGAGCCGATAAGCGGCTCACCTGATGAAAGGGGGGGTCTGTGCAGTGATCAGTGAAACCCACCAGTGTTGCATATTCATTCCGCATCAGTGCCTGGCAGTGAAGGAGAAAATGTACTTATTAACCACTTCCCGACCGCCCCCTGTATATTTACGTCGGCAGAATGGCACGTACAGGCAGAATCACGTACCTGTACGTGACATTCTTCCGGCGGTTGGGGGGTCCGATCGGACCCCCCTCCGCCGGCGGGGACGGTCGGGATCGCTTCAGGAGCGATCCGGGACGAGGGGACGGCCAGTGGTTTCTGGCCACCCCCTCGCGATCGCTCCTGGCCAATGAGAAACTTCCCCTTCCTGTCTATTGTATAGACAGGAAGGCGGAAGTGATGTCACGCTCGGTGCGCCGGTCTATGTGACCGGAGACGCCGAGCGGCGAACATGTACAGGTTAGTGCACAACACTACACTGACACCAGTACAGTTAGGCACATATTCCACCCCCCTGTCACCCCCTGATCACCCCCCAGATCACCCCCTCCCCCCCCAGTCACAGTGTCACTAATTGCAGTGATCATTTATTTACTGATCACTGCATTTAGTGTCAGTGTGACTGTAATAACTGTCAGGGCAGTTAGTTTTAGGTCCAAGGTAGCCCCCTACCCCCCCCCTAATAAAGGTTTAACCCCTTGATTGCCCCCCAGGTAACCCTTTCACCCCCCTTTTGCCAGTGTCACTAAGCGATCGTTTTTTCTGATCGCTGTATTAGTGTCACTGCTGTCGCTAGGTAACCATTTTTTTTTTTAGGTAACCGCCATGTTTATATAGGTTCATAAATAGGTTTATAGGTCAGGTACCCCCATATTACAACCTAAATAAAGGTTTTAACCCCCTGATTGCCCCTAGAGTTAACCCTTTCACCAGTGATCACTGTATAACTGTCACTGGTGACGCTGGTTAGCCAGTTAGTTATTTTGTTATTTAGGTTCCCCGTCAGGTTTTTATATAGCGTCAGGTACCCCCATATATTACCTAATAAAGGTTTTAACCCCCTGATTGCCCCTAGTTAACCCTTTCACCCCCTTTTGCCAGTGTCACTAAGCGATCGTTTTTCTGATCGCTGCATTAGTGTCGCTAGGTAACCATTTTTTTTTTTTAGGTAACCGCCATGTTTATATAGGTTCATAAATAGGTTTATAGGTCAGGTACCCCCATATTACAACCTAAATAAAGGTTTTAACCCCCTGATTGCCCCTAGAGTTAACCCTTTCACCAGTGATCACTGTATAACTGTCACTGGTGACGCTGGTTAGCCAGTTAGTTATTTCGTTATTTAGGTTCCCCGTCAGGTTTTTATATAGCGTCAGGTACCCCCATATATTACCTAATAAAGGTTTAACCCCCTGATTGCCCCTAGTTAACCCTTTCACCCCCTTTTGCCAGTGTCACTAAGCGATCGTTTTTCTGATCGCTGCATTAGTGTCGCTAGGTAACCAGTTTTTTTTGTATTACTGTTACGGGTGACGCTGGTTAGTTAGCTTGTTTTTTATACTGTCAGGGCACCCGCCATTTATTACCCAATAACGGTTTAACCCCCTGATCGCCCGGCGGGTGATATCAATTAGGTTTTAGGGTCAAATAAGGTCTGCGTCGCCCCAGGTTAGTGCCAGTACCGCAAACACCCACGCGCAAAGCATACACCTCCCTTAGTGGCACAGTATCTGAACAGATCGATATCTGATCTGATCAGATCTATACTAGCGTCCCAGCAGTTTAGGGTTCCAAAAAAAACCGCATTGTTAGCGGGATCAGCCCAGATACCTGCTAGCACCTGCGTTTTCCCCCTCCGCCCAGCCCAGCCCACCCAAGTGCAGTATCGATCGATCACTGTCACTTACAAAACACTAAGCACACATAACTGCAGCGTTCGCAGAGTCAGGCCTGATCCCTGCGATCGCTAACAGTTTTTTTGTGGTAGCGTTTTGATTCAGTCGCTTCAGTCAGGAGCTTTTTTACCTGTGAATCTCAAAAAAATAAAAAAAAATAAAATAGTTGTCGTTTTATTGTTCTCTCTCTCACTCTATTCTCTCTCTATTGTTGCTCTTTTTTTTACTCCATTCTATTCTGCAATGTTTTATTATGTTTTATCATGTTTTATCACGCTTGCTTTTCAGGTATGTAATTTTGTTTACTGTGTTTTAGTGTTGAGCATTTTTTTTTTTCAGGTGCGCCATTCAGTTGCAACGCGGATTTATTTATCTTGACAGCAACAGCGTTTGCTCCCACGATACATAAAGCCGCGACTCCAACGCTGTAGGAGGTGATTTCACCACCACAGTTAAAAAAAAGAGCATATATGCCGAAGCATGGGGGCAGCAGGGGGGGGGAGGAGCGATTGGCTCCTAATGCCACGTACATACGGTCGAAATTCCGACCGTGTGTACACGGCATAACTTTTGCGGGAGGATGCCCCCATGCATCGGCATATATAAATGGTGCATGTATGCCCATCATTAGAAGTGGGTGGATGAAGGGAGGTATTCTAATGGTGGGCATACCCACCAATCAATCTCTTTTTTTCGTTCAGCCAAGAGGCTGCATGAAAAAAAAAAGATTACAATATATGTCCAGTATGTTGCTGGACTTTGAATGGTTATACCAGAATGATGCCTGCAGGTTTAGGTATCATCTTGGTATCATTCTTTTCAGCCAGTGATCGGCTTTCATGTAAAAGCAATTCTAGCGGGTAATTAGCCTCTAGACTGCTTTTACAAGCAGTGGGAGGGAATGTCCCCCCTCCCGGATATAAACCGCGCCATTGGGAAATTGGGAAAGCATTTTATCACACCAATCTTGGTGTGGTCAGATGCTTTGAGGGCAGAGGAAAGATCTAGGGTCTAATAGACCCCAATTTTTTCAAAAAAAGAGTACCTGTCACTGCCTATTGCTATCATAGGGGATATTTACATTCCCTGAGATAACAATAAAAAATCAAAACAAAGAAAAAAAATGGAAGGAACAGTTTAAAAATAAAATAAAAAAGCTAAATAAATAAAAAAAAAAACAAAAAAAAAAAAAAAAAGCACCCCTGCCCCCCCTTCTCTTGCGCAAAGGCGTACACAAGCGTTGGTCTGGCGTCATATGTAAACAGCAATTGCACCATGCATGTGAGGTATCACCGCGAAGGTCAGATCGAGGGCAGTAATTTTAGCAGTAGACCTCCTCCGTGAATCTAATGTGGTATCATGTAAAGGCTTTTAAAGGCTTTTAAAAATGTATGTAGTTTGTCGCCACTGCGTGTTTGTGCGCAATTTTAAAGCATGTCGTGTTTGGTATCCATGTACTCGGCCTAAGATCATATTTTTTATTTCATCAAAAATTTGAGCAATATAGTGTGTTTTAGTGCATTAAAATAAAAAAAAAGTGTATTTTTTCCACAAAAAATGCGTTTGAAAAATCGCTGCGCAAATACTGTGTGGAAAAAAAAAAATGCAACACCCACCATTTTAATCTGTAGGGCCTTTGCTTTAACAATATATATAGTGTTTGGGGGTTCAACGTAATTTTCTTGCAAAAAAAAAATATGTTTTCATGTAAACAAAAAGTGTCAGAAAGGGCTTTGTCTACAAGTGGTTAGAAGAGTGGGTGACGTGTGACATAGGCTTCTAAATGTTGTGCATAAAATGCCAGGACAGTTCAAAACCCCCCCAAATGACCCCATTTTGGAAAGTAGACACCCCAAGCTATTTGATGAGAGCAATGTTGAGCCCATTAAATATTTTTTTTTTTTGTCCCAAGAGATTGAATAATGAAAAAAAAAATATATATATATTTTTTTTACAAAAAGTTGTCACTAAATGATATATTGCTCAAACATGTCATGGGCATATGTGGAAATACACCCCAAAATACATTCTGTTGCTTCTCCTGAGTACGGGGATACCACATGTGTGGGACTTTTTGGGAGCCTAGCTGCGTACGGAACCCCAAAAACCAATCACCGCCTTCAGGCTTTCTAAGGGTGTAATTTTTTTATTTCACTTCTCACTGCCAATCACAGTTTCGGAGGCCATGGAATGCCCAGATGGCATAAAACCCCCCAAAATGACCCCATTTTGGAAAGTAGACACCCCAAGCTATTTGCTGAGAGGTATTGTGAGTATTTTGCAGATGTCGCTTTTTGTCACAAAGTTTTGAAAATTGAAAAAAATTTTTTTTTTTTTCTTTACTTTCTTCATTTTCAAAAACAAATGAGAGCTGTAAAATACTCACCATGCCTCTCAACAAATAGCTTGGGTGTCTACTTTCCAAAATGGGGTCATTTGGGGGGGTTTTGTGCTATTTTGGCATTTTATGGCCTTCGAAACGGTGATAGGTAGTGAGGAGTGAAATCAAAAATTTGCACCCTTAGAAATCCTGAAGGCGGTGCTTGGGTTTTCGGGGCCCCGTATGCGGCTAGGCTCCCAAAAAGTCCCACACATGTGGTATCCCCATACTCAGGAGAAGCAGCAAAATGTATTTTGGGGTGCAATTCCACATATAACTATGGCATGTGTGAGCAATATATCATTTAGTGACAACTTTTTGAAAAAAAAAAAAAATCTTTTTTATTTTTGTCTTTATTCAATCACTTGGGACTAAAAAAAAAAAATATTCAATGGGCTCAACATGCCTCTCAGCAAATAGCTTGGGGTGTCTACTTTCCAAAATGGGGTCATTTGGGGGGGTTTTGTACTTCTCTGCCATTTTAGCACCTCAAGAAATGAAATAGGCAGTCATAAATTAAAAGCGGTGTAAATTCCAGAAAATGTACTCTAGTTTGTAGACGCTATAACTTTTGCGCAAACCGATAAATATACGCTTATTGCATTTTTTTTACCAAAACATGTGGCTGAATACATATCGGCCTAAACTGTTTGAAAAAATTTTTTTTTTTTTTTAAAAAAATTTTTTTATAACAAAAAGTAAAAAATAGTGTTTTTTTTCAAAATTTTCGCTCTTCTTTTGTTTATAGCGCAAAAAATAAAACCCGCAGGGGCGATCAAATACCATCAAAAGAAAGCTATTTGTGGGAAAAAAAGGACCTAAATTTTGTTTGGTTACAACGTCGCACGACCGAGCAATTGTCAGTTAAAGTGACGCAGTGCCAAATCGCAAAAAGTGCTCTGGTAAGGAAGGGTGAAAAATGGCCCGGTGCTGAAGCGGTTAAATACCACCAAAAGAAAGCCCTATTTGTGGTATAAAAAAATAAAAATAAAAAAAGTTATTTGGGTACAGTGTTGCATGACTGTGCAATTGTCATTCAAAGTGCGACAGCGCTGAAAATTTGCCTGGGCAGGAAGGGGGTGAAAGTGCCCATTACTGAAGTGGTTAAAGGACATATAAGGCTCCCATTTGGTATATTGTCTCATTAAATACTTTTTAAAACTTTCTGAATAGTGGTCATATTAACTGGATATTAAAGTTGCACCAATTCAACAGCAGCCTGTATGGTTTCAATGTAATGAGTAGATTAATGGGACTTGTAGTTCTGCAACAGCTGGAGGTCCGCTAATGAGTAGATTAATGGGCGGTAAGGAGAGGATCAGTGGAAAGGGGTGCTAACTAATGGGGGGCAGAATGAGGGATGAATAGAAAAGAATAGGTAGGTTCTAGTCTAATCTGTTAAGTGGGCTTAGCAACGTCAGTGACACAGAAGGTGTGTTCTCTAATTTAATGCTCCTCCGCCCTTCTGAGTGCCCCCATAGCAAGCCAACTGCTATGGAGGCATTCATTTCTCACTGCCCGTCCTCTCTCTCTGGTGACCCTGATCTAAGTGGGGGGGGGGGGGCTCTCTGGGGACAGTCTGGATGAAGTCCGTGGGCCACATTTTTGTCCCAGTCCAGCCCTGAGCACATCGCTGGATTAGGATTGGGCTCAGGCATAATATACGTTATATATTCTCAATCACAACACCAATACTTAAAAATTACCTGTCTTTAGTAATTGAAAATAGATCGTCTTTCTCAAACAAGCTGGATGGTTTCTCAGTTTTTTCCTCCTTTTTTGGCTTTGGTGGAACTGATAAGTCCGTTTTGTTCTTCTCAACGGGTTTAGTGTCATTAGGGACTTTTATTGGCTCCTGTACAGTGGATAAACAGACAAAAAAAAATGTTTATTTTATGATTTTTACTGTTATTGTGTGCTATTGACTTTATGACTACTGTCTATACACTCAATGACATCGTTTTAGAAAACCTTAATTTTTTATATCTTCCTGTACCACAGACATATTCCTATTTATGCAGATACCCAATAAACACTCATTTTTTTTAACACTGTACTATGATAACACTGTATTGCTCGGGTCAGTGTGTTTAAAAAAAAAAAAAAAAAAAAAAAAAAAAAGAACAACAGGAAATAATAAAAATAAAAAAAAGGGAAAAAGTTTTATTTTTATTTCTTTATTTTCTAAAAAAAAAACGGGACAAAAATAAATAAAAAAAAAAACTTGCCATGCCTCTCACTAAATACCTTGGACGGTCTACTTTCCAGAAAGGGGTAATTTGAGGGCATTTGTGCTGTCCTGGCATTTTTAGGCCTCAAGAAATTAGATACATCAGGATTGATACATTTTTAGATACATACCATTGTTTGCAAACTCCATAAAAAAAAAAAAAAAATAATAATAAAAACTTTCCTACAGACTAAATAATATACACTGATTTGGGTTATTTTCACCCAGCTAATGTAGCAGATTACATTTTTACCTACATTTATGAAGAAAGATTTTTTGCAAAATGTTATAACAGAAACAAAGAAAAACACGTTTTTTTGTTTTACATTTTCTGCCTTTTTTTGTTTATTTAGCAAAACAAAATAAAAAAAATAAATAAACCAGTGGTGATAAAATGCCACCAAAAGAAAGCTCAATCTGTTTGAAAAAAATGTCTTATGGGTACAGTGTTGCATGACCACACAATTGTCAAAGTGTGACAAGCACTGAAAGGTGAAAAGCAGCCTGGGCAGGAAGGGGGTGAAAGTGCCCAGTATTGAAGTAAAGTGTATGTAAACCCTCTCCTATACCCAGGAGTAGTGAACAGCCTCAGATGATACACAAAGATGAAACAAATCTCCCTACATAAGTTTTACATGTATATGAGAGCTGTGCTGTGACAAGACAAGCAATCCACTAATCTACTTGTCAAAAGTTATCATGCTGATAACAGAGGAACGAAACAGCAGAAAGACACAGGACATAGGGCTTTGGAGAGAGATAAGTAAACACTACAGATATATTTGCCCAGGTCAAATTTCATGAAGCTGGTTTATATCCACTTTAAACAGAGAGCAATTATCACTGACAGAAGTCAGCCCAATACCCTCTTTTGTAAAGAAATCAGAGGAGTGAATAGCTCCAAAGCAGTAGTTTACCAACCCTTGTTTTCAAGATGCATGAATATTTAATGGAAATCTTTGTTCAAGAGTAGAAGTGAACGTGATCATTTTAAGGTAGATATTTTTATTTAATGTGTTAACTTTCATTTTACTTTTAGATTTTATCTGAAGCCTAAAGCTTTTTAAGCGTTCATTAGACTAGGAAATAGTTACAACTCGTGAGGTTTATGTCCTGCCATCCATGTACCATTGGGGAGATTTCCCTTTACTTCCTATCCCAAAGACATAACAGGAAGTGAGAGGAAATCCCTCCTTAGTTCTTACTGAAACATGAGTCACCATAAAAAAATGTCCCTTCTCTTGTTCCAATGAGTAAAATTTGGGATGCTTTCTTACTCTGTAGCAGTAACAATCTTTCTCTGGACAGAGAAGGTGGATCTCACCAGCCGGGATACAGACACCGAAAATAACCCTTTCACAACTAAAGGGCTTACTCATAGAGGAACCTTGATGAAGAAGACCATTGGGTGAAACATGTCAGAAGAGTGTTTCTGGGGGTGGGACCATGTCCTGAAGCTCGTCGACTGATTATAGTTTTGCCTGAGAACACATCATTCATGTGGGCACTAGGACGCAGTTGTGTGTCCTGTGCATGGCAACGTTACTTATTGTGAGCAGTGGCATCACGCACTGGGGTGTTGAGTTATCTCATCTCATTACCCCCACTGCAATTGTTCTCTTAGTTTGCCCTCACGTCACGTATGTTGTCTTCCTCTAGATGAAACCATGCATTTGCATTTTCCATCTAATGACAGCCATTCATGTATCTGCAGTGTGACACAAAGTATTGACCATCCAGGGGACATATGTCTACCAATTTTTTTATGCAATGCTACCTATAAGTACAATTAGAACTCTGGGGTATTTCAGGTATATGTAAAAAGTTGGTTTGATTTATTAGGTATGTGTTTGTTGATCTTTATATGATTCTGATTCTTTTTTAGGATTAGGCATAAGAAAGCTGTATACATAAAATCAACCAGAGCAGAATAAGTTACTCTGCAGTGAGGAAGCAGCTGGTGGCTACGAAACACATAGGATTTATTTTGAAGCATAACTTATAACTTTTTAGTTTTTTTGGTACACAATATAATATTGATTAATGACCCATATGTTGCAGATGCCCGTAGTATAGTCCCATCTTTTTTGGCTTTTTGTTATATAAGGAATCAAAGAAATAATGGAACATTAACAGTTAAAGAACGAAAGTCCCATCGAAAATTACTTTTAACCACTTGCCGACCACCTCCTGTACATATACGTCCTGACTTTTAAGAGGGATATCTCGGTGACGGCAGCAGCTGCTGCCACAACCGAGATATCCATCTTTACAGGAGGCGGTTCTGTTTACGATAATGGTGGTCTCTGCGGCAGATTCGCCGGGAGATCACTGTTAATAGGCGGCGGGAGAGGTGCCACCCCCCCTCCCGCCGCTTACCGGAGCCGTTGGTAGCAGCGGAGGCGATCGGGTCCTGCACATAGGAGGGCGGAAGCAACGTCAAAATGTCACTTTCGCCCATACGTCTTAAAGGAATATTTTTTTTCAATGTCATTTTTTTAAATGACATTTAAATTTTTTTATTGCATTTAAGTCCAAATATGAGATCTGAGGACTTTTTGACCCCAGATCTCATATTTAACCACTTCAGCCCCGGACCAATTGGCAGCCAAAGGACGAGGCCCCTTTTTGCGATTCGGCACTGCGTTGCTTTAACTGACAATTGCGCGGTCGTGCGACGTGGCTCCAAAACAAAATTGGCGTCCTTTTTTTCCCACAAATAGAGCTTTCTTTTGGTGGTATTTGATCGCCCCTGCGGTTTTTATTTTTTGCGCTATAAACAAAAATAGAGCGACAATTTTGAAAAAAAATGCAATATTTTTTGCTTTTTGCTATAATAAATATCCCCAAAAAATATATAAAAAAAACATTTTTTTTCCTCAGTTTAGGCCGATACGTATTCTACATATTTTTGGTAAAAAAAAAATCGTAAAAAGGGATTATTGATTGGTCTGCGCAAAAGTTATAGCGTTTACAAAATAGGGGATAGTTTTATAGCATTTTTATTAATATTTTTTTTTTTTTACTAGTAATGGCGGCGATCAGCGATTTTTATTGTGACTGCGACATTATGGCGGACTCATCAGACATTTTTGACACATTTTTGGGACCATTGTCATTTATACAGCAATTAATGCTATTTAAATGCATTGATTCCTGTATAAATGACAGTTGCAGTGAAAGAGTTAACCACTAGGGGGAGGGGAGGGTTATGGGCTCTGACGTGTGTGTGTGTTTTTTTTACATTAGGGGGCGGGGCTGACGTGTGACGTCATTGATCGGCTTTCCCGATGACCGGGAACAGCCAATCAATGACAGGCAGAGTAGGAAGCGTGGGGAGAGGTTTGTTTACACATACCTCTCCCAGTTCTTCAGCTCCGTAACCCGATTGCGGGACACCAGCGGCGAACGGGTCCGCTGGTCCCGCGGCCGGGGTCACGGAGCTCCCGACCGGGTCGCGAGCGCGTCGCGCTCCCGACCCACGGGCAGGCATTTAAAGGGCCACGTACAGGTACGTGGTTTTGCCTGCCCGTGCCATTCTGCTGACGTATATATGCAGTGGGCGGTCGGGAAGCGGTTAAGAGGACCCGTCATGCTTTTTTTCTATTACAAGGGATGTTTACACTCCTTGTAATAGGAATAAAAGTGATCCATTTTTTATTTAAATTTTTAATTAAGAGGCGAACGCATACGTGAGTAGTGCAGCATATGAAAATGGTAGTCAAACTACACATGTGAGGTATCGCCGCGATCAGTAGAGTGAGAACAATAATTCTAGCCATAGACCTCCTCTGTAACTCAAAAGATACAACCTGTAGATTTTTTTAAATGTCGGTTATGGAGATTTTTGAGGGTAAAAGTTTGACACCATTCCACGAGCGGGCGCAATTTTGAAGCATGACATGTTGGGTATCAATTTACTCGGCGTAACATTATCTTACACAATATAAAAGATTTGGGCTAATTTTACTGTTGTCTTATTTTTTTATCCAAAAAAAAGTGATATTTTTCCAAAAAAGTGCGCTTGAAAAAAAGTATTGCAATGACCGGCATTTTATTTTTTCCAGGTAATTTTCTAGCAAAAAAAATAATAATTTTTTAAACATGAAAAACAGAGTCTGAAAAACAGGCTTGGTCCTTAAGTGGTAAAGTGAACAAAAACTACAAAGTGCCCTTTATAAAATGGTCTACAGCAGTGGTTCCCAACCTCAATACTCAAGTACCCCCAAAAGGTCATGTTTTTGGAATATGCCTCACCCTAGCACAGGTGCTTTAAATCAATTGTCAATGGCTTGGTATTATAAGATCTATTTTATCTAAGAGAAAATCCCAAAACATGGCCTCCTGGGGGTACTTAGGGACTGAGGTTGGGAACCACTGCTCAAGAGACTTAAAGTTGCTACTGAAAAGAGCACTCAACACTGCCTAATTACAGATGCGACAGTTTTGGGATGTCTGTTTGCGTTATTAGCTCCATAAGAGTAACGGCACAGCAGAACGTTTCTTTATGAATGATTTGTATAGCGCTGCAAATACGAACTGAATCGCCTCAAGGCGCTTGTCTGCTCTTGTTGTCCTGCGATATTAGAAGAGGTGGGTCTTGAGTTTTTTCCTGAATGCCTGATGGTTTTCTTCCAAGCGGATGTTGTTTGGTAGAGAATTCCATAGCCGAGGTCCCTGTACTGCGAATCTTCGTTCTCCCTTCGATTTGTAGTGGGCTTTGGGGATGAGAAGGCGATTTTGTCTGTCGATCGAAGTCTGCGATTCGGTATGTATTTTTCTATTTTCTCACAAAGGTATTGTGGAGCATTTCCTTGTGTACATTTGTGGGTGAGGCAGAGGGTCTTGAATATGATCCTATCTTTTATCGTGAGCCAATGAAGGGACCTCAGGGATGGGGAGATGGATTCCCATGGTTTCTTTCCGGTGACTAATCTTGCTGCTGCGTTTTGGACGACTTGTAAGCGTGCAATCTGGTAATCCTATGTAGAGGGAGTTTGCGTAGTCGAGACACGAATTGATGATGGTTCCTACTACTACCGCTTTCTCCTTTTCTGGGATGAAGGGGATGAGTCTGCGAAGCATGCGGAGGAGATGATGGGATCCGCTGATTACTGCTCCTATTTGTGCATCCATGGTCATCTCTGAATCAAAGATTACTCCGAGGCTTTTGGCTTTGGTGCTTGGGAGGATGGTCTGTCCCAGGATGGTTGGTGGGATCCATGAGGTCTTCGTTTTTTTACTTCGGTTAGCGTTGAGGAGCAGTAGTTCTGTTTTGGACCCATTAAGTTTGAGGGAGCTAGTGGTCATCCAGTCATCAATGTGAGACATTTTCCTAGTTCCTGGTATTGGTCTTTTTGTCCGGTGATACGGAAGTACAGTTGAGTGTCGTCCGCGTATGAGTGGAAACATAGATCTGATTTGCTGATAATTTTGAAGAGTGGCCGGATGTAAATGTTGAAGAGTACTGGTGACAATGGTGATCCTTGAGGGACCCCATAAGAAATTGCCCGGGTTTCCAAAGTGAAGGCTCCTAGTTTCACTGTCTGAGACCGTTTTTCTTAAGAAGGAAGGGAACCATGGCAGATCTCCATCTGTGACTCCTGCCACTTCCTTGAGGCGGCTTAGAAGAATGTTGTGGTCCACTGTGCCGAATGCCGTGCTAAGATCCAGCAGTACCAGAAGACACTATTCTCCATCATCCGTGGCTTCTAGGGCGTCATCCCATATTTTCAGAAGTGCCGTTTCTGTGCCGTGTGTGTCCAGATGAAGTTGAAGCTGTTTTACTACTGCTTTCTCCATAATCTTGGAGATGGTGTTCAGGCTTGTTACCGGTGGGCGATTGTTTGGATCTTTGGGGTCGAGGTTGTTTTTTTTTTTAGCAGTGGTTTGACGATGCCTTGCTTGAGGGAAATAGGAACCAACCCTTCTTTGAATGACTGATTTACTAGGTGTGTAATAGAGGGGGCCAGAATGTCAGAGCATTCTTTCAAGAGCTTTGAAGGAATGATGTCGTTTGGCGATGTACTGTCTCGGAGGCTCTTGATGACATTTTTGGTTTCATCCGTGGTGATGGGGGTAAGCGAAAAATGTGGTGCTTGTGCGCTGTGCATGTAAAATTCCTTACCTGGGTTTGGTTGAGTAGAAATTGGTTGTTTTTTTTTTTTGTTGAATTATTTTCTGAATGTTGTCGATTTTGTTGATGAAAAAATCCGATAACTTGTTGCAGTATTCTTGGGTTTCGTTTTCTCGGGGCTCAAGGCAGGTGGGGTTCATAGTCTGGGCAACTAATTTGAACTGTTCACGTGGCCGGTTTAAGGCTTTTGAGAGGGTGTTTGAGACATGTTCTTTTTTCGCTGTGAAAATTGCTTTATGATATTTCTTGGTGAGTATTTTGTAGTTTGTGTGATTTTCCTTTGTAGTGTTTCTTCTCCAGGCTCTTTCTTTGTTAGAGGCGATTGCTGCATTGCCCTTGGAAAGCCAGCAGGTGCACTTATCATTACACACAACATAAAGAAGTGCTACAGGCCTCCGTATTAGGAACACATAAAAAAAAATAAGAAAAAATAATCACCCCAACACAATAAGTTTTATTTTAGTATTCCATTAACACATAAAAATAATCATGTATTCACCATGATACGATACATTATAATTCCACAATAAAACATTACCTCCTCAACACTGGTGAACAAAGTGGACTTCTGGGTTTTTGAGGCTGTGGGTAATACAGGCTGTACAGGCAATACAGGCTGCAGAGTTGGTTTAGTAGCGGCTGGCATTGGCTTACTTTCTGGTGCAGCACCAAACAAATCCTGAAACATTTCAGTTAGCAAAATTTATTACAATAAACATTATAAATAAAATAAATCAAATCAGCGCAAAAAAAAGTTTGTTAAACCCCTAAAAACGAATGCAGCTAGCACAAAAGATCATCACATAATTCAAATTGAATAATTTACACAAAAGGGTGCAGCGCATGAATTGATTATATACTAGTTAAAAGCAGTCCAATACGGTCCAGCAGAAAGATAGGACTACAGATCTCAGCAATCACCAAAGAAGATTCCGCGTGTTGGAGCACACTTCCGATAAAAAATGGTGACAAACCCTCCACCTCCAAAGCACTCGCTTTGCTCACCTCAAATGACCACTGAGCTAACAGATGGTCACCAAAGCAAGTCCCATTAGGAAAATATCCTCTAGAAACAGGCAGGAACACCAGTCGATTCCCCCAGGGTGTAAAGAGGTGAGAACAAAGATATATCTAAGTGCACATTGTTGGCCAGTTTAAAACTACTTTTTATTTAAACATGTGCTACTCGCAAACATCTGTTGTAAACACGCATATCTAGAATATCTGTAGTCCTCCCATCTTTCTGCTGGACCATATTGGACTATTTTAACTAGTATATAATTCATGCGCTGCACCCTTTTGTGTAAATTAAACAATTATTATAATTTTATTTTTTTTTTAATTCATAAATTGTCGGTAATTTTTGCATTTGTAATTGTTTTTATAAAAGGTAAACAAAATATATATTGCATTAGCAGCAACAGGAAAAACAAATCTTTCTTCGCCCATTTAATGATTTAGGGCTACTACAGTAATAATTTCTCTTGTTTTTTTTTTTTCTTGTATTAAAAGCAGTTTTCCGGTTTCCCGGAAGTGAGGACAGGATACCCGTCAAAAGACAGGTATCCGCTCCCCCCCGGAAAGGTGCCAAATGTGGCACCACAAATGAGCAGAAGTTCCACTTTAGGGTGGAACTCAGTTTTAAAGAGGAGCTCTAGCCTCCCCTCAAAAAAAATTAAAGTCAGCAGCTACAAATACTGTAGCTGCTAACTTTTAATATAAGGACACTTACCTGTCCAGGGATCCCGCAATGTCGGCACTGAGACAATTCTTCAATCGTCTGAGTGCAGGCTCCAGCATTTCACTAACCGGCAGTGAAGTGATCAAGTGGAGCTTCCCCTTTTGGGTGATGCTCCACTTTAATTATATTTTCAGTTTCACTCCATGACAGTTCTGAGAAAATCATAAATAAATAAAAATAACATTATTAAAAACTGGTCATAGGTAGCATCTGTGGCAATGTCCACAACAGAGACATTCACAATCTCTATGTGGCCTGGTGATTACTGTCACCGTGACTGAAAGTAAGGGAAGCTCCAAAATTTTGAGTTGTCATTAGAACAGGACTAGAGAAAATCTTGCAATTCTGTTACATTTATCTTCTGATGTGTCCATGGGACAGGAAGTGAAAAAATAATTCTCCTAAATGGGACACCCAAAAATCTTGACAGGGGTTTTAAACCCCCCCCCCCTTAAAAAAAAGTTAGCTTTTCTTATACTTTAAAGGCTGATGTGTGCACCCGAGTTTCACCCAGGCATGACAAAACAAATCCCCTGCATCAGGTGCTTTATGATCATTGAGTACTACGATAGCGTGACGTGTCATATCTGCAGTTTCCTTGATCTGTCTATGAAGGAATAATTGGATTTTCCTACATTCTTACCTGTAAAATCTATTTCTTGGAGTACGTCACGGAAAACAGAGCAGCCATAATAACTAACTGGGTTATACACCCCCTATAGGTGAATGGATACTGGCAAATCAAAAGACAAGAAGTTCCCCCCTATATAACCCCTCCCATACAGGAAGTACCTCAGTTTTGTAGCAATAAACTTTCCAGACAAGAGTGTGTGTCCTGTGATGTACTCCAAGAAATGGATTTTACAGGTAAGAATGTAGGAAAATACACATTTTCTTCATCGTACATCACGGGACACAGGGCAGCCATAATAACTAACTGGGATGTCCCAAAGGAATGCTTCTGAGGGGAGGGAGACCGATTACCACAACTGCCATTGGAGTAACAGGATCTAAATTGCAGCCTGGAGCACACTGCAGCCAATAGCCATATCCTTTTGTGCCCCAACATCCACCTGATAAAATCTAGCGAATGTATGCACAGAAGACCAAGTAGCTGCCTTGCAAGAGCCATTGATGCTTGATGAACTGCCCATGAAGCACTCTTCTGGTAGAGTCCGCCCTTACTTGAAAAGGTGGGCCTTACCCCTTAAACTATAAGTCTGAATAATAACCTGGTGAATCCATTGGGAGATAGTTAACTTAGATGCTGCAGGCCCATTTTTGGGCCCTTCTGGCAGCACAAACAGAGAATCTGTCTTCCGAATCTGAACAGACATCTTTAGATCGATTCAGATAGCTCGTACTACATCAAGAGAATGAAATAACTTTCCCTCCATAGATCGTGGCTTTGGGAAAAAGGCAGCGTGATATCCGGATTCAAATGAAAACTGGACACTACTTTAGGCAAAAATCCTGAGTGTGGTCGCAACACCACCTTATCCTGGTGCAGGATCAAATATGGTCCCTTACAAGAAAGAGCCTCAAATTCAGACACCCTTCTGGCCGAGGTTATTTCCACACAAAAAAAAAAAAAGCAGAGTTAGACTTACCGGTAATTCCTTTTCTGAGAGTCTTCCAGGACAGCCCATGAGACCTAGGGCTCCTCCTACCAGGACAGGAAACACGTTAACCCCCACCAGATAAAAGGGCAGTCTTCCAGGACAGCCCATGAGATGATGAGCCAAAACTTACCAGTCTATCGAGTTACAACTGCCTGAAGGACCTTACAACCAAACGCCTGCTTCTGAGCAGATAGAAGATCCAGGCAATAAGGTTTAATGAAGGTCAAAAAACTGGACCATGTGGCAGCCCTGCAAATTTGTTCCGGTGAGGCTCCAGCCCTCTCAGCCAAAGACGCAGACAAGGCTCTGAGTGCACAGTGACAAAAGGCGGAGGAACTTCCCTAATTTTGTAAGTTTCGGAAATAGCTTGCTTTAGCCATCTAGCCAAGGTGGCTTTAGATGTACTCTTTCCCTTGTGTGCTCCTTAAAAAAGAGGACAAACAAGGCGTCTGTTTTTCTAAGTGTTGGCGACCTCAAGGTAGATGAGAAGAATTCTTCTCACGCCTAAAAAACAAAAACAAAATGTTCTTTCTTGGTCGCCCTTTGGTTAACTACAAAAGATGGGCAGTACAAATGTCCTGGGATCTGTGGAATGTTCTGGCCACTTTAGGCAGAAATCCTGAATCAGTTTTCAAAACAACCCGATCCTCAAAAATTGTGAGGAAAGGCTCCCTCACTGATAGGGCCTGTTACTCACTTACCCTTCAAGCAGAGGTAATTGCCACAAGCCAAATCGTTTTTAAGGTAAGTAACTTAACTCAAAATATCCTCTAGGGGCTCAAAGGGGAATTCTACCAGAGTTTGAGGCACCAGGGACAGGTTGGACAACTTCTAACCACAACTGCCTGGACCTAGAAATTGGATTTGAATAATCTAGCTATAGTGGGATTTTCCGAGAGAAAATTGGAGAAAAACACTGATAGTTGCCGCCTGTACCGTTAAAGGTACTAACTGAAAGACCTTTGTCGACACCCTCTTGAAAAAATTCCAAAACTGAAGGCACATCATGAGTTAATCTTTGATTTTCAGATAACGAGTTAAATTTCTTCCAAACCTTGGAATATATGGCTCTAGTGACTAGTTTTCTGCAATTTACAAGGGTCTTGACTACTTTGTCAGAGAACCCCCTGGGTGCTTAATATCTTTTCTTCAGATACCAGGCCATCAAGCTTAAAGCAGAGTTCCACCCAAAAGCCACCCTTGCCCCCTGACATACCACATTTGGCATGTCATTTTTTACTTAGAGTGGGACTTCCTGTCCCACTTCATCCTTCCTGCTCTTGGCCGCCTAGGCGACTCCTCCCTCTCTGCAATCTTCTGGCGCACGTGACAGTCCCAGAAGATTGCCTGGCCCCTAGCAGAGCGCAGCACGACTCGCACATGCACAGTGCGTGCCCGGCCGCATCGCTGGACCATAGGACAGGTGAGTGTCTGTTTTATTAAAAAAGTCAGAAGCTACAAAAAGTGTAGCTGCTGACTTTTAATAAACAAACAAAAAAAACGTTTGGAACTCCGCTTTAAAAGGAAACCACCTGTAGGTGCGACACTGGACCCTGCGATAAGCATTCTCTCTTCTGAAGACTCAGTGGAGGCTCTGAGACCAGAGTCGGTAACAGGGAAAACCATGGGCTCTCGGGCCAGAAAGGGGCTATTAGGATAAGATCTGTTTCTTCTAGAAGAAACTTCTGGAATTAGCCTGATCGGCGGGAAGGCGTAACAAAGGCCGAATGGCTACGGATTCGCCAGAGCATCGATCCTCAATGAGGAGCTCTGGGTTCAGAGAAAAGAACTTCTCTGTATTGCGATTGTTCTTACCTGCGAACAGGTCCACTTCAGGACATCCCCATCTGTCGGTGAGACCCGCAAAGATTTCGGGATGAAGGAACCAATTGTCTCGAAATACTAGGTAGCGGATAAGATAATCTCCCAGACAGTTTTGTGTCCCCTTCAGGTGCACTGCTGTAATTGAGGCTAGATTCCCTTCTGCCAATGATAAAATATCCTTGGCGATAGATTGAAGTATCCGACTCCTCGTACCTCCCTGTTTGTTGAGGTACGCAACCATAGTGATATTGTCAAATAGAATCTGGAGATTGTGACCCCTGATTTCTGTCTGAAATGCCTGCAAGGCTCTCTGATTCGATGAAGCTTTTGCTTCCCTTGAGGACCATTCTCCCTGTGCCATTGTGTTGCAGAGGTGGGCTCCCCATCCCCAGGAACTCGCATCCGTTGTGATCCTTTGGGATATAGGAATGGACCGTGGTAGACCTCTTGTTAGGTGCAGGTATGTCCTCCACCACAAGCTTCTTTTTACCAGGGAACTTGCGTCTCCGTCCCAGTTCCTTAGTAGAAATAGCTGTAATGAGCGTTGATGAAACCTTGTCCATGGCACTGCGGGAAAGCAAGAAGTCATCAGACCCACTGCTCTTGAAACCTCTCTCAGCAAGAACGACTGATTGGTCTGTAAGGCGGACATTGTTTGCATAATTTTTTAGACCTTTTCCTAAGGGAGAAAAATATGTTTTGGTCTACTGGGCAAAATTCGTACCCCAGATATGTCCTTTTCTGGGCCGGAATTAACCACTTTCCATCCAGGCCAATTCTGACATTTCTCTCCTACGTGTAAAATTCATCAATTTTTTGCTAGAAAATTACATAGAACACCCAAACATTATATATATATATATATTTTTTTTTTTTTTTTAGCAAAAGACCTTCATGAATATAATGGCGGTCGTTGCTTTTTATCACGCATGGTATTTGCGCATCAATTTTTCGAATACGTTTAAAAAAAAAAAAAAAAACACACAACAGTTTCATGCTTAAAAAAAATAAAAAACACACATTAAAGTTATTCCAATTTTCTTGCATAATGTGAAAGGTAAAGTTACGCCGAGTAAATAGATACCCAACATGTCATGTTATTGTTAATTTTACTTTTCTTTTTTAGTTTGACACTTAAAAGAAAAAAAAAAAAAATATAAAACATTTTGATCACTTTTATTCCTACTACAAGGAATGTAAACATCCCTTGCAATAGGAATATGGCATGATCGCTTTACAGTGTGAAATGGGGTCAATAAGACCCCACATCTCGCATCTAGGCTGGGAATAAAAATAAATAAAAACTATCTCGGCTTCCCAGCCGAGGCGGCGACATTTATTTGAATGCAGAGGCCAGGCATGACGTCATAACATCGCGCCTGGCCTCCGAACGATCATAGAGACTCCCTGGACCATCTGGTCTGCCGGAAATCTCTATGGTCACCATCTGGGGGTGGCAGATCCGTTCTCCGATTAACCGATGGAAGCGGTGAGTCGGTAGAAGCACTGGAGGGCAGCGGGAGTGTCCCCTCTCGCTGCCCGTAAGAATGATCAAGCGGCGGAACAGCCACTATGATCATTCTTATGGTGTAGGGAATCGCCGGCTGAAAAAGCAGATATCTGAATGATGCCTGTAGCTGCAGGCATCATTCAGATATACCCACTCAAAGTCCAGGATGTCCTGGGACGTACCTTGGGCGGGAAGTGGTTAGAGAAAGACTTCTCTTTGTTTATTAACCAGCCTAGAGATTGAAGGAAGTCCTGTACATTTTGGAGATCCGCTAATAAAAACTTTTGGTATGACTCGCCACCACTAGGAGGTCGTCCAGGTAAGGGATAATAGTTATCGCCTTTAACCTTAGTGGAGCCAGCGCCTCCCCCAACACCTTTCTAAAAATGTGTGGGGCTGAAGACAGACCGAATGGGAGGGCTTGAAATTGAAAGTGCCGAATCTATGTTCCCATCTTGAACAATAGTCTCAGGAATCTTTGGAAGGCTGGATGGATAGGGATGTGCAGATAGGCATCCCTCAAATCCAAAGTGGCCATGAAGCAGTTTTGGTAAAGCAGGTTCTTGATTGAGAACATACGAAAGTGCTTGTACCTGATCGAATGGTTTAGAGACCGGAGGTTCAGGTAAGCCGATATTTTCCTGACAGCTTTCTGATGACAAAAATATATGGGAATAAAATCTCTTGCCCTGATCCGACCGGGGAACCAGGATGAGGGCCTTTTGATCTAACAAGTCTCCAATTTGGAGAACCAGGGCCCTTGCTTTTACCTGATCTTGGGGAGGGAAGGTGACCAACAATCGCTCTGGTGGCTGGCAAGAAAATTCCAGCCTGTACCCATTGGTCACTAGGTCCAGGATGAATGGACTTGAGGTGACTGCTGCCCACTGTGGGAGAAAAGCCCCCAATCTTCCTCCCACTGGGAGACACGAGTCACACTGCCTTGGCGGTTTGTTGAGGAGGGTTAAACAAGAGGTCCCCTCTACCTCTGCCCTTGTGCCCTGTACAATGTTTTTTGGGCCCATTGTCCCTTTCTATAGGACCTTGCTGCCTACTTTGGCCACCTAAAAAAAAAAAAAAAAAAACAAACACTTTATGGCTTTATTCTCTGGAAAGGCCTTTTTTTCTAACGGCCGTGCGCTCCAGCGCCTCTTGCAGACCTGGGCCAAAAAGATGATCGCCTGTTAAGGGAAGACCACATAGGCTTCTTCTGGCCTAATTCACAAAGGCCGAGGCCCTAGCTGTCATTCTTACCGACTCTGCGGAAGAATCAGCCAAAAACCCCACTGAACGAAAGAGGAGAGGGAAAGATTTCAGAATCTGTTCTCTAGAGGTACCTGCCAACAAGTGTGTTTGTATTTGTGTCAACCATACTTCAAAATTTCTGAATACACAAGTGGAGGCCAGAGCTGGTTTAAGATTCCCAATGGCTGAGTCTCGGATCCCGACGGCGGCACACTTGCGCCCCTTGCTGCTGTGCCCCCACTCCTCTTCCCGGGAGGACATTGCTCTAGGCAACAAACGCTGGAGGTACCAATACCACCTGTGCACTCAATCCACCCACAAGCTGTAATCAGCTATTGGCAGGACACAGTTAGTTACCCCTGTACCGACCCTGTCAGTGTCTGATCCATCCACCCACAGTGACTCCCGTGCCCAGCTGGAGCTGCTCCGTGTCCCTATCAGCTTGTTTGTAGGTGTCTACGCGGGTGAGACCTATTGCGCGGGCAGGGAAATCCATCCTTGCTGCCCGCCAGGCTATTCAGGGAGACCGGAAGTCTCCAAGGAGGAGAATATACATGCACCATAGCGGGCTCCGTGACATCACTGCCCTCTAGTGGAGAGATCCAATATGGCACCCAGTTCTAATAACTATGTTGCTGTGTCTTCCCCCCCCCCCCCTTCAGGTAATAGTGCACGTCTTTCAAGCAATCACTTACCAATCCTGCCGCAGGACTCTGCTTATAGCCAGACTCAAATCTTCACCCATCACAACGGTCTCCTATGGACCTTCAAGGACTGGGTCCCCCTATAATCTGTAGAGCACCCTGCCTGGATCTCCTTTGGAGTTTTTCTTACCAAGGGTCCGGATCCCAGGGTCCAGCGCCCCAAATGGTAACTTTACAGGCAACACCTCGTAATGTTCCATCTAATTGAGGCACGGGTACCATCCACCTTCGTGTTCCACCATCCGGATGGATCCGATCATATAGTCCCTTAAATCCTTACGGATCTTTGTCTGGGACTTAATGTTAAAACACAAAGAGCTTCTCCAACCATGACTCATGACACTGGTGAAAAAAAACTGAGGTACTTCCTGTATGGGAGGGGTTATATAGGGGGGAAACTTCCTGTCTTGATTTGCCAGTGTCCATTCCCCTATATGTGGCCTATAACCCAGTTAGTCATTATGGCTGCTCTGTGTCCCATGATGTACGATAAAGAAATAATAATGATGCTCTGAAGGTTGAAGCTATATGGACTTCTATTTTATAATGCTAGATATGACAGATCCTATACACTGGCTTCAGCCTTTTGTTTATCAGCCCCTGTGTACCCTGAGGACTGCTGCCCATAGGGTTCAATAAAACCAACAGGAAGCTTTAGACAGCATTGCAGTGCCTGTAAAAACAACAAAAGAGGTTCAGGCACACAGCAAGCATCCCTTTTCATAACACCAATGGGCTACTGTTGATATACCATTATTGGGTATGACTGAATGGTATTGTAAAAACATTTTTAGAAATTAAAAAGCTTACTTCATCTTCATCATCAAAGAGAGACAAGGCTTTACTGGTCTTGCTTGCTGGTGCCGCTGATGTTGCTGCTTTAGGCTTGCTGCCAGTTTGACTTGGTAAAAATAAATCTGACTGGTAAGACAGAAATGGTGGTTAGATAGAACACTGTAAAGACAAATAGGGGCAGAAATAACAGGGAGAGATGACAGGGAAACTGAAGAATGGATTTTCCCCAATTATTAAAAATATCTAGCTGAAAACTCAGGCATGTATTTACTATTACAGTGAGCCCTCAAACATGACCTATTCCACAAGGTACATAAAAAAAAACACTTTGATTTTTCTTTACCTGTCTGATATAAAAACACCTTCTAGTTAAAGTGGAACTTTAGTCTAAAAGTTAAGTTTTGATAGATCACATCAGGCTGGCCCCCTTTTCAGGTATAGCTTTGTAAAACAAAAATAAGTGTCTATACTGTTTAAAATCCAGTAAAGCACAGTCTCACCCTGCTCTGCACATGTCTTGACATGTTAAAAAATACATAACTGCTCTGAAATATTACCACAATATAATACCGCGATATACCGGGACCGCAATAACTGAACCGCAATATAGCGGGGGTTTACTGTATACTGTTTAAAATCCAGTAAAGCACAGTCTCACCCTGCTCTGCACATGTTTACTTGCTCTGGCGCTGTGCCTAAAATCAGAGCCACTAGAGACCGATCATCTGACAGCTTTGAAAGTTACTGTTGCTGAAGGTAGAAGAAAGCAACAGGAATGACACAGATTGGCGACAGGACAAACTCTGCTGCCAAGAAGACCCAAAAGATTTAAAAACTTACAAGGATAGTGTATTATCTCATCTCCCTGATATTCTCTCCCTTCTCCATGGAGGGGCAGCCTGTGAACTTCAGCACTGTAAAGCTTCTGTCAGCCTTCCTCTCTAACTTCGCCAAGACATGCAGTTAAGGTTGAAAATGTACACATTTTACTTAAAGAATGTGGCATATCGTTTTTAAAACCAAGGCAAGGGGGAGAGTTTCCAATAGGAAAGTGAGTGCATTGGGCTTCAACAAAATGGTGGGCAATTTACAACACACACTTGTTTTAGTAGCATCATTGTTAATGTGGAATGCAAGTTCTTTTGTTAAAGAACATTAATTGTTATCAAACTGTTATGGGCAAAGGTCCTCTTCAAAGTAGATTTAAAAACTCTAACCAGATTAAATAACTTTTTTTTCAAATCTTTACCTGCATCTCCTCCAGCCACTTAAGGTCTACATGCACTCTCTCCAAAGTTGACTAAACATCATTGTTCTGGACCAGTTTAATGATAGTTCACAACAGTGGACTGTGCCAATACAATGTGAGTTGGCACAGTCATTTGTAGTCTCATTTGGATGCATGCGACAGGGTGACAATGCAGAAGTTCACTGGGGAGACAGATCCACCCCATAAAGGAAGTCCTTTCATGGCAGAATCACCATGAATTCTTATAATGAAAGCTGCAGATTTAAAAGGATTAAAAGCAACCTTTGGCTTGACATTAACATGTTAAAGCTTATCTCAGATTTTAGAGCATGGGTTAAGATCAGCTTTAAAAATTACATTTTTCCTACAACTTACCTGTAAAATCCTTTTCTAGGAGTACCTCACGGGACACAGAGCAGCCATAAGAATTACTATGTGGGTTATATGCCACCTATAGGTAAGTGGACACTGGCAGATCAATCAAACAGGAAGTCCTCCCCTATATAACCCCTCCTACACAGGAAGTACCTCAGGTTTTGTAACAAAGCAATGAATAGCCCAAAAAAGAGGGGATGGACCTCTGTGTCCCGTGATGTACTCTAAGAAAATGATTTTACAGGTAAGCTGTAGGAAAAATCTTTTTTTTAAATTTTCTTCATCTTACATCACGGGGGCCCAGAGCAGCCATAGCAATACCAAACGCCACACTGGCTCAGATGCACCTGACACCACTGTCCATCGGGAGATGTGGACACCACCAGATCACTGAACCCAAGACCGATGCACGTGCCTCCCCAGCTGCCTCTTTTCTGCAACCATTTAACTGGTATAACAGGTAAATAATGTAGCAACTATATTAGCCATGCTAATAAACCGTCCTCCAAGGATGCAGCCTAAAACAACGTTGGTTACCGCTATTCAACCCCTTAGGTATGCAGGTACCCAGGTATACGGTTATGTAGGTACCTAGGTATGAAAACATGCAGGTATACAAGTATGCTTGCCGTTCATGCATTTATATATGCAGTTCAAGGCAAATAAGCACATATGTATGTATCCAAGGGCAAATAAGAACATATGTATGCAGTTTATTGAAACTAAGCACATATGTATGCAATTTATTGCAACTAAGCACATATGTATGCAGTTCAAACTAAGCATATACGTATGCAGTACAAATAAAAACATGCCAGCATATGTTTAAGCAATATGCATTTATGGAAGCATGAGTTTATTGAAGAATGCGTGTATGTGCTTATGCAAATATGCGTTTAAGCAAAACAAAAAAGCGCATGTCTATGCAAAACACACAATTATGCAACAGGTGCCCATGGAAACATGCATTCACGCAATAAGCAAGCATGCGTTTATTAAACTTGTTAATGCAACATATATTACACAACACGTATCTATGCAAACGTGTCCATGCAATGTTTTTATGCAAACATACGTTTACGCAACATGTATCTATGCAAACGTGTCCATGTATACATGTGTTTACGCAAATGTGTATATATGCCAACATGCGTCTATGCAAACATGTACATCTATTAGGGGTGCAACGGATCGTCACCGATCCGTGATCCGAACGGGTCAACCTGTTCGGATCAGCACACCACGCGATCCGCAGAGTGCTCCGCTGCCTCGGCCATAGGAAAGGCCGTGGGGCTTCAACCTAGCTCCGGAGCGGCGGCCATCTTGGTACCCCCGGTGGTGTCTAGACTGGCCAGCAGCTGAATGTCGCCTCATTGACACGCCTCTTTATACTGCATCCCCACAGAGCTCTCAGCATCTCTAATGGTCGCCCCGCCCCCTTACAGGAGCGCCCCCGCCCCCTTACAAGAGCGCCCCCGCCCCCCTCATTGGTCATGTTTAGTTTATCAAATAAAATCGCTCTGAATAATATGTGAATAACACAGTGACATGGGGATTGTCTACATGTGTAAATGCCCGCCCCTCTCTCCCTACGTCATCTACCTAAAATCTCCACCCCCTCTTATCGGTCATACCCGTGACTGGAGGAAAACATGAAAGTGGGCGTGACAGAACTGTCGAATCGCACATGGAGCCTCCCGCTCAGCTACGCAGTTTTGAAATCCCACTCTCGCCGCACGCTCGAACCTGATTGCCTGCCTCTCTGTCCGGCCCCCTGATTTGGCTCCGCCCTCTTCCAACCATGCTGTCTCAGTAGTAGGCATGGCATGTGTATCTTTGCTTGACAGCCTCTGTGCCCCCGGCTCCTCCCCCACTTTCTAGTCAGTGCCCGAATCACAGGAGCGGACTCACCATTTGGAGAATGGGGGGGGGGGGGGGTCTGTACTAATGGAGGGTGTGCTTTGTCCTGGGGGGAGGAGTCTGTACTAATGAAGGGGGGTGCTTTGTCCTGGGGGAAGTGTCTGTACTAATGGAGGGGGTTATTTGTCCTGGGGGCAGGGGTCTGTACTAATGGAGGGGGTGCTTTGTCCTGGGGGAGGGGTCTGTACTAATGGAGGGTGTGCTTTGTCCTGGGGGAGGAGTCTGTACTAATGGAGGGGGTGCTTTGTCCTGGGGGAGGGTCTGTACTAATGGAGGGGTCTGTACTAATGGAGGGGGGTGCTTTGTACTAATGGAGGGGGGTGCTTGGTCCTGGGGGGAGGGGTCTGTACTAATGGAGGGGTGCGCTTTGTCCTGGGGAGATGGGTCTGTACTAATGGAGGGGGTGCTTTGTCCTGGGGGGGAGGGGTCTGTACTAATGGAGGGGTGCTTTGTCCTGGGGAGAGGGGTCTGTTCTAATGAAGGGGGTGCTTTGTCCTGGGGGAGGGGGTCTGTACTAATGGAGGGGGGTGCTTTGTACTAATGGAGGGGGGTGCTTTGTCCCGGGGGGGGGGGGGTCTGTACTAATGGAGGGGGGTGCTTTGTCCTGGGGAAGAGGGGTCTGTACTAATGGAGGGGTGCGCTTTGTCCTGGGGAGAGGGGTCTGTTCTAATGAAGGGGGTGCTTTGTCCTGGGGGGGGGGGGTCTGTACTAATGGAGGGGGGTGCTTTGTCCTGGGGAGATGGGTCTGTACTAATGGAGGGGTGCTTTGTCCTGGGGGGAGGGGTCTGTACGAATGGAGGGGGTGCTTTGTCCTGGGGAGAGGGGTCTGTTCTAATGAAGGGGGTGCTTTGTCCTGGGGGGAGGGGTCTGTACTAATGGAGGGGGGTGCTTTGTACTAATGGAGGGGGGTGCTTTGTCCCGGGGGGGGGGGGGGGTCTGTACTAATGGAGGGGGGTGCTTTGTCCTGGGGAAGAGGGGTCTGTACTAATGGAGGGGTGCGCTTTGTCCTGGGGAGAGGGGTCTGTTCTAATGAAGGGGGTGCTTTGTCCTGGGGGGGGAGGGGTCTGTACGAATGGAGGGGGGTGCTTTGTCCTGGGGAGAGGGGTCTGTTCTAATGAAGGGGGTGCTTTGTCCTGGGGGAGGGGTCTGTACTAATGGGGGGCGCTTTGTCCTGGGGAAGAGGGGTCTGTACTAATGGAGGGGTGCTTTATCCTGGGGGAGGTGTCTGTACTAATGGAGGGGGTTATTTGTCCTGGGGGGAGGGGTCTGTACTAATGGAGGGGGGCGCTTTGTCCTGGGGAGAGGGGTCTGTTCTAATGAAGGGGGTGCTTTGTCCTGGGGGGAGGGGTCTGTACTAATGGAGGGGGGTGCTTTGTCCTGGGGAGAGGGGACTGTTCTAATGAAGGGGGTGCTTTGTCCTGGGGGGAGGGGTCTGTACTAATGGGGGGCGCTTTGTCCTGGGGAGAGGGGTCTGTACTAATTAGGGGTGCTTTCTTGTTAAGAAAAAATTAGGGGTGCAACGGATCGTCACCGACTGCGTGATCCGAACGGGTCAACCTGTTCATTTCAGCACACCCCGCGATCCACGGAGTGCTCTGCTGCCTCGCCATAGTAAAGGCCACAGCTTCGGATTAGCTCCGGAGCGGCGGCCATCTTGGTACACCCGGTGGCGGCCGCTGTCTCGTCAGGAAGTGACGTTTCGTCGCCGCCATCTTGCTCCACCCCACACTCCTGCACAGTAATGATAGAGTGAGAAGGGGGCAAGCGGACATCTTGATACACCCACCAGAGTTTTAGATTTCACAGTTATTTTCAACACAAAAACGGAGCTTATATGCTTAAATACAGTATTTGTAAATCCGACGGACTGTTTAGATGTTAAATTTTAAAAGTAGCGGCAAACCTGCTGACCTTACATGGTTGCTAATGTGACAGAACACCTCTGATTTTCACATTTAACTAAATGTTAAATGTGAAAATCAGAGGTGTTCTGTAGCACCCTGCAGGAAAGCACCTTGGTCAGAACAAACACTGCACAGAGTTCCATTACACAGGGTCCAGTGCCGTAAGTCTGCATTACAGGACTCTTCTCTCCTAATCAACGAGACTCGGGTACCATCCATTTTGTCTGGCAGCTTTTTCTATTCGATTGAAGTCCATGATTCTTAATAGAACCGCCCAGACCACCAAGTATGCTCCAAGAGCATATGTATCACATCAGTGTCCACCACCTTACAGGCACTGGCGAAAGAAACGGAGGTACTACCTGTGTAGGAGGAGTTATACAGGGGATGACTTCCTGTTTGATTGATCTGCCAGTGTCCATTTGCCTATAGTTCTCACCATCTGCTCCGCCTGCTACGCAGACTCCTCCCCTTCATTCCAAAAGAGGACAAAGCAGTGGTAGTTGGAACGATCATCAATTCTCGACTCGACTATGCTAACTCCCTCTACATAGGGTTACCCCAATATCAACTTGCGCGCTTACAACTTATCCAAAACACAGCGGCAAGGCTGATAACAGGAAAAAAAACCTGGGAATCCATCTCCCCTTCCCTGAGGAACCTACATTGGCTAAATGTAAGGAGTCGGGTCGCATTCAAGACCCTCTGCCTCACCCACAAATGCGCACATGGAAACGCCCCGCAATACCTTCGCGAGAAAATAAAACACTACATACCGAATCGCAGTCTTCGATCGGCTAATCAAAATCTTCTCCTCATTCCCAAATCCCGCTACAAATCAAAGGGGGAACGGAGATTCGCTGTCCAAGGTCCACGGCTATGGAACGCTCTACCAACCGACATTCGCATGGAAGAAAACCATCAGGCCTTCAGGAAGAAACTCAAGACCCACCTCTTCTAGAAGCTTGTCAATACAGCGCCTTGAGGCGATTCAGTTCGCATTGTAGCGCTATACAAGTTATTCATTCATTCATTCATTATAGTTGGCGTATAACCCACATAGTAATTATTATGGCTGCTCTGTGTCCCTTGATGTATGATACAGAAAGAGTTAATACACGTTTAGGAATAGATCACTGTGTTTCATATAAAGAGGGGTCATTAAAAAAGTATTTTGTGGAGTGAGTCATGTTGGGTCTGGAACTGCAAAGTGCAGTGAACTTTATGGTTCAATACACATAGTTTCCACAAATTTTTGACTAACTACGGACTGCAGTGTTTATCTGCAAGGATGGTCATTTTGTTATGTTGTTCTGCCCAGGAGACCTTCTAAATATTGTCCTGGCTATGTTTTTCATTTAAAAATACCTCTGAATCATCCTCATCAGAGAACAGACCCTTGGCCAGCCTTTTGTTTGAAGGTTCAGGTGGTTGAGGTTTTTCTGCAGGCATCTGTATATTCTGGAACCAAACAAAAATATATAAATGCAAGGGACTTCAGGCCACTGAAGCAACGCCAAGTATTGCAGACTTAAAACGTTTGTTAACCCCCCCCACCCCAAAAAAAAGATTCTATTCCCTTAAAGCATGTTATACAGGACAGCGCTTGTGCTGTGTCATTTGACCCCCTGTATACCCTAAAAAACCTGGCTGATCCTGCCTGGCTATGCCCTCCCCTCTGCAAGCAGATTACGATAATCATGGCTGCTGAGCCTCGACATCGAGGTCCGTTTGCGTGATTCCGTCATCTGCAGCCTGCTATCTGCAGCTCTCCTGTGTCTGTATCTTGTCTGTCTCCTGTGCCCTCCTCCCCTCCCTGTACCAGTACCCCAGCTCCTGCTGTCAAATCTGCTACTAAATGCTGCCATCCTCTCTGTACTATTATAAGAAGTTTCTCTGTGCCTGTGTTCTGTAAAAAATCTGCCCGATTGTACCTGTATGAGCTCTGCTCCTGCCGCTCAGCTGACGTGTGGCGCTCCCTCTCTCTCCTCTCTGTCCGCCTGACGTCAGCAGGGGGCTCGGCTCTGCCCACTGCAGCTGTGAGCCGGAGAGACAAGGGAGGGGAATCAGCTGAGCGCCGGGAGAGGAGCGCATAGGAGGTACAAATCGGGCAGATTTTTTTTACAGAACACAGGCAAACTTCTTATAATGATACAGAGAGGATGGCAGCATTTAGTAGAAGTGGGTTAACAACCACTTTAAGCTTTAATAAGTAAATAATAACAATGACATATACTGTACAGAATTTCAAAATGATTTTAGATAAAGAATTTGGAATTACAAAAGGTTCAAATACAAAGTTCACTATGCAGATTAAACAGTTTTGTTCAGTGTAGTGAATGGAAGTATGTGGGAAAGATGCCATATGATTCTACATAATACAATTTGCAAATAAACTGAGTTGTAGCATTTTGACAGCTCAGTGGAAATATTTTGCCACCACATTTTACAGTAAGTCCCTACTAACGAATGCACTGATCAGTTCCCATCAGAACACAACAGCCCAGTGGGGGAGATCGTTGCAGCAACATTGCTTGCAGTGTTGGTGCGGCAATGTCAGTTTGTCTTCATTCAGCCCGCTGGGTTGAACAAAAAAGTGCAAACACCATCTTTGAAAGTTTGTATGTAGGGACTTACTGTATAGCAGAAAAGAAACACCCATAACGTATACAATAGATGCCATTAAATTGTTGCATAACTGATATTAGGAGACAATATAAAATCATCAGCATTCACACCTTTTTGTCCAGGTCTGCAGCAACTTTATTTTTGGGAACTGTTGCAGGAGGCATAGAAAGGTGGTCATTAAATAAGTCATCATCATCTGCAAATAAATCAGCAGCTGATTTGTCTTTAGCTGAAAGGAAAAAAGTGCATGTTTAGGATGTTAAAGAGCACCTGTAGTGGTATGGTATTGGATGTTCTGGAAGTCAACGACACACTTACAAGTTGGAATTGTCCAATTTAACCACTTAAAAAACAGACTTTCCGTTTACAAGTTTAAAATCAGCATTTTTTGCTCGAAAATTACATATAACCCCCAAAGAGGAAAAAAATAAAATAAAAATAAAAATAATATATTTTTTTTTTTTTTTTTTAGCAAAGACCCCAGAAAATAAAATGGCAATCGTTGCAATTTTTTATGTCACATGGTATTTGACGCAGCAGTTTTTCAAACGCAATTGTTCGTGAATTTAGCCATTTGGCTAAGGATGCGCTTTGTCGAGTGCCCGGTAAACATTAGATGGAAGCTGAATATTAGGCAAAAAAGGTTGACTTTTTCACCAATCTTGCACAAGCATGTATGTACTGTGAAGAGCAATGCCAGTGCCAACTATTGCAAAGAGGAGACCATTGGTTGCTTGGATGAAAGATTTCAAACTATACCTATGAAAACCATCACACATCAAATTTATATGTTGCCCCCTTAGAGACCTATAAAGAGCCATCTTTAATACAGTTAGGAATAGAACAGCATTTTGGGCAAAAGCAAGGAAACTCATTTTAGAGGAAGCTTTGTATAGTTTTGCATTTTGCCATCAACAGTACAATAAACATGGAACAAATAAGGCGATATTTACACAGCACAACATCTACCACCAATAATGTAAATTAACTGTAAACTATTATGTGGAAACAAAAGTAAAGCAGAGTATTGTTTAAAGTGTTTGTTACCCCGACACTTCATATTCCTGATATGTGCTTGCTATACCATGTACTTGTATGAGAAAGTATCCTGTTCTCTTTGTATTGCTTCCTTTGTGTGAGATCCCTGGAGTTCCTGCCAATCACTCTGCCTTCCTATTAAAAACTGATCACACTAAGCAGGAGAGCACACCTTGGTCAGTTTTTCTAGCTATGCTGGGAACTCAGTGTATTCTCCTCCCATGATAAGACTTGCCCTGACATGCCCCGGCTGCACAGCCATTTACTGGGAAGCTCTGTGTACTGTCGCTTCTTCTCCCCAGCTCTAATGCAGCTGAGAAAAGGAGGGAGGGTGATCACCTAAAAAAGGAAGATATCATTTTTTTTATATCTATACAAAAAAGTTTTCCCTTTCATTCCTATTTTAAACGGAATGGGTTGTTTTACAAGGGGATTGTTTACAAATCACTTTCATTTTACCTGTAGGTTGGGGTGGAGCTGATCCAAACATTACATCATCATCATCAAACAGACTTGTGTTTGTCACAGGCTTTGGAGCAACCTCTGTAGGTGTAGCAGTCTTTTTTTTATCTTTGTCTACCAAGATGGTGGAGTTTATCACATTCTCTCCCCCTGCAGAAAACAATATACTTACATTATGCTAAACAATGGTAAAATAGTGCTGCTAACATGGCATTCATAGACAGCTCAACATTTGCAAGCAATGTGACTAATTTAAACACAGCATAAGCGCAAGTCCTTTGTGAGCTCCAATTCACAACTTCACGCTAGCCCCACTCATATTTGAAAGAGCTGGGCCAAGTATGAAACACCAGTGCTGTTGTGCAGGCAGTTAAGTGAAGTGCTTGCTTTCCCCTAAGGCTAACTTTCACACTGGGGCGGGGCGTTAGCAGTAAAGCGCCGCTAATTTGCAAGCGCTTCGGCAGCAGTAGCCATTAATTTCAATGGCAGGGGTGGTGGAGGAGTGGTGTGTACATTGCTCCCGCACCGCCCAAAAGATGCTGCCTACAGGACTTTTCCTAATGTCCTGCAAGCGCACCGATCCAGTGTAAAAGCACTCGGGCTCTTACACTGTGGCTGCAGGGGAGGCGTTTTTCAGGCACTTTACAGGTGTCATTTTTAGTCCTTTAGCGCCTGAAAAACGCCTTGGTGTGAAAGTAGCCTAAATGGACAAAGCAACAAGTTTGAGTTCCGTTTTAAACCTTTGTGGTTCCCAAGTTGAGTAGTGAGGGAAAAAAAAAGTATTTTATTCCCTGTGGATTTTGCACATTTACCCACTGACAAAGAAATGATCAGTCTATAATTTTAATGGTAGGTTTATTTTAGTCAAAACAACAAACAAAAATATCCAGAAAACCGCATTTCAAAAAAGTTATAAATTGACGTGCATATTATTGAGTGAAATAAGTATTTCATCATCTATCAATCACCAAGATTTTTGGCTCCCAGGTGTCTTCTATACAGGTAATGAGCTGAGATTAGAAGCACTCTTAAAGGAGTGCTCCCAATCTCAGCTTGTTACCAGTATAAAAGAACCTGTCCACAGAAGCAAATCAGAGTCTAAACTCTCCACCATGGCCAAGACCAAAGAGCTGTCAAAGGATGTCAGGGACAAGAGACTGTAGACCTAAGCAAGGCTGGAATGGGCTACAAGACCAATCGCCAAGCAGCTTGGCGAGAGGGTGACAACAGTTGGTGCGATTATTCATAAGTGAAAGAAACACAAAAAAACTGTCAATATCCCTCGGTCTGGGACTCCCCCATGCAAGATCTCACCTCATGGAGTTTCAATGATCATGAGAACTGTGAGGAATCAGCCCAGAACTACACAGGGGAATCTTGTCAATGATCTCAAGGCAGCTGGGACCATAGTCACCAAGAAAACAATTGGTAACACTACGCTGTGAAGGACTGAAATCCTGCAGTTCCCGCAAGGTCCCCCTGCTCATGAAAGCACATGTACAGGCTCATCTGAAGTTTGCCAGTGAACATCTGAATTATTCAGAGGAGAACTGGGTGAAAGTGTTGTAGACAGAGGAGCCCAAAATCAAGATCTTTGGCATAAACTTGCTGTGTTTGGAGGAGGAGGAATGCCGCCTATGACCCCAAGAAAACCATTCCCACTGTCAAACATGGGAGGTGGAAACATAATGCTTGGGGGGGGTTTCTGCTCAGGGGACAGGACAACTTCACTGCATCAAAGGGAACAATGGACTGGGCAATGTACCATCAAAACCTGGGTGAAAACCTCCTTCCCTTAGCCAGGGCATTGAAAATGGGTTGTGGATGGGTAGTCCAGCATGACAATGACCCAAGATGTACCATCAAAACCTGGGTGAAAACCTCCTTCCCTTAGCCAGGGCATTGAAAATGGGTTGTGGATGGGTAGTCCAGCATGACAATGACCCAAAATACACAGCCAAGTCAACAAAGGAGTGTCTCAAGCACAATAAGGTCCTGGAGAGGCCTAGCCAGTCTCCAGACCTTATTCCCATTGAAATATGTGGAGGGAGCTGAAGGTTCGAGTTAACAAACGTCAGCCTCAAAACCTTAACGAATTTGAGAGAATCTAAGAGGAGTGGGACAAAATCCCTCCTGAGATGTGTGCAAACCTGGTGGCCAACTACAAGAAATGTCTGACCCGATTGCCAACAAGGGTTTTGCCACCAAGTACCAAGTCATGTTTTGCGAAGTGGTCAAATACTTATTTCACTCTGTCTCTTACTGTTAAAATAAACCTACCATTAAAATCATAGACTGATTGTTTCTTTGTCAGTGGGCAAACATACAAAATCAGCAGGGGATCAAATACTTTTTTCCCCCTTCACTGTACATCATTTCATCTGATGCAAATGAAAGGATAAGTTCACCCTTTGGAACAGGTTACATGCTCCAGCCATATTTAGGGTGGAACATGTAACACGTTTCAGCTCCTGCTGCCAATTATGTTAATCTCCCTCACTCTGACAGCAGGTGAGGGGATATTCTCCCCCATCCGCTGTCACTTTTTGAAAAGAATGCGTCTGTGTGGGGAACCACCCACATGGCCAGGTCATTCATTCAGATTCCTGTGCTGGTGAGCGCTTCGTAGTTTATCGATTCTTCCTGCTGCCTAACTGCCTGCCTGTTCAAGTATGGGGTATACAGCCATTTTGGGAGTCTGCAGGAGCCCTGCATTGCACCCATGATCTGCTGATCTAGAAAAAAATAAAAATAAAATGCACCTTTTTTTACCTGCAAAAAATGTCCATTATTTTTTATGAAAAAGGTGAACTTATCCTTTAAGCAAATCTCATTTCTCAACAGCCCAGTCTGTAGAGAACAAATTTATATTTCTCAACTGCCAGGATTTATGAATGGCGGGCTTTTTACAGATAAGGTAAAACTGCACGTACACACGATGGAAAATCAGTTAATCAAAATTCACCTGTGAAATATCTAATCTAACTATTTTTAATCAATCTGCATATCTTTTTGGACAAACTCTACAGCTCCGCTGTTGCCCTTACCTGGAAAAAGGGAAACTCCTCCATATGGTGGCTTCTTTTTCACATCAGATGGCAATGTTTCTAGAAAAGAATAAAAACAATGCTTTACAACTGAAAAAACACATATTTCCTAATAAGGAACATTCCAAAAACTTCTTGTAGTTGAAGACAGACATTGTATTCTTAAAACAGATATCCCTACCAGGTTTGGCTACAGGTGCTGGCTCTGTAGGCTTGCGTTCTTTAGTCTGGAGGTCAGAGAAAAGATCACCCTGAGGGTACATAAGCAATATTTTAAAAATAGCCAAACATCTCATTTATGAGTTATTAAAATGTATCCAATTTAAGAATTGATGTTAGGGGAAAGGAAATTGTTTTTTTTTTATTAGAATCTGGAGATTTTACAGCATAAAAAAAATTAAATAAAAAATCCATGCAGCTTTACCAACCTCTTCATCATCGTCATCAAAAAGCCCTTTTCCTCCACTGAAGAGCCCTCCTTTATTGCCAAAGAAGTCATCATCAGTAAGTTTGGGTGGTTTGAACATGTCATCATCTTCATCTAGAATCACATGTAAAAGAAGAAAGCGGATTACTGCCTGCTGTATTAGGTGATGGAGCTGAACCACATCTCTCACAAAACAGATGTTGATGCCCCAGTCAACATGAGATGTATGTTTTTTTTTTTTTTTTTTTAAAGAAGTGAACTATATAAAAAATTAAATGACAGTAATTCTATACAGTTAGGAAAAAAATATATAGATTATATTCTTTTCTCCACTCATCGTCTGCAGACGTGAAATAAGAGTTACCATTACCTATTGAATGCATTAAAAATTACCAGAGCAAAGCAGTAAACAGAACTACTGTAACACTTTCTTAATCACTTCAATACCAGGCACTTTCGCCCCTTCCTGCCCAGGACAACATTTTGAGCTTTCAGTGCCGTCGCATTTTGAATGACAATTGCGCGGTCATGCAACACTGTACCCCAAACAAATTTTTTTATCATTTTCTTCCCACAAATAGAGCTTTCTTTTGGTGGCATTTGATCACCTCTTCGGTTTTTAATGTTTGCTAAACAAACTAAAAAAGACCGACATTTTTGAAAAATACGTTTTTCTTGGTTTCTGTTATAAAATGTTGTTTTCTCCTTCACTGATGGGCACTGATGAGTTGGCACTGATGGGCACTCATGAGTTGGCACTGCTATGTAGAATTGATGGGCACTGATAGGCGGCACCGATAGGTGGCACTGACAGGCAGCACTGACGTGCGGCATTGATGGACACTACCGATCGGGCAGGTAATGACAGGTGTTAATGCTGGGCACTTATTGATACTGTGATGGACACTGATAGTGGGCACTGGCAGGGGGTTATGATGGGGCACTGACTGGGCACCGATTGGCAGCTTATGGGTACATTTGATGGGGGCTGTGCTGATAATCAGTGTGCCGATTAGCAGCACTGCCCCCCCCCCCCCCCGACAGGGAGAGCCGCCGATCGTCTCTCCCTGTCAGAGCAAAACGAGGAATGCTGTTTACCGACACCTACTGGTTCTCGCAATGATTAGATGTGATTGATCACGTGGTAAGAAACCTCTGTCAGAGGCTTCTTATCACAATCGGAGATGTGGCGTGTCAGACTGACGCATGTTATCCTGCTGGACATCATGATGCCCAGTCAGGATAACAGAACCACTTCCCGGCCGTCAATCTGTTATAGGCCGGGCGGGAAGTGGGTAAAGATCACTTTTATAAAAAACAAAAAAACAAAAACAGTAAATGTATAGGGTTAAAGGATAAGTTCACCTTTGGGAACCTGTTACATCTTCCACCCGACTTTAGGGTGGCAGATGTAACATGTTCCCAGTGCTGCAGCCGCTGCCCCGCCCCCCCCCCATTCTTTTGGCAGCAGTACGGGGAGAAGTTCCCCGTACTAGCTGTCACTGTTTGAAAACAGCATGGCTGTGCAGGGCTTCACCCACACGGCTGCGCCATTCATACACACAGCTCCTTAGCGGCTGTCGGTGTGTAGTTCTCAATGTACTACCATGGCGCTGCGTAGAGCTGTGATAGTTCATTGAGTTTTCCTGTCAGCGAGTATCGGTTTGCCTGTACAGGATGTACAGCCAAGCAAATGCACAGACAGTGTGCAGGAGACCTGCATGGCACAGCGATCTGCTGATTACTGGTGCAATGCTTTACAGACTCCTACTACAAAAATAAATGCACTTTTTTTTACCTGCAAAAAGATGTGCATTGATTATTTTTTGTAGAAAGGTTAACTTATCCTTTAATACAGGTGTAATTCAAGTGTCTTCATATGTACATGCATACATACATTACTCAAAGCAAATGGTTTTTGCAATATTGATTGTTTAAAGCTGAACTCCAAGTTTTTGTGAACTTAAATAGTTTAAACAAAGTTGGTCAAAACAAACGTATTTCTTTCCCTAACACGTGTGCTCACTGTCAGTGCTGTATAAACTGTATGTAGCTTCAGTATACAGCGCTGTTTACCAGCAGCGGAATGGGAACTTCCTGTCCTATTCCCGGAACAAATATCAAGATGTGCCAACCACTGCTCAGCCATTCACAGGAAGGAAGCCTTATATATGTTATGAAATAATACAAGGCATCCTCCGATTGGCTGAGGTGGAGAGATGGGGAGGAATGCGAATGACTGAGTAGTGCTCAGCCCAACTCTATTTTATTTCAGGAACAGGATGGGACAGTTCCCATCCCTCTGGCAAAAGACATCGCTGTAAATTGTATGTAGCTGATGCTATGTACAGTATACAGCGCTCCCAGTGGGCGCATCTGTTAGTGAAGCAAATAGTTAATTTGGACCAGCTTAGTCCAAACAAACTATTTAAAGTTCACTAAAACCTGGAGTTAGGCTTTAATCTTTAATAAACTGAATGATGCATACTCATGTCCATCCTGCTATAATACACAGTATGCCCCTACCATCAGAAGGAAGTTTTCTAACTTCTTTTTTCTCTTTTTCTTTCTTGGTTTTGACTTCCGATGACGATATAGCTAAAAAAAAAAAAAAAAAAAAATACACAGAAAGCATATTAGATCCCCTAAAAGAGAAGTATGGGGTTAACAAAACAAAAAACCTTATCAGTCCGATGCTGCATCTGTCCCCCGCCCCTTCTGCAGTGAGAACTGAGCGATCAAACGCCACTGATTGCTCAGTTCTTCCCTCCGCATTGCGAGTTACCAAATCTCTGCTCTGCCTTTCCAGCACACACTTTGGGTTCTATGGTGCAACTCCGATTGTGCCCGGGCACCAAAAGGAGGTAGTGTTCCCTTATCCTAAGTGTTGAGATGATTTAACTTGTATGGAGAATCTTTATCTTATCTCAGCTTGCTTATTTATCCAAAACACAGAACAGCAGTTATTGGTTTCTAGTTTTTATTTACAATTAGGTTTATTGTACACAATATGTACATTATTTTGATACTAAAGAATGTACATTTCCTTGCATACATTGCTCTCTGAAATGTATTTGTAATTCTGTCATCATAGCTATTGTGCAATAAACAGATTTATAAAAAAAAATAAAATAAAGCCTCCCAGCAATGCCATATAGGTGTCTGAACAGGTCAGAAAACATATGTTTTATATTAAAGTTAATGAGACTATAAGCGATGTGCAGTAAATCTGCAATTGTCTAAATTGTTCTTACTGGTCTAAAAGTGGTTACATTTTGCACTGCCTTATACCAGAACCTATTATAATGGGAATGTTTTCCCTGTAAGAACCTCTCTCATTCAAATAATGCCTTAATAAACGACAGAGCTGTACTCACATGACTCATCTGCCTCCAGTCTTTTTGGAATCTCTGCTTGTATCCGGGCAGCCAGTTCATCAGCAAAAGATTTTGTTCTAGTCTTTGCCTGGGGATAAACACAAATACTCAGCATTGGTGCCACTTTCTATGCTGATTGCATTTTACCCAGAATACTACACTGTGTACTTGATAAGGTATTGTCATCACTGGTACTAGATCCTAGAATTACCCAATTTCACCCAAAAAAACTTGTGTATTTAGGATAGTACTGTCATTGCGATGCAACTTAATAAAATAATACTACAACATACAGTAGTCTGTAGCAAGGTTTAAACTAGTATGCTCACCAGGTTCCAACAACATAAAGAAAAAATGACAACATGAAACTAATGGGACATTTTCAATAAGCGCTAAAGCAGTGATGCACCATACGGTGTTAGTCCCAGCATTTGTCATAGGTGAGATGGATGTCAGATTGCCGCAAAAAACACCTTTTTGTACAGACAATACTAATAAGGGCATCTTTTTTTTTTCCGCCGTGCACACAGCCTCTTCTGAATTGTGGGAATTGGGTAAAAGCAGCCATGGAAGATTGTTAAATATTTACAGTGTGTCACCATTTCTTGTGAAGAACAATTGCTCCCCAAAACAAGGGATACGAATTATGGTTTACTGTTTTGGGAATTCCACTTTCTGCCATTCTGGTGCATGGTTTCATGTGTAACGTGCATTGCTTTATGACTGCCCAGTTATTTTGAACAAGCTTCCAACACACCCGAATGGACTTGCAGCATGGTTTCTGATGCAGAACACCACAACACATGGCAGCGCATTACTGTATGTGTTGTGGTGCACTGAATTACCTTGTGCATCAGAGCTGAGTTGACTTAATGCGACGGGGTGCAATTCAAAATGAATGCACGCAATTTTCCTTAAAGTGGTTGTAAACCCGTACAAACCACTTTGACCTACAGGTAAGCCTAGATTAAGGCTTACCTGTAGGTCCAAGAAATATCTCCTAAACCTACACTTCCTTAAGGTGCACAGCAGTAATGAGCATGTTACCTCAAAGCGGAGGAGGGTTAATGACCCCCTAAAGTAAACTTTCTGTGAGAAATATACAGAAGCTGCCATTGCGGACCTTCTGGAAGGCCAAGTTGCCTGCTTGTTATGCTGACCCACTGGCTTCAATTTTTCGAGTTAGCAGCCTGGAACAGGTATGATGATCAGGAGACTGACACAAGTCAGTAATTCTTATCTGCTTGCATGTCCCAAGAAAAAGGGCTGGCATGGCAGCTGGGCAGCCTTTTCAGAAAGAAAATGTTAATAGCAGCCCCCATGTATCTCTTAAAGTGGCGTTGCACACAAAAAAAAAAAAATGCATGAATGTTCCTAAAAAACAAACAAACAACATTTTAGAAATGTTTTATTTTTTTCTTACATCTAAATGCCTGTTGCTAGTGGGTCCCTCGTAGTCTGCCTCCTTCAGTACCTGGGCTGGTGACATCACTTCCCCTTGGCGCAGGAAGGGCTCAGCTCTGCCCCCTCCCTCTTGTCAATCATCTGGGACACGTGACAGGTCCCAGATGACTGCGCGGCCAATCACGGCGCCGCCGCTCGCGCATGCGCAGTGGGTGCCCGGCTGTAAAGTATTTGTAGCTGCTGACTTAATTTTTTTTTAGAATGGTTACTCCTCTTTAAGACACGTATTTATGCAGTGTGTGTGTAAACATATAATACAATTATTTATTTTATATAAAGTATATATAAAATGTAATGCCATAGATTACAGTAAATGTATAAATTGACCTGAAAATACATGCTGGTACCTGCTATCTTGTCTAGAGGGCAGTGTAATAACTAAAGTAAAGTAACCTGTAGGTAAGGATTAAGATTAAGATCAATGAGGGCACTAAAGTAACAGTATACGTGCTTATCTCAGTATATCAATGAACATACAAACATCTAGATAGGAAGAATTTAAAAATAAATAGCTGGCATAACTTACAGATTTATCATTCTCGTCCTCGTCATCTTTGTCTGATTCTCCAAACAGATCTGAGCCATTATCTTCATCCTCATCACTCAGGGCTGTACGCTGGTAAAATGGAAAAAATAATCATGTATTATTCAATATAATGCAGGAATGATGGACCTCATTTATTAAAGTATTGCAAATAAGAACTGTCTGTGCCGCCCTTCAGCAATGAATCACATATTCAAAACACATACTTCAGTGTTATTTTCCAGTACAGATTTTGATCACATTGGCTGCTGTGGGACAAGAGAGACATTTCTTACTTAAAGATAATTTTTAATAAATGAGAGGCAGTTTGATGAAACGGTATTATTCCTATTTCTGAATTAATTCTGTGCTGCTTTTCAGCAATGCAATTACACCAGCATAAGCCTTTGTTTTAGTAGAACAGCAAGTCCTTAGTACGTGCATATTTCTAACTCACTAACTTCCAGTCCACTCAGGATCAGTAAATAACTTTAACTGGAAGGTGCCCGAGCACACACAGGCCAACCAACCCTATCCTCTTTACTTAGCCCTATTCTATTGAGGAAAGAAAACGGGTCTTTAAATGTGACCTTCTCCCTCCACAGGTAATTTAACATTCCTGCTTTCATCTACAGTTTCCCATGTGTACACAACAGCAAATCCTACTTTTTTCCTTGTCTGCACACAGTGTTTGTGCTGTGGAGGTGCAGAGGAATAGAAAAGCAGTACTTCTCCTTTAATCAAGAATATGCAGCTCTTAGTGGAGTCCATTAAAGAACCCCTCTTTAACCCCTTCCTGCCGCTGCCTCCTGGCCCTTTAAGAGCTTCTAAGCGCTAAGAGGCAGACATTTGGGTCATGTGACTGCTGTGATTGGCTGTCACATGATCAGAAAGTTCCCGATTGCAAGTATACATTGGAGTCAGAGAGAGAGCAAGAGAGCGCGCAAGAGCGAGACACACATTATGAGGGAATGAGCGACAAAATAAATTAAATAATATTGTCGATGATGCCGATTTATATTTCCCATGTTATGTTTTTCTTTCTTTGTTTTTTTTTTTTTGAGTTATACATTTAAAAAAAAAAAAATAATCCGATTAAGGCCCGATTCACACTGGTGCGTTATATGCTCCGACATTGGGAGCACATGTCGCATGACGTGTGTAAATCAATAGTTCCCTATGAGAGCTGTCTTAACTGGTTCGACACAAGTTGGTCCGACTTTGAAAAAGGTTCCTGCAGTACTTTGGTCCTACTTTAGCCCATTCAATATCATTGAAGTTGGGTCAAAGTCAGATCATCATCTTAACTGATCCGACTTTGGCATATGACATGTGTTGAGGATCTTGAAGCAGAACCCCAAGCCAAAAAAAAAAAAAACCCAACAACATTGTGGAGTTGATCCCCCCCACCACCCCCAAATTCCATACTAGGCTTTGGGTCCAAGGGAGCCCAATCGCGTCGGCATCGTCGCTTGATAATCGCCGTATGCCGTGTGGCGTGACTGCACATGCATGCAACGTCACATTGGCGGCCGGTTGCCACGGAGAGGATATACATCGCAGGTGTTCACTTGCTCTCCTTCCTGTCCCCCTGGGGAGTCCAAAAGAGTGGTCTCTTGCAAGTTTTTTGGGAGGTGGGGCCTGTCCTAGGGAATGTAAAGAGAGCGCATGAAGGTAGGATCACGGAAAACAAATTTTAAAACAATTTCTGGCTGCAGGACATGCTTATCCCTTTTCCCCATCCTTGAATGGTAAATATACACCATCATATATATGATGAGATGCAATGTATAATGTTCAACTATGAAAATGTAATTTGTATTTTCTCTTTTTTGCATGGGAAAAAAAAACCCTTGAAGAAGACCATAAATAGAAGGGTCAAAAACTCATTAGGGGTATCATGTGGAACACCATGTTGCTAGCAATGGGTTCCATGTAATATGTGTTTATCATTTGATGGGTTATGTAATTTTTATGTCAATGCCAGAGATATTTTTTACAACTTTCATGAATTTATAAATCATGTTTTGATTTCACAAAAATATTTTTTAATCAAAATTTGAACATGCTTACTGTCCAATACCTTTCTCAGCTGCTTAAAAACCCAGTGAGGGAATTTCCATTTTGGATCTTGAGGGGAAACTCCACGCCAAAATAGAAAACAAAAACGGCGTGGGGTCCCCCCCAAAATTCATATCCACCACCCAGGGCATGATGGGGTTGTGAAGTCACAAGGGGCAGTGCCTCCGGATGACGTCACTGGATGGCCACGCCCCATGGCTATATGAATGATGCCACCGCCCAGGACATGATGGGGCGGTGATGTCACAAGGGGCAGGGCCTCCGGATGATGTCACTGGATGGCCAGGCCCCATGGCTTTATGAGTGATGGCACGTGCCGGGAGCCAACACTACAGCGGGAGCTAGCATCGGGATAAGAACTGAAGAAAAAACCAGCAGAGGAAGATAACAGCGGAGAGAAAGAAGAACCGGAAGAGGAAAACACATCAGCGCAGCGTTAAGAACCGGAGGAAGAAGACGACATCAGTGCAGCGAGAAGAACCGAAGGAAGAACTAGAGGAAGAGAACATCAGCGAGAAGATCATCGCTGGAGGGAGAAGAAGAAAAAAAAAAAAAAAAAAAAAATCGGAAGGAGAAGAAGAAAAAAATAAATAAATAAATAAAATAAAATAAATAAAATAAAATAAATAAAATAAAATAAATAAATAAAATCGGAAGGAGAAGAAGAAAAAGCGGAAGGAGAAGAAGAAAAACACGCTGGAGCTACTTAAAAGGACTTTATCAAAAACTTGTGAACTGGTTTTATTTTTTACACTTTTTTTTGGCTGAATGAGTATGGGGTAAAATGTACTCCATACTCATTCACATAGGGTTGGGGGCCGAGATCTGGGGAATTCCTATAAGTCTCCCGCCCGCAGACCCAAACAAGCACTGCCCAACATGGGTACAAGGTGCTTTGGGGTGGGGGGGTGCAGAGCCCACCTGCCCCAAAGCACCCACCACCCCATGTTGAGGACATGTGGTCTGGTTTTGGGGAGGGGGACCTCAAAAGGGCCTGGTTTTGTCGGATCAAAAGTTGGACATGAAGTCGTAGGTCAAAGTCGAAGCGGAAGACGTCCAACTTCCATGTCGTACCAGTGTGAACCCAGCCTTTAAAAAATAAAAATAAATAAAAAATAAATAAACCCTCTTGATCTTGTCAGTAATTCAGACCTGTCCTGTGTCTTCTGCATATTTCCTGTATTATCTTAAATCCCCTCCCAGTTCTTATCTAGGACTACAAAATGATTAGTCTTTATGTTGTGGAGATCTGAGAGTAGGAGTGGTTGAGTAGTTTAGCAAAAGAAACTGGGAAAGGCTGACACCCACTCAGTCCACAAAAATGCTATGTGTTGTCTGCCTACAACATGACTTAGGAACCAAGTGTTTTTCTAATAGATCAAACAGTATTGTATATACTTATAGGGCTTGCAAAGAGCTAAAACACAGGAGAAATGTGCATGTATTGCAGAGATGTACTGCATGTGTTTTTTGTTAGTTTGCCTTGATATAGGCTTTATGTTTTTGAGATCTCCGGTGCCCCTTGTGCCCAACAAGATGGCTTTTACTAGTAAAATGTATTAAATGTATTTTTTTATTTAACCACTTGCCTACCAGCCACGAACACCTCCTTCGTGACCAAGCCATTTTTCAGCTTTCAGCGCTGTCGCATTTTGAATGACAATTGCGCGGTCATGCAACGCTGTACCCAAATAAAATTTTTATCATTTTTTCCCCACAGATAGAGCTTTATTTTGGTGGTATTTGATCACCTCTGCGTTTTATATTTCTTGCGCTATAAACAAAAGAAGAGGGACAAGTTTGAAAAAACATAATATTTTTTACTTTTTATTATAATAAATATCCAATTTTTTTTTTTTTTTTTTAAACAAATTTTTTCCTCAGTTTAGGCCGACACGTATTCTTCTACATATTTTTGGTAAAAAAAAAAAAAATCGCAATAAGCGTATATTGATTGGTTTGCGCAAAAGTTATAGCGTCTACAAAATAGGGGATAGATTTATAGCATTTTTATTATTATTTTTTTTTTTTTACTAGTAATGGCGGCGATTTGCGATTTTTATCGTGACTGCGACATTGCGGCGGACACTTCGGACACTTTTGACTCATTTTTGGGACCATTCACATTTATACAGCGATCCGTGCTATAAAAATGCATTGATTACTGTATAAATGTGACTGGCAGGGAAGGGGTTAACGCTAGGGGGCGCTGCAGGGGTTAATGTGTACCCTATCTTGGTGATTCTTACTGTGGGGGGAGGAGACCGATCGGTGTCCCTATGTACAAGGGACACACCATCGGTCTCCTCTCCTCTGACAGGACGTGGATCTGTGTGTTTACACACACAGATCCAAGTCCTGCTCGATTACCGGGCAATCGCGGGTGCCTGGCGGTCATTGCGACCGCCGGGCACGCGCACCGGGGCCCCAGCTACGCGGCGGGCGCGCGCCCCCCAGTGGCCAAATTGTAGACGACGTCATATGACGGCGGCCCGCCACAGTAGCTGCACCGTCCCGCCGTCATTTGACAGTGGGCGGTCAGCTAGTGGTTAATAGCTGTATAAACATCATAAAGTGTATATAAGTATATAACTCCTGCACTACCAAAAGTGTTCTAATTTTGTCAACCGTCAAACAATAAATATGGATCAAAACCAATAATTATTATTGTATAAAAAAATACAATGTAGAAAATCAATATGTTGTTCAACTAATTCCTAAAGTGTAAATAAAAATAAATGCTGCACTACCAATCCTTAGATATATGCATGTTACCACATATTAAAAAAAAAGGTCATGACACCTAATAAATTAATAAATAAATGTAAAATAAAATAACCCCTTGGTGAAAATAGCCCAAAATTATTAAAGCATATCAAAATAGTGACAGTTTATCAAAAGTGAATAATTGTGACTTTCAACTTTACTGAATCATCAAAACCAATTCTTCCAGATCACGGTAGTGCTCTCAGTGCCCTCACCTTAATTGTGTGATATACACGCATGTATAATGATATCTAGCTTGCTTCACTCACATCAGTGTTTCATATCAGGGACCTTGATGCATCCTGTAGTGTGGCCTGGCCTCCCACTCACTAGGGTACTGTTATCCACTTAGATGTGCCTGCTAAGTAATGGGGTTGTGGTCTCTTTAAGAGCATCCTACCCACGCACTGTTTGATGCTCGTATACCATGTGGAAATAAAGAGGGTTGGCCCAATAGAGTAATATGTACAGAAACCACTTTATTTGGCTAGAAAATGCTGCTTACAACCATAAAAAAAAAAAAAACAACATCAGGCATTAATAGGAGTACCGTTCTTACTGGTATGTCAACACTTCCAGTCCACGCTCCTTTAGGCTCCGCCCTACGTGTTGCATCACATGCCTTCTGCCAAAGTCACATGTACATATTACACTATTGGGCCACCTTCTTTGAGGCTCATATACCATGTGAAAACAAACAGTGCGTGGGAAAGATGCTCTTAAAAAGGGACCACAACACCATTACTTAAAAGGAACATTTAAGTGGCTAAGAGCACCCTAGCAAGTGGAAAACCATACTACAGATGTATCAAGAACCCCCGATATGAAATACCGATGGGAGAAAAGCAAGCTGGGTATCATTATACATGCAAAAGGTGAGGGCACAGAGAGCACTGTGGTGATCGGGAAGAATTGGTTTTGAAGATTCATTGCAGTTGCAAATCACAATTATTCACTTTTGATGAACTGTCACTATTTTGATATGCTTTATTAATTTTGGACTATTTTCACTAAGTGGTTATTTTACTTCACATTTATCTTTTGATTTATTAATTGTGATGACATTTCTTTAATATGTGGTAACATACCTATATCCGAGGATTGGTAGCGCAGCATTTATTTTTTTTACACTGTGTAGACACCATGCCTTTACACTTATAAGTATTCTTACCAATTTCTTCTCCTCTTCAGAGTTGTTGCCAAAATCCTCATCGGACTCCTGTAAACATACATAGGCAACATTTAGAAGAGCTGAACAGAAAAAAAATATATAAAATAATTATAAAAACTATGAAAAATAGAACCATGCTAAACAGAACTTACTATAAAATGCATTTTCTTTTCAGGAAATGCAAAAATGAAAAAAGTACAAAATTCTCACTGAGCATTTTGTAGCAGTTACACAAAGCTATTAAAGCGGTGTTCCAGCCGCAATTTTTATTTTTTAAAAGTCAGCAGCTACAAACACTGTAGCTGCTGACTTTTAATAAGGACACTTACCTGCCCAGCGAGGCCGATCTTAACGAAGCCTTGCGGCTTTACTGCCCATTTCCTACTGCGCATGTGCGAGTCGCGTGGCGCTTTGTGAATGGCCCTGTTTTCTGGGACACACACGTCCCAGAAGCCAAACGGGGCCACTCACCGAAGAGGAGGAAGCGGCAGATTAGGAAGACTGAATAGCAACAGGGGTTTCTGGTAAGTAAAACTTTTTTTTTTGAGAATGTTTATTTTAGGGTGGACCGCCACTTTAAAAACAATATTTCTGATAAGGGACACCCAAGTTGAATAATCCAGATGATAAATAGGTCCCATATAAAGATCAGAAGTTTTCCGTTCTACTTCAGATGCTCAAATAAATGTCACTAAAAAGATATAAAATGTTTACCTCCTCGTTATCTTTTCCTTCTTCTTCTTCCTCCTCCTCCTCCTCCTCTTCCTCCTCCTCTTCTTCACTGTCTAGAACGCTTCCTCTGTCAATATCCACAGAGCCTTCTAATAAAAGAGAAAAAAAAAACGTTTTAATGCATACAGTCTAACAGCATATACATGCGTTTGACTAGACTATACTGTAATGTGGGAAATACCACACGTGTCCGTGCAGCCGCTGCTCCCCAAATGCCATCTGTGTAGGCACAGGGTCCTGATTGCAGATGGTGTTTGTTCAGGGACACGCACCTGCACCCACACAGATGTCATATTTCGCCACCAGTTGCCCCGCCCAACCCCTACTATGTCCCTCCCCCAAACACGCCCTCATAAATCATCTCATGAAATGATACTTAAATGTTTTATGCAGAATTAAAGTTATAAAAATAAATATTAACAACAACTTTGTCCACCAATGCAGTCAGCCTGTGTCCCCCCCAGTGCAGCCTTTACCCCCCCCCCCCCCAAGTGCAGCCAGTGTCCCCCAGTGCAGCCAGTGATCTGTCAATCAAAGTTTCCCCCGGACAAGGGGGAGGGGCTGTATATGACGGCACACAGCGGGGAACACACACACACACACACATTGTAGCAGAGCGTCCCAGAGAGCCAGGAAAAGTCCTGTTCGGGGTTTATACATCTCCCAGGCTCATCTCCTACACATTCAGAAATCTCTGATCCATGATCCAGTTTGGGTCTTGGTCCTCTTCCCTAGGCTAATTTAAGCTCACATGAGCAGAAAGCCTTTGCTCTCTGCCTGGGAAACACAGACAACGCTGGTCTGTGAAGAGCAAAAGGTTGGTAAAAGCTGTTAAGCAGTATATGCAGAAACTGACCAGCGGTAGGCTTGCTCAGCCTGGAAGTGAGGGCCTGCATATTGTGTAGTTAGAGCCGAGACACGGCTAGGATTTTTGTTTTGCTATATTTGTTCTTATTTGTTTTCTGGAACACTGTACAGCACCTGTATATAGACTTTCTTTGTCATTACCTTGCTGGATCTGGTATCCGTGTCTGAAAGCCTGCTTATCCCAGGAAGCTTTTGTACCTCCCACCTGTCCCCCAGGTTACAACACACACACACATACAATATATATATATATATATATATATATATACATATATACACACATACACACACACACACATATACACACAGGGGGTCCCCTACTTACAAACATCCGACTTACAAACCACTCCTACTTACAAACTGAGGGAGACAACAGGAAATGAGAGGAAATCCACCCCTAGGAAGGGAAATTCACTCCTGTAAGAGTTAATATGGGAAAAAGGTGTCTCCACTGATGGTTTATCACCAGTCCATGTTTCCCTATCAACCCAAAATTTTCTAAATCCAATTGTCATTGGGACAGAAGGTGAGGTAAAATCTTCTGAACAGGTGCACAGACAGCAAAACAAATGTTACAGGGGTGATAACCCTTCTCTATGTTATCTAAAAAACTTAAAAATAGATTTTTTGGCTGGAGCTACACTTAAAAAAAATGTACCTGTTCCGACTTACAAACAGATTCAACTTAAGAACAAACCTACAGTCCCTATCTTGTTTGTAACCCGGGGACCCCCTGTATGTATGTATGTATGTATGTATGTATGTATGTATGTATATATATATATACACACATACATACATACATACATGCACACCATTTTATTTAGTTTAAAAGTTAATTGGTCAGCCATTTAATACTTTAAAGTGAACATTCATCCCTAGCAAAGACCATAGTGTCATAATAAATATACTATACATCTTGCAGCCCTCTACATTGACATCAGTTTAAAGCCAATGAAATGTACTGTACATGAATTTGAGTCAATCTGCTAGGAAAATTATTTAGTCAACATGCTGATCAGACAGAAAAAAATAAATAAATAATTAAATACGACAAAAATATCCTCAGGTAAATTACATTACCGCCATGGTCAAAAGTTTTGAGAATGACACAAATATTAATTTTCACATAGTCTGCTGCTTCAGTGTTTTTAGATTTTTGTCAGATATTACTATGGTATACTGAAGTATAGTTACAAGCATTTTTCATATGTGTAAAAGGCTTTTATTGACTGACTATTAACTTTATGCAAAGCATCTTTTTCAAGACCTCTGAAATTTGCCCTGGCATGCTGTCAATCAACTTCTGGGCAATATCCTGACTAATGGCAGCCATTCTTCCATAATCATTTTTTGGAGTTTGTCAGAATTTGTGTTTTTTTTTTTAGTTCACCCGCCTCTGGTGAGTTTCTGGGCCATGGACCCAAAATTTTGATCTTTTGTCCCCTAAGCCACTTAGTTATCACTTTTGCCTTATAGAAAGGTGCTCCATCATGCTGGAAAAGGCATTGTTCTTCACCAAACTGTTCTTGGATGGTTGGGAGAAGTTGCTCTTGGTGGAGGTTTTTGTACCATTCTTTATTCATGGCTGTGTTCTTAGGTAAAATTGTGAGTGAGACTACTATCTTGGCTGAGAAGCGACCTTACACATAAATGGTCTCAGGATGCTTTACTGTTGGCATGACAAAGGATTGCACAATATCAGTTTGTCCCTGAAGTTTTTCCTGGAGAGAAGTGGCTTCTTTGCTGCCCTTTCTGACAAGTGAATCTCCTGTAAAAGTTATAAATTACCTTCACTTGAAAGATCTCCAAGCCCAACGTCCTCTTGCTGCATGAACGATTGTGATCCAATTAAATAAGGTAGTGGCCGATCTATGTAGAGATCCTGAAATATTGGATACCAAACAAAACTATGTAAGAGTGCCTTCATGTAGTATTGATTAACTCAAATTAGCCAAGCACCAAACAACAATGTTTCGACTTCCATCTAATTACAGTAAGGCCCTTTTAAAGCAGGCTTTCTAATCAGGTCCACCTGTCAGTTTTTCAGGTGGACCTGATCAAAAAACGCCATGCAACTCTCTGGGCAGGCAGATGTAAAATGTGTTTACATCGACCTACATCTGGGTTTGTCCTATTCTGTTTTTTCAGACCTAGACATGATGGCATGGAGGCAGCCTGATGTAAAAGTCCATTTATATCCAGCTGCCCATACAGCCACCACAGGTCCGTAGACATCTGCTGTCAAAATGGCATCCTGTTCAGATCTGATTCAGCAAGGGATCTGTTCATGGAGCCCATGCTGAACTGAGCTGACAAAGCCCCTGTGAAAGGACACTTCTAAAACAAAAAACAGATTTCAAGTGGCTATTAGTTCACTTCTCTTGCACAAATGCCAGTTTGTGGCAGACACCGGTGGGTTATATTACAACTTATCAGGCACCCAAAATAGCCAAACCCCAGATCTTCACCTAAAATGTTGTACTACAAAGGCTGTACTATAAAATATTAAGCAAGTGGGAAATATACAGATTAAGGAGAGACCCCTAGTATGGAACATTGCAAGTGGTTGTACATGGCAAGTAATATATCCCCTACAACTGTGCTATCCAATAAATAATTTTTAAAAACTCTTATAATGTGAAAAGAAGCAGCAATTAAATATATTATTACATGCACATTTAAAACCAGTGGTAAAACACAAATATGTGTTACAAATACCAGACCTCTTGGACAAAGCCCCAGTTGCTGGGACAAAACATGTAAAAGGGTAGGGGTTATGGAGTGGCGTAAGACTGAGGCCATCTCACACATGTTAACACCACATACTGGACTAGGAGAGCTGTGATTTTTCGAAGTATACTACTGGATGGTTATATTTCATGCCAGCACCTCATTTCTGAGCACCACCGGGACAGGCTGTGGTAGTTCATTGATGCTTCCTGTTAGCGTTTAACTGTTGGGCCGCACAATGTACAGCCATACAGCTTACACAGAGTCTGCAAGAGCCCTGCATTCATTGTGGGTGCAATCCTTTGCAGGCTCCCAAAAAAATAAATGAAATGCAAAAAAATGTGGATTTTACAGGTAAGCCGTTTTAAAATTCCTGTTCTTTGAAGTACATCACGGGACACAGGGCCATAGTTACTATGTGGGTTAGAGGCCAACTTCAGGTGATGGACACTGGCATGCCCTAAGACAAAAAGTGCACTCCCTATATGACCCCTCCCACTACTGTACCTCAGTTTTGTAGCAAAGCAATACACGTGTATACCAAAGAAGTCACCTCTGTGTCCCATGATGTACTTTGAAGAAAAGGATTTTACAGGTAAGCCGTTTTAAAAATCCTATTTTCTCTTCGTATATAACAGGACACAGAGCCATAGTAGCTACTACGTGGGAAGTCCCATAGCAATGCCAACTGAAGGGAGGGAGACAACAAAAGTAGGGCACTTAAGAGACTAGGAGACTTATACTGCAGCCTGCAGTACACTGCGCCCAAAAGGTGATATCCTCATGACCTTTTACATCTACTTGATAGAATCTGGTAAATGTATGGACTGAAGACCAAGTTGCGGCCTTGCAGATCTGAGCCATGGAGGCTTGGTGATGCACTGCCCAAGAAGCACTAACAGCCCTGGTGGAGTGTGCTTTAACCGATTCCCGACCGGCGCACGTCGATATACGTCGGCAGAATGGCACGGACAGGCATAAGGGCGTATATATACGTCCCCTTTAAGATGCCGCCGTGCCATCGGGCGCGTGCTCGCGCCGGTCGGGACCCCCGTGAGGCCGGTCGCGGGTCCCGCGGACTCGATCGCTGCGGGGACACCCGCGATAGTCTCACGGGAAGGCTGAATGGGGAGATGCGGCAATAAACAGCATCTCCCCGTTCTGTCTAGCAACTAGTGATGCCGATCTCTGCTCCCTGTGATTGGAGCAGAGATCAGCATTCACTAGCGGACAGCCACAACCCCCCACAGTAAGAAACACACCCCTAGGCATACTTAACCCCTACACTGCCACCTAGTGGTTAACCCCTTCAATGCCAGTGCCATTTATACAGGAATCAATGCATTTAAATAGCATTGATTGACAATGGTCCCAAAAATGTGTCAAAAATGTCCGATGTGTCCGCCATAATGTCGCAGTCACAATAATAAAAAAAAAAATAAATAAAAATGCTGATCACCGCCATTACTAATAAAAAACAAAATATTAATAAAAATGCTATAAAACTATCCCCTATCTTGTAAACACTATAACTTCTGCGCAAACCAATCAATAATCGCTTATTGCGATTTTTTTTTACCAAAAAGAAGAATATGTAGAAGAATACGTATCGGCCTAAACTGAGGAAAAATTTTTTTTTTTTTTTTTATATATTTTTTGGGGGATATTTATTATAGCAAAAAATAAAAAAGAATGCGTTTTTTTTTTTTTCAAAATTGTCGCTCTTTTTTGTTTATAGCGCAAAAAATAAAAACCGCAGGGGCGATCAAATAACACCAAAAGAAAGCTCTATTTGTGGGAAAAAAAGGATGTCAATTTGTTTGGGAGCCACGTCGCACGACCGCGCAATTGTCAGTTAAAGCGATGCAGTGCCGAATCGCAAAAAGGGGCCTGGTCCTTTGGCTGCAAATTGGTCCGGTCTGAAAGTGGTTAATATGAAAAGGTGGAATTTCTTTTTAAATCGTAAGCTTGAACAATCACTTGACGAATCCATTTAGAAATAGTAGATTTTGACGCTGCCTGTCCTCTTTTAGGCAACACAAACAAAACATCTGTTTTACGAATCCGAGTGGTCACCTTCAAATAGACCTTGACCGCTCTGCTCTCAATACATCAAGAGAATGTAGTGACCTTTCTTCCACAGAACGAGGTTCTGGAAAAAATGAAGGCAGAACAATATCCTGGTTTAAATGAAAACCTGACACTACCTTCGGTAGGAAATTAGGATGAGGCCGCAATACAACCTTATGAATAATCAAATATGGCTCTTTACAAGAAAGAGCAGCCAACTCTGATACTCTTCTAGCAGAAGATATGATAACCAAGAAAATTATTTCCCTCGTCAAGAGGACCAAGGGAATATCTCGTTTTGGCTCAAAAGGCTGTTTATGTAATGCCGACAGGACTAAATTCAAGTCCCAAGGGTTCAGGGGTGACCTAACTGGAGGATTAATCTGCATTACCCCCTGAATAAAGTTACGAACCAGAGAGTGTGAAGCAAGTGGTCATTGAAAAAACACCGATAAGGCCGACACCTGGCCTTTGATGGTACTAGGGCTGCAACTAACGATTATTTTTAATAATCGATTAGTTGCCCGATTATTGTTTCAATTAATCGGTTAATAACCGTAAAAAAAAAAAAAAAAAAAAAAAAAAAAAGTGTGGTGCATCATTTAGTTAATATGTAAAGTTTTTAAAAAAAAGGCAATCTATTCTTAACTACTGTATCTCTATGCAGTGGTAAATGTAAACAACCAACCATGGTTTGGGAGCAAAATATCGAATCCACTGAGAATAACAGACAGAAGCCATATACTCTATATACGCTATTAGAGGAGATATACTGTATATACTATTAGAAGAGACATACTGTTTTTTGGCCAATTTGTTTTTGGGCAAATGAAAAAACAAATTGCTGCAAAAAAACATATTGCATGCTTTTCTGCAGCTTCTCCATTGAAGTATATTGAACCAAAAAAGCACTGTTTTGCTTTAAAAAAAAAAAAAAAAGAAGTCCCTGACCCTTTTCAAATACGCAGCGGCTGAAAAAAGCATAGATACGAACGTGTCCCATAGGAAACCATGTTAAATGAACTTTTGCGTGTTTCTGCAAAAAGCACCAAAAACACATATGTGAACCAGGTCTAAGACGTTTGGTAACATAATGGGGTTAAAAAAATAAAAAAAAAATAAAAATAAAAAATGAGGCCTTTAGGCTGCATTCACACCTGAGCGTTTTGTCGCCCTAAGCCGCCCTACGCCTGAAGCTACAAAACGTTCGAGGGGATAAAATACATTATTCTCTATGGAGATGGTTCACATCTCCACTCCATGTCGCCTGAAGCCGAACGCCTGAAGCTCAAACAAGTTCCGGACCCTTTTTTGTCGCGCGAATCGGGCAGATTTGGGCGTTTGTATCCCCATAGAACATAGCAACAAATGATGACAGTGATGATCATTTTTCCTATTGGCTATCAAGAAAAACGCCGAAGTTGAAAAACGCCTGTTACGCCGTATGCAAATGTGCAAAAACGACGGTATTCGCGCGACAAAACGCCGGTAAAACCGCTGGTAAAAACGCTTGTTCCGCTACGCTCAGGTGTGAATGCGGCCTTATAGTATAAAAAAAAAAAAAATAGATAAACAGATAATCACTACTGTAAGGGGTTAATTTTTTTACTGTAGAACTGTGACAGTATTATTCACAGTAGCGATTCTCTCTTTTTTTACTATAAAGGGCTCATTTTAGTTTTTTTTAACCCCATTATGTTACTGGCCGATTAACCGATTATGAAAATGGTAATTGATTAATTTCATAGTCGATTAATCGATTAGTTGTTTCAGCCCTAGATGGTACTCAAGGCCAGCTTCATTTCCAGTCCCATCTTCAGAAATTCAAGGATCCTACCTATGACATATTTCCTGGGAAGTCAACCCCTGGATTCACACCAGGAGACATATGCCTTCCAGACTCTATAGTATACGACTCTGGAGGCGGGCTTCCTAGCATTAACCAAAGTAGAAACTACTGAACCTGACAGACCACGGTCTTTCAGAATGTGGGTCTCAATAGCCAGACCGTTAAATTTAGCGTTTGGGTAGGATGGAATACCAGAACTTGCAAGAGAAGGTCTGGCCGTAGTGGTAGAGTCCATCGGTCTCCTACCACAATTTTTACGATTTCTGCAAACCAAGATCTTCGGGACCACAAGAAATCGCCTCCTTCCCTTCCCACTTGATCCTGCGAAGAAGGCACGGAAGCAGTAGAACAGGAGGGAACACATAGATCAGTGAAAACTGATCCCACGGAAAAACCAAGGCATCTGTTCCGCATGCCATCGGATCCCTTGTCCTTGACACAAAGTTGTCGATCTTGTTGTTGAACCTGGACATAAAACAGATCCACGTCAGGAATTCCCCATATTGACAGAAAGATATCGGGGTGAAGAGACCATTCCCCGGTAACAACTGGAATGAAAATTGCTGACAGACAAGGAATGTTGTCTTCTGCCGAAGATATGATAGGATTCACCTCTTTTTGGGCCGCACGACTTCTTGTGCCCACTTGGTGATTGATATAGGCCACTGCTGTGGCATTTTTGGATTGGATCCTGACAGGACAAATCCATAGTCTGAGCGTCCAGGCCTTCAGGGCCAGGCGTATTGCCCGAATCTCTAGGACAGTGATGGTTGAACCTTGGCACCCCAGATGTTTTGGAACTACATTTCCCATGATGCTCAACAACACTGCAGAGTACATGATGCTCAACAACACTGCAGAGTACATGAGTATCATGGGAAATGTAGTTTCAAAACATCTGTGGTGCCAAGGTTCGCCATCACTGCTGTAGGATATTGATGGGCAAGGTCATTTCTGATTTGGACCATTTCCCTTGGACAGACGCTTCTTCCAGTACTGCTCCCCAGCCCAGAAGGCTGGCATCTGTCACCACCTTCCAGGTAACTGGTAGAAAGGATTTTCCATTTTGAAGATTCTTGGATATCAACCACCAATTGAGGCTCTGGACGCACTTTGGGGGATAAACGTATTGGCAAGTCCAGAGCTTGGACCTTCTTGTTCCAAGTTGACAGGATACTGTTTTGCAGCAGTCTTGAATGAAACTGCACATAAGGAACAGCCTCGGAAGAAGCCACCATCTTTCCCAACAATTTCATGCAAATATTCGAATAGAAGGATTATTTCTTGTGTTGACCAACTGAATCAGTTCCCATATGGAACTGATCCTTTCCTGGGGCAAAAACACCCTCTTCTTAACTGTATCTATGATCAGCCCCAAGTACTGCAATATCCTTGATGGTTTTAAGGAGGATTTCTCTACGTTGAGAATCCAACCTAGGTATTCCAGGTAGCTGACTGTGGTGACCAAACTTTGGTTTAAGCAGACTACCGACTGATCTATCAAGAGTACATCATCCAAGTAGGCTAGTATCCTTATACCTTAAGCCCTTAATCTGGCTAAAGAAGGAGCCAGGATCTTTGTAAACACTCAAGGTGCAGTAGCTAGAACGAAGGGCAGAGCTACGAAATGAAAGTTACGATTTTCTACCTCAAAGCGTAAATGTTTCTGGTGAGCGAAAAAAAAAAAAAAAAAAAAAAAAAAAAAAAAAAAAATCGGCAGATGGAGATAAGCATCCTTGATGTCGATTGACGCCAGAAGTTCTCCACCTTGTAGGATGGAGACTACTGATCGGATTGACTCCAAAAAGAGCAGACATTCAAAAACTGGTTTAGATCTTTGAGATCTAAAATGGGTCTGACATCCCTGTTTGGTTTTGGTACCGTGAAAAGGTTTGAATAAAACCCTAATCCTTGCTCTTTCAAGGGGACCACCGATATCACTCTGAGACAAGAGATGATCCAAAGCTTGAAAGAGAGACTTTTTTTACTGGATCTCTGGGAACGTTTGATCTGAGAAAACAAGGAGACAGGAATTCCTGAAACTCTAGTTTGTAACCTAGAGAAATTGAGGAAGCCACCCATCTGTCTTGACATTGTTCCTGCCAGACCCTTGAAAACTGTAGAAGTCTTCCCCCCACTTGAACGATCGGGGGGCGCACCCCTTCATAAGGAGGTTTTAGTATTGGGTTTAGTGGGTTTCCTCCCTCAGGGCCTTTTTTGACCCTGGGACAAACCCTGAGGTTTACCTCTTGAACCCGACGGTGGAGGCCGTCGTGACTGCCCGGAAGCTGATGCTCCTGGCACTGGAGAAGAAGCTTGTCTAAAAGAAAAACGCTTAAACTTCTTAACCGGTAAAAGGGAACTTTTCCCATTAGAAATTCTTTGGATGTATTCATCCAGATCGTCTCCAAACAACCGTTCACCGTGAAATGGGAAACTGGCCAAGAGCTTTTTGCATGGCGCTTCGGCTGACCAATTTTTGAACCACAAGATTCTACGCACATGTACCAGCCCTAGCATAAGCTGTGAGGTCTGGAGAATAGAATCTTTCATAGCGGCTACTGTAAAACACAACGCCTCTAATATCCAAGCCAAATCTTGGGCCTGTTATCAGGAATAATTTTGAGTACCTCTACAAACTGGTCCTTTAGGGACTGAGATACCCAGATGGCTGCCAGCGCAGGCTGAACTACTAAAACTGCGAGCGGAACAGGTTTTTAAAAAGGAATTCCAACTTCTTATCTGTTAGATCCTTCAGCATTTGAGCATTGTCTACAGGATGAGTCAGGTTTTTGTTCACAGAGGATATAGCAGCATCAATTGCTGGAATCCCCCATTTCTTATTAAACTCTTCCTCCATAAAGTGTTGAAAACTTTTTTGGAGGAACAAAAATTGTTTATCTGGGTGCTCCCACTCAGAATACATAAGCTTTTTTTTAAGCCACGAATGGATAGGAAAAGCATGGACAGTTTGGGGAGGCTTTAGTGAACCCAAACCAGAAGTGGGCTCACCGACTGACTCTGCTACTGGCAGCAAAAATGTGGAGCGTACCAATTCAGTGAGAGATTGTACCAACAACCTTTCTTGTGAACCTAATCCTTCCACATCAGCACACCCGGAACCCAGTCCTCTGCACGCAGCACACCCGGAACCCAGTCCTCTGCACGCAGCACACCCTGAACCCAGTCCTCTGCACGCAGCACACCCTGAACCCAGTCCTCTGCACGCAGCACACCCTGAACCCAGTCCTCTGCACGCAGCACACCCTGAACCCAGTCCTCTGAACGCAGCACACCCTGAACCCAGTCCTCTGCACGCAGCACACCCTGAACCCAGTCCTCTGCACGCAGCACACCCTGAACCCAGTCCTCTGCACGCAGCACACCCTGAACCCAGTCCTCTGCACGCAGCACACCCTGAACCCAGTCCTCTGCACGCAGCACACCCGGAACCCAGTCCTCTGCACGCAGCACACCCGGAACCCAGTCCTCTGCACGCAGCACACCCTGAACCCAGTCCTCTGCACGCAGCACACCCTGAACCCAGTCCTCTGCACGCAGCACACCCTGAACCCAGTCCTCTGCACGCAGCACACCCTGAACCCAGTCCTCTGCACGCAGCACACCCTGAACCCAGTCCTCTGCACGTAGCACACCCTGAACCCAGTCCTCTGCACGTAGCACACCCTGAACCCAGTACTCTGCACGTAGCACACCCTGAACCCAGTACTCTGCACGTAGCACACCCTGGGTATGGGTATAGAATTGCGTTTTATAGTTGGCCCCCCTACTTTTGTCCCTGTCCCCCCATGTGCCCCCCTAAATATGAAAGCTGGAAACGCCACTGAACTTAGAGAATATATATATTCTCTATCTCACAGTCCTAACTTATGTTGCCTTATAAGTTTATGTGTGTGAAATCTCCAATAGCTGTAAAATATTGCAATTATGAATATATTTCATTTAGCTCGCATCTATGCAGGGCGTGCAACATAGATTCACAAAAGTGTCAGTTAGACCAGACATTTCAGTGCCTAGGTTTGCGTATCTAAACAATGGGACCCAAACCTCATTGTTCTACACATATTCACTTCAAAGGATCACATGTTTGATAAGCAATGAAGGGAGGCCGACCGGCAAGCAATACTTAACTACTCAGGAAAAAGGTCAAGTTAATCTCCTGCTCAGAATAGTCACAAGGATTTGCATCAAAGGGGGCTGATTTATGCAAAGTATAGGGATTGGAGATGTATCCATTCCTGAAGCAGGAATAGGGAAGTCCACCAATCAGAGCCACGCCATGCCAACCAATGAGGCATCAGCCTGTAATGATACACACAGACTAGATTGGAGGAATAAAACACACTCTTTGGCAGAGCAGTCACGTGAATGGAACCTCTATGGGAATGGTAAATATGGTAAATCTCCCTTGTACATGTATCTAAATATGTTGGTCTTATGTATTTTCTGTCCTACTGTTTGTAGGAATATACTCTGTATTCTTTCATGTAATCCATGATTATTACCCTTTTCCTGTACAATTAGATAGCTTGATGTGTATTAGTCTAGGCCTACTTTACTATATACCAATACATTTTTGTTATTGTGTTAAAGCTTTCACTCATGGTCAAAGAACTCTCATTTAACCCAGATAATATCTGAGAGATATTAAATCTCAAATATAGTAAACAGGTAACACTTACCTTTGGCTCCAGAATAAGGTCAACCCTTTCATTTACTTCTTCATCCTCAGAATCAGAATTTCCCGCTTTGATATCTAGCTGTTCAAATGCAGTTTCCAGTACTTGTAATCCATAATTCACAGCTTCCTGAATCTTCGGAATCAATTCTGCTTCCTTTTGTTCTCTGGTCCTCTCCTTAAGGCATAAACAATTAGATAAATGAGAATTTTTTTTTTTTTGTCTACGAATGGAAAAGTATTCAAAAGGAAAGTACTGGCATATGCTGGGAAAACAGCTTGAGAGCCTCAGGGGACAACACAGGCTCCATTATTTGATAGTTGAATGACAGCGGTGCCCACTCTTTAGACACTGTTCACACTTTAAAGCTGAACTCTGGGCACAAAAACTATCATTTAAAGATTTTGTGTGCACCAAATGCCTTTGCAAATTCAGATATTGCCCTGTAAATGTAGTAAAGGCATCCTCACTGGCCTGTGCAAAAAGCATGACTATGAGAGGGACTCAGGAGGCTCCGCCCACTACAGGCTTACTGCTGGAAATTACAGGAGGGGGCCAATGCAAGACCAGTCATCAAGGAGAGAGAACAGCAGTGACTTGTCTTAATTACAGGAAGCACCTGGATTACTGCACAGACCTTGAAGAAATACACAAAGCACACCATAATTCAAGGAATAATACAAATGATTTTTGTATTGGATGATATTTGCATATCCCAGAGTTCAGCTTTAATAGAGAGAGGTCAACAGAAGTGATGATTACAATATACTCACAGATTAAAACATATGCCACCTACTTGCTCAGGTTTCTCTCCTTGCTCAGGCTTTACGATATGTTCTTCAACCTCTTCATCATACACTCGCTGCAAAACAAAAAATATAATGGATGACATACGACATGTTAGCCTTGCACTGAGGGGGAGCAGGTCAGTTGCCACTGTAGACCTCTTTCTAAAAATGCTAGTTGCCTAGCTTAAATACTTTGTCACTGATCTGCAACAAGTATGCAGCAAGATAGTGTGTTCTGAGTTCACTCTGACCTATCTGACCATTTGTTTTGGGTCAATGTCTCAGAGTATCGAAGTCAATGAATCAGTTTGACAGCCAGACAATAAGCATCTACAGAAGGAAAAAGCAGCCTACTACTTGCAGTACAGGCTTGCCTTTCATTTGTACACAATAATCAATACTTATTAACTGAATGATCACACCTAGGGATCTATGAGTAGCTGTAAAAGTTATATGTTTGCAATATCACTGTCACAATTATAAAGAGAAGGCCTTTTCGATAGAACCCACTAGAATAAAAGGATAGACGGATGGATGGATGGATGAATAAGATAGAGCAGTGAAAAATGTCTCCTTTGTGCTCATGTTTCATGCTATACCCAAATTTAGTGTGTAACATGAAACATGGTTGCATTACCCATCCTCAAAATCCCCCCCACCCTTAAATCACGGTGCTCTTCTATATTTTTTTGATTTTGGCATGGTTCAACCTACACAGCCGCATCATACATTCGAAGATCCATTCACAGGGATCTGTGAATAGAAGACTACAAGTCCCATCTACCACCGCAGAAGGGGGGACTTGTAGATCTCAAAAGGAGCACAAGTCTGGTGATATTACCGGGCTCATAGTGCATCGCTTACTTCATCCACGCCCCATAACCAAAGGGCAGTAACTTTATACAGACCTGGGGTTTGGAATAGCCAGAAGGAGCCTGTGTATTGCATCCACCGATTGCAGTTGCAATGCTTCGCAGGCTCCAATGCAAAAACATTAATAAAATACACGCTTTTTCTTTATGTGGGTGCATTTATAAAATGTCTCCAAAATGTGGACGTTGCCTTTAAGTGGTGTGCAATTTCTATGTTGCAATTTCCACAAGAGGCAGAGCATGACACTTACATTTTCAATGAACTGCGTGTTAGACAGCATAAGGAAATCATTAAAGACATTGTGCAGTCTGCAGTCAGTAGCTTTCACTTCCCGGACCAGTCCATCCAGTTGTTTCTCGATCTCATGTGTTCTTGATATAGTTTGCTGGGAGAATTCCTTGAGAAAATTCAAGAGCTTAAAAAAAAAAAAAAAAAGAAGAAGAAGAAGGACAGACAGAAATATCCTGTTAATGCTGCATTTAAATGTGACCACACACAAAATAAAGACATTTATTAAAAAGTAACAAAAAAATAAATAAAAAAAACTGTACATTTTAGCTCTTCACTGCAGAGGCAGTCAGTGTGAGCTCTGGCAGGGAGCAGTTTGATGCGTGTTTCAGTGAATCACACTGCTTAATTTTCTTTTTTTAACTGTATTTGAAGTGTTAAATAGTGACACTGCATTTGTGCCTTTGCACAGCTGCCCAGTGACAGAGCGGGCATGGCCCCGAGTGCCGCCTTGATGCCGGTTAGCTCCGGTGCCATCCAGTATGCCACATTTTTCCACACATCACTCCAGGGTTGTGGCGTAAACGGAGCACATAGAAAAACAATGGTTTTCTAGGTGATCTGCGGTTATTCAGTGTGGGAAAACATACACCACTGCTCATAGTGTGGACAAGCCCAGAGTTGTTCATCTGATGTAAACAATGTGCAGCTTCCTAGAATCTCTCTCGTGGGTCTTCTTCCCTTTAGTAAACACCCGGTGTCTGTCTCTTTAAGAGGCCGCTGGTCTGTCTCCTTTGCTGTCAACGTATTCAAATAGACATAGAACAACCTCTCATGGTGTAGTATAATGTATACCAAGCATTTATAATTGCACATACAAGCAAAGTAAAATCACCTTTAAGAAACTCACTGTACAGCTGCAAACCTTTAATCCCGTTGCATCAGTCACCCGGCTCCTCCTACGCATTACGTCACACACCATGTGACTTCCTCAGGAGCATGATATTGACAACGAAAGAGACAGAGACCAGCGCTCTCTTATATAGACAGACACCGGGTGTTTACTAAAAGGAAAAAAGATCTACCGAGAGAGATTCCAGGAAAAAAGCGGGCACCAAATCTGTCTGTATACCCGTGGGGGAAAGCTCATATGGACTCAATTACTTATGTGTTAGGTCCATTATGTGAGGTGAGCGCATAAAAGCAAAGGTGGTGGGAACCACTTGCATGCAGGTGTGGATTGATAATACCATTCGGAGTTGATGGAAGACACTAGCTTGGATATATAAAGAACTTATGGCACTTTATGCACTGAAAATATTGGGCATTTGATGTTATAGGCGCGGCTGTAGGGATGATGGTATCACGTATATAGTGCTTTAAAGTGTGTGTGTGTGTGTGTGTGTGTGTGTGTGTGTGTGTGTGTGTGTGTGTGTGTGTGTGTGTGTGTGTGTGTGTGTGTGTGTGTGTGTGTGTGTAATCAGTTTAACCTTGGATTAATAGCATAATCCATTCCAGGAGAATGCTTGTATTCCAAAGCACTCAAAGCGAGTTTCCCCATAGAAGTCAATGGAAACGAAGATAATTCGTTCCACATTGACTTCTATTGTATGCAGTACCGCATGTGGTCAGACATGGGGGGTGCCGGAGAGACTCAGAAACTCTTGGGAACAGAGTATTTCCGAGTGCTTCGAGTGTCACCAGCATCCCGCACCTCTGACCAAATGCGATACTAGACACCGCAGAGGCTGCTCATTTTACAAGACTTGCAAACCGAGTTAGGATTTAAAATAATAATAGCTCGTATAGCGAAATGCTCATTAACTGCGTTGAGCTTGGGCATCCTCCAAAATCATCTCTATCTAAAATTAAAGGTCAAGCTCAATCAGCTATTGTCCTGGGTTCACTGGCCTGTAGCACAAGTATACAAAGGGGAGGGAAGCTAGTGATGTCAGTGCCCTTATATGGGCACATTCCCATATTTAGCCAATGTCATTGACAAAATATGGGCGGGGTGTCCATAAAAGGGCAGTGAAATCCCCAGCATCCCACCCCTTTTTATATGTGTGGTGCAGGAGGAAGAATGACCTGCAGCTGGACTAGAAAATAGCGCAAAGTGTAAGTTTGGATAGGAGGTGTGATCAGAGGACGCCCAAGCTCATCTCTAGTGACAATTGTGGTATGTCCTAAAGGAGTATGATGGTCTATGTATCCACCGATCAGCCATCTCATTATGACTACCCACCATAACCTGTCAAGGCATGGACTCCACTAGACCTCTGAAGGTATGTTGTGGTATCTGGCACCAAGGCATTAGTAGCAGATTCTTTAAGTTGTGAGGTGGGGCCTCTATGGATCAGATTTGATTTTCCAGCATATCTCACAGATGCTTGATTGGATTGAGATCTGGAGAATTTGGAGGACAAGTCAACACCTCAAACTTGTTTTGTAAATCAGACTAGGCCACCTTCTTCCATTGCTCTGTGATCCAGTTCTGATGCTCATGTGCCCATTGTGGGCCCTTTTGGCTATGCACAGGAGGTCAGCATGGGCACCCTGACCAGGCCGCGGCTATGCAGCCCATACACAACAAGTTGCGATGCACTGTGTGTTCTGACAACTTTCTATTGGAACCAGCATTGTGTTTTTCAGCAATTTGAGCTACAGTAGCTCTTCTATTGGATTGGACTGAACGAGCCAGCCTTCGCTCCCCATGTGTATCAAAGAGCCACACCCACCCATGACCCAGTCTCTGGTTCACTTGCTCTCCTTCCTTGGACCACCTTTGCAAGGTTCTGACCACTATAGACCGGGAACATCCCACAAGAGCTGCGGTGTTGGAATTGCGCTAACACAGTTGTCTAGACAATATGATTTGTGAACACTAGGGGGCACGCGCATGCCCACGGCTCGCCGCCAATGCGAGTGCCCAGCGGGCACAATGACTGCCGGGCACCCGTGATACAGATCCCGGTTCTTTCAGGGGAGAAGAGACTGATTGCGTGTTCATACAAAGCATGAACAGCGATCTGTCATCCCCCCTAGACAGTCCCATCCCCCTTCAGTTAGAACACACTGAGGGAACACAGTTAACCCCTTGATTTCCCCCCCCCCCTATTAATCCCTCCCTGTCAGTGACATTTATACAGTAAATTAGTTCATTTTTATAGCACTGATCGCTGTATTGTCAATCATCCCAAAATTGTGTCAAAAGTGTCCAATTTGTCCGCCGCAATATTGCAGTCAAGTTAGCCCATTTTTTTTTTGTATAATGTGAAAGATGATGTTACGCCGAGAATCGTGATCTTTATTCTAAGCAAAAAAAATAATTAAATTTTATCTAGAATCGTGCACTTCTAATTGAAAGTAAAAACCCAAATATTCAGTTGTCCCCAGAAAAGTAATAGAGGAGAAATCTTCCAAAGGGGACACTAATTCTGGTGACCTGGGGGGCCTTAAGGAATCCACCTAATTTACAGGAATTTCCTCTCACTTCCTGATTGGATTTGGGACAGGAAGTGAAGGGAAATCCCTGCAATGGGACACAGATGGCAAAAAAATCTGACAGGGGTTATAACCCTCCTTGCTTTATCCAAAATGAAAAAAAAAAAAAAAGTTTTGTCTATAGTTCTACTTGAATGTGAATAGTTCTACTTGAATGCTCTGGCTAATCGGTGTATATATCTTAGACGCTAAGCAGTCAGTGGTTTTACATTTAGAGGGACCAGCAGATATAGCTTGTACTGTGATGTCAGCGCACTGACCTGCACCTGGGATGTATACAATGCCTTCCACCCAGGATACACTGATCACAGGTGCAATGCTCTGCAGACCTCACTGGAAACATGTTAGTGTTTATTTTATGAATGCGTTCCATTTGTATACAAATGTCTTTCTTCTGACTGATTAGAGAGCAGTGATGAGGATGAGGTGTAGTCCAGGCACACAGCACTCACCCCAGCATCGGCCCCCAGTGACCAGCTGTGACTGCTCCTCCTGATCTCCTCCAGGCTCCATGGTCTCTCCCACACCGCCTCCTCCCCGGTGGAGCTCACAGGGCCGTTCATCCCGGATCACACCGAAAACGATCAGCCTCGCATTACACAACACTCCACTCTACTGTCACACAGCTACCATGTTGGTACAACTCAGCTGACCCGCATCACGTGACCTGCTTCCGCCACGTGATAGGACTGGGAGCGAACACCGGAAGCTGAATGCAGGTGGCTGCTGACACTGAGCCCGCCCCTGTGCGCGTCCCCGCCGCTCATAGCTGACACTGAGCCCGCCCCTGTGCGCGTCCCCGCCGCTCATAGCTGACACTGAGCCCGCCCCTGTGCGCGTCCCCGCCGCTCATAGCTGACACTGAGCCCGCCCCTGTACGCGTCCCCGCCGCTCATAGCTGACATCGCGCACACATGTGCAGTGTGCTCAACATAGGGCGACCAGTTTGTAGAATAAAAATAATTAAATATTATTGAAGAAGATGTGGTGTCGGTTTTCTAAAGTCCTGGTCATATTTTCCTGTAGAACAAGTTTAGTGAGCGCTGTGCAACGCACGTTTGGGTGCCACCGACCCTTAAAGCGGAACATTACCCATAACAACTTGGTGAAAAATAATGTTCTTTACCAAAGAACATACATTTCACATTAATAATTATTCTACCAAAATGCGTGTGTGCTGTAAACTGCCTCCAGCATTGCTCCTGTTTCTTCTTGCCAGATGCCATTTTGCTGAAGCCCGGAGCCCCTGAGCAGCAGTAAATCATACAGCAGAACTAAACCCATCGATTTAACAGTTTTAAAAAAGTTACATTCCTGCCAGGATTGCTAACTCACATTTGCTTGTTTCCTTAACCGCTTCAGCACCGGGCATTTTACCCCCTTCCTTACCAGAGCACTTTTTGCGATTCGGCACTGCGTTGCTTTAACTAACAATTTTGCGGTCGTGCGACGTTACACCCAAACAAAATTGACGTCCTTTTTTTCCCACAAATAGAGCTTTCTTTTGGTGGTATTTGATCACCTCTGCGGTTTTTATTTTTTGCGCTATAAACAAAAGAAGAGCGACAATTTAAAAAAAAATATATATTTTTTTACTAAGTTTAGGCCGATACGTATTCTTCTACATATTTTTGGTAAAAAAAATCGCAATAAGCGTATATTGATCGGTTTGCGCAAAAGTTATAGCGTCTACAAAATAGGGGATAGATTTATTGCATTTTTTTTTTACTAGTAATAGCGGCGATCTGCAATTTTTTTTTTCATGACTGCGACATTGCGGCGGACACTTCGGACACTTTTGACACATTTTTGGGACCATTCACATTTACACAGCGATCGTTGCTATAAAATTGCATTGATTACTGTGTAAATGTGACTGTCAGGGAAGGGGTTAACACTAGGGGGCGCTGCAGGGGTTAAAATGTTCCCTAAGGTACTGATTCTAACTGTGGGGGGAGGGGACTCACAAGGGGAGGAGACCGATCGGTGTTCCTCCGTACTGGGAACACATGATCGGTCTCCTCGCCACTGACAGGACGTGGAGCTGTGTGTTTACACACACAGCTCCACAGTCCCGCACGGTCCCGCTGTTTTAACGGGCAATCGCGGGTGCCCGGCGGACATCGCGGCCGCCGGGCACGCGCACCGGGTCCCGAGCGACGCCGGCGGTGCGTGCACGCCCCCTAGGCGGCCGGGAATGGGAGGACGTCATATGACGCCCACCCAGGATGGGAGATCCACCTGCTGGGCGTCATATGTACATGGGCGGGATGTGAAATGGTTAACCAAACTGTCAAACCATCCAATGGCTGATCACATGTGCAGCACTTTGGCAGTTGTAGAGCAAACAGATGCAGTTTCCTTGGCTGTAAGGGATAGGAGGGTTTAATTTCACTTTAAAGCAGGGCTCTACCTAAAAGGGGAAGCTCCACTTGTCTGCCTCCTCCCCCCATCTGCTGCATTTGGCATCTTTTGGGGGGAGCGGGTACCTGGTTTTGACAGGTACCCGCTCCCACTTCCAGCTCACTTTGCCGCAGTGAAGTGAGCTGGAAGTTTGGCCCCTCCTCCTCCCCCCTGCAGCCGGCCCGTTAAGAATGTGCAGCGCTGTTCGCACATGCGCAGTAGGAAACCGGCTGTGAAGCCGCAAGGCTTCATTGCCAGTTTCCCTTAGCCAAGATGGTGGCAGAAGACCCAGAGACTTGATTAACGAATTGGCTCAGGTGAGGACACCACTGGAGGCCTGGACAGGTAAGTGCCCTAATAGTAAAAGTCAGCAGCTGCTACAGTATTTGTAGCTGATGTCTTTTAATTTATTTGGGGGGGGGGGGGGGGGGGCAGAACTCCTCTTTAAGGCTGTCAGCAGATCGGCCTCTATAAATTTGTCAGTGCCTAAAAATGCAGAGCAACTGAGCATGTGCAGAGCGGGGTGAGACTGGATGTTAAACAATATAGGCAATTATTTTTAATGGTTTACATAGCTTTACCTTCAAAAAGGGGCCAGCCTGAAGTAATCTAGCAGGACTTCATTTTTTGACTAAAGTTCTACATGTGATGCGATTGAAGCGCAACAGGATTCGTGCTGAACTGCACCTTTTTGAGTGATTTGCACACAATTTCACGTATGTGTTGCATAGGGCAAGTGAATGCCTTAAGACCCCTTTCACACCAAGGGCGTTTTGCAGGCGCTATAGCGTTAGAAATAGCGCCTGCAATCCGCCCTAAAACAGCTGCACCATTGTCATTGCCGGAGGGCTTTCACACTGGAGCGGTGTGCTAGCAGGACGTCAGGAAAAGTCCTGCCAGCAGCTTCTTTGAAGCGGTGAAGGAGCAATGTGTTTACCGCTCCTCCACCGCTGCTCCCCATTCAAATCAATGGGGCAGTGCTGTAATACAGCGCTAAAAATAGCGGCGTTTTACCGTCGGATTTTCGTCGCATTTCGGCCGCTAGCGGGGCGCTTTTACCCCCTGGCTAGCGGCCGAGAAAGGGTTAAAAACCCCCGGCAATACGCCGTAATAAGAAAAATAGGCTACTCGCTTTGCAAGGGACTTTTCCCAGAGCTTAGTGAATATTATGAAGTACAAAGAATACCCAATCACGTGCAAGTAAATATTTTTGCTTGCACATGATTGGATGATGGAAGCCCGCAGAGCTTCACTACATTATATTTACTAAGATTTAGTAAATTTACCCCATATCTTCTGCTTCCTTTCCTCCTGATCAGCCCCCATCCCTAAAACCTGATCCCAGACTTCCTCTATTCCTGATCATCTCACCCCATCCCCAAAACCTGATCCCAGACTTCCTCTATTCCTGATCATCTCACCCCATCCCCAAAACCTGATCCAGGCTTCCTCTATTCCTGATCATCTCACTCCATCCCCAAAACCTGATCCCAGACTTCCTCTATTCCTGATCATCTCACCCCATCCCCAAAACCTGATCCAGGCTTCCTCTATTCCTGATCATCTCACTCCATCCCCAAAACCTGATCCCAGACTTCCTCTATTCCTGATCATCTCACCCCATCCCCAAAACCGGATCCCAGACTTCCTCTATTGCTGATCATCTCACCCCATCCCCAAAACCTGATCCCAGACTTCCTCTATTCCTGATCATCTCACCCCATCCCCAAAACCTGATCCAGGCTTCCTCTATTCCTGATTATCTCACTCCATCCCCAAAACCTGATCCCAGACTTCCTCTATTCCTGATCATCTCACCCCATCCCCAAAACCTGATCCCAGACTTCCTCTATTCCTGATCATCTTACCCCATCCCCAAAACCTGATCCCAGACTTCCTCTATTCCTGATCATCTCACCCCATCCCCAAAACCTGATCCGGGCTTCCTCTATTCCTGATCATCTCACTCCATCCCCAAAACCTGATCCCAGTATTCCTCTATTCCTGATCATCTCACTCCATCCCCAAAATATGATTCCCAGACTTCCTCTATTCCTGATCATCTCACCCCATCCCCAAAACCTGATCCCAGACTTCATCTATTCCTGATCATCTCACCCCATCCCCAAAACCTGATCCAGGCTTCCTCTATTCCTGATCATCTCACCCCATTCCCAAAACCTGATCCTAGACTTCCTCTATTCCTGATCATCTCACCCTATCCCCAAAACAGGATCCCAGACTTCCTCTATTCCAGATCATCTCACCCCATCCCCAAAACCTGATCCCAGACTTCCTCTATTCCTGATCATCTCACCCCATCCCCAAAACCTGATCCCAGACTTCCTCTGTTCCTGATCATCTCACCCCATTCCCAAAACCTGATCCCAGACTTCCTCTGTTCCTGATCATCTCACCCCATCCCCAAAACCTGATCCCAGACTTCCTCTGTTCCTGATCATCTCACCCCATCCCCAAAACCTGATCCCAGGCTTCCTCTATTCCTGATCATCTCACCCCATCCCCAAAACCTGATCCCAGACTTCCTCTATTCCTGATCATCTCACTCCATCCCCAAAACCTGATCCCAGGCTTCCTCTCCTCCTCCTGATAATCTCATCCCCATCCCCAAAACCTGATCCCAGTCTTCCTCTCCTCCTGATCGTCTTCTCACCCACTCTCCCATCCCCAAAACCTGATCCCAGGCTTCCTCTCAACCTGATCACCCCCAACCAACCCTGTCCCCAAATCCTGATCCTAGGCTCCCTCTCCTGATCACCTCCTATCCCTAATGTTCTGCACCTTACCTTTTTATACTTACCTTTTTCAGAAGTTTTTAGGTCAGTCATGGGACACACATGTAACAGGGCACATGTATGCTGCATTGTAAGCTACAGACAATGCCATCTATTGACCGCATAAATACTACAACCTATTGATCTGTTTGTATCCTGTCATCTGCTGTAACCTGGTGTTCAGAATAAAAGCATCTTGTGGATGGAATCGGTATTTGGTGAGTTCAAACTATCTGATGAGGATTGTCCTTAGTGATTATATCTTATACAGGCCAGGCATAGAGGTCTCACAAGGGATAGTCGCAACAATCGGAGTCAAAATAAATTGACTTATGCAGTGGTCTCCCTTACCTCCAGAGGCCTGATGGTGACCCCCACAGTCAGGTATATACGCCTATTGCAATTTTTTTTACCAAAAATATGTAGCAGAATACATATTGGCCTAAAACTGATGGATACATTTTTTTTTTTAGAGAGATTTTTTTTGGATATGTATTATAGCAGAAAGTAAAAAATATATTTTTGTTCAAAATCGTTAGTGTTTTTTTGTTTATAGCGCAAAAAAATGAAAGGTCATCAAATACCACCAAAAGAAAGCTCTATTTGTGGGACATCGATTTTGTTTGGGTAAAGCGCTGCACAACTGTGCAATTGTCAGCAACACAGTGTAGTATTGCAAAAAATTACCTGACCATTAACCACTTCCCGCCCGGTCAATAGCATATTGACGTCCGGGAAGTGGTTCCGTTATCCTGACTGGGCGTCATATGACGTCCTTCAGGATAACATGCCGCCGCGCGCCCGTGGGGGCGCGCATCGCGGCGATCGGTGGAGCGGTGTGTCAGTCTGACACACCGCTACACTGATCTCGGTAAAGAGCCTCCGGCGGAGGCTCTTTACCACGTGATCAGCCGTGTCCAATCATGGCTGATCACGATGTCAACAGGAAAAGCCGGTGATCGGCTTTTCCTCACTCGCGTCTGACAGACGCGAGTAGAGGAGAGCCGATCGGCGGCTCTCCTGACAGGGGGGGTCTGCGCTGATTGTTTATCAGCGCAGCCCCCCTCAGATGCCCACACTGGACCACCAGGGACTCCACTAGGATCACCAGAGAAGTGGGCAACATGTGGATGGCCAGGTATGTACCCCCTGGCCATCCACATGTGCAAATGATGCCCAATCTGTGCCAGTCAGTGCCCACAAATGGGCACTGGCTGGAACCATCAAGTAGCAATCAGTGCCACCCATCACCCAGCAATGCCACCCAGTGTTATCAGTGCCACCCATCAGTGTAATCAGTGCCACCCATCAGTGTCCAGCAGTGCCACCTATCAGCGTCCATCCATGCCCATCAGTGCCCACCTATCAGTGCCCATCAGTGCCCATCCATGCCACCTATCCGTGCCACCCATAAGTACCCATCAGTGCCACCCATAAGTTCCCATCAGTGCCGCCTATGAGTGCCCATCAGTGCCGCCTATAAGTGCCCATCAGTGCCACCTATGAGTGCCACATACCAGTGCCACCTATCAGTGCCCATCAGTGCCACCTATCAGTGCCCATTAGTGCCGCCTATCAGTGCCCATCATCAGTGGCCGTCAGTGCCACCTCATCAGTACCACCTCATTGGTGCCACCTCATCGCTGCCCATCAGTGCCGCCTTATCAGTGCCCGTCAGTGCAGCCATATCAGTGCCCATCATTGAAGAAGAAAACGTACTTATTTACAAAAAAAATTAACAGAAACAAAGAAAAACTTGTTTTTTTTTCAAAATTTTTGGTCTTTTTTTATTTGTTGCGCAAAAAATAAAAATCGCAGAGGTGATCAAATACCACCAAAAGAAATCTCTATTTGTGGGAACAAAATGATAAAAAATTTGTTTGGGTACAGTGTTGTATGACCGCGCAATTGTCATTCAAAGTGCGACAGTGCTGAAAGCTGAAAATTGGTCTGGGCGGGAAGGTGTCTAAGTGCCTGGTATTGAAGTGGTTAAGGGGGTAAATTCTTCCAGGGCTGAAGTGGTTAAACTATGTAGTGCAAGGGCCTGCCTAATTGGATACAATTGAAATTTGTTTAGTTTTGACCTCATATTATACTTTTTTGGAAACATCTAAAGGAAAATTTTACAAGAGATTTGAACAATAACGGTGTGTCAATAAGCCACTCCCTCTATGACCAATGGATAGATTCATGCATAGCATGAATCTATCCATGGCTGCCGCTGCCACCCCCTACACAGTCGCCTGGCGCACACCTGAATTACAGTGGCGGGGGGTGTTTTTGAAGCACCTGATTAGAGCCTTGCTTGGCACTCACAGTCCACCCAGATGTGTTAGAAAAGCGAATGAATATTCGCTTTCCTAACACTGAACTGCCTCTCCGCCAATCAGGTGCTCGGGTCTTTTACCCATCACCTGATTGGCTGAAACAACAGGCACTGTGCTTGGACGCCTATCAAAAGGAGAGGACGGGAGGATACACATGGAGGACAGCGCTCGCTGCTGTCACCCGCTGCCCCACGAAACAGGGTAAGTGCCAGGCAGATGACAAGCAGGCGAGGGGTCACAGTGGCAGCATTCGATTTGTTTGATGGCATAGTGGCTGCGTTTAATGGGCACAGTGGCTGCGTTTGATGGACACAGTGGCTGCGTTTGATGGACACAGTGGCTGCGTTTGATGGGCACAGTGGCTGCGTTTGATGGGCACAGTGGCTGCGTTTGATGGGCACAGTGGCTGCGTTTGATGGGCACAGTGGCTGCGTTTGATGGGCACAGTGGCTGCGTTTGATGGGCACAGTGGCGGCATTTGATGGGCACAGTGGCTGCGTTTGATGGGCACAGTGGCGGCATTTGATGGGCACAGTGGCTGCAATTGATAGGCACAGTGACTGGGTTTGATGACATAGTAGCTGCATTTGATGGCACAATGGCAGCATTTGACAGGTACAGTGGCAGCATTTGATGGCACAGTGGCAGCATTTGATGGGCACAGTGGCAGCGTTTGATGGGCACAGTGGCAGCGTTTGATGGGCACAGTGGCTGCGTTTAATGGGCACAGTGGCTGCGTTTGATGGTGTTAAGTTTGACCGTTTATCCCCATGTTTGAAATGAAAAGCACTCACGATCCAGCAGAATTCTTTGCAAGTACGAGTTTACAGTGGACCAACAGCTCAATAGAGTGTGATCCCGATACAAATATAACTTCAGCTTTTATACAGAAATTTCAGAATGTTTGTCTATGTATGGCATGATACCAAAGCACAAGTCATCCTTAACTAATTATTTCTACATTACATATGGTCATCCTGACCTCTAGATTATATCATCATACTTCATCATTTTTATAGTTACACAAGAGGGGTCGTGCAAATGGGAATTTTTAAGATAATAGCTCTTTCCCAGAAAAGGGACAATGTACAGCCAAACTAGTCCAGACGTCACTTGGCAGCACATTTCAATTCAGCATTGCTTAATACCTAATGCCCCGTACACACGATCGGACATTGATCGGACATTCTGACAACAAAATCCATGGATTTTTTCTGACGGATGTTGGCTCAAACTTGTCTTGCATACACACGGTCACACAAATCTTGTCAGAAATTCCGAACGTCAAGAACGCAAACACCACAACACTTACCACGAGCCAAGATATATTAAGTTTAATAGCCAGTGCAGCTCTTCTGCTTGATTCTGAGCATGCATGGCACTTTGTGTGTCGGAATTGTGTACACACGATCGGAATTTACACAAACAGATTTTGTTGTCGGAAAATTTGAGAACTAGATCTCAAATTTTGTGTGACGGAAATTCTGATAGATACTGTCCGACGGGGGGCCTACACACAGTCGGAATTTCCAACAACAAGCTCCAATCGCACATTTTACGTCGGAAAGTCTGAACGTGTGTACGCGGCATAAGAGGTTTAGAACATATTACTAAACTTTATTTTTTAGAAGCAAACAGTTCAATGTAATCTTCTACCACTTCCATCAGCTCATTCCCCACAGTTACAACCTTTTGTATCACCTCCCCCACCCTATTAGATTGTAAGCTCTTCTGAGCAGGGCCCTCTTAATCCTCTTGTATTTTATTGTATTATAACTGTATTGTCTCCCTTTTTATATTGTAAAGCGCTGCATAAACTGTTGGCGCTATATAAATCCTGTAATAAATAAATAAATAAAATATAAGGCTGAACTCTGCAGGAGTCTTCCAGAAGCTTTATAATTCCGGACTCCAGATATTCTGTATCTTAACAGTCCCTCCTGTGGTTCAAACTCTTTGGTATTAGGCTCCTTCTGTGTCTTTAAACTTCCTCTGTGTCTCTAGGTCATCCTTCAGGTATACGAGCTACCATCTCATAGGCTGTCATCATGCATGACCTTGAGAGCTCAGAAGAGCGAGTATTAGTACAAACATTTGCAATAATTTTCAAACAACATTTGCATATTATTGGTGCACATTTGATTATAAGTACAATAAATCCAACTATATATAATATGCTGTGTAATATGCCAGAAAGCCATCCTCCGAGTCCTGAAAAACAGTTGAGGGGATTGAGCCATGAGAGCTAATTGTCCCAGCTTCCTTCAACCCAAGCGGTTTCAGTATGCTCTTTTCTAAAACATAGTTTTAACTGTTGCACTTTTTCTATATGGGAAATGATGGCATCCTCAGCCTTTGTATCATTTCCGATATAATTGCAACATGCTGTTCCCACTATGGCACACATTCCTCCCTGACTGGCCATGAGATAGTCCAACACCAACCGGTGTTGGACTAACTCATTTTTTATCATCTTTGGTAAAGTAGAAAGAACTACAAAGTTTTTTTTATCCATCAGTTCTGCCAAATCGATGATAAAACTGAAGGATTTCTTAATGCAACACCTGTTTACCCATGGTATAGAGAACAGAGGTTTAATTACTCTATCATGTGATGCAACATCACTTCTCTCATCATCATTAGTCTCTGAATTCTCTGGTATGTTAGTGGGTAACTGAACAACCTCCGCCTCGTCATCATCTGCCACTTCATCATCCTCACTGGTCTCCTATGTGATGCCAGTGTCAGATTGAATAGGCAGATCTCTTCTATGCTGGAAGTGTATAGGTATCTTATGTACCTGTGTTTCCTTAAACTCACTATCCTCCATGTACCAAGTAGTGGGTATGACTCTACCAAAGTAACAAACCCCCATGAAATTTAATGGAACCCAAGTATAAGCCTTTTTTACCACAGATGAAATAATACCCTGGTGGAGCAGAACAGGTTTTCTTGAAATTATACCCCTGTAAACACATTAGCAGTTTTAAATTGTTTTGTCTAGAGTGTTGGCGTTGGGGTAAATCCTGTAGTTGCTTGTATCTGTCCGTGCTCCAAGTGGTATCCTTTCCATCAAACCAATATCTTATAGCGGCTCCTTTCATGCAGTTAGAGTTACCAATGTTCCTGGTGGTACTCTGAAAACCCTTCTCTAACATTTCAGGCGAGTATATTCGTGTAAAGTTAATGCAAACTGCAGGTGGCTTCATAGGAACATTCGTATATATAACAAAAGAGAAATGGATCTGTCTGTTAGTGAGATACTAACATCACTGAAATGTGCATTATCTTCTATTTCCTGCAACCCAATAGGAACACCCAGTAATGGTATAGTCTGGTATGAGATAGGTGTATGTGTACATATCCAGCAATCGCTAATGTTCAATTTCTTCGCAGCCCTGTTCTTCTTGTTGGATCCATTCATATGTCATAACTGTAATCCATACCATTGTACCACCACAGAGAATGATGCTCCAGAGGCCTACATCAGGTTTAGGTCCTAGAAGATTCATGTTGTCTTCTTGCTCGGGCACAGGTCAGCAAAGGTGACCTGTAAGGTAAAGGAACAGAACAATACTTGCCCACCGAGGTCTGGACTCTATTGTCCACAGGAGCTACAGTGTTTTTACAATGCGAACCATGCACCCAGTATTTGTAGTCCTTCAGCTTTACTGAAATAGGGAACACAAGAATGACTTGAAATGGTCCTTTCCACCTGGGAGATAAAGAGGTCCGCGGTGTGTGATTCTTGATATACACCAAATCTCCTGAACTTAGCCCGTGAGTCTGTTCACTTGTGTGCACAGGTTGTCCTGCTTTGGCTCTGGAAAAGGTATGAGAAAACACATTTGCCAATTTTTGCACATAGTTAATCATAGCATCCTGACTACTTGTCACAGTTTCGGCTGTACAGGCTGCATAGGTACTCTTTTGGGTAGTCTGCATAGATTGCTCCTTTAGCACAGTGGCTACGTTTGATGGGCACAGTGGCAGCGTTTGATGGGCACATTGGCTGCGTTTGATGGGCACAGTGGTTGCATTTGATGGGCACAGTGGCTGCGTTTAATGGGCACAGTGGCTGCGTTTGATGGCACAGTGGCTGCTTTTGATGGGCACAGTGAGCCTGCAATTTATGGGGTTTTTTTTCCAGAATTTTTCAGTTTGTTAGCACCCCTCCAAAAGATTTTGATCACCAGCCGCCACTGTATTTGAACATGTATGGCCAGCCTAAGAGAAAGCCTGGCTCTACGCTACATGCTCCATACTGCCAAGTACTGCAAAAAAGAAAATAAATATCCAAAAAAACGTATTATCTGTTTTCCTGAAGACGTGCGCATGAGCACAAAATGCATTGAGAACGAGGCTTGACACGCAAGATACAGGAGCCCTCATTTCTATTACTAGCTGAGACGCACGCCGTGTTTCCTGCCTCACGATATTAGTGACGGACCGGCCCCTGCCTCATCCATCAGCTGAGATGCCTATCATTTATGGCATGTAGGTGCTTTTAAAATAAAAAAAGACTTTATTACACTATATCCCTTGTATTTGGGGGAGCCATCTTTCACAGATATAAGGAAAATTGTAACATTTGGAGGATTACCACTCATTAATTGGAGTTTGATCGATAATTAAATGGTCGTGTGGAGTGTGGTCTGGCTTGGAGAATCCTGGTTCATTAAGGAATCCTTTTCCTGCTTTATATGCCTGGTGGTCACTTTGTGGCCAGGGATATCTGGTGAGCAGTATGATGTGTCACTTTGGATGAAGCACAGTTTATAAGAATTAAGAACATTTGAACTTTAGGAAGGCACGGTGTTGGAGCACAGTGTATGAAGAAGAATCTACACGATTATATATATATATAAGGATTTTTCAATGTATGTATATTTTTCACCACAGATATATAAAGACATTTATTTGACATATACAGTATCTCACAAAAGTGAGTACACCCCTCACATTTTTGTAAATATTTTATTATACCTTTTCATGTGACAACACTGAAGAAATGACACTTTGCTACAATGTAAAGTAGTGAGTGTACAGCTTGTATAACCGTGTAAATTTGCTCTCCCATCAAAATAACTCAACACACAGCCATTAATGTCTAAACTGCTGGCAACAAAAGTGAGTACACCCCTAAGTGAAAATGTCCAAATTGGGCCCAGTGTTAATATTTTGTGTGGCCACCATTATTTTCCTGCACTGCCTTAACCCTCTTGGGCATGGAGTTCATCAGAGCTTCAAAGGTTGCCACTGGAGTGATCTCCAACTCCTCCATGATGACATCACAGAGCTGGCTTGATGTTAGAGACCTTACGCTCTTCCACCTTCCGTTTGAGAATGCCCCACAGATCCTCAATAGGGTTTAGGTCTGGAGATATGCTTGGCCAGTCCATCACCTTTATCCTCTTCTTTACCCGCTTATTTAGCAAGGAAATGATCATCTTGGAGGTGTGTTTGGGGTATAACCATGTTGGTATACTGCCCTGCGGCCCAGTCTCTGAAGGGAGAGGTTCATGCTCTGCTTCAGTATGTCACAGTACATGTTGGCATTCATGGTTCCCTCAATGAACTGTAGCTCCCCAGTGTCGTCAGCATTCATGCAGCCCCATGATACTCCCACCACCATGCTGGACTGTAGGCAAGACACACTTGTCTTTGTACTCCTCACCTGGTTGCTGCCACACACACTTGACACCATCTGAACCAAATAAGTTTATCTTGGTCTCATCAGACCACAGGACATGGTTCCAGTAATCCATGTCCTTAGTCTGCTTGTCTTCAGAAAACTGTTTGCGGGCTTTCTTATGCATCATCTTTAGAAGAGGCTTCCTTCTGGGATGACAGCCATGCAGACCAATTTGATGCAGTATGCGGAGTATGGTCTGAGCACTGACAGGCTGACCCCCCACCCCTTCAACCTCTGCAGCGATGCTGGCAACACTCATACGTCTATTTCCCAAAGACAACTTCTGGATATAACGCTGAGCACGTGCACTCAACTTCTTTGGTCGAGCACGGCGAGGCCTGTTCTAAGTGGAACCCGTCCCGTTAAACCACTGTATGTTCTTGGCAACCGTGCTGCAGCTCAGTTTTAGGGTCTTGGCAATCTTCTTATAGCCTAGGCCATCTTTATGTAGAGCAACAATTCTATTTTTCAGATCCTTAGAGAGGTCTTTGCCATGAGGTGCCATGTTGAACTTCCAGTGACCAGTATGAGAGAGTGAGAGCGATAACATTGAATTTAACACACCTGCTCCCCATTCACACCTGAGACCTTGTAACACTAACGAGTCACCTGACACCAGGGAGGGAAATGGCTAATTGGGCCCAATCTGGACATTTTCACTTAGGGGTGTACTCACTTATGTTGCCAGTGGTTTAGACATTAATGGTTGTGTGTTGAGTTATTTTGAGGGGACAGCAAATTTACACTGTTATACAAGCTTTACACTCACTACTTTACATTGTAGCAAAGTGTAATTTCTTCAGTGTTGTCACTTGAAAAGAGATATAATAAAATATTTACAAAAATATGAGGGGTGTACTCACTTTTGTGAGATACTGTATGGTGGACAGTTTGATATTTTATTTATGTTTATGTGTTGATTATTATTTATTGCATAACCACGTTGGATTGGGTATTTGTATATGGTTTTGCGCCCAATTTTTCATCAATTTTTGCTTTATTAGTATTTCACAAATTTTTGGTGAAGCATTACATTATTGCATGTAATTTTTTTGGCGCCGGGCTCATTTTTATATTTGCCTGGGTTAGGAAGCCCGATTTCCCACCCATGGCCCGAGCTATAGCGGTGTCTAGCCTATTGCCAAATAGCGAGTAGCCCTCAAAGGGGATCCTACACCAGGCTTGTTTGGACACTGGATCAGCGACCCAAGGCTGTAACCACAAGGCCTGCTTAGCCATGACCAAAGACAGCATAGTCCGGGCCAGCAGGCGGATAAGATCGATAGAAGCCTCCCCCAGGAAGGCCGCTGCCAGCTTCAGTTCCTGGACTGCCGAGTCTCTGGCTAACTCTTCTGAAACCCAGTCCACATTCTCTGTCCAGGTTTCCATAGCCTTGGACATAGCCGCTAGAGCCAGAACAGGTTTGCAAGCCATACCGGCCAACCCGTAAATTCTCTCGAGGTCTTGGTTGATTCTTCTCTAAAGACCGTCTTTGAAAGATACCGCATCCTCCAAGGGAAGAGTGACGTGTTTCGCCAGACGCATCAATGCTGCATCCACAAGGAGAGCGTTTTACAGATGTTTCTCTTCCTCTGCCTTAAAGGGATATAATCTGGAGGTTTTGCTTGACATGGAAGCTTTCTTGTCTATTTTGCTCCGCTCAATAATATCCTTAAATTCCGAAATGAGCGGGAAGTTAGAATGTTCCTTTCCCAGGTGTTTAAAGAACTTCCTTTGTTTAGCCGGTGGTGTGGAAGGGTCCTCCCACTTCAGAGCCTCTTTGACCACCTTGACTAGTGGGGAAACAAGAGCAAAATCTAAACCTCCGGCAAACTCGTCTCCCTCTAACTCACTGTCCGAAGATCCGGGAGAAGCATCGTAGGTGTCATAAATCAGATGTGACCAGAACTGCTTGACTTATGTAGGTGAAAAAGTAAGTAATTTATTAAGATAAGTGAACAATATATAAATGCAACCACCTCCAATATCACACAGTGCACAACAAACCAATACCAAACAAGATCCACAAATAACAATAATCAGACAAGTATATACAGCAATCTTTAGCCAGGCCGGGGTCATGAACGGGAGATCAGCAGATCAGGCTGCAGGGATACAGGGATACACGACAGACAGGAACAGGTACAAATACAGGTTCAGGATCAGGGTCAGGTTCAGGATACAGGGATCAGATTTAGGATACAGAAATCAGGTTCAGAGCTTTCTGGTCAGGACACAAGGACGACACCAAGGCAAGGTGTGTGTGAACTTGCCGGATATTCATACCATTTCCTGCAATCAGGCTCAGGTGATGCCTGACTACAGGAGGTGATATCGGCTCCATACTGCCAGGAACCACCCGCTGGTGGATGCCAGTACTGCGGCCCAAAGATCACATAACACCAGCAGGTGAAAGCTCCCCTGACAGTTCCAAACTGCCAGGAGACACCTTCTGGTGGGCATCAGCACTGCGTGCCAGATGTCAGATAGTGTCATCAGCGGGTGGAACCTTTCCTGACAGTACCCCCCCCTCAAAAGAGTGACCTCCGGACGCTCCAACTAGCCGCTGCTGGGGAAAGTCCATGGCGTCAGGCCAGGCGGCGGGCAGAGTCTAACCAAGCTGGGCATGAGGAAGGTTTATGGCTTTAAACCAGGCAACGGGCAATAGTCATGTCAAACTGGATAGCAAGTACAGAAACCTCAAGCAGGCAGCAGCAGACACATCGAGTTGGGCAGCAGGCATAGCGAGCTGGGCAGCAGGCACAGGCACATCAAGCTGAGCAGCAGGCATGGGCACATCAAGCTGGGCATCGGGCACATCGAGCTGGGCAGCAGGCATGGGCACATCAGGCTGGACAGCAGACAGGGGAACATCAGGCTGGGTGGCAGACAGGGGAACATCAGGCTGGACAGCAGACGGGCACATCAGGCTGGGCAGCAGACAGAGGCACATCAGGCTGGGTAGCAGGCTGCGGGTTGTCTGACAAGGCAACAGGCTCCGGGTCATCTGTCAGGACAGCAGGCTGAGGACCCGGCGCATCGCGGTAAACGGCCGCTAATGGCGGCCGTTTACCACATGATCACTCCGTCAAATGACGGAGCGATCACATGTACACAAGCCCGCGTCACGTCATGACGCCGGTTCCTCCCTCCCCTCTCTGTACCAATCGGTACAGTGAGAGGGGAGAAGCGGAGAGGGGGAGAGATGGGACCAGCGCTGTGGGCTGGATGTGTAGTGCCCACAGCGCTGGTCAGTGACAGCTACTCTGCCAGCACTGTGCAATACCCTGCCACCACTGTGCAAAACAATAGATTTGAAATAGTTGCAAATTGCGGGATGCCGAAGTGTTCCTTGTCACTTTCAATGGCACCCTAATCACGGCGCAATTTTGCCACGATTCGTTGGGTGACAATCGTGGTAAAATCGTGCAAGCAGAATCGCGGGGGGCCTGTTGCCCCAAAAGAATCTCCGTGGCAAAATCGTGTTGCGATTGGGGTGCCATTCGAAGTGACAGGGAACCCTGCGATTTGCCGCTATTTTAAATCGTGGGCAGAATCGCAGCGATTCCGCCCACGATTCGAAACGTCAAGAGCCTAATGGAGGGACCGCGCTCCCCTGACTTTTAGATGCTAATCCTGTGGCTCAGTTGGCCTAAGGCTTAGAGACTTAGTGTACCTGGGGAGGTGGTCCCAATTCTATGGTGCTCCCAAGGAGAGGAATAGAGGAGAGGGATGATGGCCAAATGATGGTACTTGTGCTGTGCACTAAAATGACTTTTGCAAGATGTCAGTTCATGTTAATAGTTCTCCACGCTGAAATGTCTGCCAGTTTGTCCAATGTGATATGTCACGGGAAGTACTGTGAATATGTGAAGTTGCAGTAAAGTGCTAAAAACGAATTTATGCATGGACTTTTCTTTATTACAAGTGCAGGCCTCATGGTGGGAATGTGTGATCAGACCCTTGGCTAGGAGATGTGTCTAATATCGTGGCTGCAAAGGCAGGGGGATGTGTGCTCTATCCAAGAAGAAGAGTGGTACATCTTGGCGCCAACATCTGCCCAATCACAAGTCCCTCCTTATATACAGTTTAGAGGAGGTGCTGCCCTGGGTTTCAGGAGAGACAAGCTGGCGGCGTCGGAACCCAGAACCACCCAGAAAAAGATGTGGGGAATGTGCCCTGGGTGTCTGACACTAGCAAAGCCCAGGTGCTCACTATATTCTGAGAATCACTCACTTTGTGGCACCCCCCCCCCCCCCCCCCCCAAGAAAAATGGTATGTGGCAATATAACGGCACCACGCCAAAACTGTGAGTGTGGTCCAATTGCATCAACAGTGGGAAGGGCTTAATGCTTTAATGACTGTGCCACAAGCGAGTATGTAGCAGACAGTAAAACCTCAGTATACTCATTTTAATAAAATAAAACATTTCTATTGCATATCCTTTACTACACATAGCAAACCTTAACCACTTAAATACCGGGCACTTTGGCCCCTTCCTGCACAGGACAATTTTCAGCTTTCAGTGCTGTCCCAATTTGAAAGACAATTGCGAGGTCATGCAACACTGACTGTACACAAACTAAATTTTTAGCATTTTCTTCCCACAAATAGAGCTTTCTTTCGGTGGTATTCAATCACCTCTGGGGTTTTTATTTTTTGCTAAACAAACTAAAAAATAATGACATTTTTGAAAAAAAAAGTTTTTCTTAGTTTGTCATAAAATTGCATTTTCTCCTTCACTGACGGGCAGAATTGATGGGCACTGATAATGCGGCACTGATGGGCAACGATAAGCGGCACTGATAGGTGGCACTGATGGGCACTGACAGGCAGCACTGATGGGTACTGATAGGCGGCACTGATTGGCACTAATAGGTGGCACTGATAGGCAGCACTGATGATGAGGTACTGACAGGTGTTACTGCTGGGCACTGATTGTCACTGTGATGGGCACTGATTGGCACTGTGGTGGGCTCTGACTGGCACTGTGGTGGGCATTGATTGGCACTTTGATGGGCACTGACAGACTTTATTGATGGGGCACTGCCTTGCAGCTGATGGGCACATCTGATGGGGGCTGTGCTGATAATCAATGTGCTGATTATCAGCACAGACCCCCTCTGACAGGGAGAGCCGCCGATCAGCTCTCCCTGTCAGTGCGAACCAAGGAATGCCATTTACCGGCACTTCCTGGTTCACACGATGATCAGCTGGCGGTCAGTCTGCTATAGGCCGGGCAGGAAGTGGTTAAAGTGATATTAAAGTCTTGTTTTTTTTTTTTTTTCTAAATAGTAAACATGTTATACTTACCTACTCTGAGTAATGGTTTAGCACAGAGCAGCTTGGATCCTCCTCTTCTTGGGTCCCTCGCTGGCACCCCTGGCCCCTCCCTCTTTCTGGGTGCCCCCAGTGCCCCTTTAGGGTCTGATCATGTAGTTGCTGGTTTAAAGTATTTTTTCGTTGTGGATAGAATCACAGACAAAGACAGCAAACTGCATGTGTTTTTGCCCTTTTCATTGTCCTTCAAAGTATGGGTTGTGTTTCCAGCATACCTACCATTACCAGGCAGCTTATTTTACACTTGTTCCTGCTGCTATAATGAAATTGCTCAGCATGTCTGCCCCTACAATGCTTGTCAAACACTCCCTTGTCTACAATATTTTGTTTGCATAAGTTACCTGCTAAATCTTAACTATACAAATATCACACAGCAATATCATATAAACCAGAAGCCTCCACCCTACTGAAATTTTCCATTTACAAAACATTTATATTTGCAATTCACCTTTCAACTGAACCAAACATTTACACAATTGGCAATTCCTTTAAGCAAATGTTAGCAACTCCCTTTTTTAACAAACCATTTGGATGTGCAATTGGGCCAAGATTAAGTTTTATTTTTACAGCTATACAGTATAAATCTGTATAATAAAAAAAATTCCTGCAGCATCTATTTTTATAGAACTATAAATTGGGCCATGAGTTGTCAATGTGGTTTCCGCAAAAACATCCTAAAGATGGCTTACGACAGTTTTATATAAAGATCCCCTTACACTTCATATCGGTTAGATACACAATATGCTTGCACACACAACACACACTGAATTTAAAGTGATTTTAAAGGTTTGTTTAAAAAATAAAAAATATAACAAACATGTTTTACTTACCTCCTCTGTGCAAGGGTTTTGCACAGAGCGGCCCCGATCCTCCTCTTCTGGGGTCCCCTGGTGGCGCTCCTGGCTCATCCTCCGCATCGAGCGCCCCCAAAGAGAGCCGCATTCCATGGAGGCACTAATTTGGGCTTGCTCCCGAGTCCTGCGTTCATTGACACAGACAGCAGTCCTCTGCCCCGCCCCGACTCCTCTGTCACTAGATTTGATTGACAGCAACAGGAGCCAATGGCTCCTGCTGCTATCAATCTATCTAATGAGGACCCAAAACAGTAGCTGGAGCTGCTGGGCTCATTCTTGTTACTGGAAAAATCGGGTTCAGGTAAGTAAAAGGTAGGCTCTGGGGGGAAGCTGCACCACAGAAGGTTTTTCACCTTAATGTATAGAATGCAAACCTTGAGACTTTACAACTCCTTTAAACATACTTGGGACAAACACAGATCTATTATTATAAATATATAGAGTGAGCATACCACATGCTTAAATAAAGTTGTATTAGGCACATACATACAGTACAATTATACAATACATTAATCCCATGATCGCTACACTTAAAATTTATAAAAAATCTAAACAAAAATTGCAAACGAAAATTACGTAATGTTCCATATACAACAGTTTTGGGCAAAGGTATTTAATGCCTTCCTCAGGCAGGATGTTCCTGCCAGAGGAAGAGCATTAAATACTTTTGCCTGAAACTGTTGTATTTGAAACATTATCTAATTTTTATTTGGGTTCTTAATACATTTTTATTGCAGCGATCCTGTACTGAATATTTTTTTTTTATATATATATATTTCTATGGCCCTTGTGATGTGCAGTTCACCTCACCTGCTTGCTTTACAATTATACAAATAGGTACAAATATCATAGTTACATAGTAGGTGAGGTTGAAAAAAGACACAAGTCCATCAAGTCTGTGGTGCTAATTCTAAGCTTCTCCTAAAAGCAAATAATTCCATGCGCTAATAAGCACAATCATAGCTCTCTTGTATAATGCCGGGAAAGCACGCTTGTTTATCTCCAAGTAACACAGACAGACGCTGGTATCACGTTGAGCTTAGCAAAATCTTGACTACAATGATCTATTGGTTTTATTTATACTGTAAGAGAGCGCGGGTGGGACTTTAAATGGAGCACACATCAGATAATTGTTCGTCAAGTGACTGACATAGTTTATTTTCTGTAGTCCATGATATGTAGGTAGAACATTTTGGGCATCAACCTCTAACAATGTTCTGGGCATATTGCCTCCATATAATCAATCATGGACCGATAATGTATAACAATTATAATCAATTATGCAATTAGAAGGAGAAAAAAGACACATGGGTACATATATATGAAATAGTAGCAATGGTTGAACCCAAAATGGCCATGATGACCATAAGGACTGTAATATTGCCAATTATAATGAATAAAAAAGCAAGGTCATTAAAATCTTGATATTCCATGCTTGAGATGAAAAGATAATGGCTAAAAGCTCTACGCGTTTCGCGGTGTTACAACCGCTCATCAGGAGCATATATCATGGAATAGTTCTAAAAGAAAAAAGAATAAGTCCAATTAAAAAAAATGGTTAAATTTAGTGTAATAGATTTTTTGGAGGCTGTGCATCCAACTCACGTCTGCACCAGTGGGCCAAGCAACACGTCATCCCAGGCCGCAAACAGGCCGCAGCGCCAGGTCCACAGGCTTCAAGGCGATCAGTAGGAGTGGCATCCATTGCCATAGACATAACCAGGTTGGGCATACACGGTGTCTGCGAAATAAGTATGAGTAATTATGTAAATAGACTATGTGAAGTGGACCTAATGAGAGGAATGAGGGTATGTGGTGTGACTGCATGGGTGTGTGAGAGAGATGTATGATGAGTGAAGGGAATAGGTGGAAAGTGAAAGAATTAAGTGATCAAAGGGAGGGAGAAAAGTATTGTAGGTTGAGGAGTGCATAAAGAAAATGGTGAGTGAACTAAGTCCAAAAGTGAGTGTGAAGTGCTAAAAAAACAGTGTAAAATAACGGGTGTAGGGAGGTAGCCCAAACCTATGTAGATGCCCGCAATGGAGCACACTCATGGTCCCAAATAGCGGCGCCCAGCCGGCGAGACCCCCACCGGGGAGTGGGGACGCTTACACCTAAGCGGCTCAGCCGTCTGGCGGTTAGCGCCAAACCATCTCCCCTAGTGTGGCCGTTGATGGACAACGAGCGCCAGGAGGACGCCTGAAGTCCGACGCATACAGCGTGACGTCGGTAAGAAGGGACCAAATACCCGCCCCCTTGACATACGCCCGAAGGCAGGGAAGGGGGGGTAAAACCACGTGTCACATCTTGGCCTATGGTGCCCAGCACTGACAGGCAACGCAGCGGCATCTAGGTCGCTGTTGAGGGCCCACAGGTATAGACAGAGCGGGATACAAAAACCCATATAAAGCAAAGAAAGAGTTACAGGATCAGGAAATCAATCCGCCTGTAAAAATTTGCAAAAAGTACTGAGGATACTACTGATGTGTGCTCCCATCCCGGATTTGGTTGTTGAGTAAGAAAAGAGATTTGGAACTTTAATTGAAGCTAGCACCAAAGGGATGCCAACCTCCATTCCGGGTCAAATATAGTAAGAGAGCGCGGGTGGGACTTTAAATGGAGCACACATCAGATAATTGTTCGTCAAGTGACTGACATAGTTTATTTTCTGTAGTCCATGATATGTAGGTAGAACATTTTGGGCATCAACCTCTAACAATGTTCTGGGCATATTGCCTCCATATAATCAATCATGGACCGATAATGTATAACAATTATAATCAATTATGCAATTAGAAGGAGAACAAAGACACATGGGTACATATATATGAAATAGTAGCAATGGTTGAACCCAAAATGGCCATGATGACCATAAGGACTGTAATATTGCCAATTATAATGAATAAAAAAGCAAGGTCATTAAAATCTTGATATTCCATGCTTGAGATGAAAAGATAATGGCTAAAAGCTCTACGCGTTTCGCGGTGTTACAACCGCTCATCAGGAGCATATATCATGGAATAGTTCTAAAAGAAAAAAGAATAAGTCCAATTTAAAAAAATGGTTAAATTTAGTGTAATAGATTTTTTGGAGGCTGTGCATCCAACTCACGTCTGCACCAGTGGGCCAAGCAACACGTCATCCCAGGCCGCAAACAGGCCGCAGCGCCAGGTCCACAGGCTTCAAGGCAATCAGTAGGAGTGGCATCCATTGCCATAGACATAACCAGGTTGGGCATACACTGTGTCTGCGAAATAAGTATGAGTAAATATGTTTATTTATACTGTAAACATGAATAACAAAGGAAGGTGGTGGCTTCAGAATTAGCCAATCAGACACTTGTATTCTTTCAAAAGAACCAATCACACACATGTATATATTCAAATAGAATTCCAGTAGTGACTGTGCAGAGCCATGCGGCCAGCTTCTTGTGAGACACAAAGTGTCTCACAATTTGAACACTACTTACAGGGCTCTGAACACGATCATGTGCACATTCCCACCGTTACCAATGACACAAGCCGTACTCTATCATGGCTCAGTGGGCCATGATTTTTGTATGGTTATGCTATTGTTCCCATGTACGCAGATCTGTTTGCTAGGAGCATTAATGCAATCGCCATGAGGTGGCCAGTCTCTTGGTGAGGTATAAACGATCATCCCTAAAAGAGCAAGCAGATTTGCCGTGTCCACGGGAAGGTTTCCGCAGCCAATGGTCTTCCACCAACGCCTGTATGTGCGAATACACTCGCATAAGCGTATTACAGCACAATTGACACTGGGGGACATCTGACAACATACATTAATAAAAATTTCCACAAGTCCAACCTATGTGTGTGATTATATGTCAGTATTACATTATCTCTGTATGTTGCCATTGTTCAGATGCTTATCTAATAGTTTTTTGAAACTATCAATGCTCCCAGCTGAGACCACCGCCTGTGGAAGTATCCAAGTACAGTATGTCATATCACATCAAGCATAATACAGCCTAGGTATTCGCTCCACTGTTGAATCACACCAACAAAAATACATGTGTGTACTGTATATAGGTACAGTGAGCAACACTTACAACACATAGCAAAACATTCTGGTAGTTCAGTACCCAGAATAGAATAATGTAAAGGATAGCTGAGCCAGACCCTGGTGAAAAGAGAGAGGAGGAGGCAAAAAACAACATTTCAGGGATGTAAGAACCATCTTTCTCATTAACTTTCTACCTCCTACATCATGTACCTAAATATAAACACAGATGTATTACCAGACAAAAAGTAAAAAAAAGAAAAAAAGACAAAATGGGATAGGCTCAAAGGTCCACTTGGTGTTTTTCTGCCATCCCTCCTCTATTAAATACACAATCAGTGCTAACCCCTACTAAGTTGCAAAAATTCCTTAATTGATAAACTACACATACACATATACTGTACATGTTTCCCAATACTTGAATGTAATAAATACATATTCAATCAAAACAAATTTTGCAAAACTCCACATAATCTGTGAAAAAGTCGTTCTTCCTTATATTCCATCCAATTTCCATAGAAATGCCTTTATCCACAATGGGCGTCATTTACTACAGCGCCAATAAATGACCCTGCAGTCCCAGAAAATAGCACCCAATTAAGGCCAATTAAGACTTCAATTCACAGAAACTGGGCACAAATGCAAATGGAAAGCAGCGCTATTGCCGGTGAACATGCCTGTCAGATCACATATGCGGGAATAGTGGAAGTCAATGGGGCTCGAATCTACAAAATCCAAAGTTCTCACTGAAGGCTTATATGCAAGTTCTTTGCCATAAAAGTGTATGGGGACCTGGGTCCTGCCCCAGGTGACATGTATCAATTGGAAAAAATATTTTCAAAACGGACGTTTTTTCAGGAGCAGTGATTTTAATAATGCTTAAAGTAAAACAATAAAAATCTAAAATTCCTTTAACCACTTGCTTACTGGGCACTTAAACACCCTTCCTCCCAGACCAATTTTCAGCTTTCGGTGCTCTCACACTTTGAATGACAATTACTCAGCCATGCAATACTGAACCCAAATGAATTTTTTGTCCTTTTTTTCCCACAAATAGAGCTTTCTTTTGGTGGTATTTGATCACCTCTGGGTTTTTTATTTTTTGCGCTATAAATGAAAAAAGACCGAAAATTTAGAAAAAAAAACGCATTTTCTTTGTTTCTGTGATAAAATTTGGCAAATTATTAATTTTTCTTCATAAATTTTGGCCGCAATTTATACTGCCACATATCTTTGGTAAAAATAACCCAAATTAGTGGATATTATTTGGTCTTTGTGAAAGTTACAGACTCTACAAACTGTGGTGCGAATTATACAAAATTGATCACATCTGATGTACTGGTGGCCGATCTCATTTCTTGTGACCCGAACATGCCAGGAAAGTACAAATACCCCCCAAATGACCCCTTTTTTGAAAGTAGACATTCCAAGGTATTTAGTAAGAGGCATGGTGAGCTTTTTGATGTTGTCATTTTTTTCCCACAATTCTTTGCAAAATTAATTATTTTTTTATTTTTTATTTTTTTTCACAAAATTGTCATTGTAATAGGTTATTTCTCTCACATGGAATGTGTATACCACAAATGACACCCCAAAATAAATTCTGCTACTCCTCCTGAGTATTATGATACCACATGTGTGGGACTTTTACACAGCCTGCCACATAGAGAGGCCCAACATGCAGGGAGCGCCTTCACGTGTTCTAGGAGCATAAATTACACATCTAACTTGTTGACTACCTATTACACTTTTGAAGGCCCTGGAGCACCAGGACAATGACACGTGACACTGACGTGGCACTGATGACAGGTGGCACTGATACGTGGCACTGATGACATGTGACACTGATGTGGCACTGGTGACAGATGGCACTAGTATGGGGCACTGATGACACGTGACACTGATGACAGATGGCACTAATACGGGGCACTGATGACATTTGACACTGACAGATGGCACTGATGACAGATGGCACTAATACGTGGCACTATCATGTGGCACTAATACGTGGCACTGATGAGAGATGGCACTAATATGCGGCACTGATGACAGATGGCACTGACACGTGGCAATGATGACACGTGACACTAATGACAGATGGCACTGATGACAGATGGCACTAATATGTGGCACTGATGACATGTGACACTAATATGGCACTGATGACAGATGGCACTGACGTGGCACTGATGACACGTGGCACTGGGGACAGGTGCACTGGGGACACGGATGGGGACAGGTGGATGGGGACAGGTGGATGGGGACAGGTGGATGGGGACAGGTGGATGGGGACAGGTGGATGGTGACGGGTGGATGGGGACGGGGGGATGGGGACGGGTGGATGGGGACAGTTGGATGGGGACAGGTGGATGATGACGGGTGGATGGGGACAGGTGGATGGTGACAGGTGGATGGTGGATGGGGTGGATGGGTACAGGTGGATGGGGACAGGTGGATGGTGGATGGTGACAGGTGGATGGGGTGGATGGTGACGGGTGGATGGGGACAGGTGGATGGGGACAGGTGGAGACAGGTGGATGGGGACAGGTGGATGGGGTGGATGGGGACAGGTGGATGGGGTGGATGGTGACGGGTGTATGGTGACGGGTGGATGGGGACAGGTGGATGGGGACGGGTGGATGGTGACGGGTGGATGGGGACAGGTGGGGACAGGTGGATGGGGACAGGTGGATGGGGACAGGTGGATGGGACAGGTGGATGGGGACAGGTGGATGGTGACGGGTGGATGGGGACAGGTGGATGGGGACAGGTGGATGGGGACAGGTGGAGACAAGTGGATGGTGACAGGTGGATGGGGACAGGTGGATGGTGACAGGTGGATGGTGGGGGACAGGTGGATGGTGGCAGGTGGATGGTGTGGATGGTGACAGGTGGATGGGGACAGGTGGATGGGGACAGGTGGATGGGGACAGGTGGATGGCGGCAGGTGAATGTGGACACAGATCGCACATTTAGTTTTTTTTTTTTCACTTACGGCGCTGCAGCCGTTGTTCTCTCTCTCCCCACACGCTGTCTGTGTGAGGAGAGAGAGCGGCGCTGACAGATCTCATATGTTTCCATATGAGATCATCTCTCATTGGACACGCCGATCTCACTGTAAACGGCCGCTGTAATTGGCCGTTTACAGCGATCTGTGACCGGCCGTGTCCGACGGACACGGCCAGCACAGAACTTCCCCGATGCTCTCAGGAGCGCGCATTAGGGAAGTAAACAACAGGACGTCCAGGGACGTCCTCCCTGCAGGGAGCGTCCGCGCTGCAGCCGTTTCGGCTATAGCGCGGGCGCGAAGAGGTTAAATATCGTGCCTGGAGGGTGTCCTTAGTATGCCTGTAAATTAGCGCATCTTTCCCTGGTTTATTACTATACCGCAGCAAAATGACATTTGAAGTAATTGGTACAATAAGTATTATTCAAGGGTGGTTATGGATTCCCTCTATTTATTGCACATATGTATTACCTTGTCTATTCCTATAGTTAGCTAACCTAGTAAAACTCTGATCACATGTTACTTTTGATATCACAATAATAAAAGGTTAGCTATGAAACCAAGTACACTGCTTAATAAAACAAAGTCTTCTTTATTTCCCAAGAAAATAGGAAAATGCTAAAATGAAAATAATAAAGAAAGATATTACAAAGCGTATAACTACAGAACATATAATACAAGAACATCAAAGATACTTATCACAATGCTTTCCTCAAGATATTCGTTGGCTGGGCTCGGATGGCAAAAGAGGGAGACATGCGGCTCAGAAATATAGTGAACAATATTGTAAACAATTGGTGTGCTAATCAACCTTATTAATACATAGTAAACCTTGAAAAAAGTGCAATGTGCTTCCTAAAAATGAAATGTACCTCATACAGATGCAATTAATCCTATTGCAAATGACTGTAATAGGCAAAGTGCAATCTAAGCGTGCACTGCTGAACTACTGTGCACAGCCCATATAAATTAAATAAATTAAATAAATAAATAAATAGGTGTGATGGTGAACACTTCTAAACTCCTAAATCAACATATACTTGCCAATCTCCACTGATCCCTTGACAATCGATTGATCAGTCAGGTGTGCTTGATTAAGGACAATAGCAAAATAATGTGTGTAAATACACTGGCAAAGAAATCTTGCAGATAGGTCCTTAAATTAATCAATTTATCAATCACACCTATTTATTTATTTTTTTAATTTATTTACTTTATATGGGTTGTGCACAGTAGTTCAGCAGTGCACCCTTAGATTGCACTTTTATTTTTATTATTATTTTTGCACAATCATATTGCACATCTGCTTATTTTTGCACAGTCATTTGCAATAGGATTAATTGCATCTGTACGAGGTACATTTCCTTTTTAGGAAGCACATTGCACTTTTTTCAAGGTTTACTATGTATTAATAGGGTTGATTAGCGCACCAATTGAACAATATTGTTCACTATATTTCATGAATTTTTTAATGTGGGAGCACTTTTATTGGATGCAGCCATATTATTTGGTTATCTTATATATATTTTAGTTTTTTTCTGGTTTTTAATTCTATATTAGCGCTTTAGTAATTTATTTACCCACTTATGCGGCTCAGAAAGCCACCAGGCTTGAGCCAAGAGCAAAAAGGGTAGAGAGAGGATGCTCTCTGACTCGTTCGGTCCTTTTATACTTCAATCATACACCATCCAGACCCAACCCCATTGCCATCCCATCTAGACTTTTGATGAATCACAGTACTTATGGGGCAGTCCTCCTCAATATATTATATTACTGTCCGTCCTGCTGTATTGGCCTCTAGGGGCAGCATTGTCCATGTATCATGTCTCTGTATCCTAGGTCAATCTTCAGTCTTAGCTGGCCCTTTGATCTTCTGTAGCAGGACATTCATCAATCATCTTGTCAGCTATGGTCCTTTCTGAAGCTCGCTTGCATAGCGATATAACACTAGACAGATAGGAGCCAAGCTCTTGTTCAGCCTTGAGGGAGGCCTGATCTCTTCTTTCAGATATGCTACAAAGCTTTGATGTGCAACCTGTTACATTACAGACCGCTCTCATGAAAGCAAAGGCTTGGTTGTATAAACCAAAAAGAAACTCCAGAAATATGATAGTAAATCATGTTGCCTTCCAACAACATTTCTAAAGGAAAAAATGTCATTTAAAATTGCTCGCAGCTGTAATGTATTGCCGGTTCCCGGCAAAATAGAGTAAAATTCAAAGTCTGGCATGGATATTAAGGGGAACTCCACGCCAAAATGTAAAAAAAAATGGCGTAGGGGTCGCCCCCCAAAATCCATACCAGACCCTTATTCGCAACCTGGAAGGTCAGGAAAGGGGGGGATGAGCGAGCGCCCCCCTCCTGTACCATACCAGACCACATGCCCTCAACATGGGGAGGGTGCTTTGGGGTACCCCCCAAAACACCTTGTCCTCATGTTGATGGGGACAAGGGCCTCATGCCCAGAACCCTTGCCCGGTGGTTGTGGGAGTCTGCGGGTGGGGGGCTTATCGGAATCCCGGCCCCCCTATCTGAATGGGTATTGGGTACATTGTACCCCTACCCATTTACCAAAAAAAGTAGTGAATGTGATAAAAGACAATAGCCTGTTTTTGACAATTCCTTTATTAAAAATGTCTTCTTCTTCCCCTGCTTCTTCCTCCATCTTCCTCCGCTCTTCTCCATCTTCCTCCAGCTTCTTCCCCAGCTTCATCCTCCTAGCAGGTCATACCACTACGCTATGGAGCTGAGCACAATCATTCATAGAAAGTACTATTACTCATGTTTGATTCTTTTCATTCTATACAATAATGTTTTGCATTTGAGACATTAATATTATGGTACCAACAATGCTCATGTGCCATTAGCTATTGGGTAGGGATGAGCCGAACACCCCCGGTTCAGTTTGCACCAGAACTTGCAAAACCAGAACAGGCAAAAAATTTGTGCAAACACCATTAAAGTCTATGGGAATTTTTTTTAATAAAAAAATGTAACAAAAATTGTGTGGGGGCCCTTCAGGTTCGGTATGGATATTAAGGGGAACCCTGCACCAAAATTTGTAAAAAAAATGGTGTGGGAGTCCCCCCAAAATCCATACCAGACCCTTATCCGAGCACACAACCTGGCAGGCCGCAGGAAAAGAGGGGGGGACAAGAGAGTGCCCCCCCTCCTGAACCATACCAGGCCACATGCCGTCAACATGGGGAGGGTGCTTTGAGGTCCCCCCCAAAACACCTTGTCCCCATGTTAATTAAATGATCTCATCTATATCCTTATTTCTATTACAAGGGATGTTTGTAATAGGAATAAAAGTGATCACAAAATAAATAAAGGGACAGTGAAAAAGTTCAATAAATAAGAAAAATATTTCTCTGTGTTCGCATGCAAAAGCAAACACATACATAAGTCGCGCCCACATATGTAAATGGTGTTCAAACCACACATTTGAGGTATCACCATGATCCATGCCTTGTACACACAGTCGGACATTCCGACCACAAAATCCGTCAGATTTTTTCCGACGGATTTTGTCCGAAACTGGTGTTGCATACACACGGTCGGACAAAGTTGTCGGAAAATCCGATCGTTCGGAACGTGGTGACGTTCGTAGCGTACGACTGAACTATGTAGAGGCTAGTAGCCAAAAGCTTTGGTCTCGTAATTTGATCTGAGCATGCGTGGCACTTTGTCCGTCGGAATTCTCTACAAACGATCGGAAAAAGTCTGATCGGATTTTATTGTCGGAAAATTTTAGATCCTGCTAGTCCGATAGAGCCCACACACGATAGGATTTTCCAACAACATAATCCGATCGGACCTTTTCCGTCTGAATTTTCGACCGTGTGTATGGGGCATTAGAGTGTCAGAAGTAATTCTAGTGCAAGACCTCCTCTGTTACTCTAAACAGGTAACCTATACAAAAAATTTAAAGCGTCGCCTATGGAGATTTTTAAGTACTGTAGCTTGTCACCATTCCATGAACGTACGCAATTTGAAAGCATGACGTTAGGTATCTATTTACTGAGCATAACATCATCTTTCACATCATAAAAAAAATTGGGGTAACTATTGTGTTTCTTTTTTTATTATTCATTCAAGTGTATTTTAAAAAAAATTGCATTTAAAATACCACTGCGCTAATACTGTGTGACAAAAAATATTGCAATGATCCCCATTTTATTCTCTATGGTCTCTGCTATAAAAATTCTATAATGTTTGGGGGTTCTAAGTAATTTTCCAGCAAAAAATACTAATTTAAACTTACGTAACGTAACGTAAACAAAAAGTTCCAGAAAAGGCCTGGTCTTCAAGTGGTTAAAGGGAATTCAAGATAAATGCTTTATGTAATTATTAGAGGTTTGGAAATATGCATACTGTATATAAGAATAAACCAGAGTGATGGCAGGGGTTAAACAAAGCTACACTTTTTTTATTTTATTTTTATAAACAAAAAATATGAAATTTTGTTTTGACATACAGTGGGGAGAACAAGTATTTGATACACTGCCGATTTTGCAGGTTTTCCGACTTAAAGCATGTAGAGGTCTGTAATTTTTATCATAGGTACTCTTCAACTGTGAGAGACGGAATCTAAAACAAAAATCCAGAAAATCACATTGTATGATTTTGTAATAAATAATTTGCATTTTATTGCATGACATGCAAGTATTTGATCACCTACCAACCAGTAAGAATTCTGGCTCTCACAGACCTGTTATTTTTTCTTTAAGAAGCCCTCCTGTTCTCCACTCATTACCTGTATTAACTGCACCTGGTTGAACTTGTTGCCTGTATAAAAGACACCTGTCCACACACTCAATCAAACAGACTCCAACCTCTCCCCAATGGCCAAGACCAGAGAGCTGTGTAAGGACATAAGGGATAAAATTGTAGACCTGCACAAGGCTGGGATGGGCTACAGGACAATAGGCAAGCAGCTTGGTGAGAAGGCAACAACTGTTGGCACAATTATTGGAAAATGGAAGAAGTTCAAGATGGCAGTCAATCTCCCTCGGTATGGGGCTCCATGCAAGATCTTACCTCGTGGGGCATCAATGATCATGAGGGAGGTGAGGGATCAGTCCAGAACTACACGGCAGAACCTGGTCAATGACCTAAAGAGAGATGGGACCACAGTCTCACAGTAAACCATTAGTAACACACTACGCCGTCATGGATTAAAATCCTGCAGCGGATGCAAGATTCCCCTGCTCAAGCCAGCGCATGTCCAGGCCCATCTGAAGTTTGCCAGTGACCATCTGGATGATCTAGAGGAGGAATGGGAGAAGGTCATATGGTCTGATGAGACAGAAATAGAGCTTTTTGGTCTAAACTCCACTTGCCGTGTTTGGAGGAAGAAGAAGGATGAATACAACCCCAAGAACACCATCCGAACCGTGAAGCATGGAGGTGAAAACATAATTCTTTGGGGTTGCTTTTCTGCAAAGGGGACAGGACGACTGCACCGTATTAAGGGGAGGATGGATGGGGCCATGTATCACGAGATCATGGCCAACAACCTCCTTCCCTCAGTATGAGCATTGAAGATAGGTCGTGGCTGGGTCTTCCAGCATGACAACGACCCAAAACGCACAGCCAGGGCAACTAAGGAGTGGCTCCGTAAGAAGCATCTCAAGGTCCTGGATTGGCCTAGCCAGTCTCCAGACCGGAAACCAATAGAAAATCTTTGGAGGGAGCTGAAAGTCCGTATTGCCCAGTGACAGCCCCAAAACCTGAAGGATCTGGAGAAGGTCTGTATGGAGGAGTGGGCCAAAATCCCTGCTACAGTGTGTGCAAACCTGGTCAAGAACTACAGAAAATGTCTGATCTCTGTAATTGCAAACAAAGGTTTCTGTACCAAATATTAAGTTCTGCTTTTCTGATGTATCAAATACTTAAATCAAATTAAATCAAATAAAAATGCTAATTACTTAAAAATCATACAATGTGATTTTCTGGATTTTTGTTTTACATTCCGTCTCTCACAGTTGAAGGGGGGGGGGCCTCCTCAGATACGTCACATAGAAGGCTGCAGGACCATTTGCAGAGCACCACATGAGCTTGTGTGTGCGCAGTGGAGAGCCAGCTATGGTTCCTCAGGAAGCTACAGCCTGCTTTCATATCCAAGATGGTAGTGCTGGGGACCCGCAGCAGTAAGACGAACTAGCTGCAGGAAGACAGTGCTTGACTAAAGGCATTGGTAAATGCCTGATTTTTAAAAGTAGCATTTGATCATCTCTGCAGTTTTTATTTTTTGCGCTATAAACAAAAAAAAAAAAGAGCGACAATTTTGAAAAAACACAATATTTTGTACTTTTTGCTATAATAAATATCCCCCAATTTTTTTTTTTTAAAAGCTCATTTTTTCCTTAGTTTAGGCCGATATGTATTCTTCTACATATTTTTGGTAATAAAAAATCGCAATAAGCGTATATATTGGTTTGCGCAAAAGTTATAGCGCTACAAAATAGGGGATAGATTTAGGCATTTTTATTATTTTTTTTACTAGAAATGGTGGTGATCTGCGATTATTATCGGGATTGGGACATTATGGCGGACACATTGGACACTTTTGACACATTTTTGAAACCATTGACAATTATACAGCGATCAGTGCTATAAAAATGCACTGATTACTGTGTAAATGTCACTGGCAAAGAAGGGGTTACCACTAGGGGCGTTCAAGGGATTAACTGTGTTCCCTGACTGTGTGTTCTAACTGTGGGGGGAGGGGACTGACTATTGGAGATGACAGATCATGGTTCCTAGCTATTAGGAACTCACTTTCTGCCTCACCTCTCCTCACAGAACAGGGATTTGTGTGTTTACACACCTGTCCCTGTTCTGCCTCTCGTGCCCATGATCGCCCGTGACCGCCGGCCACAAGCATCGGCACCCCCGCAATGCAGCGGGTACGCGCCTGCTATCCCGTTTAAAGGAGCCTATGTACAGCTACGACGGTTCGCGGGATCGTGCCGACCTGCCGCAGTATAATGACGGCGGCTGGTCAGCAAGTGGTTAAGTGGTTACAGGAGATCATTTTGGCTTTGTATGTCCAAATCTCCTCAGAGGGCTATACAAACTTCAGACCTTCTTATATTCAACAGAGGATTATGTGTACCTTGGATCCTTGGCTGTTTTCATTTTACGGCCTTCAACACCAGGAGTGCTGTGATGAACCCTAAAGCAGCAGGTAGGAGGCCCAAACAATTCTCTGAAACACCAGAATCTAAATGCCAACAAGCAAGCCATAAAAATGTAGTTATTGTTGCTTTAAAATAAAGATTTTTTTTTAATTAACTTTTATTTTTTTTTACATTTTGTATTTTAATGCAATGCTACAAAAAAACATGCTAAAGAAACAACCCAAATCTTAAAAAAAAATAAAAAAAAAAGTTAAAACGTACCCGACTAGTATATACTGCTTACAATCTGACCCTGTTCGACCTGTTTCTGATGTACAAAGGAGCTATGAGCATTGTGCTTACTTGTGGATTGTCGTCATTCTGAATCCTGTTTGTCTTTCATGCAAAACTCAATAAAATCGGATTATAAAAAATTAATAAATAAAGAAAAAGAAAGGAAAGGTGTTAATTTTAATTAAAATGTTTTTGTGGGAGAAAAAAAATCACTTGTATATACCCCTTTAGAATCAATATTGATTAAAACATAATTAATAAACCATAATGATAAGTTAAAGTCCTTGCCTTTTGTATACAAGGACTTTTACATGTACATGTGAAATAATTACCCATATAGAAAAATGTATAGATCGATGCAATAACTGCCCCCCCCCCCCTTTTTTTTGTGTGTCCCCACACAGATCTTTTGGTGGTTTCCTGTTTTTTTTTTCTTTGTGTGTCCCCACACAGGTCTTTCGTTTTTTTTTTTTCCTGTTCCGGTTGGATGGTCAGGGCTCTTTCCTTCTTTGTCTCCTGGCGCGGAGGGAGGCATTAGCTGGTGATCTCCCTCCGCGTCAGCCACATTCAGTGGCAGACTCCAGGTGCTGGTGTCTGTCGCAGGCATGCGCACGGCCACCACCAGGGGGTGGTGTGCTGGTGCGTGGCATCACAACGCCGGACAGGCTTTGATGGAGTCGGCGGCCATTGCCAAGATTCTCCCTGAACGCTGAGGAGGCCATACAGATGGCCTTTGATTTATTCATGGCTGGAAGGGGTGTGCAATACAAGGGGAGGTGAGACACTGATGCGCTGGTTCATAACTTGATTATGCACACAGGTGTGATAGGTCAGGGCATCAGCAGGCTTTCATATAAACGACACACCCAGTATACATCCTATTCCTATGTGGATACAACACACTGGGGTTGATTTACTAAAGGCAAATCCACTTTGCACTGCAAGTGCACTTGGAAGTGCAGTTGCTGTAGATCAGAGGGGAAGATCGGAAATGAGGGAAGCTCTGCTGATTTTATCATCAATCATGTACAAGCAAAAATGCTGTTTTTTATTTTCCTTGCATGTCCCCCTCAGTAAATCCTTGCATGCCCCCCTCAGTAAATCTGCACTTGCAGCGCACTTGTAGTGCAAAGTGGATTTGTCTTTAGTAAATAAACCCCAATGCAAAAAAGCTGGGCGTGCAGAACACATAAGCACATAAGCAGAAAGAGACTAGGCACCGGATTCTGTAAAAACATCTGTTCCATTGTTTTATTATTATATTATTTTTTTTTTATACTGAGATAACAAAGGGGTGGTGTGGGGTGTTATTACAATCTAGCAAATACAATAAAGCCATATTTCAGAAGTCAACTATCTCTAAAAGTTGCAAAATGACATACCGTATATACTCGAGTATAGGCCAACCCGAATATAAACCGAGGCACCTAATTTTTCCACGAAAAACTGGGAAACCGCATTGACTCGAGTATAAGTCTAGGGTGAGAAATGCGCAGCTACTGTAAGTGGAAAAGAGGGTCAACAATGCCCATTTGCAGCCTCACTGTGCCCATTTGCATGCCTCACTGTGCCCATTTGCAGCCATAGGTCCCCTGAACTTCAAACTTGGCAGTTAATGGTTTCTAGATGCCCCCTAGCTGCAGCCAAAATGTGGGGCCAAAGGGTCCTGAAATTACATTGCTGCAGATGGACACAGTTGACCGAATTTGGGGCCATGTATCTCGGGGCCACTTAGGGCTAGGTACCCCAAATTTGGATATGTTGTAGTGTTGATTCCATTGAGATATGGGGCCCCAAATTCAAGTCGGAAAATGTCATTCTCTGCTGCAGAAAAGTGCTTGACTCGAGTATAAGCCAGGGGGGGCACTTTCAGCACAAAAAATGTGCTGAAAAACTCGGCTTATACTCAAGTATATACGGTACTTGAAAAGGGAGGGGTAGGAGTACACAAGTAGAGTAACATTTATTGCATGGCCAAGGATAGAGCACACAGTCCAGATAAAAACACAGTCATGTGTAAACGACACAGTCTAATTTTAAAAGGTAAAAGCCCAAGTCTCATCCAACCTCAAACACTAAAGGCTCGTACACAAGATACAAAAATCTGATGGAAAAATTTGTACGACGAGCTGTTTGCCTCTGGGAGAATCGGGGTGTGCAGACTATACATTTTTTGTCGGATGTGAACTCAACGTCTGATTTGCGTTTCATTAGTATGTTTTTTGTATGAAAAAAATCGCAAGAGCAAGAATACGCATGGTCAGAAACGAAAGAATACATACAAAACTAGTCAAAACATTGCGTCACTTCTGACATTGTATTCTGTCGTACGAAAATTTTGTATTCTAAGTAACCTCTTCGCTTTCGACATGAGACTAGCTTGCCACAAAAAAACGGACGTTCGGTCGTCCGAAAATCTAAGCGTGTGTATACGAGGCTTTAGACCCCATACACACTATTAGATTTTCTGCAGATTTTTATCTTCAGATTTACCAAAACCATATATGAGGTCAAACCTTAATGCCGCGTACACACGGTCGGAATTCTTGTCGGAAAAAGCTCTGATGGTTTTCCCGTCAGAATTCCGACGGAAGTTCGCTCAAACTGTCTTGCCTACACACGGTCACACCAAATTCCGACGGTCAATAACACCACGCCTTAAAAAACATTCGACTGCACTATAAAAGGGAAGTTTAATGCTTCTGAGCATGCGTCAAATTGTTTCCGAGCATGCGTCGGAATTTTGCGTGTCGGAATTGCATACAAACGATCGGAAAATCAGATTTTCCGTCGGAAAAATTAAGAACAGGTTCTCAATCCAAAGTCCGTGAAAATTCCGACAGAAAAAGACCGATGGGCATACACACGGTCGGAAAATCTGATGAAAAGCTCCCATCGGAAATTCCGACCGTGTGTACGCGGCATAAGAGTGTCAATTTGTATGCAATCAGGCAGGCCCTTGTACTACATGGTTTTGGTAAATCTGAAGACAAAATTCTGCAGAAAATCTAATAGTGTGTATGGGGTCTAAATGGAAGGCCCAGCAAACTAAAAAAAAAAAGTTTTTGCTTTTAGTTGCACTTTAGAATACATCTGTAGATGGTAGATTTGGAAATAAAACTCTTTTTACCAGAGCTGCACCACACTGCATACTGTATTCTGTACAAACTTGCCACAGGTTGTCCATCCTGAGATGGATAAAAAGAATGGGTAATTGGAGAATGTTTTCTAATTAGCTTCCCAAGTATTATCACCTTTCAGCCCCATAGTAGTGATTCAGTGTTCTACCCCCCCCCCCCCCCCCGCCTACTAATAATAATAGATATAGTGGCTGCAAATTCTTTTTTCAGCTTTTAACTTTACATTTAATATCCAAGCATTTATTTAGGACGGATCTATACATATGCTGCATTTCCTGTTTATGGTATTGTCTGTAGAGCACAATAAAGCTAACCATACAATACACTGGAAAGAAAATCAAGCCCCACATGTTACTGAGGTTTTAAACCTAGTTGAAAAGAACTTTTCTTTTGAGAGAACCCTTGCATACAAATCAGGTCTCAGTGAGCTATTTGATAAGCAGTGGAAACCATGGACTGACTGGTGCACCTAAGGTCATAAAAAACATAAAATATAGGCCCAATTGAGACAACAGGAGTTAATGTACCAATATAAAGTTATTGCCCTACTGCATGCTTGTCTAGATCATTGTACTACTTAAGTTCCACACAACGTGCCGGGTCAGACGAGCTGAGGTTCGTCTATTATTGTGTATACTATGTATTTGTTGAAATGTGCTAGGTACCTTTTTGCCCTTTATTCTGTAATCATCTTCTTCAATCCACCTGATTGTTTGCAAAACGCCCCCCCCCCCACCACCAAAAAAAAACAAAAAAAACACCAGCCGCCACTGATCTAGTATTTGTACCCTTTGTACCACAATAAAATCAATAAACAATTATTGATAAAATAAAGATAACCATACATTGTATTTCATTCCATTTTAGAAGTATCTTGTGGCGGCTGTACTTTGTGTGGGATTCATTCTTGCTGTGTGTGATGCAGCCTGCTATCGGCAACCTCCACCAAAGCTAAAATATGGTCATAAACCAAGAGGTAAGTCATATAAAAATAATTTTGTTTAAGACAAAGGTTATTGTAAAATGTAAAAGATTATCTATTCTCATTGTTAACCCATAACACCCTAGCTTAACATGCTGGAGCAGCACATCTTCCAACAGAAAAATCACTGGGGCTGGAATCTTATCATGACGTTTTAGTGTTAAGTATGCTTGAGAGTGATGTGAGCACAGCGAAAGACCATTGGCCAAAGATCAATATATTTTATCCGGTCTATTGATAGCCTGTAAATTCATGTATAACTCCTTTAGTATACAGCATATTACAAAGTTATAACACTTAATACAGAAGTTAAGTCTCACTCAAAGATTAAGGGCTCTTTCACACGGACGGACCGTATGTCCGTTTTTCATCCTTCCGTTTTCGGATGAAAAACGGACATACAGGTATCCCTATGGGATAGCGGGTGTCAGCAGATGAGCATCCGCTGACACCAGCTCTCGTCCGTGCCCGCTATGCTCCGTTTCTGCAGACGGAGGAAAACCCCATTTTTTCATCCGTCTGCAGAGCGGATCGGCTGACGACGGACTCTATGGTCCGTCGTCACCCAATCTCCCATAGGGGAGAGCGGCACTCTGACTGTCATCTTCCTGCTCAGCGGAGATCGCTCCGGCGATCCCCGCTGAGCAAGCGGCTATCCATGGGGCGGATCTGCACTGATCCGCCCCGTGTAAAAGAGCCCTTAAGAGTGTGAACATGCCTTAACCTTGGCTACCTTAACCTATTAAAAATTGTTTCTCTAGAAGTCTAGAACCATAATGGCTGTGATATCTGTGTGTGGTCTCCAAACATTGATAAATGAATGCTTCAGAGAGAGACCATAATTGAATAATTTTATGACATTTGTGTAAGTCTTTTGTGAAAGTCTAAACAGCCTTTCACATATTGGAATCTCAAGCGTCACCAACTTTACTTTGATTCTAAACAATATACAATCTAAGTTCTGAAATTCAATAAGTGGTCATATTCTTGGGGGGGAGCGTTTAACTGGGAGTATGATCCACATTCCTTCACCTGACCCCTGAAGCAGGAGAGTACTTTTATTTGTTTCCCTTTTATTATAAATAATTGTTTAATTTGTATGTATGATTTTGTAGTCTACTGTAAGTTTGCATATATTGACCAGATATTTGGGATATCAAATATACAATTTATATGTTGCTTTTTGAGTGATGTAACTAGTTTGGCATTGGAGCAATTTTTTTAATTTTTTGCACAAATGTAAAAATCTTAATTTTTGGCAATAAAATTACTTAAACCCCCAGAACATTATTTACTGTATTATTTTAAATCATAGGCTCTGTAGAATAAAAAGATAGTTGCAATTTTTTCTATCACATGATATTTGTGTGTTTATTAAACAGAAATTTTCAGGAAAAAAATATAATAAAAGGAATTTTAGTGAAAACACACACAATATAATACCCATTTTAGGTAAAATATAAAAGATGAGGTTGCAACGAGTAAATAAAATACATTTTATTATAATTGAATTGTTTTTAAACTTTTTTTAAATGTATTTATTTATTTTTACTTTATTGCTATCACAAAGGGTTATTCAACCCCCATGTGATAGCAATGGGCAGGTAACAGGTACTTTCACTTTGAATCCAGGAACCGACTGAACAAACGGAATGCCTGATTAACAGTTCACTCTTTGGATGTACTAGTTGAACTAGTTGAACTAGTTAAAGCAGTGGTTATGAACTATCGTGTCACAATTCACTGTCAGTTAAGGATGGGCTGACTGTTCGAGTCGAACATCGGCTGTTTGATCGTTCGACGAAGATCGAATTCGCCTAATTCGAGCGGCGTGTCATGGCCCATAATGCACTGCGTCATCGCAGTGCTTTGCTGGCTAATGATTGGCCAAGCATGCACTATGACCCACATGCTTTGGCCAATCACAGCGCCGTAAGCAAACAGAGCCATAATTGGCCAAAGGCAGGGTGCATTTGGCCAATTATGGCTCAGGGGGTTAAGTACACGCCCACACTATATAAGGACGCCACGTCGGCCCTGTGTAGTGTGTTGCTGGCGTTATAGAGAGATAGATAGAGAGATAGAGAGTGTGTCATTTAATTTACTTTGAGCAGGCAGTTTATTCAGTTAGCTAGATCTCACTGCAGACCGTTCCTGCTGTACTATTTCTAATCTACTTCAGGCAGGCAGTTAATCCAGTTTAGCTAGATCTCACTGCAGACCGTTCCTGCTGTACTGTTTCTAATCTACTTCAGGCAGGCAGTTGATTCAGTTAGCTGCAGTGTATTTACTATATGTATATATATATATATATATATATATATATATATATATATATATAAAGTCAGACTGCTATATATATATATATATCCACTGTATCCAGTTTAGCTAGATCTCACTGCAGACCGTTCCTGCTCTACTGTTTCTATTTTACCTCAGGCAGGCAGATGATTCAGTTAGCTGCAGTGTATTTCATATATATATATATATACAGGCTTGTGTATATATATAGTCTAGCCAAGCCTATACCTAACAGTAGGCCATTCCTGGAGTACGTGTTCAAAGACACTTTCAGGCAGGTGACTCAGTGAGGTGCAGTTCATAAAATATATATCCACTGCATTGTAGTCCAGCCAAGCCTATACCTGACTGTAGGCCATTCCTGGAGTACGTGTTCAAAGACACTTTCACAGCAGGGCCCGTTCCTGTGCCCAACAAAAGTAACTGTCAGGGCTTACAGTGTTGTGGCATTACCACCACACCACCACCAAAGGCCAAATTTTTCTGCCCCTGTTCAACAGGGGCATGTAATTACAGTTCTTGATATAATATTTCACAGCAGGGCCCGTTCCTGCGCTCAACAACAGTATCTGTGAGGGGTTGCAGTGTTGTGACACCGCCACCACTGCCTAAGGCCCAATTCTTCTGCCCCTGTTTAACAGGGGCATGTAATTACAATTCTTGATATAATATTTCACAGCAGGGCCCGTTCCAGCGCCCAGCAAGAGTAACTGTGAGAACTTACAGTGTTTTGGTACCACCAACACCTAAGGCCCAATTTTCCACAGAGTGTATAGGGCAGGCTGTATAGTATATACAAGCGGTCCCCTATTTTCAAAAATCCGACTTACAAACGACTCCTACTTACAAACGGAGGGAGACAACAGGAAGTGAGAGGAAATCTACCCCTAGGTGAAGGGATATTTTAGCTTATTGTTTGTTTTAGCTTATTGCCCGCCATCTTAGATATTGTAACCTATAATATGAGTATCCATTTTAAGATAAATATATTCACATAGAGTAAGTTAAGAGTTAAGTTCCTCTTTTTGCTTAGAACAGTCTCTCAAGATTCTGTTCTCAAGAACAAAATCTATTTTCTCTTCTAGCCTTTCCTGTGGCAAGTTTCTATATGAATATGAGGGCGATATATTGTTTTCTGTACGTATTCAGTAATTTTCCACTGCTTGTTTTAATTAATGTCTGTATTTTATCATATATTAATGCAAGGAGGGTTGGGCTTTTTTTGTGGGGTCATTTTGCCCTTATAAGCTGGAGTTCAATATTAAATTGTCAGACCACTTTGAGAACTGTATGGTGTGTGTGTGTCAATTCTTCCTCATCAGAGTGGTCTCCAGGCCTGCTGGGTTTGAAGGATACTCTAGGCAGATACCTTAACCGAGGGTCCACTAACCCCTAGACCACTCTACACCCCAACAATTCTGGGGGCTCTGGTCCTGGACGGTCATCTAAGTCCGGTAAGTTTGATTTCATTTATTATTTCTCTTGCCGTGACCGCTAGTTAAAAGACCGATCCTCAACGGGACTAGTAAAGATTGTAGAGTTAAATTAAATATTGCAAGATTGTATGTAAATATATATGCCACTGTAGAAGTCTGTTCGGGTGACGGCAAAAAGAGGAACTCTGAGAAAGTTCCAGGGTTCTGAGAAACCCAAGGTAAAGGGTTCTGAGAAACCCAAAGTAAAGGGTTCTGAGAAACCCAAAGTAAAGGGTTCTGAGAAACCCAAGGTAAAGGGTTCTGAGAAACCCAAGGTAAAGGGTTCTGAGAAACCCAAGGTAAAGGGTTCTGAGAAACCCAAGGTAAAGGGTTCTGAGAAACCCAAGGTAAAGGGTTCTGAGAAACCCAAGTAAGTTAGTACAGTACTGTAAGAAGTTAAATAAGGAAATCTGGTAGAGTGTGTCGGAAAACCCAAACCCTTTTGCTTACTTTCTTTCAATCGCTTAGAGACAAATAAGATAATCTGTTTGTATTTTGTGGATTTTGTCGGGTGCTGCAAGGTAAGGTAGCATCCACCACGGTGTTGTTATGAGCCAACATTCAAATAAGGATATCCCTCCTCCAGATGTGGGGGAGACATGTAAATATTATGTAGCCCGAATATGTGGAACTGTTTAATTGTATATTAACCCTTGGGTAGATAATTTGAGCCTTCAATGGGAATAAATGGGATACTCACCAAGACTTTTAAAACACCTCCGCTTTCACTAAGCACCCCTACAGGTGCTGATTGCGGTTTCCAACATTGTTTTAGGATCATTCCTGATTGTCCCGTGTGTCTCTTGGGAAAAGATTTAATGGGAAAATTGGGCATCGTAATGGAAATAACCACACAAGGAGGCTTGCGCGTGAAATCTGATAAGATTCACCTTTTTACATTGCTATCATGCCCAGAAGAGGAATATGTTAAATGGAATGAAGAGGAAGTATGGGCAGTGGACCCTCTGAATGTAGGGTTCATATCCTGTACGCCCCATAAAGCCACTTTGAAACCAGTAGCTTTACCTGTGTATCAAAAACAGTACCCCATTACAAGAGAAAGAAAAGAGCCAATTGTAAAAAACTTTCTAGAGAAAGGGATTTTAAAAGAAATAATTTCTCCATACAACACTCGTATGAATCCTGTTAAGAAGCCGGACGGCTCCAATAGTGCCTGATGTGCCATCTTTGCTCACCTCTATACCACCCGATGCTGAATATTTCTCTGTTATTGATTTGTCAAATGCTTTTTTAGTGTCCCTGTGGACGAGGAGACACAGCCACTCTTTGCATTCAGTTTTTAAAAAAACAGAAATTGACCTCGTGTAGAATGCACCAGGGTTATATAGACTCACCTGTTGTCTATTCTATTGTCCTCCAAACAACTCTCATGGCTTGGACACCCAGGCATCGTTCAGTTCTGCTGCAGTATGCAGATGATCTGCTACTCTGCAGTCTCACAAAGGAGGCCGCCCTGGAGGATGGGAGGGATTTGTTGAAATGTCTTTTTGAAAGTGGTCATAAAGAAGAAGTTGCAATGGTGTCAGAAAACAGTTGAATACCTAGGTTTTGTGCTCACAAAAGGAGAAAGAAGAGTCAGTCACAAAAGAGCTGTTGCTCTGATGGGTCTGCCCCGCCCACTCAAAAGGACGGACATGCTCACCTTCTTGGGTATGATTGGTTACTGCCACCAATGGATACCCGACTCCTCTTACTATGACAACCTTCTGAGACAAGCCACAGGTTCAAACATGCCAGATTGTATCAAATTGACAGATGAAATGTGTAATGCTTTTGTGTATTTGAAAAATGCTATGGTAACAGGCCCAGGGCTTGGCCTCCCCAATTATGCTATGATGTTTCATTTGTATGCCAGGGAAAATTGTACAACGATGGCAGGTGTCCTTGCCCAGGAGCATGGAGGCAAACTTCACCCTGTTGCTTTTTTTTTCAAAGGTGGTACCGGTACAGGTTTAGAACATGCCTGTGTGCCTCCGAGCTTTCGCATCTTGTGCGATGCTGGTGGAGATGGCCACAAATTTCACTTTGGGCCATGATTCTACCCTGTATACTACTCATACTGTATCTACACTATTGAGGAATATACATACGCAACACATGTTTGCTCAAAGGTTGAGCGGCTATGAGGTGATACTGTTGTCAAACCCAAAATTGCATATAAAATATGCTTTCCCAAATGCAGGCCCTGCTCCAATTTTAAATGCCTTACTAGGACTAAAAGGAGAACAGGATGAAGTGGTGCCACAACATGATTGCACCAACCTCATCCACCAGGACACATCTCCCAGAACTGATTTGTCCCCTACCGCTCTGCCTAATGTGCAGAATGTGTTTGTGGATGGATCCTGTTCTAGGCCAAATGATCACACGTATCATGCAGGATATGCTGTTGTGAAGCTCCCAGACATCATACTTGAGGCCAAGCCTATCCCATATCAGTCAGCACAGGCTGCAGAGCTGATTTCACTCACCAGAGCATTCCAAATATTTGAAGGTCAGGATGTAAACATTTACACCGACTCCAAATATGGGCATGGCGTGGTACACGATTTTGGTGTCATATGGAGTAGGCGTGGCTTCGTTGCGGCAGATGGGAAAAGCATCTCCCATTCTTCTTTGGTACTGTCATTGTTGAAAGCCATCCAGTTACATAGGAATCCTGGCCATAATACATTGCAGAGCACACACAGGCCAACAGACAGAGATAGCCAAGGGAAATGCTTTGGCTGACCAAGCTGCTAAACAAGCAGCTATCACACAAACAGCAGATACCCAAATGGCCATGTTGATACCTGACCTAACCCCATTTGAACTGTCACTTGTAGATTTACAGAAGTATGCATAATAAGCTGATCAAAGGGACTGGGATAAAAAGGGTGTGCAGAAAGATCCAAAAACTGGACTTCTCTGCAAAGAGGGGAAGCCATGTATTCCGGTTGCTAGTGCATCACTTTTTAATTTGTCCATGATGTCTGACACGCTTTCTTCTATGATTCCAATATAGAATTGTTGGGGCGTAGAGTGGTCTAGGGGTGAGTGGACCCTTGGTTAAGGTACCTGCCTAGAGTATGCTTCAAACCCAGCAGGCCTGGAGACCACTCTGATGAGGAAGAATTGACACACACATACAGTTCTCAAAGTGGTCTGACATTTAATATTGAACTCTAGCTTATAAGGGCAAAATGACCTCACAAAGAAAGCCCAACCCTCCTTACATTAATATATGATAAAATACAAAAGACATTATTTAAAACAAGCAGTGGAAAATTACTGAATACGTACAGAAAACAATCAACCACCCTCATATTCATATAGAAACTTGCCACAGGAAAGGCTAGAAGAGAAAATAGATTTTGTTCTTGAGAACAGAATTTTGAGAGACTGTTCTAAGCAAAAAGAGGAACTTAACTTTTAACTTACTCTATGTGAATATATTTATCTTAAAATGGATACTCATATTATAGGTTACAATATCTAAGATGGTGGGCAATAAGCTAAAACAAACAATAAGCTAAAATATCCCTTCACTAGGAAGGGAAACTGTCTCCTGTAAGAGTTAATATGGGAAAAAGACGTCTCCTCCACTGATTTATCACCAATCCTTGTTTCCCTCAAAAAAAAACAAAATTTCTAAATCCAGTTGTCATTGGGACACAAAGAGAGGTGAAATCTTCTGAACAGGGGCACGGACAGCAAAACAAATGTTACAGGGGTGATAACTATTCCCTATGTTTTTCAAAAACCTTTAAAAAAAACCTACAGTCCCTATCTTGTTTTGTCTGTATACTGCTGTTCAGAGTATGGAGGGCCTGGGGGCCCAACGCCTTTTATTTTTTTAATTTGGGTGTGGGGCTCCCCTTAATATCCATACAAGACCCAAAGGGCCTGGTAATGTGCTGGGGGGGTACCCATGCCGTTTTTCTCACTGATTTTCATCCATATTGCCGGGACCCGACATTACATTAAAGCCTCAAGCAGTTTTAAATGACTTTTATTGCTTTAGAAATGTAATTTTGTGCAGGGACTGTTCTAAGCACAGGAAACACACGCCACTTTACAGGCATACTATTGACACCCCCAGGTACGATATTTAAAGGAATATTTCACTTTTATTTTTTCACTTTAAGCATCATTAAAATCACTCGCTCCCGAAAAAAAACTTCAATTTTTAAAACTTTCTTTTCCATACATTGGGGACCCGGGTCCTGGGGCAGGACCCAGGTCCCCAAACCCTTTTTAGGACAATAATTTGCATATTAGCCTCAGAGTCCCATAGACTTTAATGGTGTTCGAATGTTCCAGCAAAATTTCAGCCCGCTCGCATGTTCTGGATGCAAACCGAACCGGGGGGTGTTCCACCCATCCCTACTGTCAGGTCATGATTTTGCACATAATAGCTTAGCTATGATACATTAGGTTAAAACGTACAGTAACTAAACACAAAAAGAAAATTGTATTATATTTACAAATTTGTTAAGGCCTAGGAGGTCACATGGCTGGCAGGCTCCCCCACCTCTCTGAAAAGTAATCAGTGGTTGACAGGCATTCAGGAGGTGATACTGCCACCTCCTGAATGCCCATTCTTTGTTTAGATCCAAATAGGTACTTTACATTAAAATACGGTACTGTAAATGCATGCCTGTCACTTGACTTCATTGGGCTAACTTGACAGATAGTGCCCCCTCTCAAACTTTTTTTTTTTAAATCAATACATTTTTATTGAATATTTCAAGAAAATATACAGAAAAAACAATAGGATAAAATGAACAAGCAAAAGATATGCACCACAATAACTATATCGGAGATATGCAATGTAGACAATAAAGAACATTACCAGTAATCAAATATATAGCAACCTGAGCAGGGCCGATCCTAGGGTCACAGACGCCTGGGTGCAGAAATATTTCTGGCGCCCCCTCATGGGCGTGCTTATCTTACTAACTCCTCCTCATTACAAATGTTTCTATGGCAATGACTCAAACACAGAGATGCTCCCCTAAGGAGTCTTCATTACCCAGGGATCCTCCCATGATCTCTCAACAATAAACAAAATACAGTAAGAGAAGCTGAGTACTCTGTTGGGACCTGGAGGGGGCCTCTCTGATGGACACAGAGAGGGCTTCCGTTAGAGAGTCTGTTGGAAAGAGCCTGCAGACATGATACAGGAAATGGTCAGAGACGGCAGACATGATACAAGAGATGGTCAGAGACGGCAGACATGAGACAAGAGATGGTCAGAGACGGCAGACATGATACAAGAGATGGTCAGAGATGGCAGACATGATACAAGAGATGGTCAGAGACTACTGAATTGATACCAGAGATCAATGGATCAAATGCAGCCTCATCAGTGCCCATCAAATTCAGCCTCATCAGTGCCCACCAATTGCAGCCTGCCAGTGCCCACCAATTGCAGCCTGCCAGTGCCCACCAATTGCAGCCTGCCAGTGCCCACCAATTGCAGCCTGCCAGTGCCCAAATGCAGCCTCATCAGTGCCCATCAAATGAAGCCTCATCAGTGCCCATCAAATGCAGCCTCATCAGTGCCCATCAAATGCAGCCTCACCAGTGCCCATCAAATTCAGCCTCACCAGTGCCCACCAAATGCAGCCTCACCAGTGCCCACCAATTGCAGCATCACCAGTGCCCACCAATTGCAGCCTCACCAGTGCCCATCAAATGCAGCCTACCAGTGCCCATCAAATGCAGCCTACCAGTGCCCATCAAATGCAGCCTACCAGTGCTCATCAAATGCAGCCTACCAGTGCCCATCAAATGTTGCCTACCAGTGCCCACCAAATACAGCTTATCAATGCCCATAAAATGCAGCCTACCAGTGCCTATCAAATGCAGCCTACCAGTGCTCATCAAATGCAGCCTACCAGTGCCCATCAAATGTTGCCTACCAGTGCCCATCAAATGTTGCCTACCAGTGCCCACCAAATACAGCTTATCAATGCCCATAAAATGCAGCCTACCAGTGCCCAGAAAATGCAAGCTACTAGTGCCCACCTAATACAGCTTATCAATGCCCAAATGCAGCCTACCAGTGCCCACCAATTGCAGCCTTATCAGTGCCCACCAATTGCAGCCTTATCAGTGCCCACCAATTGCAGCCTTATCAGTGCCCATTAAATGTTGCCTACCAGTGCCCATCAAATGCAGCCTACCAGTGCTAATCAAATGCAGCCTTTCAATGCCCACCAAAATGCAGCCTATCAATGCCCACCAAATGAAGCCTACCAATGCACACCAATTATAGCCAGCCAGTGCGCACAAATTGCAGCCAGCCAGTTTCCCTGGATTACACAGAGCGCCTACGATCTCCTGCTGTCACGAAGCTTGGATTGAAATCTCCCGGGCAGCCACTGTAACAAAGTCCCGCCTCCTAGACTGGCTCGCGGCTTCTATAATACACTTATTCAATTTCACTGCATTGGATCAGTGTTCCGTCTCACAGGAGCCGTCAAGGAGGCGGGACTTTGTTACAGCACCGTCAGGCATTTCAGACCAAAGCTTGTGCAGTGTGTGTGATACACACAGAGCCAGTGCAAGGATTTTTGCCTACACAGGCGAAGGTGCACTTTGCCACCCCCATGATTGTCCCAAATCCCCCCTTCCCTCACAAACAGCCCCAAAAGTGTTCTGATCGATGTGTAGTATGATACTGTGTTGTACACATTATACAAGGTTTACCTTTAAAGTGGTAGTAAAGCTGGCTTTGTGATTTTTACCTATAGGTAAGCCTATAATAAAGTCTATAATAAAGCTTACCTGTAGATAAAATGCATATTTCCTAAACCTGCACTGTTTAGGAGAAAATGACCCTGCATGCAGCCTGTGACGTCACCAGTACATGTGCTCTGAAGGTCCGACATAACGTACGGGACCTACAGAGCTTTGTGCCGGAGCCAAGGGCTTCTACGCGCATGTGCGGGAGTGACGTAATTGCAGCTTCAGCTGCTCATACAGCCATAGGCTGCAAACCCAGAAGAGAGACCAGTAAAAGATGGAAGCCCTGTCAGTGGTGACAGCGCAGCGCTGGAGGGCTTCGTTCGAAGGTAAGTTTTTCATAATGTGTTAGTATGCAATGCATACTAGCACATGATGCCATTGCCTTACAGGTGCTTTTTTTTTTTTTTAACTGCTGTGGTTTACTGCTGCTTTAAGGCCCCTTTCACACAGATGTTTCGAAGGAGTCCGTCTGTCCATTTTTCAGGCGGACCTGATTGGACCATCTATCCTCCTCTATGAAGAAGCAGATGTAAATGGACATGTGTCCATAAACACCTGCCTGCATCCAATCCGATCCGCTAACCCTTGTGTCAGGAAGAGGAGCGGCCCCTCCCCCTGAGCACTGCCTTATGCTCACACTGGTGTTCTGAACACGCACAAAGAGAGAAGGAGGGAGGGGAGCACTCTGGCACTTCAGCGCCCCCACCCCTGCGGCGCCTGGGTGCGCTGCACCCAGCGCACCCTGCCCAGGATCGGCCCTGAACCTGAGCAATGAAGTAATGGACTTAAGTACAACCCTGAGAAAGATCTGTAGGCCAAATAGACCAATATTTGTCAAACTGTGGACATATTGAGGCGTTAATGGCTATCAAGCGTTCAAAAGTATAATTTTTACATACAGCTGAAGTAACATCAGACACATTAATAGCAGTATTGGATTTCCAGTTACATAGGATCAATAACCTAGTTTCTAGCAATACATGGGATATGACTGGTCTAAAGTCTTTAGGAAACTTATCAATATTTAAGTGAAGAATTCCCAGGGCAGGGTCCGGAACAGTGAGTACACCTGAGATGGATGAAATAAATTGGAAAATACCATTCCACAAACACTTGATCGTAGGACAATGCCAAAGCATATGAAATAAGTTACCTATTTGACCGCATTCCCTCCAGCAATTCGGTGAAGTACCTGGGAAGAAGGTCGCTCAGCGACAGGGAGTATAATGCCAACGATTGGTTCGTTTAATTGTCAGTTCCCAGTGTTTAGCACAGTGGGATGCAGAATGAATTTCCGAGAAGGCGTGACGCCATTGAGATTCTGAGAAAACAGAACCGAGTTCTGATTCCCATTTAATCATAGCAGACATTTTTGTAAACGTCAGTTTGTTTTGTAGAAAGTTGTAAAAATAAGAAATACCTTTTCAAATCCCTGTTATCTGAGGAGTAGAAGTGCCAGAGTCTATATGGAATGGTAATCGTCGGTGGGAGTTGGATCTTAAGAAACTGCTCTATTTGGAGAATATGGAGGGACATGTCAGCCGTTAGACCATATTGCAATAGCAACTGTGCGGGGGATTTAAGTTGTGTGCCATCATAGAAGTCTAAGATATGCGTGAGCCCTTTAACCATAAAGTCAGTGACCGTCAATGAAGGAATTTTTGTCTCAAGGATAGATATTGGAATATCATAGGGTAAATCTTTAAGGTCCTCCTGGATAGTAGATAGGATGTGTCTCCATGCTTTCAATGATATTTATATCGTGGGGGGTAATGTACGTAAGTCCCATGCAGACCAACCATCAGTCAACAAGAGAGTAGTAACATTATGCACAGGCGCCAAGGAGTTTTTAACTTCCACCCATACTGGTGGGTCGACGGTCTGAAACCAGTGTTTAATTTAATCCAATCTAACTGCCCAGTAATAGTCGTGTATGTCTGATAAACCTGCACCTCCGAATTTTTTATGTGAAGTAAGATTGTTCCTTGAACATCTAGCTTTTTTACCATTCTATATATACTTCCAACACATAGTAGCCAATCTATTGAGAAAGTGTTGAGGAATATGAATAGGAAGAGACCGAAACACGTACAGTATTTGAGGTAAGATCATCATTTTATATGCTGCAATTCTACCGAACCAGGACACCTCCTTCATAGAGAAATTCTTGAGTTGGGCTTCCAGTTTGGTGATAAGCGGGTTCAAATTTGCTTTCGCAAGCTCAGAAACTTTGGCTTTCAAAACAGTTCCCAGATACGGTATTCCCTCAGAACTCCATGTATAAGGAAAACGTGTTTGGAGAGCGAGTTTAGTTTTGGGCGCTAGTTTAAGAGCAAGGATCAAAGATTTTGAAAAATTAACCTTATAATATGAAATTCTACCGAATTCTTGAAGGATGTCGTGAGCATGAGTCAGGGAAATACTTGGATTAGTCAATAGAAAGATAACGTCATCAGCGAAAAGGTTAATGACGTGTTTGGTCCTGCCAAACTGGAAGCCTGAGATCAAAGGATGTGTCCTTATGGTTTCTGCTAGAGGCTCCATCACAAGATTAAAAATGGAAGGAGACAGGGGGCAACCCTGCCTAGTTCCATTTCTTATATTGAACGGTGGAGACAAAGTATTTGTGGTATATACCTGGGCTGTGGGGCAAGAATACAATGTCATAATAGCTTGAAGTATGTGACCCTGGAATCCAAATTTTACAAGCGCCATCCTCATATAAGTCCAGTGGACTCTATCGAACGCCTTCTCTGCGTCAATAGATAACAGCAGAGAAGGCGTTCGGTGCAATTTTGCATGGTATAATATATTAACAATTCTTCTGGTTGCATCAGAAGTTTGTCTCCCCTTCACAAATCCCATCTGGTAATTTTTCACCAATGAGGGAAGAATATAAGATAAGCGATTGGCCAATATTTTGGCGTACACTTTTGTATCAGAGTTTAGAAGTGAGATCGGCCTGAAGTTGGCCGGCGTGTCGGGTTCCTTACCGGGTTTAGGTAAGGTGACAATGAAGGCCTGTAGCATATCCGGAGGCAATGTAGCAGTCTCAGCAGCTTCATTGAAAGAGTCTGTCCCCCTCTCAAACTTGACATGCTGTGTTAGAATTTCCAACCACAAAGCAAAATAGAAATATTGCTGCCACAGCCATGTGTACTCGCCCCTTCAGCCTCCATGTAAATTCAAAGGCAGGAAGTTGAGGCCTGTAATAATGCAGATCAACTACCTATTTTTACCACTCCTGTGTGAGCTAAGCCTAATTGTGGTGGCTACATTCATTTTTTTAGGCTTCTTTTTACCTTGGACAACAGCATTGTCATTCTGGGGAGAGGGTAGTGTTAGATGTACTGGCAGAACTAAGTCTAGTTCTATATTCAGATAAAGATCACTGAATTTATGACCTCATCCTTCCTGCAGAAGCTTCCATTTGACCCATATTAAAATAACTGAGTAGCTTTTTGGAAATGGAATGTTTATTATACTTTCAGAACAGAAACAAGAAGGGGACTGCAATAGAGTTGACAGAGACCTTATTAGTATATTTTTATTTGTTTTGATTTCTTTTAAGCAACTCTGGAATTTCTTTTTTAATGATATACTTATGTTATATGTTTGCAGGATGTGTTTTTGAAGGCAAGCTACGTATGCTTGGCAGTCGATGGATAAAAGCGGAATGCATGGATTGTTCGTGTCGTTCTGATGGCTCCGTGGGTTGCTGTACTAAGTAAGCATTATTTTAGTTTTAATTGTTCAAACCAAATTGATTTTCAAATATACTTTAATATTATACAAAATGTGCTTTCTAAAATGAGAACCAACTGTAAGGATTTATTTCAGCATGCATTGTTCACTTCTGGCTCTATGCAAATTATGACTTTAGGTGCCACTATGAGGTTGTTGCTAGAATTGCATGCACTCGCTTCATGGCATCACTAGTAAAGTTGTTCTAAAGACTGCAGTAACCTTGTCTTATTTATCACAAGAGAAGGCCTTGCCACTGGTGACTAATGAAAATCAAAAACCCAAGTCAAACCTACTGCAATGTCCTTTGGTGGAAATTGCAAAATACATTATGGTATTGTGGCATATGAATAATACGCAGGCCCTTTTTCAGAAAATGAGTAGCACATTGCAAAACACAGTCCCAATATTTTCTTTTCTTCTCTATGCTTTTATATACTGTATAAAGCAGTGGCGGCCCGTCCATATGTCCCCCCCCCCCCCCCCCCACCCCCCCCCCCCATCCATGCGTCTGGCCCTTCTAATCTACATGCGGGATGCATGGATTCAAAACAGGGTTTATTTTTATTTTTTGAAGCACGTGATTAGAGCCAGAGGCTCTAATAGGCTTCAAAAAAGGGTGGGCTCAAGCACCCAGTTGTGTGACAATAGCGAATGAATTGACACTGATTCTCCTCCCGGGCCAATCAGGAAGTGGGTCGTGAGACCCGTTACCCAATTGGCCGAAAGGAGAAGTGTTCCAATTGGCCTAGGAGGAGAAGGGAGGAGACGCCATAATGCTAAAGAGGAGAAGCAAGGGGAAGCTGCGGCCCATGCCATAGATGAGGTAAGTGCCGGGCTGGGAACCCTCCGACTGACCAACCAGATGGGGGGGGGTTGCAGATGACCCGACCCATTACTGTGGATGCACTGTTTGCCACCTCTCCCCCCAGAAATATACCCCCAGCCGCCACTGGTATAAAGGCTATTGTTTCTGGTGCTTAGACACAGTACTTAGATTTCTGTAATGATTGAATGAATTATATTTTATATATATATAACAAGAACTGACCTCTAATGGCCAATGCAATATACAATGCTCAATGCCACATTCAGTTTCGTATAAAGGAGTGCATCTGTTGGTTAGATTAATGCCTTGTACTCATGGTCGGACATTCCGACACAAAATCCGTCAGATTTTTTATGATGGATTTTGTCTGAAACTTGTGTTGCGCACACACGGTCGCACAAAGTTGTCGGAAAATCCAATCGTTCCAAACGAGGTGACGTATAAAACGTACGACGGGACTACGTAGAGGCCAGTAACCAATAGCTTTCCTCTCTAAATTTCTTCTGAGCATGCGTGGCACTTTGTGCGTCGGAATTCTCTACAGGCGATCGGAAAAAGTCTGATTGGATTTTGTTGTCCGCTAGAGCCCACACACGATCGGATTTTCCGACAACATAATCCGATTGGACTTTCTCCATTGGAATGTCCGACCGTGTGTACAAGGCATTATACAAAGAGACTGAAATAAGGAAGTGAACAAAGAGGAGAAGGAGAGGAAGAAGAGAGAGAAAAGAATAAAAATAAGAGAGAGGCATAATGGTGATAGTGAGACTGGGGTGACCTAGGTTGGACCTCATATTCTAGTCTAGTTTGACAGCTTGGTCCTCTCTGTATCAGGAATGCTGACGGTGGTTTCTGTATAAATGAAGCCCGCAAACAGCGGTTAGTGCTTAGTTTCACACTCAGCTATCAGTTCACACTGCAGTTAAGAGATGAAAGTCTTTATCAAACCCTAACATATGCAGGGCTGCTGTTAGAAATCATAGGGCCATATACAGCCTACCTGACAGGACCCCCTTACCCCGGCCAAAAGGGACTGAGGACAGTCCCTTTCTCTGAAGCCTCAGCTGCACAGATGAATGAATAGGAAGCACTCCGAGGCTTCCTGCTCATTCACAAACTGAATCATAGTAAATTTACTATGCTTCAGTGATAAATGAGCACAGTGATTGGTACCAATCGCTCACTGTATTAATGCAGGGATGGAAAGGGCCAGTAAATGACATATTTACCAGCCCCTTCCCTTGCTCAACATCCCACTGTGTGCCCGCAGCAACTGCCGGCGGGAAAGGAGAGGAGGGAAGCTGCCAGCACTGCGGGGAAAATGGGCACACAGGGGGACCCAGACAGCACATCAAAGGGGTGCTTGTGCTAGAACCAATCCCACTGCAGTGCAGACCACGGGGGGAAAGAGGAGGTGCAGCGCTGCACGGGGAGGTAGAAGAGAATTCATGTCTGCATTAAGACAGTACAATCAGACCTCCAGCTCAGCAGGTGCCTGGGCCCTCCTTTGAAACTGATGGGGCCTGGGCCCAGTACAGGAGGACTGTCTGAACTGCCTTATCAGCGGCCCTGAACATACAGTATGTCCTCTGTTACATCTCATGGGGATTCTAATAACATTAACTGCTCAAGCCCTGAAGGAGGAGGAGGCCTTTCCCCCAAAATGTGCTGGCTGTATTTTATTCTCTTAACCAATAAATTGTTTTCAAAAAACTTTTAAATGATATGAGCTTTTGTAAAAGGCACTTCTCAATACTCCCTAGTTCCTTAATGGAAGAAATATGTGGTTTTCATAAAGTCAAAGAAACCTGGCTCTATTTTGCCGTGCAAATCACAGTGTTTTAACCAAGCCTATTTGGTTTACATGGACAAAAATACACTACATCATAGGTACAGTGACTGTCATTCGCGTGTCACCCTGCATGGATACACGCACTGTATGTATGGATTACAGACACAATCATATCACCCTCAGGTAGTATGTTCACTATGCAACAATCCCTCCCCCCACTGAATAAACCTCTGCTGGGGTGGGGGGCATTTTTGCATGTTTGGTGCTAGAGGACCGTGGGCACAATTCACTAAGCAATACGTTACCGCATCCGAGTATGCAGTAAAATAACACACAGCTTTCAGAAAAAAAAAATTGAATTCACACATAAACTCTCCTTAAAATCTTGCATGCGTTATCTTTCCGAATTATGCCTTAAATACCTTTTATATATAAGTTATCGCAAGCATCTGATGATGCTTTTCCAAAAAAGTGTAAGGCAACCAGCAATTTAGTCATGGCTGGTATGGATGGCTTCTCTGGGTTGAGGGCTCAAGGTACCCTATGAGTTGGGTATAAAGTTCCATGATAAGTGGCTTGGATAACCTGAAATTCTGCAGGGTATCAGCATCCATGAATTGATCCAGCAGTGTGTGCTCCTTAAAACTTTTTTCCTTTAAAAGGACCACTTGCGATCTTCTGTATTGCTTTAAATTCCAGAAGACTGGATTCAAAGGGCTCCATCATCTCTGTTATGCCATCTGCCAGCCTCCAGAAACAAATCCTGAATGAAATCTAGCTGACACCTGCTCCTTTCCAAACTTTTTTTCTTAAACCAATCACTGGGGGGCTGACCATTGCCATAGTTATCGCGAGCTTGGACCAGTACTTAATTACTGCATGCATTTATTTCCTTTGTGAATTTACTTTAATGCCTTTTTTATGCGGTATTTAACAAGCGTGAATAGTAAATTGACATCTTCATTATCGCATTACTGTATATGGTTTGTACCTTTACACTTATCTCATGAGTCTTGATTTATTATGTTATTAGGCTCAACTTACCCATGGACTTTGACAGAAAGAGATGTAAATATATTGAAGATAGGAAAGCATGTACCTGGAGAGTGGTTTCCAAGAAGGATCCTACAAAAGATTGTCAATAGCCTGTGGTCTATTTTAATACTTCCACCATCACCAGGGCAAGAGATTGCACAAGATAATGTACAGAAATACATACTGTATGTGGAATAAGAATAAATGATGACAATGTCTAGATGTTTGTCTTGCTCTTCTCTTTTCTGATGTAAGGTAAAGTCAACAGGTGCCGCTAAAACTCCAGTATAAAGACATGGATCCTGTAGAACGGGGGTCAGCAACCTGTAGATTACAAACAGGTGACTGGTAGATCATGGTCTGGGCTTACTGACCCACCATTCCAGAGCATTAAACAGAGTGCAATGCAGAGGGACTACTTGTAAAGTTGGAGCTGTAGTGGGGAGGAGGAGCTGCTTAAGCCGATGCCTCCTCTGTACTGCCGACTCCTGTCCCATGCGTGATACCAGCTGCACTCCACCTCTTATCCCGGCTAGCGATCTCCAGAGTGGTGCCAGCAGCAGGAAAGAAGTGATCTTCAGGTCAGTGTAAAGCAATACACTGGGCATAATAGTATAGGGCTGATTTCACACTGATGTGCTGCTGTTTACCCACACTGCGGGTGCAGTGCAGTGTCCCTGCAGCTTTTCTGCGGGTTTGGTGCACTTAGCCATAGACGTCTATTATATCCTGTGGGTTAGGTGCACTTTCTGAAAGCGCACCAAAACTCCTGAATTCAGGAATTGCACCACACATGCAGGATATAAAGAAGTCTATGGCATAGCGCAGCTAACCCAGGAAAGTCACAGATGCACTGCACTGCACCCGCGGTGTGGGTAAACCGCAGCACATCAGTGTGAAAGCAGCCTTATAGCGGGCTCAGAACCATAAGGTTCATTTACATTTGCAGTTTGGGGGGTGGTAAAACCTCATAGTTAAGATGTGTTTTTATCACCCCTGCCCCAACTGCACCCCATTTAGCTGCAGTGGCCAGGGGTGTACACATGTCACAACAGGAGTTATACCTCCTGCCATGGTTGGTGGGTGTAGCAACATTCAAGTGAATGAGACTGCTCTGCAAGTCCCCGGCAACCTTGTGCAGTACAGCAAACAAGGGGTTAAAGCAGGTAGCATTATGTTATTTTCTCACGACCTGCTTTAACCCCTTGGACCCTGAAAAAGCATGCAGTTACAGGGGACATGCAGAGTAGCCCCATTTAATTGAATGGGTCACGATTGATAGGTGGTAGCACCCACCAAAAGCAACAGGGGGCTGAACTCCTGCTGCGGCATATATACACCTTTGGCTGCTGCACTTACCCCGTCTATTTGATTCCTGCCGCTCCCTGATTGGCTAGAAGGAGGATCATTGTTACAATAGTGAATATTCATTCGCTATTGTAATACTCCTGGATGGGCTAGGTTCGCACCAAGCACACCCTATTTTGGAACCCTTTTAGAGCTCTGGCTCTAATCAGGTGCTTCAAACCCCCCCCCCCCCCCATTGGAGTCCATGCATCCGGCGTCCTGCAAGGGGCTGAACACAAGTATAGGGGGGGGGGCGGTGCCTGTGCGCCCTTAATGGATGGGCCGTCCCTGTTGCCTACTCCTACTGTAGAAAGATTTGGCATAAACTTGTTCAACTTACTGGATTTCTAGCGTGGATAAACAGTTTTATTTTCCTTATGGAACAGCTATAGTTCTTTTAACTGAATATTTACCAGATCAAAAAGAAGCAAACACAAGTTCATTGTTAGTTCATTATGTACTTTAAAGTGATCGTGGACCTCTATAATAAAAAATGAACAAAGCATACCCTTCTATAGTGATATAAAAGCATAACATTTGGACATTACTACTTGCCAAACAAAGATATTGGCATAAACTTGTTCAACCTTACTTAATTTATTAATGTTGCAAAAATTTTACATTTAGAGATTTTTTTTCACCAACTTAAAAATACAGGTACTGGACAGGAGGGTGTAACAGCAGGGTGGGACAGTAATTGGTAAGCTATGCTGCAAATGTAAGGAATACAATATTTTAACTATTCAGGGCTCCACAAGTGCCAGATCTTTACATCACTTGAACCATTCAATCTATGTGTCTTTTTTTTCCATTCATTTTATCCATCTACCTAATTACAGATTATCATTTATGAGTCCCATAACAAAAATAATCTCCATAATAAGCTTGTAACTCCCTGACAGTTCTTATGCAGATGAAGCCAAAATGATTGCCTTTTTGTACTGCAGCGGAAAAGTACATTGATAAGTTTGTTTAAACCCAAGAACAAAAATTGTAGCTTCCCAGCCCCTGGATGGCTGCAGGAGTACTTTTTTTTTTTTTTTATCATTATAATTTTTTAACCTGGCTATCCTGCCAGTAACACCCTTCCCGTCTTGGGGTGACAACACTTACTCACTGCACTGTAGCTATGGAAAAGCAATGCTGTCACCTTAAAGCAGAGGTTCACACAAAAATTGAACCTCCGCTTTTCGGAACCCTCCCCCCTCCGGTGTGACATTTGGCACCTTTCAGGGGAGAGGGGGTGCAGATACCTGTCTAAGACAGGTATTTGCATCCACTTCCGGCCATAGACTCCAACGGGAGTCTATGCCTCTTCCTGTCTGCTGGGACACACATGGGTCCCAGAGACAGCACGGACCATTCGGATTGGGGTGCGCGACTCGCGCATACGCAGTAGGGAACCGGGAAGTGAAGCCGCAAGACTTCATTTTTCTGATTCCCATACCGAAGATGGTGGCGGCAGCATCAGAGGACCGAGGGATGGTTCGGCCTCGGGTGCCGACATCGCTGGACCCTGAGACAGGTAAGTGTACTTATTTTAAAAGTCAGCAGATGCAGTATTTGTAGCTACTGACTTCTAAAAAAAAAAATTTGGCGGGACTCCCGCTTTAAGACGTGAAGTCTGTTAAGACTACAGAACACCTCCACCCCTCCCCTTCTCTATAATATAGGGTGAAGTGAACTGTAGAGAGGAAACTTTGCAGGGCTGATAACACTACTTGGGGTAACAATACAGCAGAGGCACAACCTACAGAAAGTTATGAACTTACTGGATTTCTGGCAAAGATAAAATAGCTATAATTCTTTACCAGATAAAAAAGAAGCAAACACAAGTTCATTTTTTTGTATTTATTATGTACTTTAAAGTGGTTGTAACAGAAGAATAGAAAGTACCGTGGGACTTTAAGGGCAAACGCAAATTATTAAATTAATTTACTCAAAAAATATAAAGTTTATTCATACACAATTAAAAACATTGGTGCATACATCACCATAAGATACATATAACATGATACATAGTGGCTCATGTAGGGCTGGTTATTGATGTAACAGTCTCTTCTCGTTATGACTGACGCGTTTCAGGAGCAAATGTGCAGTATATCCCTTCTTCAAGGGCATCTAAAAAGAGAGGACACTCTATAACAGAACATAACATATGTTAAAAACATAGAAGCAGGTGTAAGATATACACATGTTATAGATGTTACTGGCAGTCGCATCTACATACCAACATCGCAGCCCGCAGTAGACTCATCACAAATAAAAGCAAGCAAAAGTAAGTCTGCATCAAGGTTTTGATAATCCTCTAGGAGTAGATCCCCAGAGTGAAGTCAGTGCCCGGGCACTGAAGGTGGCAGACTACGAGGGACCCCCTAGCAACAGGCATTTAGAGGTGAGTAAAATTTTTTTTTTTTACAATTATTTTTATTTTTTTAATGATTTTTTTATTTTTATGTGTGGAAACACCACTTTAAGGACCTGCATTTATTTGCGAGGAAACTTCTCTTTAAGAGTCTATACTCAAAAGAAACAGTGCACAGTGCCCAGAACACCACACAATCAGAGCCACTTTGTATTATGCTGTTATATGTATCTTATCCCTTTCATGCCTAAGCCTGTCTGTCATTTGTTGCTTACAAGTTAAAAATCCATATTATTTTGCTAGAAAATTACTTAGAACCCCCAATTATTATATATATAGTATATATATATATATTTTTTAAAAAAAAAAAATTAAAAAAAAAATAAACAGTAAAGTTAGCCCAATTTTTTTATATAATGTGAAAGATGATGTTACACCGAGTAAATAGATACCTAACATGTCATGCTTTGAAATTGCGCACACTCGTGGAATGGCCACAAACTACGGTACCTAAAAATCTCCATAGGCAGGGCTTTAAAATAAAAATAATGGTTACCAGGTTAGAGTTACAGAAGAGCTCTAGTTCTAGAATTATTGCTCTCACCGAACAATATGCGGTGTTCGGGGAAAATTTGGAACACCGTTAAAGTCTATGGGACATTAACATGAAAAATCAAAAGTGTTAATTTTAAAGGCTTATATGCAAGTTATTGTCATAAAAAGTGTTTGGGGACCCAAGTCCTGCCCCAGGGGACATGTGTGACGGAACGTCCCTACACTCCTCTTGAGTGCGTTCGTCATATATCACTTCCTTCAGTCTGGATATAGGTATAAGATATTCCAACCGCTCCCAAGCACCAAACGAGACAACACTTGCTTGGTGCCAACATGGACTGAACTTTATTACAAAGCCAAGCTCACATTTATACAGAGTAGAAGAGGAGATCCCCCCTCCCTCTCATATTACTCTAACAATACACCTGTAACAACTTAACATAAACTAATTAGCTAATTCCTTTAAGCAGCCGATGTGACTCAGGATTTCACTACAGGCCAGACTTCTTGTCACCGAGATAAACACAGTTGATTATAAATTATCATAATTACAACCACACAACATTTCATCACAATAGCAGGAGACCACCAGTAACAGACGGAGCGTCTCCTGCATTGTGCAGAGGACAATGGGATCAGCCAACTCAATTAACATCTTGAGTTCATGACACTAGCATCTGAGAGTGTATGTCCCAACAGCATGAGACCACACACATTATATATATATACACATATATACAGCATTGAATCTGACTGGGGTTCTCCTTCACCCTGTGCCCCTTAAAATCCAGGGCCCATAATCGGTGGGCAGGAGGCTCGTAGTTAGTCCTCTCAAAAAGCCTGTGTCCCGGCTAGGTCTGTCACAACATGTATCAATGAAAATATTTTTTAACCACTTCAATACAGGGCACTTATACACCTTCCTGTCCAGGACAATTTTGAGCTTTCTGCGCTGTCGCATTTTGAATGACAATTGTGCGGTCATGCTACACTGTACCCAAACTACATTTTTATCATTTTGTTCCCACAAATAGAGCTTTTATTTTGATGGTATTTGATCACCTCTACGGTTTTTATTTTTTGCTAAACTAATAAAAAAAGACAGAAAATTTTGAAAAAATAAAAGTTTTGGTTTTGTTTCTGTTATAAAATTTTGTAAATAAGTACGTTTTCTCTTTCACTGATGGGCACTGATAAGGCAGCTCTGACGGGCACTGATAAGGCGGCACCGATGAGGTGGCACCAATGAGCGGGCACTGACGGGCACCAACAATGGGCACTGATATGCGGCACTGATGGGCACTGGTAGGCGGCACTGATGGGTGGCACTGATATGCAGCACTGATGGGCATTGACAGGCGGCAGTAGTGGGCACTCATGGGTGGCACAGGTGGGCATTTATGGGCACTGCTAGGCGACACTGATGGGCACTGAGAGGATGAAAGATGGGTACTTATGGGTGGCACTGATAGGCAGCACTGATAGGCGGCACTGCTGGGCACTGATGGGCATTGATACGTGGCACTGATGGGTACTGATACACGGCACTGATATGAGGCACTGATGGGCATCCCTGGTGGCACTGGCAGTGGTAGGCATTGTCAGTGGGCACTGATTGGCAGCTGCCTGGGCATTGATTGGCAGCTGCCTGGGCACAGATGTGCATTTCCTTGGGGGGGGCATACCTGGTGGTCCAGTGTGGTGGCGTCCCTGGTGGTCCTGGGCGGGATCCGAGGGGGGGCTGCGCTGATAAACAATCAGCACAGAGCCCCCTGTCAGGAGAGCCGTCGATCAGCTCTCCTCTACGATCACCGGCTCTTCCTATTTACATCATGATCAGCCGTGATTGGACACGGCTGATCACGCGGTGAAGAGTCTCCGTCAGAGACTCTTTACCTAGATCGATGTTGCGGGGTGTCAGACTGGCACACTGCAACAACGATCACCACGATGCGTGCCCCGGGGGCGCGCATCAGCTTAATATCCTGAGGACGTCATATGACGCTCAGTCAGGATATTGAATCCACTTTGCCACCGTCATTCTGCTATATGGCGGGCGGCAAGTGGTTAAACAGACGTTTTTTCAGGAGCAGTGATTTAATAATTCTTAAAGTGAAGCAATAAAAGTCAAATGTTCCTTTAAATTTCGTACCTGGGGGGTGTCTATAGTATGCCTGTAAAGTGGCACATTTTTCCTGTGTTTAGAACAGTCCCTGCACAAAATGAAATTTCTAAAGGAAAAAAAGTAATTTAAAAGTACTAGCGGCTATAATGAATTGTCTATGGGAGAAATCAAAAGTGCTAATTCTAAAGGCTTATATGTATGGTATTGTCATAAAAAGTGTTTGGGGACCACGTTACAATTTTAAACAGGGGGGGCGGGATCTGGGGGTTAAAGGGGGCTTCCAGATTCCGATAAGCCCCCCGCAGACCCCAACAACCACCGGGCCAGGGTTGTGGGGATGAGGCCCTTGTCCCCATCAATATGGGGACAAGGTGCATTTACGGGGCTACCCCCAAAGCACCCTCCCCATGTTGAGGGCATGTGGCCTGGTACAGTTCAGGAGGGGGGGGGGCGCTCTCTCGTCCCCCCACTTTTCCTGCGGCCTGCCAGGTTGCGTGCTCGGATAAGGGTCTGGTATGGATTTTGGTTCCCCTTAAAATCCATACCGGGGGGGTAAGTGTGAAATTCAAGACTTGCCTGGATGTAACAAGATGTCTGCTGCCGCCTTCGTGTTCTGTCAGATTAATAAACCTATTGAAACACATATAGGCCATGTTGGAACACATAGAGCATACGCAATAAGCATTTTTGTTCGCAACATCACTTCCGTTGCATTATCTGATGGGTAGCAATATTCTGATAGAACACCAGCAGGCCATGTCAGAGGAAGGGGAGGAACCAGGGGGGCTCTCACTCCAATCAGATAATGCGTTTTAAAGCTCCCTTTGTCAAATCTCATATTCCCATATAATAATTATAATCTCATTAAATATCACTGTCCATAAAGTATATGCCATTTCAGCTGAATATTACTTTGCTCTACAGTTACTTCTTATTTTCAGGTCTAGCTATGACTTACATTCACCTTGGAGAAATACAGTTTGAAGATGCTGGATTTGAGTAGATCCAGATTGTAGTACACATCTTTATTTCATTAATCTCTCACAGCATGTGAAGCCTCAAGAATTAGGAACAAGTAGTACATTTCAAAGATCCATCATTTTATTCTCTGCTGTCACATTTTTCTCTTATCACGAATCAACTAACATATTTCCAGCCAGCCTGTTAAATAAACAGTTTGGTTTGTACAGGTATTGTGCAATATATTGACCCTGAATCCACATGAAAATTCAGATAACCATTTCTTTGGAAGTCAGTTTGTATATAAATACCGCAGTACAATGCTCAGACAAGTCATTTTGCAGACAACGATATACAGAAGCAGCTAAAGATGGTGAGTTGGTGCTTATTATTATTAGTGTTAATATCCAATGTAAAGTAATACCCAATCTCCTTAAAGTAGAACTATAGGCAATTTTTTTTTTTTCATTTTGGATAGAGCAAGGGAGGGTTATAAGCCCTGTCAGATTTTTTTTGCCATCCGTGTTCCATTGCAGAGATTTCCCTTCACTTCCTGTCCCAAGTGAGAGAAATTTCCTGAAAATTAGGGTAATTCCTTGGGGACCCCCAGGTCACTAGAACTAGTGTCCCCATTGGAAGATTTTCCCTCTCTTATAAGAAGAATGGGTAGAATGGATAATTGGAGAATGTTTTCTAATTAGCTTCTCAAGTATTATCACCTTTTAGCCCCATAGTAGTCATTCAGTGTTCTAAACCCCCCCCCCCCCCACCTACTAATAATAATAGATATAGTGGCTTCAAGTTCTAACTTTACATTTAATTTACAAGCATTTATTTAGGACGGATCTATACATATGCTGCATTTCCTGTTTATGGTATTGTCTGTAGAGCACAATAAAGCTAACCATACAATACACTGGAAAGAAAATCAAGTCCCGAATGTCACTGAGGTTTTAAACTTAGTTAAAAACAACTTTTCTTTTGAGAGAACCCTTGCATACAAATCAGGTCGCAGTGAGCCATTTGATAAGCAGCGGAAACCATGGACTGACTGGTGCAACTAAGGTCATAAAAAACATAAAATATAGGCCCAATTGAGACAACAGGAGTTAATGTACCGATGTAAAGGTATTGCCCTACTGCATGCTTGTCTAGATCATTGTACTACTGAAGTTCCACACAACATGCCGGGTCAGAGGAGCGGAGGTTTGTCTCTTATTATGTATACTATGTATTTGTTGAAATGTGCTAGGTACCTTTTTTCCCTTTCTTCTGCAATCATCTTCTTCATTCTACCTGATTGTTTGTCGCCCCCCCAACCAAAAAAAAAACAGCCACCAGCCGCCACTGATCTAGTATTTGTAACCTTTGTACCACAATAAAAATATATTGATAAAATAAAGCTAACAATACTTTGTATTTCATTCAATTTCAGAAGTATCTTGTGGCTGCTTTACTTTGTGTGGGATTCATTCTTGCTGTGTGTGATGCAGCCTGCTTTCAGCAAGCTCCTCCAAAGCTAAAATATGGTCAGAAATCCTTAAGGGGTAAGTCATATAAAAATAATTTTGTTTAAGACAAAGGTTATTGTAAAATGTAAAAGATTATCTATTCTCATTGTTAACCCATAACACCCTAGATTAACATGCTGGAGCAGCACATCTTCCAACAGAAAAATCACTGGGGCTGGAATCTTATCATGACGTTTCAGTGTTAAGTATGCTTGAGGGTGATGTGAGCACAGCGAAAGACTGTTGCCAAAGATCAATATCTTTCATCCGGTCTATTGATATCCTGTAAATTCCAAATAAAGGTATAATTACAAAGTTATAACACTTAATACAGAAGTTAAGTCTCACTCAAAGATTTAAGAGTGTGAACATGCCTTAACCTTGGGATATGGAAGAGTTTTTAAAAATTGTTTCTCTAGAAGTCTAGAACCATAATGGCTGTGATATCTGTGTGTGGTCTCCAAACATTGATAAATGAATGCTTCAGAGAGAGAGACCATAATTTAATCATTTTATGATATTTATGTAGGTATAAAACCTTTTGCTAAGTCTAAACAGCTTTTCACATATTAGAATCTCAAGTGATTCTAAACAATATACAGTCTAAGTTCGGAAATTCAATAAGTGGTCATATTCTTGGGGGGGAGCGTTTAACTGTGGTATGATCCATATTCATTCACCTGACCCCTGAAGCAGGAGAGTACTTTTATTTGTTTCCCTTTTATTATAAAAAACTGTTTAATTTGTATGTATGATTTTGTAGCCTACTGTAAGGTTGCATATATTGACCAGATACTTCGGATATCACATTTTTAATTAATATGTTGCTTCTTGAGTGATGTAACTAGTTTGGCATTGGAGCAATTTTTAAATTTTTTTGCACAAATGTAAAAATCTTAATTTTTGGCAATAAAATTACTTAAACCCCCAGAACATTATTTACTGTATTATTTGAAAATCATAGGCTCTGTAGAATAAAAAGATAGTTGCAATTTTTTCTATCACATGATATTTGCGTGTTTATTAAACATAAATTTTCAGTAAAAAAATATAATAAAAGGAATTTTAGTGAAAACACACACAATATAATACCCATTTTAGGTAAAATATAAAAGATGAGGTTGCATCGAGTAAATAAAATACATTTTATTATAATTGAATTCATTTATTTATTATTACTTTATCACAAAGGATTATTAAACCCCTATGTGATAGCAATGGGCAGGTAACAGGTACTCTTTCACTTTGAAGCCAGGAACCGACTGAACAAACGGAGCGCGTGATTAACAGTTCACTCTTTGGATGTAGAACTAGTTAAAGCAGTGGTTTTGAACTATCGTGCCACAATTCACTGTCAGGTCATGATTTTGCACACAATAGCTTAGCTATGATACATTAGGTTAAAACGTACAGTAACTAAACACAAAAAGAAAAATGTATTATATTTACCAATACCTGTAATAACGCAGATCAACTGCCTATTTTTACCACTCCTGTGTGAGCTAAGACTAAATGTGGTGGCTACATTCATTTTTTTAGGCTTCTTTTTACCTGGTGATCTGGTTAGTAACACTGCACCTGTTTAGGGTGGCTCCACTCTATGGAGGAACAATGGAGACACCCTTGGACAACAGCATTGTCATTCTGGGGAGAGGGTAGTGTTATGCCGCGTACACACGTGCGGACTTTTGCCGGCGGACCTAGTCCAGCAGACAATCCCGCCGGACTTTCCAGCTGGGTCCGCTGGACTTTCCGAGCGTGTGGACTTGCCCACACACGCATGGACGGATAATCCGCCGGCTAAAGTCCGCGGGACTTTTGAAAATGAACGGACTTGCCGCTCATCGGCAAGTCCGTTCGTTTAGCACGTGACTTCAGGTTACGTAGCTAGCGTAGGCAGTAAATGCCGGCGCGCTAGCTCCGTCACCTGTCATGGATTTAAAGGGAATCCCCACGCCGAAAAAAACGGCGTGGGGGTCCCCCCCAAATCCATGTCAGACCCTTATCCGAGCACGCAGCCTGGCAGGCCAGGAAAGGGGTGACCCCGCCCCCTTGTGTTGTCACAGTCCCGGAGGATGCTGGGACTGTGACATCGCAAGGGGGCGGGGTCACCATGTGACATGAACATGTGACCCTGTCCCCATGCCCCTATATAAGTCCCAGCGCAGAGCGGCACAGGCATTCCGGGCAGAGAGAGCGTCGGGTCAACATCGGAAGAAGAAGAACAAGAAGAAGAAGAAGAACAAGAAGAAGGACAAGAAGAAGGACAAGAAGAAGGAGAAGGCGCCGGCGGCGCGGAAGACGACGACCGCCGCAAGAACAGAAGAGACCCCCGGAAGACCCCCGAAGGCGGATCGAGAACCCCAGACGACGGCGGCGACGACGAAGAAGGTAGCCGGACTTCCCCCGCTCGGTAAAAGAGCTTGGTAAATGGCGGGGGAGTCCGGCGAGAAGACCCCCAAGACGGAAGAAGACCCCCGGAGCAGTGCAATAAACTATTTTTTCAAAAGTGTGGGTGTTTTTTTTTACTTTACATTTTACACCTTAGGTGAATGGGTAGGGGTACACCGTACCCCATACTCATTCACATAGGGTGGGGGGCCGGGATCTGAGGGCCCCCTTATAAAAGGGGTCTCTCAGATTCCGATAAGCCCCCGCCCGCAGACCCCGACAACCAACGGCCAGGGTTGTCGGGAAGAGGCCCTTGTCCTCATCAAGGTGCTTTGGGGTGGAGGGGCCCCACGGCCCCCCTTTCCCCAGGGCACCCCCCATGTTGAGGGCACGCGGCCTGGTACGGCTCAGGAGGGGGGGGCGCTCGTTCGTCCCCACCCCTTTCCTGGCCTGCCAGGCTGCGTGCTCGGATAAGGGTCTGACATGGATTTGGGGGGGACCCCCGCGCCGTTTTTTCGGCGTGGGGATTCCCTTTAAATCCATGACAGGTGACGGAGCTAGCGCGCCGGCATTTACTGCCTACGCTAGCTACGTACCTGAAGTTACGTTCGAAATGAACGGACTGCTCCGTGTGTGGGCAAGTCCGTTCATTTTCAAAAGTCCCGCGGACTTGCCTACTAACGGCGGGATTGTCCGCTGGACTGCCAAATCCAGCGGATAATTTTAAAAACCAAACTTAAAACTTTGGCGCCAAAAAGTCCACCGGACTTTGGCGCCAAAAAGTCCGCCGGCGCCCACACACGAGCCACACACGAGGGGATTATCCGCTGGACTTCAGTCCAGCGGATAATCCCGCGGGATTGTCCCTTCGTGTGTACGCGGCATTAAGATGTACTGGCAGAACTAAGTCTAGTTCTATATTCAGATAAAGATCACTGAATTTATGACCTCATCCTTCCTGAAGAAGCTTTCATTTGACCCATATTAAAATAACTGAGTAGCTTTTTGGAAATGGAATGTTTATTATACTTTCAGAACAGAAACAAGAAGGGGACTGCAATAGAGATGACAGAGACCTTATTAGTAGATTTTTATTTGTTTCTTTGTTTTCTTTTCTTTTAAGCAACTCTGGAGTTTCTTTTTTAATTATATACTTATGTTATATGTTTGCAGGATGTGTTTTTGAAGGCAAGGTACATAAGCTTGGCAGCGAATGGATAACAGAGAAATGCATGGATTGTTGGTGTCGTTCTGATGGCTCCGTGAGTTGCTGTGATAAGTAAGCATTAATTTAGTTTTAATTGTTCAATCCAAATTGAGTTTCAAATATACTTTAATATTATACAAAATGTGCTTTCTAAAATGAGAACCAACTGTAAGGATTTATTTCAGCATGCATTGTTCACTTCTGGCTCTATGCAAATTATGACTTTAGGTGCCACTATGAGGTTGTTGCTAGAATTGCATGCACTCGCTTCATGGCATCACTAGTAAAGTTGTTCTAAAGACTGCAGTAACCTTGTCTTATTTATCACAATGTATATGCTTTTATATACTGTATAAAGCAGTGGCGACCCCTCCATACGTCCCCCCCCCCCCCCCCATCCATGCGTCCGGCCATTCTAATCTACATGCGGTGTGCCGGTTGCATTTTTTTTTGAAGCACGTAATTAGAGCCAGAGGCTCTAATAGGCTTCAAAAAAGGTGGGCTCAAGCCCACCCAGTTGTGTGACAATAGCGAATGAACATTCACTACTGTCACACTGATTCTCCTCCCGGCCAATCAGGAAGCGGGTCATGAGACCCATTTCCCTATTGGCCGAATAGAGAAGTGTTCCAATTGGCCTTGGAGGAGGATGGAGGAGACACCGTGATGCTAAAGAGGAGAAGCAAGGGGAAGCCACGGCCCGTGCCATAGATGAGGTAAGAGCCGGGCTGGGAACCCTCCGACTGACCGACCAGACTGCCACTGGTATAAAGGTTATTGTTTCTGGTGGTTAGACTAAAATACAGTACTTAGATTTCTGTAATGATTGAATGAATTATATTTTATATACATATAACAAGAGCTGACCTCTAATGGCCAATGCAATATACAATGCTCAATGCCACATTCAGTTCAGTATAAAGGAGTGCATCTGTTGGTTAGAGTAATACAAAGAGACTGAGATAAGGAAGGGAACAAAGAGGAAAAGGAGAGGAAGAAGAGAGAGGAAAGAATAAAAATAAGAGAGAGGCCTAATGGTGATAGGGAGACTGGGGTGACCTAGGTTGGACCTCATATTCTAGTCTAGTTTGACAGCTTGGTCCTCTCTGTATCAGGAATGCTGACAGTGGTTTATGTATAAATGAAGCCCGCAAACAGCGGTTAGTGCTTAGTTTCACACTCAGCTATCAGTTCACACTGCAGTTAAGAGATGAAAGTCTTTATCAAACCCTAACATATGCAGGGCTGCTGTTAGAAATCATAGGGCCATATACAGCCTACCTGACAGGACCCCCTTACCCTGGCCAAAAGGGACTGAGCACAGTCCCTTTCTCTGTAGCCTCAGCTGCACAGATGAATGAATAGGAAGCACTCTGAGGCTTCCTGATCATTCACAAACTGAAGCATAGTAAATACAATTTACTATGCTTCAGTGATAAATGAGCACAGTGATTGGTACCAATCGCTCACTGTATTAATGCAGGAAAGGAAGGGGCCAGTAAATTACATATTTACCAGCCCCTTACTCTGCTTAACATCCCACTGTGTGCCCGCAGCAGCAGCCGGCGGGAGAGGAGAGGAGGGAAGCTGCCAGCACTGCAGGGAAAATGGGCACACAGGGGGACCCAGACAGCACATTGAAGGGGTGCATGTGCAAGTCTGGGTCCCCCTGTGTGCCCATTTTCCCTGCAGTGCTGGCAGCTTCCCTCCTCTCCTCTCCCGCCGGCTGCTGCTGCGGGCACACAGTGGGATGTTAAGCAGAGTAAGGGGCTGGTAAATATGTAATTTACCAATCCCACTGCAGTGCAGACAGCGGGGGGAAAGAGGAGGAGCAGCACTGCAGGGGGAGGTAGAAGAGAATTCATGTCTGCATTAAGACAGTACAATCAGACCTCCTGCTCAGTAGGTGCCCCCCTTTGGAACTAATGGGGCCTGGGCCCAGTACAGGAGGACTGGCTGTACTGCCTTATCAGTGGCCCTGAACATACAGTATGTCTTCTGTTACATCTCATGGGGATTCTAACAACATCAACTGCTCAAGCCCTGAAGAAGGAGGAAGCCTTTCCCCCAAAATGTGCTGGCTGTATTTTATTCTCCTAATCAATAAATTGTTTCAAAAAAACTTTTAAATGATACTCCCTAGTTCCTTAAAAGAAAAATGTGGTTTTCATAAAGTCAAAGAAACCTGGCTCTATTTTGCCATGCAAATCACAGTGGTTTAACCAAGCCCATTTGGTTTACATGGACAAAAATACACTACATCATAGGTACAGTGACTGTCATTCGCGTGTCACCCTGCATGGATACACGCACTGTATGTGTGGAATTCAGAAACAATAATATCACCCTCAGGTAGTATGTTCACTATGTGATACGTTACCGCATCTGAGTATGCAGTAAAATAACGCACAGCATTCAGAAAAAAACTGTAATTCACACATAAACTCTAGTAAAAATCTTGCATGCGTTATGCCCTAAATACCAAATGAAACCATGCGGTAAGTTATCGCAAGCATCCGATGATGCTTTTCCAAAAAAGTGTAAGGCAGCCAGCAATTTAGTCATGGCTGGTATCGATGGCTTCTCTGGGTTGAGGGCTCAAGGTACCCTATGAGTTGGGTATAAAGTTCCATGATAAGTGGCTTGGATAACCTGAAATTCTGCAGGGTATCAGCATCCATGAATTGATCCAGCAGTGTGTGCTCCTTAAAACTTCTTTCCTTCTTTTTGCCAGCCGCTCTGCCTGGCAGTTGATTGGTTACAGTGGATGGATGGAAAGCAGCGCAGCCATTGGCTCGCGCTGCTGTCAATCACATACCATGATGCGGCGCACCGGGGGGCGGGGCCGAGTGATACAGTGAGCGGCTATGTCCGCCTGCTGTATCACAGGAGCGCGCCCGCAAGCACTCCTCACCATGCGAAGGAGCTCGCATGAAGGTGAGCAGTCCTTGTGGGGGGGGGGCGAGACAGCCGCCGCGGGACCCCAGAAGACCAGGTTTGGGGCCACTCTGTGCAAAACGAGCTGCACAGTAGAGGTAAGTATAACATGTTTGTTATTTAAAACAAAAAAATGACTGCATGCATTTATTTCCTTTGTGAATTTACTTTATTGCCTTTTTGTATGTGGTATTTAACAAGCGTTTTTGGTGTTTGCGATAAATACCGCATACAAGCAATAGTGAATTGACATCTTCATTATCGCATTACTGTATATGGTTTGTACCTTTACACTTATCTCATGAGTCTTGCTTTATTATGTTATTAGGCTCGGCTTACCCATGGACTTTGACAAAAACAGATGTGAATATATTGAAGATAAGAAAGCATGTACCTGGAGAGTGGTTTCCAAGGAGGATCCTACAAAGGATTGTTATTAGCCTGTGGTCTACTTTAATACTTCCACCATCACCAGGGCAAGAGATTGCACAAGATAATGTACAGATATTACATACTGTATGTGGAATAAGAATAAATGATGACAATGTCTAGATGTTTGTCTTGCTCTTGTCTTTTCTGATGTAAGGTAAAGACAACAGGTGCAGCTTTGAAAATTATTTTTAGTTTGTTTAATACAATACATATTAAAACAAGCCACACAACGTGGGCTACAACCGGACACAAACTTGCCGGTACACTACAGAAAAACAATACAGCATTAAAAGTTCTCACAGAAACTTGTGGTACATCCCCCCTAACTTTGCCCAGACAGCTACACAAACGTTCCTACCTCCAGCCGGAGGCAATGGACACAAGAATACAATTCCGCGGCTCCCCCGCGTTCTATTAGATGTCCTCCGTGGAATGGTTACGTTCTCGACCCCCCGCCCCATAGTGACATGGTTTAATTAAGGAGAGTTACCCATCCCCAACTGTGCAGTGTGCAAATTCTTCAATCACTCACTAATCTTCTAGCCCTTCAAGACAATCTCGCCCTTCCGTTTTATCTTATCTACAAAGGATCTTAGGTTATGTCCCAGTGTGGTTAATCTGATACCGTGTCCATGGAAGCCATCCACCCCCCCCCCCCCCAAACCTTCTCAAATTTGTTCAGAGCCCCTCTGCTCAAGTATGTAGCCTTGTAAAAGGGTACTGCCTTGTTGACCAATGTTCTCCAAGACTCCAAGGTCGGTGACACAGAGCTCTTCCATGAAAGGATAATGCTCTTTTTAGCATAAAACAGTAGCAGGGTAAGAAGGGTCCATATGGCCCTAGTAGTGGCTAGGGGCTCCACTAAGTGTAGAAGACATACTTCGATTGACATAGGGATAAAAATTGAGGTGACCGACCTTATACAGGAGGCAATGGCTTGCCAATAAGATTTAATTAGTGGGCATTCCCAGAAAATATGCATGAAGTTAGCTAAGGGTGCAGCACTTCTCCAGCACAGGGAGTGCTGTTTCTCAAACATCTTTGCCAGTCTAGCCTGGGTGAGGTAAATTCTGTGTAGGAATTTGTAATGAATCAATCTATCTCTGCTAGATACTAGATACTGGAACGCGGTCCCCCACATATCGTCCCAATCGTCTCTGTCCAGCCCCAGAGCTATATCCTCCCAAGCTCTCCTGCAAGGCCCCAATAGGAGGGCTGTCTCATGGAATGGGTATTTATATAGGCAGGAAACTGTTTTTTGCAGTAATTCACTGCGGGTCAGTAGCTCTAGGTCACTGGGCTCAAGGTCAAGGGGCTCCCCACCAAATTGCGAGCAAAAAGCATGCTGAAGTTGAATGTACCAGAAAAAGTGTGAGTTTGGCAGATCATATTTTAATTTTAATTCATCGAATGACAATAAAGTACTGTTTGATACAATGTGGAGTAAGGTTTTGATACCATACTTGGTCCATACCACTGGCTCTAGGTAACCAAAAAAGTGAGTTAAATTAGGGTTCCTCCACAGCGGGGTATTAGGGGAAAGTCTGGTTGAGCTAGGCGATCGCCCTCCCTGGGTCATGACCCATGCCTTCATCACTGAGCGCATGGAGGATGTCAGTGGGTATAGAGCTTTTAGACCCCTGTATACCAAATGAGACAGCGCCTCATAGGAGCCCACACATGCCGCTTCCAGGGATACAGAGGCATCATCCGGAGGAGCAGTTAGCCAGCGGTGTGCCACAACAGGTGCAGCTAAAACTCCATACAGACATGGACCCTGTAGAACGGGGGTCAGCAATCTGTAGATCACAAACAGGTGACTGGTAGATCATGGTCTGGGCTCACTGACCCACCATTCCAGAGCATTAAACAGAGTGCAATGCAGAGGGACTACTTGTAAAGTTGGAGCTGTAGTGGGGAGGAAGAGCCGCTTAAGCCGATGTCTCCTCTGTAGTGCTGGCCTCTGTCCCATGCGGAGTGATGCCAACTGCACTCCACCTCTTATCCCGGCTAGCGGTCTCCAGAGTGCAAGCAGCAGGGAAGAAGTGATCTTCAGGTCAGTGTAAAGCAATACACCGGGCATAATAGTATAGAGCTGCCTTCACACTGATGTACTGCTGTTTACCCACACCACGGGTGCAGTGCATTGTACCTGTGGGTTTGGTGCACTTAGCCATAGACGTCTATTATATCATGTGGGTTAGGTGCACTTTCTGAAAGTGCACCACAACTCATGAATTTAGGAGTTTTGGCGCACTTTCAGAAATTGCACCACACCTGCAGGATATAAAGAAGTATATGGCATAGCGCAGCTAACCCAGGAAACCCAGAAACCCACTGCACTGCACCCGCGGTGTTGGTAAACCGCAGCACATGAGTGTGAAAGCAGCCTTATAGTGGGCTCAGAACAATAAGGTTCATTTACATTTGCAGTTTGGGGGGTGGTAAAACCTCATAGTTTAGATGTGTTTTTATCACCCCTGCCCCAACCGCACTCCCTTTAGCTGCAGTGGCCAGGGGTGTACACATGTCACAACAGGAGTTATACCTCCTGTCATGGTTGGTGGGTGTAGCAACATTCAAGTGAATGAGGCTGCTCTGCAAGTGCCCTGCAACCTTGTGCAGTAAAGCAAACAAGGGGTTAAAGTAGGCAGCATTATGTTACTTTCTCAAGACCAGCTTTAACTTAAATTGAATGGGTCATGATTGGTAGGCGGTAGCACCCACCAAAAGCAACAGGAGGCTGAACTCCTGCTGCAGCATATATACACCTTTGGCTGCTGCCTCAGCAGCTAAAGAGGGAAGGGAGGCAAAGTGCCCTGCCGATTGCAACTAAGGGCTCATTCATAAGTGCAGCAGGCACTGCTGCTCCTCTGAAAAGCGATCTGAGTGTGTTTGACAGGTGGTGAGAAGGCGTTGCCTCCTCACCTCCTGATTGCCGTGCAATGCACACGATTGCGACATGGTAGTACGGCAATTAGAGGTTTCAGGTGTGATGAGGCGACACTGTGCCCGGTGATCTTTGAATTCACCCATGTTGTTCAGGTAGATGTCCACCTCTTTAAGGATGCTTACCAGTGGCGGCTTTTTTTTTTTTTTTTTTGGGGGGGGGGGGCGGGGGGCAGCAAACAACCACCCCCAGACTAGCTGTCTGCCGTACGTTCCGGCACTTACCCCATCTAGGTGATTCCTGACGCTTCATGATTGGCCAGAAGGAGGATCAATGTTACAATAGTGAATATTCATTCGCTATTGTAATACTCCTGGATGGGCTAGGTTCGCATTCTCTGCGCCCCAAGCACACCCTATTTTGGAACACTTTTAGAGCTCTGGCTTTGCCTCCTCACCTCCTGATTGCCGTGCAATGCACACGTTTGCGACACGGTAGTATGGCGATTAGGGGTTTCAGGTGTTATGAGGCGACACTGTGCTCGGTGATCTATGAATTCACCCATGTTGTTCAAGTAGATGTCCACCTCTTTAAGATTGCCTATCAGTGACGGCTGTTTTTTTTATTTTTTTTGGGGGGGGGGGGGGGATTGGCGTCAAACAACCACCCCCACACTCGCTGGCCAGAAGGAGGATCAGTGTTAAGCCCCATACACACGGTCGGACTTTTTCATGGATTCTGTCCGATCGGACAATGTTGTTGAAAAATCAGACCGTGTGTATGCACCATCGGACAGTGTACGTCGGATTGTCCGACGGACAAAGTCTTATCTCCTGCTGGAAAGATTTGCCGACAACACGGTCCGATCACACCAAATCCGATCGTGTGTACGGTTGTCCGACCGGACAAAGTGCTACGCATGCTCAGATCACATTACAAGACCAAAGCTATTGGCTACTAGCCTCTACGTAGTCCCGTCGTAGGCAACAAACGTCACCACGTTCAGAATGATCGGATTTTCCGACAACTTTGTCCGACCGTGTGTACGCAAAACCAACATCAGACAAAGTATGACGGACAGGATCCGACCGACCTGGTCCGCGGATTGTCCGACCGTGTGTATGGGGCTTTACAATAGCGAATGTTCATTCGCTATTGTAACACTCTTGGATGGACTTGGTTCACATTCTCTGCGCCCCAAGCACACCCTATTTTGGAACCCTTTTGGAGCCTCTGACTCTAATCAGGTGTTTCAAACGCACCCCCCTATGGAATCCATGCATCCGGCGTCCGGATAGGAGGGGCAGTGCCTGTGTGCCCTTAATGGATGGGCCATCCCTGTTGCCTACTCCTGCTGTAGAAAGATTTTGGCATAAACCTGTTCAATTTACTGGATTTCTAGTGTGGATAAACTGTTTTTTTTTTTTTCCTTATGGAACAGCTATAGTTCTTTTAACTGAATATTTACCAGATCAAAAAGAAGCAAACACAAGTTCATTGTTAGCATTTATTATGTACTTTAAAGTGGTTGTGGCCCTCTATAATAAAAAATTAACAAAGCATACCCTTCTATAGTGATATAAAAGCATAGCATTTGGACATTACTAATGAGCCCGATGTTCGAGTTGAACGTAAGTTCGACTTGAACATCGGGTGTTCGCCTGTTCGCTGAACAGCGAACAATATGCAGTGTTCGCAGCAAATTCGAAAGCTGGCGGAACACCGTTAAATTCTATTGGACACTAACATGAAAAATCAAAAGTACTAATTTTAAAGGCTTATATGCAAGTTATTATCATAAAAAGTGTTTGGGGACCTGGATCCTGCCCCAGGGGACATGTATCAAAGCAAAATTTTTTATTAAAAACGCCAGTTTTTTCAGGAGCAGTGATTTTTTTTAATGCTTAAAGTGAAACAATAAAAATGAAATATCCTCTGTACAGAGGATGGGACTGATCATCCCTCTGAATGAGCCATAAGGGACAAAAAACGTATGATTCTGCCAGAATGCAGGGTTCAGGAATGTGTTGTGCTCAGAATACACTGTGCAACATACACTGACCTACCTGACACATGCACTGACACATGCACTCACCTACCTGACATTACCCTCACCTACCTGACACGTGCACTCCTACCTGACCATTACACTCACCTACCTGACATTACCCTCACCTACCTGACACGTGCACTCCTACCTGACCATTACACTCACCTACCTGACATTACCCTCACCTACCTGACACGTGCACTCCTACCTGACCATTACACTCACCTACCTGACATCACCCTCACCTACCTGACACGTGCACTCCTACCTGACCATTACACTCACCTACCTGACATTACCCTCACCTACCTGACACATGCACTCCTACCTGACCATTACACTCCCCTACCTAAAACAGCAAGTGAAACTGAACAGGAAGGAGTTAAAAGGGGAAGGTACCCACTAGCAGGTGAGCTTCTTGAGCCTCTGCCTCTAAGAAGCGGGACACCATGGACTGAGAAGCTACTCAAGAAAGGTAGCTGGATGGCCGCACAACAAATTAACACCTTTATTGTGCAAAATTGAGTAAAATCCAAAACAGTTAATCCATGTACAGAAGAGGTACAAAAAGAACAGCTAGCTTTTTGTACATAGATTGACCGTTTTGGATTTTAATTAATCTTGCACAATAAGGGTGTTAATTCCAGCTACCTTTCTTGATTGTCTGCAATGCACGTATGCAGAGCTAGCACCTAATGTCTGAGAGTGAGGCAGAGTGGGTTATCCATGGGATAACATGCCTGGAGCTGTGTGAACCCCCTTTTCTTTGGACTGAGAAGTGTACATGTCCACTCCACATCTGTCACCTGTTTCCAATCTCTCTAATCTCTCCAGTAGCTCATTCCCGCCCGCAAGTCTCCCGCAAGCCTCCTCCAATCCCAGCCGCGTGTCCTCTCTGTCAAGCCAAGGACGTCACCGCTGACCCCAGAGATTTGTGGGAGATAAAGTTTAATGGTTGGTGTGGTGTGGATGAGACAGCTTCCATGATTGGATAATTCCCGCCCGCACGTCACCCCTGGCTGCTTCTTCTTAGTCATCTCGGACATGTCACTGCTGTCCTACAGACCTATGGGAGTTGTAGTTTGCGATGGGGGGTGCGGTGCGCGATTGGATGTCAGTGTTTCAGTGTGTTTTCTCAGTTTTCCTGGCGTGCCCACAGAGAAGACTTGGCGTGCCGGCAGTGGCAAGCGTGCCACGCTTTCGTCATCACTGCTCTATAAGGACACCCAAATGTACTCTCTTGACACATGCACCATCAAGCAACCTTGCCTTTTTTTTCAGAGCAAGGTAAAGAATGCTATCTGCAAGCTTTATATAACATAGGTTTGGTGTGCTAATGAGGCAATTGAAACCACAAAATGCAAGTTCACCCAATGTACTGCACAAAATCTCAAAGTGGGTACACCTGTTAAGGATGTCCTTAAATTACAAACCCAAAAAACACACTCTCTGAGCATGCCCAGAAATATCCAAGTGCTGTTCACACACAAAAAGCTAAAAAAAAAAACAAAGTCCCTGAGCATGCCCAGACCAACACAAGTGCATTTCACACACCAAAAGCCACAACAAAAAAACAAAGTTCCTGAGCATGCCCAGAACACCACAAATGCATTTCACACACCAAAAGCCACAATGAAAAACCAAAGTCCCTGAGCGTGCCCAGAACAACTCAAACGCAGCTAGCACAAAATGAGCCACCCCTGTCCAAAATTAAGCACATCATCCAGTATGATACAAAATTACAGATGGGACAAACACCCCTGTTCCAGGGGGGCAAACAAAGAGCCTAACATGGGCAAAAGTTATACAACAAATACCATTGAAGTCTACGGGGACTGACTTGTTAATTTTAAAAGTCCCCACTTGGCTGGTTTATATTCTATTTATTGGCCTTAAAATGGGTATGGGGCCCAGGTCCCACCCTGAGGGACATATCAATGTCATCAATTTGGAAGAGAAAACAAATCTACATTGCAGCTGCAAGATTTCAACCCAAAACAAAAAATAGCCTGTCCACCCAATACATACAAGGCCATTTGGGTCTGTTAAGGCTTAAAATGAGAACCCCCACGTGAAAAATACCACCCCAAACTAAAAAAATATTGTGCCCCTCCCACACACTAACAAACCCCTAGCCAAACACATAGCAAGCCAGCCTATAAAAGGGGGTGGATGCTTGGGGGCAGAAGGGGGGGCTCGGGCACCCCAAAAGTCAACCACCTTCTTCCCATATTCACACAACCCTAGGCTGGGGTTGTGGGGGGCTGCAGGCAGGGGGCTTTACGGAATGTGAAAAACCCCTTTAAACTACTGGGTACAAGGTGCTGTGTGGTTGGTATTGGGTTGAACCCAACATGCCCCAAAGGTAGCCAGCTATGTTGAGTGCATGTGCCCTTGTATAGTTCAGGAGGAGGTTGGGCAATCGCTCTTATTGCCCCTTTCCTAGCTGGCCCTGTTGTATGCTCTGGAAAAGAATGTGGCTTGGATTGGTCAAGGCAGCTCACAGCCTTTGGAGAATAGAGTGGAGTGTGGAGTTCCCCTTTAAAAGCAAAAGTTAGCCCCTGGAAATCCAAGGAGTTAGAGGGGGTAGACAAGAGCATTGGAAAATGGAGTGTGGAGTTCCCCTTTAAAAGCAAAAGCTAGCCGAAGGAAATCATATGCTTTAGATGGAGAAGGTTAAATGCCCTTTTAGGAGGAGCTAGAGGAGTGAGAGCCTTTTTACATAATTTTAACAAGGTGCATGTCACATGTTGGCAACATAACATACTAACATGACCTGTGTGCAAATCTCCTTAAAAAAAATACATAAAGGTGAACCAGCGTCCCCCCCACGCACTAGAGGGAACCCTGGGAACTGGTGACGGCCCCCCAACGTGCCCTAACCCCCCTCCTGCCCCTCACCCACCCCCCCTCTCCCAGACTCCTCCCTCCCCTCTCCTTCTTTCTCCTCCTCTTTACTTTGATCCCCTTCCCCTCCCTTTCCTTCCCAGAAGACCGGAAATGTCTTGGTTATTTTCGGCCTTCCCGGATCACATTTTGTAGGAGATCTCCTGACCACAGCCTGTATAAGGTTAAAACCCCGCTGGCGCCAGGGCGGGGCCCGTTGAAGATGGCCCCACTGGCGTAAATCCTCTTCCATATGCATTGAAATACCCAAGAATACATAGGTTCCACACCCCCCTTTTCTTATCCCTTGCTCCAACCTTGCCCTCACTAAATACAGCCGCAACCGGATATACTACAAGAACCAATTAGAGGTACCGTTGAATTCATGGTCATGCTTATATGATGTTTGTAATAACCCTTGAGATCCCCATGTTCCTGCGCATCTATGTACATTTTCAATGCATGTAAAGTTTCTGTTACCTGTTTATCTTACCATTTTCTCAATAAAAATGTTATGGTTAAAAAAAAAAAAAGGTGAACCTGCGTAAAAAAAAAAATGTGTCAAGTTTAGAGGTGTGCCCGTTCAACCCATGCAACTGCATGTACGTTGCTTAACATCTACTAAGATTTTGGCCGCACAGTGAACAAACGCATGTGAACGAGCGCAACAGCCGCTTGTGCATGCGCACTGCTTACATTGATCTTGCGTTCTAAACGTACGTGCAGGCACAGCAGGCTAAAAAAGTTACTTTCTCATTCTATTTTGGGCATATTTGTTACTTGGGCAGTTGTTACTAAACTTCCTCACATCACCCCATAATATTGGCACCTCCATCTTTTGTCAATATTGATTTGGAGATTCCGTGCGCCATGTCCATAGTGGCGCACTGATTGCATTCTTCTGTGCGCCGAGATCGCTATAGTGAATGGGGGATTCGTGCTCTGTTACCAGTGCACCATTTCGTAAATTTGAAAATGTGTGTTGCGCCTCTACTGATGGCGCGCGGCTTTCCTAAATCACCCCCTGTGAGAGTTCTTTTGGTCTTCATGTGTGTCTGGTGAATTGGCTGAGGCGGAGTCACAGGCTGGGCTGTACCACATTTGGGCAAAGGCAAAGCGCACTTTATTCTTCCTTTATCTAAGCGAGTCAAATGTTTCTGGTGAGTGTGTACATGTTTATTTCACACTCCGGGTGAAGTGCATGAATACCACAGTGGAAGAGAACATTGCATCTTTTTGGTACACAGCAGGATTCTTCACTGGTTCACTTAATTGACATAGGACTGATCATTGTCTATTATATTTTTACTAATATTTTTTTGTATTTCTTTGATTTGGAATTATTTCTTTGGTGGCTCATAGCCACACGCATATATTGGTAGCACTCATAATTGGTTGTTATGAGTAAATGTAAAGATTGTGGTTTAATAATGAGTTGCACATAGTGCCCCTTCTTACTGTTGATTTATATTTTAAGTGTTTTTTTTTTTTTTGTTTTTTTTGGCGCAGAGAATTAATACCATAATATTTTACCTGTGAATTTAGTTTTTGTTTGGGAAAAATTGAACAGATTATAATGGAACCTCTTTAAAGCGGGAGTTCCGCCGTTTTTTTTTTTAAGTCTGCAGCTACAAATACTGCAGCTGCTAAATTTTAAAATATATCCAGCGCGCCTGCGATGTCGGCACCCGAAGCCGATCTATCGCTCGGCTCTCAGGTGCTGCCGCCGCCATCTTCGGTATAGGAGGCGGCTTCACTTCCCGGTTCCCTACTGCGCATGCGCGAGTCGCGCTGCGCAATAAGGACAGTCCCTGCTGTCTCTGGGATCCGTGTGTTTCCCAGCAGACAGCGGGGGGGGGGGACAGGAAGTGGCGTAAATACCCGCAGATTCTGCGGATATCTATGCCCGGAAGTGGGTGCAGATACCTGTATTATACAGGTATCTGCACCCCCCCCCCCCTGAAAGGTGCCAACTGTGGCACCGGAGGGGGGGGGTTTCCGATGAGCGGAAGTTCCACTTTAGGGTGGAACTTCGCTTTAATATGTCTGGGTTCCATTCAAATAGCTGGTCTGGACAAAAGCTTAGAGGTTTGGAATACAATTAGTTGACTCAATGATGACAAGAAAGAATGTCCTGATAAATTATTGTTTCTAATTCTCATATGAACATTTGAATGAAATTGTGTATGGCCAGTTTTACTTCTGCAAGAAAATACCTAGCTTTGCAGAGACATTTGGTGCACAGAAATGCATTTTTAACCTTTGTGGCTATTGAGGAAATACCGTATATACTGTATGTAAATTAAAGCTTTTGTGCCTGGAATACAGCTTTAATATCTATTTATACACTTGTGGCTATAACTCTATATAAGATGACCATGAGAAATATGAGCCTTTATGCATGTAATTATATAAAAAAAATCCAACACCTTTTGTATTAAAGAGTACTTTGCATGATCTCATTAAAAATCTCCTTGCATGAAATATATTGCTATGAGCTAAAGTCAGATTATAGTAAACATCTTTATTTCCTTTGTCACTCACAGCATAAGATTTAGGGATTAGTGGTGCATTTCAAAGATCCATCATTTTAATTTTTAATTTTTTTTTTTTTAAAGAATACATTTTTATTGAACATTTTTTATGGAATACACTTGGAGAGCACACACAAAATAAAGATGACAAACACAACCAACGATATTGCCTCAAAAAAAAATCAATGAGATTAGTCCTTTACATCTAATGTTACAGCATAACAAAATTGTTAGCACTTAGTGTTTAACCCATGTAAAATAGTTTGGTTGCCAAAGGAGTATAATACGTGTGAGCCAGTGCATCCCAGAACCACTTAACAACCCACAGCAAAAAGAAAGGCCATTCAGAGAGAAACATGAGAAGGAAGAAAGGAAGTCACAGTAGGAAGAAAGAGGGAGAGGGTAAAGATACATCATTTTATGCTGTGCTTTCAAATTTTTCTTTTATTACTAATCAACGAACACATTTCTTGACAACCTGGTTTGTACAGCTGTTGTGCAATATATTGTCCCTGAACCTGAACCCACACCAAAATTCAGATAATCATTTCTCAACGATTTCTTAGGAAGTCAGTTTGCATACAAATACCACAGTACAATGATAAGACAAGTCATTTTCAGGTCACGGTATACAGAAGCAGCTATAGATGCTTAGTTTATGCGTTTTATTTTTAGTTTTAATATCCAATGTAATACCCAATCACCTTAAGAATTCAAGTGGGCATTTGTAGATGGTAGGTTTGGAAAAGTCATCTTTCTACCAGAGCTGCACCCCACTGCATTCTGTACAAACTTGCCATAGGTTGTCCAGCCTGAGATGGATAAAAAGAATGGGTGATTGGAGAATGTTTTCTAACTAGCATCTCAAGTATTGTGACCTTTGAGCCCCATAGTAGTAACTCAGTGTTCTAAATGACCCCCTGGGCCTACTAATAATAATAGATATAGTGTCCGCAAATTCTATTTTCAGCTTTTAACTCAATATATTTAATAATGTCCAAGCCTTCATTTAGGACGGATCTATACATATGCTGGATTTCCTGTTCACGGTATTGTCTGTAGAGCCTAATAAAGCTAGCCTTCCATTTCCGAAGTATATCATGGCTGCTATACTTTGTGTGGGATTCATTCTCTCTGTGTGTGATGCATTCTGCATGAATCAACCTCCTCCAATGCTAAAATATGGTCAGAAACAGATAAGGGGTAAGTCATATAACAATCATTTTGTTTAAGACAAAGGTTATTGTAAAATGTAAAAGATTCTCTCCGCTCATTATTAGCCAATAATACCCTAGCTTAACATGCTGGAGCAGCACACCTTCCAACAGAAAAATCACTGGTGATGGAATCTTATCATGACTTCCCAATGTTAAATATGCTTGAGGTTTATTTGAGCACAGCAAAAGACCGTTGGCAAAAAAACAATATCTTTCAACCGGTCTATTGATATTCTTTAAATTCCAAATAAAGGTGTGAACATGCCTTAACCTTGGGATATGGAAAAGTTTACAAAAAAAAATTTGTGTAGGACCATAATGGCTGTGATATCTATGTGTGATCTCCAAACATTGATAAATGAGTGCTTCAGAGAGAGACCATAATTGAAATATTTTATGACATTTAAGAGGAGTTCCGTCCGAAATATGACTTTTATCTGTGCAGCATTTTTTTCTTACTTTGTGACATTTCTGCACAGCGTGGCCATCTCAAGTGTGGGCATCTGAAGCCAATATGCATCTGTCTATCTAGTGCATGTGAAGTGCGGTGCAATTTTGCAATTTTGCAATTTTGGTCAGCTTGGCATGGCACGGCCATGCCAAGCTGACCAAGATTTTCCATAGACGCCAATGTCAAATGTTACTGGAGCCGTGCAATGCCAAGCTGGCACAAAATTTCCATAGACACCAATGTTAAATGTTACTGGAGCCATACAATGCCAAGCTGGCCAATAATTACCATAGACACCATGCCAAGCTGACCAAGATCTCCCAGGAGCCAATGCAAAACCGGAAATGATGCACGGTGCCACGGCCCCCTAGATGAGGAAGTGAAATTACGTACAAAACCATCCACAATTTCGCCCCCCGCTACATTACTAGCTTAGTCTCTAAATACCAACCTACTCGTTCTCTTCGTTCCTCTCAAGACCTCCTGCTCTCTAGCTCCCCTGTCACCTCCTCCCATGCTCGCCTCCAGGACTTTTCCAAAGCCTCTCCAATCCTATGGAATGCCCTACCCTAATCCGTCCACTTACCATATATGCTTGAGTATAAGCCGACCCGAATATAAGCTGAGGCACCTAATTTTACCACAAAAAACTGGGAAACTTATTGACTCGAGTATAAGCCTAGGGTGAGATATGCGCAGCTACTATAAGTGGAAAAGAGGGTCAACAATGCCCATTTTCAGCCTCATTGTGCCCATTTGCATGCCTCACTGTGCCCAATTGCAGCCATAGGCCCTCCGAACTTTAAACTTGGTAGTTAAGGATTCCTAGATGCCCCCTAGCTGCAGCCAAAATTTGGGGTCTCTGTACCCAAAGGGTCCCGAAATGACATATACAGATGGACACAGTTGACCGACTTTGGGGCCCCGTATCTTGGGAGCTACAGTTGGTGTGCCAACCCAGTGGAACTGGCACTACAAAATATCCAAAGATGGGGTTCCTAGCACAAAGTGGCCCGACATACGGGGCCCCAAATTTGGGTCGGAAAATGTCATTCTCTGCTGCAGAAAAGAGCTTGACTCAAGTATAAGCCGAGGGGGGCATTTTCATAACAAAAAAATGAGCTGAAAAACTCGGCTTATACTCAAGTATATATGGTATCTCCTACTTTATTAGCTTTTAGACGATCCCTGAAAACCCTTCTCTTCAGAGAAGCCTATCCTACCCACACCTATCAACTGTATTTTCATTTTCTCCATCAGCTCATCCCCACAGTTATTACCTTTTGTTTCCACTTGACCGTCCCTTCTAGATTGTAAGCTCTATCAAGCAGGGCCCTCTGATCCCTCCTGTATTGATTTGTATTGTAAGTGTACTGTCTACCCTCATGTTGTAAAGCGTTGCGCAAACTGTTGGTGCTATATAAATCCTGTATAATAATAATAATAATAATAGATTTCGGCATAAATCAGGTAAGTGAACAGAAAAAAAAATTGCCAATTCATTTTAAGGATGCACATTAGTGCTGCATGATGAGATGGTGAGGATTGAAACATGTGAGTGGAACTCCGCTTTAATGTAGGTTTAAAACTTTTTGCTAAGTCTAAACAGCCCTTAACATATTAGAATCTCAAGAGTCACCAACTCTACTTTGATTCTAAACAAAATTCAATCTGAGTTCTGAAATTCAGTAAGACCCCTTTCACACCGCACCGCCCATAGCGTCGGCGGTAAAACACCGCTATTTTTAGCGGCGTTTTACCGTTTATTTGTGGCGCATTTCGGCCGCTAGCGGGGCGCTTTTACCCCCGCTAGCGGCCGAGAAAGTGTTAAAACCCCTGGCAAAATGTCGCAATAGCTGCGTTTTTCCGGCGGTATTACAGCGCTGCCCCATCATTGATTTCAATGGGGAGAAGCGGTGGAGGAGCGGTGGAAGAGTGGTGAACTCACCGCTCCAAAGAAGCTGCTGGCAGGACTTTTCGTGACGCCCTGCCAGCGCACCGCTGCAGTGTGAAAGCCCTCAGGCTTTCACACTGCAGACAATGGTGCAGCAGTTTGAGTGCGAATTGCAGGCGCTATTTCTAATGCTATAGCGCCTGCAAAACGCCCTCGGTGTGAAAGGGGTCTTAGTGGTCATATTCTTGCGGGGAAGTGAATAATTGGACGTATGATCCACATTTCTTCACCTGACACCTGAAGCAGGAGAGTACTTTTATTTTTTCTCTTTTTTTCATAAATATCTGTTAATCTTGTATGTATGATTTTTTTTTTTACCTACTGTAAGTTTGTATTTATTGACCAGATACTTGGGAAATAAAAAATATAAATATATAAAAAATAAATAAGTACATTTTTGAGTGCTGTAACAAGTTTGGCATTAGAGCAAATTTTTTACATTTTTTGCACAGATGTAAAAATCTTCATTTTTGGCAATACAATTATTTAAAGTGTTACTAAGCCCACAACAGCAAAATTAGTCTGTATATGCTGTAAAGCATGCTTATTGTACACACTGTAAAAAGGCTGTTTGATCCTGCTTCTCTGATTCTTCCCTTCTTCCACTGTCCCCAATCCATCTGCTGATAGTACAGAGCCCTAGGAGACACTCTTCACATGCTCAGTTTTGTGTGTATTGCTAGAGATTTTTTATTTTTTTTGGGAGGGTGCATGTGATCGGCACAGGGCCAATCAGCACTGTCCAGACAGAGGATCGGGGGTCATGCAGCCTCATAGGACAGTCAGTAGACGTGTGAAATTATTTTCGGTCTGAATATAAATTTGGACACATTTTTGGTTATTCAGAGATTCAGATGTATCCGAATCTCGGAATGAAATAATAACAAATTATATTGAAATTCATTTAATTTAGGTTCATATATTCAATTTCTAACAAATTCCAATATTATCAGAAGGATTCGAATTTGGATCGGTCCAAAAATAATAGACCAATTTGAATTCTCTGTGAACAATAGCTGGTTGTTAAGGAGCAGGCTGTCAATGGGCTTCCCCGCTGACAGAAGAATGTAAACAAAAGAATGCCGGCAATAAAACATTTCTTTAAAAAAACAGCATGGGGTCCCCCCAATCCATACCAGGCCCTTTTGGTTTGGTATGGATTTTAGGGGAACCCCTAGCCAAAACTTTAAAGAATCCAAACCACTAGGCCATATGCTCTCAACATGGGTAGTGCTTTGGGGCAGGGGGGTTCTGCTCTGGGGACAAGGGCCTCTTCCCCACAACCCTGGCCGGAGGTTGTGGGGCTCTGCGGGTGGGGGCTTATCGGAATCTTTAACAGGGGGGTCCAAGATCCCGGACCCCCCTATGTGAATGATTATGGGGTGCATAGTACCACAACCCATTCACCAAAAAAAGTATAAAAAGTGAGTAAAGATGCAACACAAGTTTTTGACAAGTCCTTTAATAATTAAAAAAGTCCCCCAGTGTAGATCCATCGTCAATCATGACGCACGCAGCACCCGGAAAAAAACAAAAAACACCAAAAGACCTTTGGTCTTGTTGAAGGCTCCTGCCATCTGCCTGCTCCACCACCTGACATTTCTTAAATAGCTAAGGGGCAGGGACACCCAGCGACATCACCGTGTTGTCCCACCTTCTTGTGATGTCATCGACTGAGGCATTCTGGGTCGTTGACGTCACAAGGGGCGGGGTCACCAGATAACATCGGGTAACTCTGCCCCTTAATTAATTAGGAAATGTCAGACAGCCGATCAGGCACATGGCTGGAGCCCTCAACTAGACCTGAGTTTTTTTTTCCCTTTTTTTCGGATCTGATGGTGTGGCGGGCATTGTGATTGACAATGAATCTACACTGGGGGACATTGTTTTTTGATTTTTTAATAAAAGACTTGTCAAAAACTTGTGTTGTGTCTTTAATCACTCTTTGCACTCTTTGGTGAATAGGTAGGGGTACTCATTCACATGGGGGGGGGGGGCCGGATCTGGGGGCTCCCTTGTTAAAGGGGGCTTCCAGATTCTGATAAGCCCACCGACCACAGACCAGGGATATGGGGAAGAGGCCCTTGTCTCCATCAACATGGGGAAAAGGTGTTTTGGGGTGGAGGGGCAGAGCATGTTGAGGGCATGTGACCTGGTATGGTTCGGGGGTGCTCGCTCATCCCCCCTTTCCTGGCCTTCTGGGCTTCATGCTCAGGGAAGCATTTTTTCATGGGGTTCCCCTTAGAATCCATACCAAACACAAAGGGCCTGGTATGGATTAGGGGGAAAGACCCTATGCTGTTTTATCCCCAAATTTTCTATTGCCGGCATTCTTTTGTTTACATTCATCTGTCAGCAGGGAAGCCTGTTGACAGCTGATGAGTCACCAGTTGTTAAAGTGGTTTTAATCCACTTGTATAAAAAGCTCCCACCCCCTCTGTATTAGAACAATAAGTTCCCCTGTGTCTGTGTTATATCATAAATATGCTTATCTGTACTGATAACACACCGTCTTCCTGCAATCAGTTGCCTCCTCTCTCCTCTGCCCAGCGGGTGGGGCTGAGCAGCCAGGGAGTAGAGGAGAGAGGCGAGACAGAGCCGTGGAATCACATGATCGCAGGAAGACGGTGTGTTATTAGTATAGATAAGCATATTTATAAAATAACACAGACAAAGGGGAACTTATTGTTCTAATACAGATGGGATGGGAGCTTTTAATGTTAAGTATGAGAGCGGCAGGAGCTGAGGGGGGGGAGGGGGGGTTGACATGAGCAGACAGTCAGAGAGGGGAGGGGGGAGAGGACACAGAAGACAGATAGCAGGCTGTGGCTGACGAAGGCATGTACACTGACCACGTGTCGGGGCTCATCAGCCCTGATATTTCAGAGTCAGTGTACAAGGGGGAGGAGGGGTATAGCCAGGCAGGATCAGACAGTTATTACTGGTGCTACAGGGGGCCAAATGACACAGCACAAGCGCTGTGCTGTATAACATACTTTAAGGGAACAGGATCTGTTTTTTTTTTTTGGGGTTAACAAAAAGGTTGCGGTGGCCGGCTTCCAGGCCCACTCCTTAACAACCAGCTATTTCTGACACAGAACTAAAATCGGTCGATCATTTTCAACCGATCCAAATTCGAACCTTTGTGAAAAATTGTAATTCATTAGAAAATTAATAAACAAAATGAAATTTTACGAAATGTAACCAAACTACTTACAAAACAAATCAACTAAACTAAAATAGTAACATAATGAATCTATCTGAAACAAAACAAATGTGTCCGTTCTCTACTTGTCTAACACAGTGGTCCCCAACCTTTTTGGCACCGGGGACCGGCTGTGTGCAAGAAAATTGTGTCAAGGCCCGCGCGGGGGGTAAGCGATTTTTCGCGGGCAATTTTTCTGGGCAGTGGCTGGTTTTAGAGCTTCAATCATCCAGGAACCATGGTTGTTATGGTGTCAGCATGATTGAAACGCATTATTTCTATCATTACATTGTAATATAAATTTAAATAGTATAAACTCACCATAATGCAGAATCAATGGGAGCCTTGAGCTTGTCACTTGCCACCATCGATTGTCACTTGCCACTATGCCTTTCAGATGGAGATCTTGCCACCAGATGGGGATCTCACTTGCCACTATGCCTGCCACTAGATGGGGATCTCCCTTGCCACTATGCCTGCCACAAGATGGAGCTGTCACTTGCCACGCTGCCTGCTACCAGATGGGAATGTCACTTGCCACGCTGCCTGCTACCAGATGGGAATGTCACTTGCCACGCTGCCTGCTACCAGATGGGAATGTCACTTGCCACGCTGCCTGCTACCAGATGGGGATTGCCACAGTTACCCAAAAAATAGCAGTTTGTCATGAATTAATTTACATGTAAAATCAATCTCCCCCCCCCCCGCAGCATTGCAGAGTACTTACAGCCAGGTACAATGCTGTCAGACTCTCCTCAGTGCAGGTACATTAGCTGCAGGTTAAACACAGGCACATGCGATTGCGAGTGAGAGATGAGAGTGAGGGCCGGCAGTGAGAGATGACACCAATCAGTGAGTGTATCGTCTTGCTGTGCTATCTGGGAGAGGGTACTTAAGGTTTCCGGTCCAGAAGATTTTTCTGTCTGTTTGGTCCTGGTCCTCCTGACCAGCCCTCAGGGGCCCTCATGGCCTGGGGTGCGGATCCATCCAATTCCGAATCTCGGGCTGGCTAGCCCAAGGCAAAGTAACTGGAATGAGGATTCCAAGGTGGTCTGGTGCCGTCTCATCTGTGGAGAGGCCCAGCAACTGAAAACGCAACCAGGGGAGGACTCTTCAGAAGAGGGCCATGCAAAAGGCTGGTTCCTCAGTAAGAGCCTGGAAGCCAAGTTGAAAGACACCAAGTGAATCCGTGCTCGTACGGTATTGCCGGGCCAGCTGCAAGATACTGGTACCATATGAGGGTTCTCCAAGTTCATTTATCCTTCAGTTACAACCAAGTCTGTGGCAGAGACTTTATCATTCAGTTACAACCAAGTCTGTGGCAGAGACTTTATTCTATCTGAGCACTCTATCTGCTGCTAGGCCTAGTGAGAGGAGGTTTATCCGGTAGCTGTGGGAATCCAGTTGTGAGTGACTATTCTCTGGATTCACATGTATAGAGACTTTCAAGTATTTGAGCAGTTCCAAGAGTACCTGAACTTTCCACCTATACCCTCTATTCCTATTGAGAGACTGTTTTGTCTACCAACTTTTGCAAATAAAAATCCCAAAGCGGATCCAGTGTCAGTTTCTGCAATTCTTTGGGCCATCTACATCAGGAAACCCCTAGACATCTACGAGGCCAAGAAGGTAACAGTAAGCCCAAATTAAACTACACCCTCAATGAACTGTAGCTCCCCAGTGCCGGCAGCACTCATGCAGCCCCAGACCATGACACTCCCACCACCATGCTTGACTGTAGGCAAGACACACTTGTCTTTGTACTTCTCACCTGGTTGCTGAGACACACGCTTGACACCATCTGAACCAAATAAGTTTATCTTGGTCTCATCAGACCACAACCCATGTCCTTATTCTGCTTGTCTTCAACAAACTGTTTGCAGGCTTTCTTGTGCATCATCTTTAGAAAAGGCTTACTTCTGGGACAACAGCCATACAGACCAAGTTGATGCAGTTTGCGGCATATGGTCTGAGCGCTGACAGGCTGACCCCGCACCCCTTCAACCTCTGCAGCAATGGCTATATTCACATAGACAACCTCTTGATATGATGCTAAGCACGTGCACTCAACTTCTTTGGTCGACCATGGCGAGACCTGTTCTGAGTGGAACCTGTCCTGTTACACTGCTTTATGGTCTTGGTCACCATGCTGCAGCTCAGTTTCAGGGTCTTGGCAATCTTCTTATAGCCTAGGCCATCTTTATGTGGAGCAACAATTCTTTTTTTCAGATCCTCAGAGAGTTCTTTGCCATGAGGTGCCATGTTGAACTTCCAGTGACCAGTATGAGAGAGTGAGAGCGATAACACTGAATTTAACACACCTGCTCCCCATTCACACCTGAGACATTGCAACACCAACGAGTCACATGACACCGGGTTTATAAAATGAATAGACATGTGCATTTTGTTATGTTCCGAATCGAAATTCGGACGAATTTTTCATTATTCGGACATTCGGATGCATCCGAATTACCGAATTACAATACTAACGAATTTAACCGAATCCGAATTTTCATTCTCTGCTGCAGAAAAGTGCTTGACATTTTGTGACCCGACTTTGGGGCCACGTATCTCGGGGCCACTTATAGCTAGAAACCCCAAATTTGGTATGCAAACACAGTAGAACTAGCACTACAACCTCTCCAAATTTGGGGTTTCTATCACCAAGTAACCCCGAGATACGTGGACCCAAAGTCGGGTCGCAAAATATTTTCGAATTCGGTTGAAAAAATTTCAAATGCAGTTGAAAAAATTTCAAATGCAGTTGAAAAAATTTCAAATGCAGTTGAAAACATTTCAAATGCAGTTGAAAACATTTCAAATCATGTTGAAAACATTTCAAATGCAGTTGAAAACATTTCAAATCATGTTGATAATATTTCAAGCGGATTTGAAAATATTTTGGGACCCGACTTTGAAAAAAAAAACTGAAATTGATTCTAACAGTCTGCAGAAGATCTGCAAAAAAAAAAAAAGAAGTGAAATGGCTGTTAATAGTCTACAGGAGATCTGCTATTAAATTATATATTTTTTTCTATTCTGTTCTAATCTTTTCTATTTGAATTATAAATTTTGGAAGATGGTTATTTACTTATATACATCTGTCACATAAAAAAAAAGATGTGAAATGGCTGTCACGGATGTCGATCGCAAGGCAAGTACATATGCTGTATGTCATTGTCCACTTGCCACAACACCTGCCACAAGTGCCAAGACACCTGCCACGATTGCCACATGACCGGCCACGAGTGCCACGTGACCGACCACAAGTGCCACGTGACCAAGTTGTGGATTGTCCACTTGCCATGTCACCTTCCACAAGTTATGGGGTTCCTAGCACCAAGTGACCCCCAGATATGGGGGATATGTCAAGTACTTTTCTACAGCAGAGAATTACATTTTGTGACCCTACTTTGGGGCCACGTATCTCGGGGCCACTTATAGCTAATTTGGTATGCAAACACAGTAGAACTAGCACTACAACCTCTCCAAATTTGGGGTTTCTATCACCAAGTAACCCCGAGATACGTGGACCCAAAGTCGGGTCGCAAAATATTTTAGAATTCGGTTGAAAAAATTTCAAATGCAGTTGAAAAAATTTCAAATGCAGTTGAAAAAATTTCAAATGCAGTTGAAAAAATTTCAAATGCAGTTGAAAAAATTTCAAATGCAGTTGAAAAAATTTCAAATGCAGTTGAAAACATTTCAAGCAGATTCGAAAATATTTTGCGACCCGACTTTGAAAAAAAAAATGAAATTGATTCTAACAGTCTGCAGAAGATCTGCAAAAAAAAAAAAGAAGTGAAATGGCTGTTAATAGTCTACAGGAGATCTGCTATTAAATTATATATTTTTTTTCTATTCTGTTCTAATCTTTTCTATTTGAATTATAAATTTTGGAAGATGGTTATTTACTTATATACATCTGTCACATAAAAAAAAAGATGTGAAATGGCTGTCACGGATGTCGATCGCAAGGCAAGTACATATGCTGTTTGTCATTGTCCACTTGCCACAACACCTGCCACAAGTGCCAAGACACCTGCCATGAGTGCCACGTGACTGACCACAAGTGCCACGTGACCAAGTTGTGGATTGTCCACTTGCCATGTCACCTGCCACAAGTTATGGGGTTCCTAGCACAAAGTGACCCCCAGATATGGGGGATATGTCAAGTACTTTTCTACAGCAGAGAATTACATTTTGTGACCCAACTTTGGGGCCACGTATCTCGGGGCCACTTATAGCTAGAGACCCCAAATTTGGTATGCAAATACAGTAAAACTAGCACTACAACCTCTCCAAATGTGGGGTTTCTATCACCAAGTAACCCCGAGATACGTGGACCCAAAGTCGGGTCGCAAAATATTTTCGAATTCGGTTGAAAAAATTTCAAATGCAGTTGAAAAAATTTCAAATGCAGTTGAAAAAATTTCAAATGCAGTTGAAAAAATTTCAAATGCAGTTGAAAAAATTTCAAATGCAGTTGAAAAAATTTCAAATGCAGTTGAAAAAATTTCAAATGCAGTTGAAAAAATTTCAAATGCAGTTGAAAAAATTTCAAATGCAGTTGAAAAAATGTCAAATGCAGTTGAAAACATTTCAAATCATGTTGATAATATTTCAAGTGGATTTGAAAATATTTTGGGACCCGACTTTGAAAAAAAAAAAAATGAAATTGATTCTAACAGTCTGCAGAAGATCTGCAAAAAAAAAAAGAAGTGAAATGGCTGTTAATAGTCTACAGGAGATCTGCTATTAAATTATATATTTTTTTCTATTCTGTTCTAATCTTTTCTATTTGAATTATAAATTTTGGAAGATGGTTATTTACTTATATACATCTGTCACATAAAAAAAAAGATGTGAAATGGCTGTCACGGATGTCGATCGCAAGGCAAGTACATATGCTGTATGTCATTGTCCACTTGCCACAACACCTGCCACAAGTGCCAAGACACCTGCCACGATTGCCACATGACCGGCCATGAGTGCCACGTGACCGACCACAAGTGCCACGTGACCAAGTTGTGGATTGTCCACTTGCCATGTCACCTGCCACAAGTTATGGGGTTCTTAGCACCAAGTGACCCCCAGATATGGGGCATATGTCAAGTACTTTTCTACAGCAGAGAATTACATTTTGTGACCCTACTTTGGGGCCACGTATGTGACAGATGTATATAAGTAAATAACCATCTTCCAAAATGTATAATTCAAATAGAAAAGTATAGAACAGAATAAAAAAAAAATATAATTTAATAGCAGATCTCCTGTAGACTATTAACAGCCATTTCACTTCTTTTTTTTTTGCAGATCTTCTGCAGACTGTTAGAATCAATTTCATATTTTTTTTTCAAAGGCGGGTTGCAAAATATTTTCAAATCCGCTTGAAATAGTATCAACATGATTTGAAATGATTTCAACTGCATTTGAAATTTTTTCAACTGCATTTGAATTTTTTTCAACTGCATTTGAAATTTTTTCAACTGCATTTGAAATTTTTTCAACTGCATTTGAAATTATTTCAACCGAATTCGAAAATATTTTGCGACCCGACTTTGGGTCCACGTATCTCGGGGTTACTTGGTGATAGAAACCAAATTTGGAGAGATTGTAGTGCTAGTTCTACTGTGTTTGCATATTAAATTTGGGGTCTCTAGCTATAAGTGGCCCCGAGATACGTGGCCCCAAAGTTGGGTCACAAAATGTAATTCTTTGCTGTAGATAAGTACTTGACATATCCCCCATATCTGGGGGTCACTTGGTTCTAGGAACCCCATAACTTGTGGCAGGTGACATGGCAAGTGGACAATCCACAACTTGGTCACGTGGCACTTGTGGTCGGTCACGTGGCACTCATGGCAGGTGTCTTGGCGCTTGTGGCAGGTGTTGTGCCAAGTGGACAGTGAGATACAGCATATGTACTTGCCTTGCGATCGACATCCGTGACAGCCATTTCACATCCTTTTTTTTATGTGACAGATGTATATAAGTAAATAACCATCTTCCAAAATGTATAATTCAAATAGAAAAGATTAGAACAGAATAAAAAAAAAATATAATTTAATAGCAGATCTCCTGTAGACTATTAACAGCCATTTCACTTTTTTTGCAGATCTTCTGCAGACTGTTAGAATCAATTTCATTTTTTTTTTTCAAAGTCGGGTCGCAAAATATTTTCGAATCCGCTTGAAATATTATCAACATGATTTGAAATGATTTCAACTGCATTTGAAATGATTTCAACCGAATTCGAAAATATCTTGTGACCCGATTTTGGGTCCACGTATCTCGGGGCTACTTGGTGATAGAAACACCAAATTTGGAGAGTTTATAGTGCTAGTTCTACTGTGTTTGCATACCAAATTTGGGGTTTCTAGCTATAAGTGGCCCCGAGATACGTGGCCCCAAAGTCGGGTCGCAAAATGTAAAGCACTTTTCTGCAGCAGAGAATGACATTTTTCGACCCGACTTTGGGGCCACATATCTCGGGGCCACTTGTAGCTAGAAACCCCCAATTTGGTATGCAAACACAGTAGAACTAGCACTACAACCTCTCCAAATTTGTATCTATCACCAAGTAACCCCGAGATACGTGGACCCAAATTTGGGTCGCAAAATATTTTCGAATTCGGTTGAAATGTTTCTACCTGAAATTATTTCAACATGATTTGAAATTATTTCAACCGCATTCAAAACTATTTCAACCGGATTCGAAAATATTTTGTGACCCCACTTTGGGTCCAACTATCTCGGGGCCACTTATAGCTAGAAACCCCAAATTTGGTATGCAAACACAGTAGACTTAGCACTACAACCTCTCCAAATTTGGGGTTTCTATCACCAAGTAACCCTGAGATACGTGGACCCAAAGTCGGGTCGCAAAATATTTTCGAATTCGGTTGAAATAATTTCAAATGCAGTTGAAAAAATTTCAAATGCAGTTGAAAACATTTCAAGCGGATTCGAAAATATTTTGGGACCCGACTTTGAAAAAAAAAATGAAATTGATTCTAACAGTCTGCAGAAGATCTGCAAAAAAAAAGAAGTGAAATGGCTGTTAATAGTCTACAGGAGATCTGCTATTAAATTATATATTTTTTTTCTATTCTGTTCTAATCTTTTCTATTTGAATTATAAATTTTGGAAGATGGTTATTTACTTATATACATCTGTCACATAAAAAAAAAAGATGTGAAATGGCTGTCACGGATGTCGATCGCAAGGCAAGTACATATGCTGTATGTCATTGTCCACTTGCCACAACACCTGCCACAAGTGCCAAGACACCTGCCATGAGTGCCACGTGACCGACCACAAGTGCCACGTTACCTGCCACGTGACCAAGTTGTGGATTGTCCACTTGCCATGTCACCTGCCACAAGTTATGGGGTTCTTAGCACCAAGTGACCCCCAGATATGGGGCATATGTCAAGTACTTTTCTACAGCAGAGAATTACATTTTGTGACCCTACTTTGGGGCCACGTAGGTGACAGATGTATATAAGTAAATAACCATCTTCCAAAATGTATAATTCAAATAGAAAAGTATAGAACAGAATAAAAAAAATATATAATTTAATAGCAGATCTCCTGTAGACTATTAACAGCCATTTCACTTCTTTTTTTTTGCAGATCTTCTGCAGACTGTTAGAATCAATTTCATATTTTTTTTTCAAAGGCGGGTTGCAAAATATTTTCAAATCCGCTTGAAATAGTATCAACATGATTTGAAATGATTTCAACTGCATTTGAAATTTTTTCAACTGCATTTGAAATTTTTTCAACTGCATTTGAAATTTTTTCAACTGCATTTGAAATTTTTTCAACTGCATTTGAAATTTTTTCAACTGCATTTGAAATTATTTCAACCGAATTCGAAAATATTTTTGCGACCCGACTTTGGGTCCACGTATCTCGGGGTTACTTGGTGGTAAAAACCAAATTTGGAGAGATTGTAGTGCTAGTTCTACTGTGTTTGCATATTAAATTTGGGGTTTCTAGCTATAAGTGGCCCCGAGATACGTGGCCCCAAAGTTGGGTCACAAAATGTAATTCTTTGCTGTAGAAAAGTACTTGACATATCCCCCATATCTGGGGGTCACTTGGTGCTAGGAACCCCATAACTTGTGGCAGGTGACATGGCAAGTGGACAATCCACAACTTGGTCACGTGGCACTTGTGGTCGGTCACGTGGCACTCATGGCAGGTGTCTTGGCGCTTGTGGCAGGTGTTGTGTCAAGTGGACAGTGAGATACAGCATATGTACTTGCCTTGCGATCGACATCCGTGACAGCCATTTCACATCTTTTTTTTTATGTGACAGATGTATATAAGTAAATAACCATCTTCCAAAATGTATAATTCAAATAGAAAAGATTAGAACAGAATAAAAAAAATATATAATTTAATAGCAGATCTCCTGTAGACTATTAACAGCCATTTCACTTTTTTTTTTGCAGATCTTCTGCAGACTGTTAGAATCAATTTCATTTTTTTTTTTCAAAGTCGGGTCGCAAAATATTTTCGAATCCGCTTGAAATATTATCAACATGATTTGAAATGATTTCAACTGCATTTGACATTTTTTCAACTGCATTTGAAATGATTTCAACCGAATTCGAAAATATTTTGTGACCCGATTTTGGGTCCACGTATCTCGGGGCTACTTGGTGATAGAAACACCAAATTTGGAGAGTTTGTAGTGCTAGTTCTACTGTGTTTGCATACCAAATTTGGGGTTTCTAGCTATAAGTGGCCCCGAGATACGTGGCCCCAAAGTCGGGTCGCAAAATGTCAAGCACTTTTCTGCAGCAGAGAATGACATTTTTCGACCCGACTTTGGGGCCACATATCTCGGGGCCACTTGTAGCTAGAAACCCCCAATTTGGTATGCAAACACAGTAGAACTAGCACTACAACATATCCAAATTTGGTGTTTCTATCACCAAGTAACCCCGAGATACGTGGACCCAAATTCGGGTCGCAAAATATTTTCGAATTCGAAAATCGGTCGAAAACTAAACGAAATCCGAAAACGAATTTAACAAATTTAACGAATCTAACTAAACGAAATTAATTAATTAACGAATTAAAACGAAACGAAACGAAACGAATTTTTTCCTTTTGCACATGTCTAAAAATGAATAATTGGGCCCAATTTGGACATTTTCACTTAGGGGTGTACTCTCTTTTGTTGCCAGAAGTTTAGACATTAATGGCTGTGTGTTGAATTATTTTGAGGGGGCAACAAATATACACTGTTATACAAGCTGTACACCCACTACTTTACATTGTAGCAAAGTGTCCTTTCTTCAGTGTTGTCACATAAAAAGATAGAATAACATATTTACAAAAATGTGAGGGACGTACTCACTTTTGTAAATTGAAATATTATCAAAAACAAAATCTAAAATTCAGCTGGACGTTCATACAGGTGTCTGTTATTCTTAGAATTCCAAGTACAGAAAAGGAAATGAAAAAATAGTCTGGGGGAGTTGAATTCAGTCATTCCATTCATTTGAAGCAGTTATTGCTTCACAGCGACATAACAGAAATACATACAGTGCTCAAATAACACAACTGAGGGCCAACATTTTCTGGAATCGAATACCAAACATATCACACTTTAAAATTGCCTACGCCCATGGAACAACGCCAAACTACGATACCTAAAATCTTCCTCGGTAACACTTTAAAAGCCTTTACAGGTTACCAGTTTAGAGTTCTGTAGCTGGAATAATCGCTCTCACTCTGATGTTTGCGGCGATACCTCACATGTGTTGTGCATTCGCCCTTTATATTGCATGCGGGACTGACACACACGTTCGGATCTGCGCACAAGCACAGGGGGAATAGGGGCGCTTCAACATTTTTTAAAATGTTATTATTTATTTTATTTTCCTTTTATTATTTTTATGCTGTCTTTATTTTTTTTTATCACTTTTATTGCTAACACAAGGATTGAACAACATCCCCTGTGATAGCATGGGCCATGGCAGGTCCTCTTTATGGAGAGATCTGAGGTCTTTTAGACCCCACATGTCTCCTCTGCACTCCAAAGCATCAGATCAAACTGAGAATTGTTTGATCAGATGCTTGTACAAACTGGTAAGTGTTTGTAAACAACAAACCAAAACCGGAAGTGACAAAATCCTCGTCGCTTCTGGTTTTTCACATCACATAGTGGGGGGGGGGGGGGGGGGGGGGACAACAACATCCGTTCCTCTCATTGTATCCAAGAAACCAGATGCCACAAGTAGCATCCATACCAGGCTCCCCGATTGCTCGGGAAAGCCCACTAAAGTTGTCGGTGGGAGGTGTTACCCCCCTTCCGCCACCTGTAAAACGAAACCAGCAGCTCTATAGCAACTAGGATTACTTTTACAGTGAAGGAAATCGATGGCTGTAAAAATTCAGTGATGACTGAGATATCACCCTTCCACTCCAAAAAGTGGTTAATATCAATATCAGCTTGGATGTAGGCTCTTTAGAATGTACATCTGCCCACCATTTACTATTTAAGGACTTAATATTTAGAATTGTGTTAACATTGTAATAGTATGCTTACAGAAACGGAATTTAGCTTGCCATATTTTATAGGTGTTTCATTTAAAAAACGAAAGTGTAAAAAGTTTTAGGTATAGATTCAACATTTATTTTCTCCAGAAACATTAGTCAGACCAGTTGCTCAACAACATCCTGTGGGAGCATCGAAACAGTTAGGCTGCTTTCACACTGGGGCGGTTTGCAGGCGCTATTGCGCTAAAAATAGCGCCTGCAAACCGACCCGAAACAGCTGCTGCTGTGTCTCCAGTGTGAAAGCCCTGAGGGCTTTCACACTGGAGCGGTGCACTAGCAGGACGGTAAAAAAAGTCCTGCTAGCAGCATCTTTGGAGCGCTGAAGGAGCGGTGTATTCACCGCTCCTATACCGCTCCTACCCATTGAAATCAATGGGACACCGCGGGGATACCGCCGGAAAAGCGCCGCTGCAGCGGCGCTTTGCGGAGGTTTTTAACCCTTTTGCGGCCGGTAGCGGGGGTTAAAACCACCCCGCTAGCGGCCGCATACCGCGGCTAAAACGATGGTAAAGCAGCGCTAAATATAGCGCTGCTTTACCGTCGCCGCCCGCACCGCCCCAGTGTGAAACCGGCCTTAGGAAATCACACGCAGAATTTGTTCAGTAACAGAATGGAACATTTTACAGTTGGTTGAGTTCATTCTACTTGTTTGAAATATTACACTGAACTAAACCCATCTATTTAACTGTTTCCCAAAACAGTTACAGTCATGGCATGCTGTGAATGATAACTATCACAGTTGCTTGTACTTACAACTGAACTGTCAGGCCATCAAATGGCTTGTACCATAAGTGTAGCACTTATAACTGCAACTCCTAACTTGTAACTGTAGATCAATTTTCAATTTGGAACCTAATTTCTAAAAAATAAAAGCAGATTTTAACCACTTGCTTACTGGGCACTTAAACACCCTTCCTGCCCAGACCAATTTTCAGCTTGCGGTGCTCTCACACTTTGAATGACAATTACTCAGTCATGCAACACTGTACCCAATTGATTTTGTCCTTTTTTCCCACAAATAGAGCTTTCTTTTGGTGGTATTTGATCACCTCTGGGTTTTTTATTTTTTGCGCTATAAATGAAAAAAGACCGAAAATTTTGAAAAAAAACGCATTTTTCTTTGTTTCTGTGATAAAATTTAGCAAATTATTAATTTTTATTCATAAATTTTGGGCACAATTTATACTTCTACATATCTTTGGTAAAAATAACCCAAATTAGTGGAAATTATTTGGTCTTTGTGAAAGTTACAGACTCTACAAACTGTGGTGCGAATTATACAAAATTGATCACATCTGATGTACTGGTGGCCCATCTCATTTCTCATGACCCGAACAAGCCAGGAAAGTACAAATACCCCCCAAATGACCCCTTTTATGAAAGTAGACATTCCAAGGTATTTAGTAAGAGGCATGGTGAGCTTTTTGATGTTGTCATTTTTTTCCCACAATTCTTTGCAAAATGAATTATTTTTTTATTTTTAATTTTTTTCCACAAAATTGTCATTGGAATAGGTTATTTCTCTCACATGGCATGTGTATACCACAAATGACACCCCAAAATAAATTCTGCTACTCCTCCTGAGTATTACGATACCACATGTGTGGGACTTTTACACAGCCTGGCCACATAGAGAGGCCCAACATGCAGGGAGCGCCACCACGTGTTCTAGGAGCATAAATCACACATCTAAATTGTGACTACCTATTACACTTTTATAGGCCCTGGAGCACCAGGAAAATGACACGTGACACTGACGTGGCACTGATGACAGGTGGCACTGATGACACGTGACACTGATGTGGCACTGATGACAGATGGTACTAATACGGGGCACTGATGACACGTGACACTGATGAAAGATGGCACTAATACGGGGGCACTGATGACACATGACACTGACAGACGGCACTAATATGTGGCACTGCTGACAGATGGCACTTATACATGGCACTGATATCATGTGGCACTAATACGTGGCACTGATGAGAGATGGCACTAATACGTGGCACTGATGACAGGTGGCACCGATACGTGGCACTGATGACACGTGACACTGATGACAGATGGCACTGATACGTGGCATTGATGACACGTGCCACTGATAACAGATGGCACGTGACACTGACAGGTGGCACTTTTGACAGATGGCACTGACGTGGCACTGATGACACGTGGCACTGATATGGCACTGATGACAGATGGCACTGACGTGGCACTGATGACAGATGGCACTGACGTGGCACTGATGACAGATGGCACTGACGTGGCACTGACGTGGCACTGATGACAGATGGACAAAAGGAGCGAATGGTACGTAATATGCTTACTATGTGCCACATCCAAATTTTTCAGTCAAAAGAAAAGGGGTTCCCCCTAGGTGGACTTTTAAGGCAACACACAATATTAAATAGTGTAATAATGAAATGCTATATTAAAAAGATTATTGTTTATTAGAATTTGAACATAAAAAGAGATTATGAATTGCAACCATTGGTTTACTGAACGCAGTCAGTTCGCATCACCATATACAATATTCATATAATGAAGCCTTCTTACACCCTATGGCACTGGGGACAGGTGGCACTGGCAGATGGCACGGATGGCACTCTGGGGACAGGTGGTACTGGGGACAGGTGGCAGCTGGGACAGGTGGTACTGGTGGTACTGGTGACAGGTGGCAGCTGGGACAGGTGGTACTGGTGACAGGTGGCAGCGGGACAGATCACTTTTATTTTTCTTTTCTTTTTTTTTTTTTTACTTACAGCGCACCGTTCCTCTCTCCCTCCTCACACGCTGTCTGTGTGAGGAGGCAGAGCGGTGCTGACAGATGATCTCATATGTTTGCATATGCAAACATATGAGATCATCTCTCATTGGACAGCCCGATCTCGCTGTAAACGGCCGCCGTGATTGGCCGTTTACAGCGATCTGTGACTGGCTGTGTCCGACGGACACGGCCAGCACAGAACTTCCCCGATGCGCGCTCTCAGGAGCGCGCATTAGGGAAGTAAACAGGAGGACGTCCAGGGACGTCCTCCCTGCAGGGAGCGTCCGCGCTGCAGCCGTCTTTCGGCTATAGAGCGGGCGCCTAGTGGTTAATAACTCAGCACTGTTAGGCAGCCTGTACATTGGTCAATTATTTTTTATTCATCAACCAGCAGGTTGAGAGAAAATAAAGAACCTGATTCCTCCATCCACACATTTCAGGTGGATGGGAAAATACTTCCCGCTGAGTAATTGTATTCTGACAGCGGAGAGACTTCCATGCTGTCACAATACACTGATCCGTGCTGGCGGCTACAGTTCACCTACTACCAGACCCTGCAGAATACTTGTAACCAAAAAGAAAAAACACCCTCACCTCCAGCTGCACTGCTAAAATATACTACAACAGTTTATAAAGATATGCTAATTGTTACAAATAGAACCCATAAAAACACACACAGTCTGCATTAGTCTGCACACACAAGTCTGAAACTTTAAATAATTTAAACATTTACAGTATTTTACCCCCAAATATATATTCCCATATATTTGCCTGTTATGTCCTTTTGGCTAAAGTGGTTGAAAACCCTAACATACTGCATACCAAGAGAAGTGACTAACATCAGATGATACACAGAAATTAAATAAAAGATCCTACATAAGTTGTAAATTTTTATCTGTAGTCTTCTCTTCTCTACAGCTATTCAAATTCCCAAATTTACACAGGATCTGTCAGCTCAGAAAAGCAGGGGATCTAAATTCTCACAGTGAAGATCTCAGTGGAGAGAGCTCTGAGCCCTGATTGGAGGGAAGGGACACACCCCCCTCCTCAAAATACATGGAGATCATGCACAGCTGTGGCTGTCAATCATAGGCTGTGTGCTGGAGCTCTCTTCCTCTATCACCTTTTTATCTCTTGTAACAAGAAAACCTGTCAGAAGTGACTCATACAAATAACAGCAGAATGAGACAGCAGACAGAAATTGCACTCAGCGCTTTGGACAGAGACAAGTACACACAAGCGAAGGACATGCTTTGTTCATATTTCATGTCTAAGGTTTACAACCACTTTAAGCTAAATCTAGACTGCGTGTTTGGTACTTCAATAAATCAGATATACCTGGTGATCTTGCCAGTTCCCCTTCTGTCTTTTTCATTCTGACCAAGCCCAGCAAGGAAGCAGATCCATGCCGATGTGGCCAATTTGTGTCTCTTTAATGAGATACAAGACTCTAGGCTGATGCACAGCGTGCCTGTATCGCCCATAGTCAGTTTGGCTGCCATGCTCCCCCTGGCCAGCCCTGCTGTTTTAATGGACAGCGACTCACAGCTGGAGCCTTGCTGTCAAAACAGCATCTGCTTATAGTGTCAACCTGGTGGACCACGATATAAAACACAACAAACAAAAAAAAAAGATATAGATATGCTTCTGGTACTCAGTTAATAATTTGTGTATGTCAGGATGGCTTCAGAAGAAGAAAGGCGCATTCGCCAGCATGCAGAGCAGGGATCTTTACTGGTCGGTACATGTGTTAAACCAGGTGGGCATATTGCATAGACTTATGATTTTTAGGCTCAGTCAAGCTCAGTCATACCCAGCTCAGGATAAGAGTTGATGCCTATTTATTGGAACCACAAGGGTCCTTACTTTATCATGTGGAGACCCCTGGAGAATTATGTTTCTAATACACTATTGATAGCTGAATTGGATGTGCAAGGCCAGAGGCTGATCTGCCTACCCTGCTTTTATATTATAGTACAAGGATGGTGGTGAGCTCCTGCAGTTTTCCCAAATACATTGGCACTGAGCTGACCCTTGTCAGTTGGGCAAGCCAAAGGTTTTATTGCTATGTAAACAAGTGTTATATATACACATTATAATATCACCTCCATTTGTCTATCTATCCAATACATATGCTCCATGAAACTTGTTGAGACTGCACAAATTCTGTCTCAATATGTTTTGGTTGTAACATACACATGAAAGACCTATATTTAATCTTTGACATAAATGTGTATAGTTGTTTGAGCAATAATATCAATTTAAATAGATATTTGGTGGGCAGGATCTTGTTGGAGACAATTGGTTATTTTAGATATTGATATTCTTACCATATACATTTTAGCAGGATATAAAAGAAGGCCAGTATATGGTGGTCTGAATTTATGGGAGGAGCCCGGAGGGTATTTAAGCAGCCCACTCGCCCATGCTCTTTGTCGGTTCAGTGCACGATACCCTCCCGCCCTTCCCTTTTTCAGGGCACTTCTCAGCACATCCTTCTTCATAAACTACCTATTACTTACCTTGGGTATGCCCCCCATGTAATCAAGAAACTTCAAACTAGGCAGATGGAAGTCCGCTTGTTTTGCCACATACATCCCAAATCCTCAGGAAGAAATGGCACAAGCCTTCACCAAGCTGGCTCAATAACCACAAGAATCAATAAAGAGTTATCCCCCTATCTGAGTCTTTTGCCCCCTCAAAGTTATTTTCTGTGAATGAATGAATGAATGAATGAATGAATAACTTGTATAGCGCTACAATGCGAACTGAATCGCCTCAAGGCGCTGTATTGGCATTTGGTTGTCGAGCTTCTAGAAGAGTTGGGTCTTGAGTTTCTTCCTGAAGGCCTGATGGTTTTCTTCCATGCGAATGTCGGTTGGTAGAGCGTTCCATAGCCGTGGACCTTGGACAGCGAATCTCCGTTCCCCCTTTGATTTGTAGCGGGATTTGGGAATGAGGAGAAGATTTTGATTAGCCGATCGAAGACTGCGATTCGGTGTGTAGTGTTTTATTTTCTCACGAAGGTATTGCGGGGCGTTTCCATGTGCGCATTTGTGGGTGAGGCAGAGGGTCTTGAATGCGACCCGGCTCCTTACATTTAGCCAATGTAGGTTCCTCAGGGAAGGGGAGATGGATTCCCAGGGTTTTTTTCCTGTTATCAGCCTTGCCGCCGTGTTTTGGATAAGTTGTAAGCGCGCAAGTTGATATTGGGGTAATCCTATGTAAAGGGAGTTAGCATAGTCGAGTCGAGAATTGATGATCGTTCCAACTACCACTGCTTTGTCCTCTTTTGGAATGAAGGGGAGGAGTCTGCGTAGCAGGCGGAGCAGATGGTGAGAACCACTGACCACTGCTCCTATTTGGGCATCCATTGACATTTCTGAGTCAAAAATGACTCCGAGACTCTTAGCCTTGGTCCTTGGGGCGATGGTCTGTCCAAAGATGGTAGGAGGTGTCCAAGGGATCTTGGTTCGGGGGTTATGATTTGCATGTAGAATAAGAAGTTCTGTTTTTGATTCATTAAGATTGAGGGAGCTAGTAGTCATCCAGTCGTCTATCATAGTGAGGCATTTCCCTAATTGCTGATGATGGTCTTTTTGTCCGGTGATACGAAAATATAATTGAGTGTCGTCGGCGTATGAGTGGAAGCAGAGGTCTGATCTTCTGATGATTTTGAGGAGTGGGCGAATGTAGATGTTGAAGAGCACTGGCGACAAGGGTGATCCTTGAGGGACTCCACAGGAGATTGCCCGGGTTTCAGAGGTGAAACCTCCTAGTTTCACTGTCTGAGAGCGATTTCCTAGGAAGGATGCGAACCATTGCAGATCTGAGCCAGTGACTCCTGCTACTTCTGTGAGGCGGATAAGTAGAGTATTGTGGTCCACAGTATCAAACGCTGCACTGAGGTCCAATAGTACCAGGAGACATGAATCTCCGTCATCCGCTGCTTCGAGGGCATCGTCCCATATCTTCAGGAGTGCGGTTTCTGTCCCATGGCCTGGGCGGAATCCTGATTGTAACGGGTCCAGGAGTGTGTGTGTGTCCAGGTGGCGTTGTATCTGTTGTACTACCGCTTTCTCCATAATCTTGGAGATGTTGTTCAAGCTTGTAATTGGTCTGCGATGGTTGGGGTCCCGTGGGTCAAGGTTGGGTTTCTTTAGCAGGGGTTTGATGATGCCTTGTTTGAGGGCGCCTGGAACAATCCCTTCTTTGAACGATTGATTTATGAGGTGCGTTATGGTGGGAGCCAGGATGTCGGAGCATTCTTTCAGGAGTTTTGTGGGGATGATGTCAATGGAGGATGTGCTGTCTCTGAGATTTTTGATGATGTTTTTAGTAGTATCCGTGGTAATTGGGATCAGAGAAAACTTTGGTGGTTGTGGGATGATTGTGTCGATAAGCGTCATGCATGGCGCCACACCACATTCTTAGGGTGAGTTGCACACCCTCTCCAGTCCAATGCGAACCCAGTCGCACAGTCACTGTCACAGGTAGGATTCGTTACCATGTTTGTCATGTCAAAATTCATGACCACTCGCGGTGTCGCCATGTGTTCAGTTCCTGCAGTGGAACTTATGAATTATTCGTACGCACTTCTTGCATTCTATTTTCTACACCAAACCTTGTTGTTTTGCCTCATGCACGGCATCATGCCACACCTTCCAGATATGTTGCACTCCAGCCACAGTCCGCCGCCAACTCACTCGCATGCCCCACTGTCGCAAGTAAGATTTGTTACCACATTGTTTATGTCTTATCAATTCATTCCCATTCGTTGTCTCCCATATCATTCATCAGTTGCCCCTACAGAACCTACGTATCAAACAGATGTTGTCCTTGTCTCTTATACTGCTCGCTTAGCGGTACGGTAAGCTGCCAAACATACCAGATGTTTATATCCTTTTCCCAGTAACCCAATTCTCATTCGTTGAGACCCTTGTAGCCATGCAAAACCAGCTCAGCAGCTTGTCACTCTTGTTGAGACCCTTGCAAAACGCAAAATTGTCTAAGCTACCCCTCACTCATTAAAATAATTAAATAAATAGATAAATAAATAAAAATAATAATATATAATAAACCTTTGTCACCATGCAACCTCGCCCCAGCAACCTGACACCTGTTGAGACTCTTGTAACCATGCAAAATCGTCTCAGCAGCCTGACACTCTTGTTAAGACCCTTGCAAAATGCAATATAATCTCAGCAACCTTTCACTCATTTAAAAGCAAAAAAAAAACCTTGCCACCACACAGTCTCGGCCTAGCAACCGGACACCTGTTGAGACCCTGCAACCGCGCAAATCGTCTCAGCAGCCTGACACCCTTGTTAAGATCCTTGCAAAACGCAACATCGTCTCAGCAACCTCTCACTTGTCAAAAATAAATAAACAAATAAATAAAAAATAAAAATAAATAAATACCCCCTTTGTCACCATGCAATCTTGGCCCAGCAACCTGACACCTGTTAAGACCCTTGCAACCAGGCAAAATCGTCTCAGCAGCCTGACACCCTTGTTGAGACCCTTGCAAATGCAATACCATCTCAGCAGCCCCACACTCATCGAGACACTTGCAACCACGCAATACCATCTCGAGCAACCTCCCACTCATCAAGACCTTTGCGAACATGCAGTCTCGCCCCAGCAACCTGACATTTATTGAGACCCTTGCAGCCAGACAAATCGTCTTAGGTCTCATGTACACGGCTGCTGGTAAAAAGATGTTTAGGAGCAGTTGGGCATTTTTTTTCAGCTGCCCCTGAATTCTCCTCTGTTATCTTATTAGTACATGTACACAGGGTCGTTTATAGTCGTTTCTAGGCAGTTGAGTTTAGAAGCTTTTTGGAACGCAAAAAGATAAATAAAAATGGGTTCAGACGGATGTTCAGAGGCATTTGAAATGCCAAATGCGTGTAACAGCTTGTAAACGCTGCTAAACACGGTAACTCGCGTTAAGCAGTGTTTCGTTTACAGTCGTTTTCATTTAACAAAATAAAAAAATCATACAATATTGTCTCAATAGCTTTACACACATTTGATACCCTTGCAAAACGCAATATCATCTCAGCAACCTCACACTTGTCTAGACCTTTGCAACCATGCAACCTTGTCTCAGCAACCTGACACCCGTTCAGACCCTTACAGCCATACAAAATCGTCTCAGCAGCCTGACACTCATTTGAGACCCTTGCAAAATGCAAAATCGTCTCAGCAACCCCTTACTCGTCAAGACCATAGCAACCACGCAATTTTATCATATACAAAAAAACAAAAAACAGAAAAAAAACCTCGTACTCATCAAGACCCTAGCAATCACGCAAAATCGTCTTAGCAGCCTGAAACTCACTGAGACCCTTGCAACCACACAATATCGTCTCAAAACAAGTTCATACTCTTCGAGACCCTTGCAACCAGGCAATATCGTCTCAGCAAACCAGACTGAGACCCTTGCAACCATGCAATGTCGTCTCAAAAACAAACCTTCATATTCATCAAGACCCCTGCAAGCACGCAGTATTGCCCCAGCAACCTGACACTCACTGACACCTTTGTAACTGCGCAATATCGTCCCCAGTAGTATAAAACACTTTGCGGCACGCACCTCTGTGCAAACCCACTTACAAACTAACTTGCAAATATACCTTAGTGACAATCAGCCAGACAGCCACACAAACACGGAGCGGCACCCAGTTGGCCATTCATCTCCAGTGGCACGTGGACAGTCATCTTTTCTCCGTCTTTCTCCCTGATGTTAGTTTAGGTTTCCATCTGGCACCAGATTGGATTTTATCTCCCCAGATAAAAAATAAAAAAATAAATAGGAGGGGAAGAACGTACAGTTCACTAGGGTCAGTTGCATGACAGGGGTGAGACAGTTCATTTCAGGTAGTGACACCAGGCCCACCGTCAGGTGGTTATCAACCACCTTGATGACTCCCTGCTCACCGAACAACCAGGCACACCACTGGCAGATTTAGACAGGTTGAGGATAGTGTTCAGCAATAAATATTGATAATTGAACATTTCCAGAATAGACACTGTCTCAAATCCCTGGTAATGCTAAAAGAGAGGGGTGAGAAAAGTGACAAAGAGTCTCTTTAAAGAATAATGGGATAGTGTTCAGCAATGTCAACGTGCCCATAGCTGAGCATAAAGTGGAAGACTCGGCACACTCTATCACCTTCCTAGGTGTCACTCTGGACACGCAGGCCATAGCCTGCCCCCCTACAAACTAGCTCGTACCAGGACAGTTATCCACGACTTCCCCCGGTCACAAGGGTGCACCATGAGGCAGTCGCAATCCTTACTAGGGATGCTGAACTTCGCAATGAGTATTATTCCTCAAGGAGGGTCCTTTATATCACAGCTTTTAGTTTTTCTCACACCAGTGCAAGATCCAGACCAAGTTCTCAAACTAGACCAAGCAGTAGTAGAAAACTTAGCTATGTGGGACAAGTTCCTCACCAGCTGGAACGGCATTTCAATGTTCATCCCGGCAGTACCAGCTGAGCCACCATAGGTGGTCACCGATGCCGCAGCCTCCACGGGCTTCGCAGCCTTTTTTGGCCGCCACTGGTGTGCCAAACCTTGGCCCCCAGAAATGCTCTTAAATTTCTGCTTTCGCCCAGTCTTCATCACTCTTTGAGCTGTATCCCATCATGGCAGCTGCCCAGGTCTGGGGCCACACTTGAACAGGCCACAGCGAACATCATCAGTAAAGGTAGATCCAAGTCACTCCCCATTAGGGATGAGCCGAACACCCCCCTGTTTGGTTCGGACCGGAACATGTAAACAGGCAAAAAATAATCAAGAAACTAGGCCAATGGAAGTCCGCTTGTTTTGCCACATACATCCCAAATCCTCAGTAAGAAATGGCACAAGCCTTTACCACTCTGGCTCAATAAATAGAAGAATCAATTAAGAGTTATTCCCCTATCTGAGTCTTTTGCTCCGTTTTCTTGGCATACCGACCAGAACACCAAGGCACACTTCAAGTCTATTTATGTTGTATGTCTTGTCGTGTGTTTATGTGATCCACATCTCTCTCGGTCATAGGGCCATGACCATAAATAAAAAGGCCAATATGGTGGCCGGAATTTATGGGAGGAGCCTGGAGGGTATGTAAGCAGCCCACTCACCCATGCTCTTTGTTGGTTCAGTGCGCGATACCCTCCCGCCCTTCCCCTTTTCAGGGCACTTCTCAGCACATCCTTCTTCATTAACTACCCATTACTTACCTTGGGTATGCCCCTTTTTTTTGGCATACCGACCAGACCACCAAGGCACACTTCAGGTCTATTTATGTGGTTTGTCTTGTCCTGTGTTTATGTGATCCACATCTCTCTCGGTCATAGGGCCACGACCATAAATAATAAACATTTCAATTTTAAACAGTATATAATACTGTAGTTTATACAACACTGTATACAACACAGTTTATACGTCACTTAGCCTGTGTCCAGCAGGGGGCGCTATGTACTTGGGTAGTCGGAGATAGCAGTAAGCCGCGAGGTGATGAGCCGTCTGAGGTAACAGATTTTACACAGCGTCCCAACTTTTTCAGAATTGGAGTTGAAAGAAAAGTAAAAATAGAAATTGAATAAACCACGCTGGTGGAGATTTGATCAAGGGATGCTGGATGAGAAGGCTGAGATTCTGGTCTAATAACCGCGCTGGTGGAAATGTTTATCTGGTGATGTTGGAGGAGAAGGCCCATATTGGTTTAACTACAAGCTTACTAAAAGTATATTTCTGGTGAGTGTAACCCCAAAAGGGGGCGATCCCCTCACGTGGTGAAGTCTATGGTGGTCGGATCACTCAAGGAATATCAGGTTAGAACTGTTTTTTGCATCAATATGGAACTGTCACTATTTGCCATTTGATCATATTGGCAAGCACTTTTGTACACGTGGACTTTAGTCTATTTTAAAGACACGGAACGTTATATATTTATTTATTTCTATTTGATTCACATAATTTTATATATTTTTTAATTCTTTTTCACGCTCACCTTGCTCATATATTTATATATTTATTTATTTATTTATTTATTTATTTAATTTATGATCACTATAATAAGCGTGTTTCCATATTTATTTCACATTGATTTGAGAAATTTTAGTAATAGCGCTGCTACAAAATTCTTTGGGTGGACAAAGCTTTTTAGCACACATTTTTGTCCAGCCTCCTATTTTGTATGTTTCCAAGTTTATACAACTTGGCTACCATAAAAGTCTCCTGGTGGTAATTTTTCTGGTTATATATAAGCAAATTTGGGATGTAGGTACTGGGAACTTGATAGCAACTACACTATTTTGTCATGTTCTAAATGCACATTGATCATTAAATTAATGTTGTTGCATGTAATACTTTTGGTAAAATGTGAGCAACAAGAGGACTAAGCACTTAAAGGGTCATCATAATTAATGTAAGCGCTACACCGAATGGTAAATCAGAAGGGGCAGAAACTGAGGGTAAATCTCTCTATTCAAGCCCTGGATATCAGTAAAAACTGACAGAGACATTTTACTCTGCAGCAGCCTTTTTCAACCAGGGTGCCTTGAGCATAGACGTAGCTTGAAGCTTGTGGGCCCTGATGCAAAAGTTGACCTGGGCCCCCCCACTACCACCCACCACTTCCACCATGTGTGCAGATACACCCACCGCACACCAAGATACTCAAAGTGGCTTAAGAGTTTAGAGTTCCCAGAGTTCCTCCTTACGTTAGAGGACAGGGATCACCCCTGGAGATTCAGAGGACAGGGACCCCTGGCAGGTCATTTGGCAGAACTCCTTTCCCATTCCAGCACTGTAAACAGCCCCCTCCCCCCACAATACACAAGGCTGAAATTACATTCCTTTACACACAGTCTATCAGCCTTCATGTATCTGGCTTTTATGTTGCTGTTCTGACCTGTGAAATCCCTTGGTCGGAATGGCAGTGTAGTTGCAGTAGGCAGATACACTCTATGCAGATCATGGCTGACTGGCTGTGTTGTAAAGGAATGTGATTTCAGCCCTGCGGAGGAGGGGCAGTATAGAGTGCTGTACTGGGAAAGAAGCTCAGCAGCGGGCATAGCATCCAGGGCGGAGGGGGTGGTCAGGGGGCTTTGAGGGGGGGCAACTTAGATCTGGGGGGCAAAGCCATGTGACGTGGAATCTGGAGCCTGCAGCCCCTCAGGAGGTGTTAAGAGATTTGTTTTAGCAATTTCTGAAGGTTTCTCTGTCAGTGTTGGCAGGTGTTGGGGAAAGGTCACCTCCCGGAGGTGCGTGTCTTTTCCCCCAGTTGATAGGGAAGTGGGGTAAGTGGACATCCCCGGGTGGGGGGGTACAGAGAATCGCAGCTAGTGACTAGAAGACACTGAGCGGTGTCTTACCTCACCAGTGAGATCGGTCCCATCCTAGCTACGGGACGGCACTCTCCTCCTCTTAACTCGCTGAGCTCGGTTACCATTCCATGTTGCCAGCACACAGCACAGACACTTCCCAATCCTGGGCTGTTCTCACCCCATGCTCCTCTCCATTCAGGAAATGGCTCACAGCTTCTCCCCAGCCAATAAGAACAGGGGGGTGTGGACTGTGGAAGGCAAAGTGTAAGCCCAGTACTGAAGCATGGCTGTGGGGCCCTAGGGAAGATCTGAGCTGGACTTTGTGGAGGATATGATAATATAACAGGGAGGCTGCAGGGGCTCCCTGGAGCTAGGGGCAGGGTTGCGATAGGGACCCCTGCAACCCCTTATGCTACTAAATTGGGGAAAAGACCGCGCTAATCAATTAGGGCCATACAAAAGCTGCCAACAAACAAAACAAACAAAGTCAAAATACGTGTAGATTAAAAAATTGTAGCGCTAGTGCATGGGCAAGGTGTGTATATTGCAACACTCAAGAAAAAGACAATATATAAATTGTGAAAATAAATCTAAATGCTGGAGTTGACTCCAGTATAGCCAAAATATTACAGTCCATATAGTGATAACATAGAAGTGTAGGTCCTTCTGGTCCACTCAATGAAGGCAGGTTACAATATATACTTGACTGATGTCAAAATAAGGCGTAGGTACGCTTACCAGAAGTGTTGGATGTGACTACCATACGGCATACACATCAGACAAGCTTAGGGATGGAAGGTCTTGCATCACATGGAAAACCACCACGAACTGGAACTCCCACGATTTCCGGTACTGTGTGCTGAATCGATCAGCAAGATGGATAGGTTCAACGTACGATTATCCGATGGTCCCAAGGTTGATGATGAAGACCGGGGGAGGGAATAAGAAATGGAGACCACTCCAATGGTGCAGGTCAAAAAGTAACGATTTATTCACATATTCATGTGAACATAAAAAGTAAAATCAAAATCTCGAGACAATGTATAAAATTCTGGCAATATGGGGGGCGTCCAATCAGGATGCTCTGCTAGCAGGATATCCGGGTGGCAGAACCCGCCAAAATAGATATCTAATCAAGATCCTATAGTGACAGGATGTCCGGGCGGACGCACTGTGGATAGCGGGCGCGTCAGTGCGCAATGACGTCAGTACGCCGAGACGCAACGAGCGGCGACGCTCAAAGGTGCGCGATGACGCAAATGCGTGCGGCGCGTGAACGTGAAGACCCCGCCGCTTCCGGCCGGACGGCCGGAAGTGAGCGAACTCCGGAAATGCGGAACACGATAGAAAGCATCCGCCTAAGCAAACACAAAGGCACCTGCGGATTGGTGCACATGATGCACGTGATAACCTCCTACTTAGATCGCCTATGTACGGATATAATGTACCGGCTATCGGGTGTCACCAGGGTGTGTGGCGACTAAATATGTTATTATGTGAAAAACAACACGCGAAAACGTCTCGAAAGACGTGTGAACGGCCAATTTTAATTAAATGATATATAAAATTTTTTATTAGAAATTAAATATTAAAAGAAAATGACAACGGATGATCAAAAAAATATAGGAAAATATAACGTATAAAACCCATGCATGATGTACCACGGGTCCCGAGCTATATTAGTGCTTGTAAGCGCTTAAATAGCAACACCTAGATAGCATAATATGGGGAATTGATAGTGCATTTAGTGATGAACTTATTATACAAAAAATGTCATATCCTCTTAAAACGCCAATAAATGGCGCGTTACCAAGATATTAGGTGAAGCGAACACAATATTGTGGTGATCTGCAAGTAAATAAAATGAAACATGCCAAAACCACTCTAGGGGATACTTGGCTCTGCCCAATAACGTAGTAATGTAACCAATGAGATTGGACAGTAAAACTAAATGTGCACAAAGAAAGTGTACTATCTCCATCGAAGCTGTCGCTCGAGAGAATACAAGTATGAACATTAAAAAAGTGATCGTGATCGTCTAAACGACCTGCCGACGTGAAATAGATTGGGGGGAGGGTGAAACCCTGTAGGGAGAAAAAATGTGAAAACAGGTGATCGAATTTTTATACGGGTGTATATTTTTCTTTTTAAGAGGGGTTAACCCTAAGTAGCCATCTCACATCCAGTTTGTCTTCAAAAGCATATAAATCATCAGATGTTTAACAGCATATGTGGAAGGGACAACCCAAACAAAGAAATAAAGTAAATTAAAAGTGGCGGGTACCCTAACTGGATCCATGTGAGATAGGTAGTACAGGAGAAGTGCCACTCACCCTCGGTTAATGAAACAATTGATATCCCATTCAACGTTCATACCAAAGGGTGAGTAGCACTTCAACTCATGGATCCAGTAGGTTTCCAATCTCGAGACCCCTCGTAGATTGGACTCACCCCGCCAGTGTGCAACAAATTTATCAATTATCTGGAACTGTGTCCCTGATGGATCTCTATTGTGGTGTTCCCGGTAGTGGCGGGGAACACTATGTTTGATACAACCTTTACGGATCTTGGCCAAATGTTCATTTACACGTATGGAGAACGCACGAATAGTGCGTCCGACATATTGCAATTTGCACGGACAGGTAATCAAATAGACTATAAATTTGGTGGCACATGTGGTGAAATGTTTCATGGTGTAGGTGCGTGCAGTGACAGTGGAACGGAAAGTATCTGTCATGCGTCTGCCTAATGTGTTGTGTAAACAGACATTGCATTTTTTGCATGGGAAATATCCCTTGCAATGTTGAAAAAATGAAGTCGTCCTGGGGGGGTCAACAACATTGGGAGCGATGTCGCCCTGAACGGACCGGGCACCTCTGAAGATGATGCCCGCCCGTTCAGGGAGAGAAGGTCCCAAAATGCGATCGCTACGTAAAACCTTCCAGTGTCTGGCTATAATCTTCTTGACCTCCTTATGTTGGGTGGAATATGAGGTGAAGAAGGACCACTTGAATTTGTTGTCTCTAGGGGTCTTGGGCCGATCTAACAATAAAGACTTCCTATCAACGGTGGCTACGGATTTTATGTCTGCGTCCAGAGTATCTGGTTAGTAGCCTTTTTCTATGAACCTTTGTTTTAAGGTCTGACATTGTTGGAAGAAAATAGAGTCGTTCGTACAGTTCCTCCTCATTCGAAGGAACTGTCCTCTTGGCACTGATTTGAGCCAGCGGTCATGATGACAGCTCCCGACAGGAATGTATCCATTCCTGTCGGTGGGCTTAAAGTAGGTTTTAAACTCAAAGCCTAGTGTGGTAGACTCTATCTCTAGGTCAAGAAAGTGTATGTTGGTAGGGCTGGCCTCATAGCTCAAAACTATCCCCCGATCGTTAAGGTTGAGAGTAGTCATAAACTCATCCAAGGACGGCATATCTCCCTTCCATAGGAGGAGGACGTCGTCTATGTACCTAGTCCATAAGACTAGTTCCGGACGTCGGAAGGCATAGACGACGTCCTCCTCCCACTGGGCCATGAAAAGATTGGCCACACTGGGGGCGTACTTTGCCCCCATGGCCACTCCCTTGATTTGGGAATAAAAGGTGCCCTGAAACCAAAAGTAATTGTGTTTGGTAGCAAATCGCAGTAAATCCAAAATGAAATTTTTTTGTATAGAGGAAAGAGTTGAAAGACTCGATAGGTAGAACTCCACGGCGCCTATACCTAAAGGATGAGAGATGCAAGTGTATAGCGCGGCGACATCGGCTGTCACCATGATTAAACCATCATGATGTTCCACAGATTCGAGCAGCCGAATCACATCCTTAGTATCCTTAAGATACGAAGGGATTTGTCTAACTAATGGCTGCAGATAGAAATCTATGTACCTACCAATCCTCGAGGTCACCGAATCGATGCCACTAACGATGGGGCGACCTGGAGGATTGGTAGGACACTTGTGTACCTTGGGAAGGTAATATATGATGGGAATTCGGGGAGCTAAGGGTACAAGGAATTCCCTCTCCTTACGATTAAGTATGTTAAGGGAGAAACCTTCCTCAATCAATTCGATCAAGGCCTTTTTATATTTTGCGGTAGGGTCTCCACTGAGAATGATGTATGTGGATCGATCATCTAGTTGTCTTAACATCTCTCTATTATAGTCCTCTCGATCGAGTACCACAATTCCGCCTCCCTTATCGGCGGGGCGAACAATGATATTTTTGTTTTTACATAGGGATTTTAATCCCTGGGATATGGCTGGATCTTGGTGTATCTTTTTAGTGGGGAGAGTTTCCAGGTCATTGAGAACCAAGTTTTTTTAAATACATTAATAGAATGAGACGTGGTATTAGGTGGATTAAAGAGTGATGGGTTGGATAAACCAGAGTGTACGCTGGAAGAGGGAATACTACAACCTGACGTGGTAGGGGGAACTGTTAAAAAATGTCGCTGGACATTCAACTTTCTGATGAATTTGTGTACATCGACAAAGGTTGCGAAGCGGTCCAATGACCGTGGAGGGACGAACTTCAAACCCCTGTCGAGCAACTGAATTTCAGCATCAGAAAGTTGAACTGTACTCAAATTGTAAATACCTGCACCAATAGGGGTTAGACCCTTTTTCTTTTGCCTCTGGAGGCGTCGCCCCCCTCTGTTACCTCGTTTCGTTTTGGACTTGGAGGATAACTGGGAGGGTCCCTGTAAAAACCCGATGGTTGGGAAGGCCCTCGAGGTTGGGAATTGTGTTGGTATGGGTAGGGGTTGTATGTGGGTTCTCTGCCTTGATTACCATGTGGGTATTGTTCCCCATATCTCCCTTGATTTCCATATTCGCGGGAGGGTACATGTCTAGCATGGTCTCTGATAGGGGTACTTTGAGGGTATTGCTTATGGTCATCCCTCCAATGGGGGGATGGTGTACCATATGGCTCAACCCAGCGGGGGCCACCTCTCCCTTTCTGTTGATTGTTTCTCCCCCTTGTGGGATGGTTATTGCCCCTTGAGTTGTGTCTGCCCCTACCATAGTTGTTCTGAACATGCGTACTAGGGGCGTACTCGACTGGGGTATATACATCATCCCTGGAGCCTCTCTGAGGATTGGGCGGTGGGGGTTCATAGAATAACCTACGATCAGACTGAAGTATAACCGTTTCAACCATGTCCATAGAAGAGGCATTTTCAGCAGTGTTGTTGCTGGCAACAAGCTTCTTCTGCCAATTGAAGATTAGATTGTCCTTGTAATCTGTGAGATCCCGGTTATACTTTTTCTGTTTTTTATTTTTCTGATCTTTTTCTTCCTTTTCTAGGAAGTTTTTTAGGTTAGTGGAGAGGGTGACATAATCATGTGAACCATTGAATGGTGTCAGTTTCATTTTAAGATCCTTGATCTCCTGGTCTATAGCCGCAAGCCTCGCTTGTTTGCGTTCGACAAGGAAATCATTGAGCTTAATCCCGACGTCATTAAAATATCTGGACCATGACTCGAGATCGGAGTCTCCCTGTTGTGGGGATACCTCCCATCTCAGGCCTCGAGGTACCATGCGTTCCTTAGTATACTGTTCTAGGAATGCTATATCCCACTGTAGATGGATTTCAGTGGTCATAACATTCTTAAGTCTGACAAAAAGACCACTTAATTCGGTGTCTGTGTTAGTGGTAACAAAGACACCGTTGGTATTGAGGGACCTGGAGATCCTGTATTCAAAAACATCCATGATAGTGTTCACAGAAAAGCAGCAGTGATAAAAGTGTCAAATAAAGCGAATAAATTGGGGAAAAGACCGCGCTAATCAATTAGGGCCATACAAAAGCTGCCAACAAACAAAACAAACAAAGTCAAAATACGTGTAGATCAAAAAATTGTAGCGCTAGTGCATGGGCAAGGTGTGTATATTGCAACACTCAAGAAAAAGACAATATATAAATTGTGAAAATAAATCTAAATGCTTATACCGGTTCCAGGGATGATGTATATACCCCAGTCGAGTACGCCCCTAGTACGCATGTTCAGAACAACTATGGTAGGGGCAGACACAACTCAAGGGGCAATAACCATCCCACAAGGGGGAGAAACAATCAACAGAAAGGGAGAGGTGGCCCCCGCTGGGTTGAGCCATATGGTACACCATCCCCCCATTGGAGGGATGACCATAAGCAATACCCTCAAAGTACCCCTATCAGAGACCATGCTAGACATGTACCCTCCCGCGAATATGGAAATCAAGGGAGATATGGGGAACAATACCCACATGGTAATCAAGGCAGAGAACCCACATACAACCCCTACCCATACCAACACAATTCCCAACCTCGAGGGCCTTCCCAACCATCGGGTTTTTACAGGGACCCTCCCAGTTATCCTCCAAGTCCAAAACGAAACGAGGTAACAGAGGGGGGCGACGCCTCCAGAGGCAAAAGAAAAAGGGTCTAACCCCTATTGGTGCAGGTATTTACAATTTGAGTACAGTTCAACTTTCTGATGCTGAAATTCAGTTGCTCGACAGGGGTTTGAAGTTCGTCCCTCCACGGTCATTGGACCGCTTCGCAACCTTTGTCGATGTACACAAATTCATCAGAAAGTTGAATGTCCAGCGACATTTTTTAACAGTTCCCCCTACCACGTCAGGTTGTAGTATTCCCTCTTCCAGCGTACACTCTGGTTTATCCAACCCATCACTCTTTAATCCACCTAATACCACGTCTCATTCTATTAATGTATTTAAAAACTTGGTTCTCAATGACCTGGAAACTCTCCCCACTAAAAAGATACACCAAGATCCAGCCATATCCCAGGGATTAAAATCCCTATGTAAAAACAAAAATATCATTGTTCGCCCCGCCGATAAGGGAGGCGGAATTGTGGTACTCGATCGAGAGGACTATAATAGAGAGATGTTAAGACAACTAGATGATCGATCCACATACATCATTCTCAGTGGAGACCCTACCGCAAAATATAAAAAGGCCTTGATCGAATTGATTGAGGAAGGTTTCTCCCTCAACATACTTAATCGTAAGGAGAGGGAATTCCTTGTACCCTTAGCTCCCCGAATTCCCATCATATATTACCTTCCCAAGGTACACAAGTGTCCTACCAATCCTCCAGGTCGCCCCATCGTTAGTGGCATCGATTCGGTGACCTCGAGGATTGGTAGGTACATAGATTTCTATCTGCAGCCATTAGTTAGACAAATCCCTTCGTATCTTAAGGATACTAAGGATGTGATTCGGCTGCTCGAATCTGTGGAACATCATGATGGTTTAATCATGGTGACAGCCGATGTCGCCGCGCTATACACTTGCATCTCTCATCCTTTAGGTATAGGCGCCGTGGAGTTCTACCTATCGAGTCTTTCAACTCTTTCCTCTATACAAAAAAATTTCATTTTGGATTTACTGCGATTTGCTACCAAACACAATTACTTTTGGTTTCAGGGCACCTTTTATTCCCAAATCAAGGGAGTGGCCATGGGGGCAAAGTACGCCCCCAGTGTGGCCAATCTTTTCATGGCCCAGTGGGAGGAGGACGTCGTCTATGCCTTCCGACGTCCGGAACTAGTCTTATGGACTAGGTACATAGACGACGTCCTCCTCCTATGGAAGGGAGATATGCCGTCCTTGGATGAGTTTATGACTACTCTCAACCTTAACGATCGGGGGATAGTTTTGAGCTATGAGGCCAGCCCTACCAACATACACTTTCTTGACCTAGAGATAGAGTCTACCACACGAGGCTTTGAGTTTAAAACCTACTTTAAGCCCACCGACAGGAATGGATACATTCCTGTCAGGAGCTGTCATCATGACCGCTGGCTCAAATCAGTGCCAAGAGGACAGTTCCTTCGAATGAGGAGGAACTGTACGAACGACTCTATTTTCTTCCAACAATGTCAGACCTTAAAACAAAGGTTCATAGAAAAAGGCTACGAACCAGATACTCTGGACGCAGACATAAAATCCGTAGCCACCGTTGATAGGAAGTCTTTATTGTTAGATCGGCCCAAGACCCCTAGAGACAACAAATTCAAGTGGTCCTTCTTCACCTCATATTCCACCCAACATAAGGAGGTCAAGAAGATTATAGCCAGACACTGGAAGGTTTTACGTAGCGATCGCATTTTGGGACCTTCTCTCCCTGAACGGGCGGGCATCATCTTCAGAGGTGCCCGGTCCGTTCAGGGCGACATCGCTCCCAATGTTGTTGACCCCCCCAGGACGACTTCATTTTTTCAACATTGCAAGGGATATTTCCCATGCAAAAAATGCAATGTCTGTTTACACAACACATTAGGCAGACGCATGACAGATACTTTCCGTTCCACTGTCACTGCACGCACCTACACCATGAAACATTTCACCACATGTGCCACCAAATTTATAGTCTATTTGATTACCTGTCCGTGCAAATTGCAATATGTCGGACGCACTATTCGTGCGTTCTCCATACGTGTAAATGAACATTTGGCCAAGATCCGTAAAGGTTGTATCAAACATAGTGTTCCCCGCCACTACCGGGAACACCACAATAGAGATCCATCAGGGACACAGTTCCAGATAATTGATAAATTTGTTGCACACTGGCGGGGTGAGTCCAATCTACGAGGGGTCTCGAGATTGGAAACCTACTGGATCCATGAGTTGAAGTGCTACTCACCCTTTGGTATGAACGTTGAATGGGATATCAATTGTTTCATTAACCGAGGGTGAGTGGCACTTCTCCTGTACTACCTATCTCACATGGATCCAGTTAGGGTACCCGCCACTTTTAATTTACTTTATTTCTTTGTTTGGGTTGTCCCTTCCACATATGCTGTTAAACATCTGATGATTTATATGCTTTTGAAGACAAACTGGATGTGAGATGGCTACTTAGGGTTAACCCCTCTTAAAAAGAAAAACATACACCCGTATAAAAATTCGATCACCTGTTTTCACATTTTTTCTCCCTATAGGGTTCACTCTCCCCCCAATCTAGTTTATGTCGGCAGGTCGTTTAGACGATCTCGATCACTTTTTTAATGTTCATACTTGTATTCTCTCGAGCGACAGTTTCGATAGAGATAGTACACTTTCTTTGTGTACATTTAGTTTTACTGTCCAATCTCATTGGTTACATTACTACGTTATTGGGCAGAGCCAAGTATCCCCTAGAGTGGTTTTGGCATGTTTCATTTTATTTACTTGCAGATCACCACAATATTGTGTTCGCTTCACCTAATATCTTGGTAACGCGCCATTTATTGGCGTTTTAAGATGATATGACATTTTTTGTATAATAAGTTCATCACTAAATGCACTATCAATTCCCCATATTATGCTATCTAGGTGTTGCTATTTAAGCGCTTACAAGCACTAATATAGCTCGGGACCCGTGGTACATCATGCATGGGTTTTATACGTTATATTTTCCTATATTTTTTTGATCATCCGTTGTCATTTTCTTTTAATATTTAATTTCTAATAAAAAATTTTATATATCATTTAATTAAAATTGGCCGTTCACACGTCTTTCGAGACGTTTTCGCGTGTTGTTTTTCACATAATAACATATTTAGTCGCCACACACCCTGGTGACACCCGATGGCCGGTACATTATATCCGTACATAGGCGATCTAAGTAGGAGGTTATCACGTGCATCATGTGCACCAATCCGCAGGTGCCTTTGTGTTTGCTTAGGCGGATGCTTTCTATCGTGTTCCGCATTTCCGGAGTTCGCTCACTTCCAGCCGTCCGGCCGGAAGCGGCGGGGTCTTCACGTTCACGCGCCGCACGCATTTGCGTCATCGCGCACCTTTGAGCGTCGCCGCTCGTTGCGTCTCGGCGTACTGACGTCATTGCGCACTGACGCGCCCGCTATCCACAGTGCGTCCGCCCGGACATCCTGTCACTATAGGATCTTGATTGGATATCTATTTTGGCGGGTTCTGCCACCCGGATATCCTGCTAGCAGAGCATCCTGATTGGATACCTCTTTTTTGGCGGGATTTGTTATCCCGGGACTCTAATTGGCCATCACGTTCTTAGCTGTGGACTGGTCCATTAACAGGGGGCTCCCATATTCCTATCCTTCATGAGATATGATTTACAGTCATAGATCCCCCAGAGCACCCATTCCACAACCAGGATGTACGCTGATGTGTTTCTCTGTTTTGTAATATGTTCACTAATTATAAAGTTACACTCATTATGTTCAGATATTTTGGAACCCATTCCCCATATTGTATTTGGTTGGGCTGGAAGCGTCCACTTCCTGCCTGGATCAAGTGGGCGGCTCCATTTTAGCCGTATGTCTATAAATGTTTGGAGGCAATATGGGGGGGCCAGAGATATGCCCCTGTGGAAGACTTTAGTCGAAACGCGTCGGGCCAGCTATCCTACACCCCCCATATTGCCAGAATTTTATACATTGTCTCGAGATTTTGATTTTACTTTTTATGTTCACATGAATATGTGAATAAATCGTTACTTTTTGACCTGCACCATTGGAGTGGTCTCCATTTCTTATTCCCTCCCCCGGTCTTCATCATCAACCTTGGGACCATCGGATAATCGTACGTTGAACCTATCCATCTTGCTGATCGATTCAGCACACAGTACCGGAAATCGTGGGAGTTCCAGTTCGTGGTGGTTTTCCATGTGATGCAAGACCTTCCATCCCTAAGCTTGTCTGATGTGTATGCCGTATGGTAGTCACATCCAACACTTCTGGTAAGCGTACCGACGCCTTATTTTGACATCAGTCAAGTATATATTGTAACCTGCCTTCATTGAGTGGACCAGAAGGACCTACACTTCTATGTTATCACTATATGGACTGTAATATTTTGGCTATACTGGAGTCAACTCCAGCATTTAGATTTATTTTCACAATTTATATATTGTCTTTTTCTTGAGTGTTGCAATATACACACCTTGCCCATGCACTAGCGCGACAATTTTTTGATCAACCCCTTATGCTACGCCCATGGCCTTGAGGTTTCTTCGGGGGTGCCTTAACAAAATGTCTATAAACTGCCCAAAAATTGTATACAAGCCGGCGTGTGGATGAAGGCTGCCTTTTTAGTTACACTAATGCTGCATACACACGACCGGACTTTCCATCAGACTAGGACAATCCGATCGTGTGTGGGCTAATTCGATCGTTTTCCTTAAAAAAAATTGACGGACCTAGAAATAGAACATGTTTCAAATCTGTCCGACAGACTCAATTCCTATGGGGAAAACCGTTCGTCTGTATGCTGGTCCAACGGACCAAATACAATGCAAGGGAAGCTCTTGGCTACTGGCTATTGAACTTCCTTTTTTAGTCACGTTTACATCATCACGTTCAAAACGTACGGACTTTCGAATGGACTTAGTCCGTTCGTGTATGGCCAAGTCCGTTCGTTCGGAAAGTCCGTCGGAACCCCGCCGAAAGTCCGTCGGGAAGACCGTCGGACCTAGTCTGCCGGAAAATCCGGTCGTGTGTATGTGGCATAAGCCACAGGTTTTTTTTGTGCACTACAATAAAAACAGAAATGGAAGGCGTGCACACCTAGTGAATTACCAGAGATAATTTAATAATAAGAAATGTTTGTATTAAAGTGTGTAATCACAAAATGCAACCGACAAAAGGCCATAAACACAGTGCAAGAACATGCACAAAAACGCATTTCGGGGTGCACCCCCTTCCCCAGAGCTAGGCCAGTCTCGTACAACATGGGCAAGCGCTTTTATAGGGAATGGTACAATTGAAAATTGTGTGTCAAAAAGAGCCACGCCCTCAAAAAAAACAAAAAAACAAAAAAACACACAAAAAAAATTAAAAATAATAAAATAAATCTTTTGTATCACCGTGAAAAATTCAATAAATTGTTTATGCAAAAAAAAATAAAAAATTGTAGATAAGAAATTATTAATAAGACATTGAATAATATATATATAGTCGCACTAATGTAAAAACGAAAAAATACATGTCAAAAACCTATATCAAAATCAAAAAACTCCATCATAAGTACAGAAATAAATAAATAATGATGATTCATTCAAATCCATGATAAATTGCACATTCATTTATATTTAGTCAGATGAATACAGGTGTAGACACAAATAAGCAAAAAAGGATGCAGGATTGATAAGTAGGTCAATCCATGTCTCACCCCTCCATCCCTGAAGTACCTGTGGGCGGGGTGGGCACTCAGAGGTGTTCAAAACCCGCACACTGGGATCACCTGACCTGAAGCTTCAGAAATACCAGGAACGGGGGAAAAACCCCAACAGACGCCAGCGGGATCATCCCCGCTGCAGTGTGCCGATCAGGGTACCAACGCAGTGCCAGGGGGAATCCACTTCCTGGAAATGCAGGAAGACGTCTAATGACAACAAGTGACATCATTTCTGGGCTGGGAGCAGTGTAAAGGTGTCCCCATGGATATGATTAGATATGAAGATAGATAGAAGGAAAATAATTTCCAATACATTTTTTCAAAAATGTTATTGAAAAATTATATTAAAAAATTCTAAAAATAACAAAAAATTGGGGTGGATGCGTGGCGCAGTCGAAACCCACTGCAAATTTTTTTTCTTGCTTTTCGAAATCCCACCTCTCCCTCTCAAGGATTGACTTATGCCTCTGCACACTTCAAACAACACAACTACTGCAGGACATTGGTTACCTGGTAAGGGGGGTGTCGGATCATTCACCTTTACTGGTCTCCATGATTGCCAAGCCAGCAATAGATTTGCCTAGGGCGTCATGGAAGCTCAATGCCTTCTGGCTCAACCTATTCCTGTCATGGATATACAGATTCCAGAACTGCAGCAAGGCTGAGGCGCATCCCGGCCAGCAGGCGCCGAGCGGCTTTGGCGCCAGTGGGCCTTTAAAAAGGGCTCCCACCGTTCAGCTCTTGCTGGTTGATCTGTAGTCTTCCCTGGGACCCGCCCCTGTATCTGCATCTGATCTCACACCTGACCCGGCTTCCTGACCACGCTGCTCTCTCCTCTCCTGATCTCTGGCTGCCATTTGACCTTGCTTGTTTACCTGCATACCTGATCTTCCGTTGCCGACTAAGCCTGGACTCTGACCATCCCTTGTCTGCCGATTCTGTCTGATCTGATCCGCTGTGCATGACCCGGCTTGTCTGACCTTGTTCCTGCCCGCTGTGTGCACCTGCATCCTGCTGACCTGCATCCTGCGCACCTGCATCCTGTGCACCTGCATCCTGCGCACCTGCATCCTGCGCACCTGCATCCTGCTGACCTGCATCCTGCGCACCTGCATCCTGCTGACCTGCATCCTGCGCACCTGCATCCTGCTGACCAGCATCCTGCGCACCTGCATCCTGCGCACCTGCATCCTGCTGACCAGCATCCTGCTGACCTGCATCCTGCGCACCTGCATCCAGCTGACCTGCGTTCCTCAGCACTCCCCAGTGGTCATCATCTCCAGCTCCAGAGAACTCGGCAGGCACTCCTACCTCACTGCGCTCCTACGGTCACTGTCCCCAACTCCAGTGTCCCAGGAACCAGGGCTGTACGAGAGGTCTCCCTCTGCACGTCAGGCTCACCCACAAGGTACGTGTCAATTCCCCTCTCACGAACGGGTATCGGCCGAGATCTCCGACTTTTGGAGGCGGCATGACGATCACCCAGATCCAATACTGATTGGGAAACATTTAAAGCATTCCTCAGGGGCATCCTGATCACAGAAGTAAAGGCTGTTAAATCTAAAACACATGCTATTAGGGAACAGGCGGAACGGCTGGTAAGCCGGCTTGAGGCAGAGTACATTGATGACCCTTCTGATGCGGCTAGAGCTGCGTGGGTGGGCGCACAGGAGGCGGTTACTCGGATTACGAGGGAAACAGCCGATAGGAAAAGATTTTTCAACAAACAGGCCTTCTATGAGGAGGGGGAGCAAATGGGCCGGCTACTGGCAAAAATAGTACAAGCGTCCCAGACGTCTCCGTCTATTGGGGCGCTACGCACGGAGGGTGGGAGACTGGTAAACAGCCAGACCCAGGTTATGGCGGAACTGGTAAAATTTTACTCTGACCTGTACCGATCCAGGGTGACTTATTCGACTACCGACCTGGGGGACTACCTAGGGGGTATTGGGCTGCCTGAACTGTCTGACTCTCAACGTGCACTCCTTGACTCCCCAATAAGTCTCGAAGAATTACAGGCTCTCAGCCTCTTCCCTAATTCTAAAGCACCGGGAGACGACGGTCTCCCGATAGAAATTTTCAAACAGTATGAAGGGGTGATTCTACCTCGCCTCTTGAAGGTACTTAACTGTGCGAAAGAATCCCAGCGACTGCCCAACTCCATGAGCAGGGCCAGTATAGTTCTTATTTTAAAACCAGGTAAAAACTCTTGCAGAGTGATATCAAAATCCTGGCCAAGGTATTGGCCATCAGACTTAACGGGGCCATCTCTTCCATTATCCACTCAGACCAGGCGGGCTTCATGCCCCAAAAATCCATGGCCATCAATCTTTGTAGACCTAAACCTCCAAACACCTCCAAACAGGCAGATAATATGGGTGACAGAGCCTTGCTTTCCTTGGACGCCCACAAGGCGTTCGACAGCATGAAGTGGGAATATTTATGGACTGTCATGGGTAAGTTTGGCTTTGGCGAGGGGTTTCTGTCATGGGTGAAGCTATTGTATTGCTCAACACAGGCAACCATAAGAGAGGCGGGACACGTATCTGACCCATTTACCCTACATAGAGGCACCTGCCAAGGATGCCCGCTGTCGCCCCTCCTCTTCGCCATTGCCATCGAACCCATGGCAGCCCTGATCAGAGCAAGTCAGGGGGTGTGTGGCTTCCAGTATGGAGGACTTCAGGAAAAAGTCATGCTTTATGCGGACGGCACCATTCTCCTCCTGTGAGACACCTCTGACTCCCTTAGAGAAGTCATGGAAATAATCAGGAATTTTGGAATTTACTCAGGTTTGACCATTAACTGGTCCAAATCTTCACTACTGCTGCTAGATGCTGACTCGGACAGAGAAGGTCGGACGCTGCACAATATACCAGTGTCTACAGGTATGAAGTACCTGGGCATACAAGTCACGGCTGAACCACTAGATTATGTTTCACTGAATCTGACCCCACTGTTAAATAGGATCCGGGACAGGACCAAAATCTGGGCACGACTGAAAATGTCCCTGGTCGGCAGAGGCAACTTAATAAAGATGATTTTCATGCCCCAACTCCTATACATTTTGCATAACACGCCTATGGTGATCCCACTAAAGATGTTTAGAATCATCAACTCAATTTTTAGAGGCTTTATCTGGCTGGATAAACCTCCACGGATAAAATTGGAACAACTTCAAAAGTCTAAGGAAGCGGGAGGCCTTGCCCTTCCTATTCCTTGGGCCTACTACCTGGCAGCTCAGGCGCAAAATATCGCCAGGGCTATGCCAACAGCAGTGGGGGGGGGGGGATACCCATCCAATTTGAAACCCATCAGGGCTCTGATGTGTTTGGCTACTGGTCATGGAGACGTACCTACAGGTATGGAGGCCCTAGCGTACGCAAAATCAAATAAACGGTTTCCCACTTACGCTCTTGTGCAGAAAATATGGAACAAACTTAGACAAATACAGGGGGTCGAGGGATTAACTGAATATAGCCCAATATGGGAAAATAAGTACTATGAGGAGCTATTCTCTCTGGACTGTGGGGCGCGGTGGGAGAGACACGGATTAACCCACGTGAAGCACATTTTCATGCTCTTCTATTACTTACAACTGCAGCACGCAGTGAGGACACAAGCCGGGGGAGCCCTGTGGACTCTTTCACCGACCCCGATCTTCCGACTAATTGAGGACGTATCACAGTTCCAGGGCTTTGTCTCTAGAATTTACTCCATGGTCCTTAATACATACCTTGAGGGATTCCCGCAGACTGCATCCAATAAATGGGAAAGGGATGTCGGAACATTTGAGAGTGAGCAATGGGAGGAGGCACTTCAGGCAGTACAACTTTGTTCAGTAAATGTCGCCCAGCGGTTTTCTCAGTTATATATCGTGCTCAGGGTGCACTACACGCCTGACAGACTGTTCAGAATGGGGGTACGACAAGACTCTAGATGCCCCAGATGTGCGAGAGACCACGGGGACTTAATTCACCTGATGTGGAGGTGTCCCAAACTCCACTTATTCTGGACGGGAGTAGTAGCCACTGTTAACAGGGTATATCAATTTACTATACCGACTGACCCAAAGCCATGTACTGGGGATTCTGGATGACATTCCTATGACAGACATTGATAGGCAGGCGGTGGCCAGAGCCCTGTTCCAAGCTCGCAAGATGATTCTTCGACATTGGAAGGCGACGGAGCCTCCAACGTTGGGGGAATGGATAACCCAAATGAGAGACACTATTAGGATGGAAAAATATGTCTTTTAACCAGGGCCGTTTAAAGGAATTTGGGGGCCCCAAGCAAAATGGACATTGAGGCACGCATGCACGCAAAGCCATGAGATTACCAGAAACTGTGGACATACTGCAGGAGATTACCAGACTGCGGACATACTGCATGAGATTACCAGAGACTGCGGACATACTGCATGAGATTACCAGACTGCGGACATACTGCATGATATTACCAGACTGCTGACATACTGCATGATATTACCAGACTGCTGACATACTGCATGAGATTGCCAGACTTCTGACATACTGCATGAGATTACCAGAGACTGCGGACATACTGCATGAGATTACCAGACTGCGGACATACTGCATGATATTACCAGACTGCTGACATACTGCATGATATTACCAGACTGCTGACATACTGCATGAGATTACCAGACTGCGGACATACTGCATAATATTACCAGACTGCTGAAATACTGCATGATATTACCAGACTGCTGACATACTGCATGAGATTACCAGACTGCTGACATACTGCATGAGATTACCAGACTGCGGACATACTGCCTGAGATTACCAGACTGCGGACATACTGCATGATATTACCAGACTGCTGACATACTGCATGATATTACCAGACTGCGGACATACTGCATGATATTACCAGACTGCGGACATACTGCATGAGATTACCAGACTGCTGACATACTGCATGAGATTACCAGACTGCTGACATACTGCATTAGATTGTGATTACCTGTGATGAATTGGGCCCTGATGACCATTTTGCAGCGTGCACAGAGGACACAGGAGGCTGTATTTGCACGCTAGCCAGCAGAGAGGGGGCGAGGCCGGGAGCTCCACTCAGAACAGATTGGCTGTAGTTAGAGCAGTGATCGGAGTGAGCGCGTCAGGGGAGCTCCCGGCCTTGCCCCCAGACCTCTGTATTCCCCAGCCAGTATTGAGGGGGTGGGACCGGGAGCTCCACTGACGTGCCCATTTCGATCACTGCTCTAACCGAGCATACAGGCTACATAGGGCGGGGTCAGTGCTGCTCCCGGTCCCGCCCCCTCTCTGCTGGCTAGATCGGGAATAAATCCTCCCGCCCCAATTCACGGGTAGCGTGGGCCCCCCTACAAAGATTGTGCCCAGGGCATGTTTATAGGAAGCGGCGGCAGCGCAGCTGGGGCCCCAGGCCAGCTCGGGGCCCCAAGCAATTGCTTGGTTTGCTTGTCCTGTCGTGACGGGCCTGCTTTCAACACAGGGGGCAACCAGAAAAGTATGACAGACTGTGGGTGCCCTGGTTGGATTCCCCAGGACTTTCTCCGTTAGATCTGATCATGGATAGATTGCTGCACTAAAAATAAGGGGGGGGGGGAGGGTACGCGCTGGTGCGGTATCAGCTCCAGGACATCAACCGTAGATAACTCAGCTTATATGTACTATAGCAGACCCAGTTTGTAAAAAGCCAAACCCACGGTGGACAGGAGGATGGGGGACTGGGATATGAGTCTGTTACAAATGTTGGTTTGTTCCTCTTGCCGGAATGTATATGCTCCTGAAGTATGACAAATGTTCGTGTTTGAGTTGTGAGCTGTAAATTAAGTTGTATGTTTTGTTATTCAATAAAAACCTTTTTGATTTATAAAAAAAAGAAAAGTTAAAATAGTCTAGACAGATGTTAACGGTTGGGAATTTGTTTTGTGTTTATCTTGGACATTCCCATGTCATGCCGCAAAACAGCCTCAAAAGAGTTTAAATAACACATCCAAAGTTAACTGTACTCAGTATCGGAAGAACCTCTCAGGATGGTAAGTTTTTGCTCTCTCTTCTAAAAAAAAACTGAATGAAATAATAGGACAGAATAGAATATTTTAATAATAATACATTAGTGATAATACAAGGCTTACTATAATACATATATTGTATAATGCAGACCATTTTGAGCCTTTTGATTGCTTTCTTTATTATTTTCTTTTTATAATTACAAATACATATTATTATCCAATATTGTTAACCATCTGTGTATGTTAATAGTGAGCATAAAGCATAAAGTTGGGAGTAAAAAAGGCAGGTATTGGATATTAGACATGTGCATTCGTTTTCGTCCAAATGCATTTTTCGTCCGAATTTAGGATATTTTCGTTATCGTTTTAACAAACGATAACGAACGTGCAGAATCCGAAAACCAAAAGATTTCGACATAAACAAATGCTTTATTTTTGTTTTTGTTGTGACAACAGTTCCATATAGATAGGAGATTAAACATGACGCTGACAATAGCGATCTGTGTCCATTGAACTTGTGGTCGAATGTGCCTAACCTTAGCTCTATTAGTCCAAGATTATTCTACATAGAGAGAAAAGATTTGACATGAAGATTCGACGAAACAGTTGGCGCGAGCGGACATTTATGGTCAAATGCTCTGCCCACTTGACTAGTAATAATAATTAATAAATATAATTATTACTAGTGTCATACAACATTAGAATTTTACTATAGCTTGTAGGCGGAACATTCGACCGGAAATGTACGATTGCAGTGTCGTACAGTTTAGCTGCTCCGTCAAATTTTCTTAGAACATTCGACAGATACCATAAGCCTTCATTGACAGATTCGCCCTTAATTATTTCGAATTTTCTCGCGAGATTTCGGAAGATGTGACCGAAATCTTGCGAGATTTCGGAAGATGTGACCGAAATCTTGCAAGATTTCGGAAGATGGCCGCACTGTCTCCTGGGATCAATGACACCAGATCCCAGGAGACAGTGTGGCGTGACGACGATCGACGCAGAGACCCCGCCCACCGCCGCAGAGACAGAGGACAGGAAGTCAGCGATTACAAGGTAAGTGAAAAAAAAAAAAAAAAACACATTTCATTTAGTACTCTTTGCCTGATTTGGAAGGCAAAGAGATTTACTAAATGAAATGTGTGCAGAACCGCTTTAAGGCTTTAGGAACATTTATGTTTTTTGGTAATTTTATTTACTGTCTTTCCACCTTATTGGGTATTTAAATTAAACACAGTTTCATCGTATTCATTATCATTTCCTTTTTTAAGTAAACAGCCTATGTTCAAAAAATTTACCCAGTCTAAAGGAATGTAGACAAAGATCAGGCACTGTGTTAAAGAGTATCTCACAAAAGTGAGTACACCCCTCACATTTTTGTAAATATTTTATTATACCTTTTCATGTGATAACACTACAGAAATTAGACTTTGCTATAATGTAAAGTAGTGAGTGTACAGCTTGTATAACAATGTCAATTTACTGTCCCCTCAAAATAACTCAACACACGGCCATTAATGTCCAAACCGCTGGCAACAAAAGTGAGTACACCCATAAGTGAAAATGTCCACATTGGGCCTAATTAGCCATTTTCCCTCCCCGGTGCCATGTGACTCGTTAATGTTACAAGGTCTTAGGTGTGAATGGGGAGCAGGTGTGTTAAATTTGGTGTTATTGCTCTCACTCTCTCATACTGGTCACTGGAAGTTCAACATGGCACCTCATGGCAAATAACTCTCTGAGGATCTGAAAAAAAAGAATTGTACATAAAGATGGCCTAGGCTATAGAAAGATTGCCAAGACCCTGAAACTGAGCTGCAGCACAGTGGCCAAGACCATACAGCAGTTTAACAGAAGAGGTTCCACTCCGAACAGGCCTTGCCATGGTCAACCAAAGAAGTTGATTGCACATGCTCAGAGTCATATCAAGAGGTTATCTTTGGGAAATATACGTATGAGTGCTGCCAGCATTGCTGCAGAGGTTGAAGGGGTGGGGGGACAGCCTGCCAGGGCTCAGACCACATGCTGCACACTACAAGATTACTGGAACCATATGCTGTTGTCTGATGAGACCAAGATAAACTTATTTGGTTCAGATGGTGTCAAGCGTGTGTGGCGGCAACCAGGTGAGGAGTACAAAGACAAATGTGTCTTGCCTACAGTCAAGCATGGTGGTGGGAGTGTCATGGTCTGGGGCTGCATGAGTGCTGCTGGCACTGGGGAGCTACAGTTCATTGTGGGAACCATGAATGCCAACATGTACTGTGACATAATGAAGCAGGGCATGATCCCCTCCCTTTTGGGACTGGGCTGCAGGGCAGTATTCCAACATGATAACGACCCCAAGCGCACCTCCAAAACGACCACTGCCTTGCTAAAGAAGCTGAGGGTAACGGTGATGGACTGAGCAAGCATGTCTCCAGATTTAAACCCTATTGAGCATTTGTGGGGGTATCCTCAAACGGAAGGTGGAGGAGCGCAAGGTCTCTAACATCCACCAGCTTCGTGATGTCGTCATGGAGGAGTGGAAGAGAACTCCAATGGCAACCTGTGAAGCTCTAATGAACTCCATGCCCAAGAGGGTTAAGGCAGTGTTGGAAAATAATGGTGGCCACACAAAATATTAACACTTTGGGCCCAATATGGACATTTTCACTTAAAGTGTATGTAAACACCAAAAATGTTTTTTGATGTCATAATGTAGAGAATAAGATTTCCTTTCATTTGAGCCCAGTCTTTCCACACAGATTTACTCCAGCCCTGAGAAATCCTCTTTTATTGTTCAGTTAGAAAGATCTTGACAAAGTGCTGAAATCTTTGTCAAAAACGCCCCCTTGCTGTGAGTGACAGGTGATTTACATATCATGCACTAGCCTGAGATACAGGCACAGACCACAGATCCACAGACCAGAGTGAAAATAAATGTATTCGAGTGAACAGCAAGAAGAATATAGGGGAGATGTATGTAGTCAGAGCTGGGCAAAGTAGAACATGCAGTGATCTGATGATTTTTATAGTGCAGTGTATGTTTCTGAGGATACATTGATCACAGGATTTGTTATGTGGGGGAGGGGTGGATTTCTCACTTTTTATAATGATGTCTTCATCGAGGAGTGGAAGAGGGCTCCAGTGGCTACCTGTAAAGTTCTGGTAAACTCCATGCCCAAAAGGGTTAAGGCGGTGCTGGAAAATAATGGTGGCCACACAAAATTTGTACACTTTGGCCCCAATTTGGACATTTTCACAGGGGTGTACTCACTTTTGTTGCCAGCAGTTTAGACATTAATGGCTGTGTGTTGTGTTATTTTGAGGGGACAGCAAATCTACGCTGTTATACAAGCTGTACGCTCATTACTTTACATTGTACAAAAGTGTAATTTCTTCTGTGTTGTCACATGAAAAGATAGAATAAAATATTTACATAAATGTGAGGGGTGTACTTTTGTGAGATACTGTGTATTGGTGGTTGTGTCATACTGAACTAAAGTTATTTACTTCTTTGCTCACTGAACAGTACCTTATGAAGGTACCATTTTCAGTCAAATAAGTTCAGTGATACTTGTTCAGTGATAGTACATTGACATTAGAATCTATCATAAATTTGCTAATGACATACTCATGTATCTAACCTTGACCTAATGCACTATACTGGTAAAAGGGATTAGGAGTAAATAAAAGATTGCAAAACCCATTTAGAAATAGACAGACTTGAAGTTTATTGATAGCTTTATTACATACCCGAACAGGAAGATAACAGGAAGGTAACAACCACAAAATGATGAGGCAATTGAGCCAAACATCATGCATTGAATCAAATGATGCAAGGGTGTGACAATGATATAAAAGTTATGTTATGTGCACTCAGAATGCAGCCTGTCCATTCACTAGAGATCACTGGCACCCCTAAAAATGTAGCCTATCCATTCACTGGAGATGGGTGACACCCATGACAATTCAGCCTACCCATTAGAAACCGATTATGCCACTATGGATGTAGCCTATTTATTTGCTAGAGTCCGGTGATATCAGATGAGAATACAGTGTATCTGTTAACTAGAAATTCACAGCATTACAGCAAAAATTATTATTCATAATGTACTTTAGGTTCAGCCAACATTAAAAAAACATAGATCATCAGGAGGAAATGCCAAAAGAGCACTGATTTAAATTCTGCATTTTATGTGCACTCAGAATGCAGCCTGCCTGTTCACTAGAGATTAATGGTACCCCTAAAAATGTTGCCTAGCCATTAAAGCAGAGATCCACCCTAAAAAATTGTTTTACATTAAAAGACTCCTTTTAACCTAGAAAAAAGAATTTGGAGGAAATCTTTTTTTTTTATACTTACCAGAAAGGGCCTGTTGCTATGTAGTCCTGGTAATCTGCCACTTCCTGGTCTGCGGATCTGCTAGAGACTTCCTTTCAATGGAGACCAGTGATGCCACTGAGAATGCAATCTATTCATTAGAGAGACGAGTAACATCAAAGTGAATGCAGTGTATTCATTCACAAGAGACCAGTGACAGAAAAACAAATATAGCCTGTCTGTTCACAAGAGACTAGTGACACCACAGAGAATGCAGCCTGCCCACTACTTTTTATTTTTTTTATTTTAACAAATTGTGCCTGCCCACTACTTAGCGACATCACAGATAATGCATTTTATCCATTTGCTAGAGACCAGCAACATTAATGCAAATGCAGCCTGTGCTTTCTATGGAGATCAGTGACATCACTACAATTGCAGCCTATCTTTTTCTTATAGACCAGTGACATAACTGAGAATGCAGCCTATGGAGTCATTTGAGTCTAGCAACCCTGCTAAGAAGTCAACTTATGCAATAATTAAATCAGCCTCTGATAGACATACTTTCTATGACGGAAGATAGTGTGCCTCTTTTGGCATAGTTGCTTCTACCTGCCTGTAAGCACTTTTTTTCTATATGTGAACACTGAATTCTCATCAATCCCATGCATATTCACTAAAGTTGGATCATCCCAGCCTGCCCAATCAAGATGATTAAAAACTCTGAACCTAGAAGAAGACCAGGTGAAGAAGGAAGCAATAGAGGAGAGTGTGAAGGAAATAGCTTTTCTGGATTAATGTGCTAAAATATGCCATTATGCTGTACTTACTTGAACATTATGGCAAAATGCTCAAAGGGGCTAAATAGTTTACATTTTTATGTTGGTGGTTTACTTGTTCTTTAAAAGTATTTAAAAGTCTGGTGACAAGATGTATTTACTATAAATCAGTGTCTCGATTTTCCATTCACCATTTTTCTTTTATATGTTTTTTCACACCCAAAAGATTTCCATACAATTGCAGCAAATGCAGAATAAAAATAATTTAGGTGATCTGACATATTTTTTCCAAATATCGCATGCAATGCTGAAAATGTCAAGTCACTATCCCTTTATGCAGTATTTACTTCAAAAAGCAAAAACGGTCAGTAAGCACCACATACAACAGTGTTAAAGTCAATTCACTAAAGGAAAAATAAATAAATACATGCGGTAAATAAGTAATAGTCCAGGCATGTGATAGTTAAGGTCTTTCTGGTCTGGTATGGATTTTGAGGGGAATCCAACAACAAAATTAACATTGATTGGGATCCACCCCAAAATCCATACTAGACCCTTATCTGAGCATGCAACCTGACAGGCCAGGAAAGTAGGGGGACGAGCAAGTGCTTCCCCCAAAACACTCTGTCCTTATGTTAATGAGGACAAGGGCCTCTTAATCACAACCCTGGCCCGGTTGTGGGGGTGACTTATCAGAGTTTGGAAACCCTGTTTAACAAGGGGAACCCACCCCTCCATATGTGAATGGATATGGGGTACATAGTATATCTACTCATTAACCAAAAAAATGTGCAAAGTAAATAAAAACACACAGACAGTTTTTGACAAGTTCTTTATTTATAAACCTCCCAAAATAAATGTTCCCTTAAGTAGATCCAACATCAATTTATGATGAACACCAGCCACTGACCTGAATGAAAAAAACCTGACCAGCACCCAAGCTTGGCTGCTGCCTAATGACAGCTTTGCAGCCTACCTGCTGCTAAATAAACTAAGGGGCAAGGCCATCCAATGACATCACCCTGAAGCCAAGCCTTGGTGCGGATCAGGGTTTTTTTCTGTTAAGGCCGGCACCCGGTGTTCATCCTAATTTACACTGAATCTACTTTGGGGGGCATTTATTTTTGTTTTGTTTTTTGTCAAAAACTGTCTGTGTGTTTTTATTTACTTTGCATTTTTTTTGGTGAATGAGTAGGGGTACTATGTACCCCATATGCCCTCACACCCCCACAACCCCGGGCCAATGTGGTGGGGAAAAGGCCCTTGTTCTCATCAACATGGGGACAAAGTCCTTTCGGGGGGGGAAGTCCTCCCTCCCCCAAAGCACCCCTCCGTGTTGAGGACACGTGGCCTGATATGGTTCTAGGGCTGAGCTCGCTCATCCCCCGTCTTTTCTGGCCTGCCAGGCTGCATGCCCAGATAAGGGTCTGTTATAGATTTTCTGGGGGTTGGGGGGGCATGCCATTTTTTTTATATTGGTGTGGGGCTCTCCATTCCAGACCCTCACACTGTTTTTTAAATGGTGACAGCAGATGAGTCATGTTTGTGACAGACGCGGCGGCTGCCCGCTCCTTAACAACTAGCTCTTTAACAACTGGCTACCGCCGGCATCACTTCATAAAATAGGTTGTGCAGAATTTTAATAGTGTTTTTTAGTGAATTGCAAAAAAATTTTTGAAAATTGCTAAGAAGTATTTTACTTTTGGATTTTAGAGCAGTAGGTAGGTGAATGGAGCCCACTGTCCCTAAAAGCCATAGCAGTAGTTGGTCAATACCATTGATTGTTTATACATTATATGAAGAAAGGAAGTTATAAGCACTTTGATTTTTGTAATTCTGAAAAATTATATGAAAGTATTTTGCTACTGAAATAATGTTGTAGACAACTAACTCAAACATATTTTTCTTACATACCTTTCAGAAATATCTTGTGGCTATTGTATTGATTGCTGGTACCTATTTGGTTGTGTGTGATGCAGCCTGTTTTCACCAGCTAGCTGAACACACTGGAGAGCCAGTAAAGGGTGAGTTGAAGTTTTTTGACCCTATTGTAAAGCTAAAACAGCTGTGCTACCTCATCACAAATTATAGGAGATGACCAATAGAACAAAGGCTTCAGCTGCATCTAAAATCCCAAGCTGCAACCTCCACTGCTTTCAGGGGGGGAATCAGACTTTGGTTGACATCCATTATGGACAGTTGTTCTCAGAAGTCTTCCCACACAGAGGAAGAACAGAGGAGGCATCCCTTGTGTATACCCTGTTTCCCCGAAAATAAGACCTAGCGTGATCTCAGTGATGGCTGCAATATAAGCCCTACCCCCCCAAATAAGCCCTAGTTAAAGTCCTTGTAAATCTTATTTTCAGGGTAGGGCTTATATTGCAGCCATCACCGACAATCACGCTAGGTCTTATTTTAGGGGAAACAGGGTATATGTTGACATCACTGCATGTTAAATCAAAACAAAGCAATATAAATCTCCAGCAATAAGTAGAGTGTGCTAAAAGCATTCATTTTCACCATATACAGGATACTGTAGTTGCTTCCTTTTTAAGGCTGGGTTCACATATGCTGAGGCTGCGTTTCACAGCATGGGGTCCAATGCATCCCTGTTCACTGATTCAGGTGCGAATCAGGTGCAAATTTTTGCCTAAATTCACACCTGACTCGGAAAAAAATGCGCACAGGACCCTTTTTAAATGCAGACCGCAGCTGCCCCAGAGCTGTGAGAACTGACTCAATTGAGAGCCGGTCACACTCTCCTGTCATGCGAATTGGATGTTGGGAAACCCACATCCAATTCGCATTTGTGTGAACTCGGCCTAAATAAAGTTTAATTAAAACAAGTTTCACAAGTGAGTATGGCATCCTAGGAGCATGGATCTCTTATTTATCTTATGTCCATATGTAGTTCTAGTGTTAATGCTGGGGTTTCCATGGCTCAGTGTGGGTTTAATATAAAATGTGTTGAAACTGTTTTCTCTTCCACTATAACAATGCTGTAGCTTAAGAACTAGCAAATACATAAGCATTGTTTGATCATTGCACTTGCCTATAAGAGCATCCTTGCAATACCTTCATTGTGTGCCCCTGTATTTGTAAGCTTTGGAAACTCACATACAGCAACTGAAACCTGTGTTCACCTCAAGTCCCAGTGAGTGGTCCAGAAGGAGCAGAGTTTTTCTTACCAGGATATCCAATATGCGCATAAGATCCCTTGGGGTCTATGGGTCTGGTAAGCGGCCATTCATTATACTTATGGCACGGTGGTGATGCACTAGCACTTTTTAGTAGTACTTTACGGAGATACTATTTTGCAAAGGAGATGGATGGACACTTTTAGTGGGTCACGATACTTTCATTTATGAACTTTTGCCATATCAACTTTTTTGTTTACGATAAAATTGGATTTAATGCACTAGTCACTTTATATTAATTCATGTTGATTTTTTCTTTGCATTGCACACTTGATTCATTGTATGCCTAAAAGATCAAAGTGGTGTATATGTATTGCTATAATTATATTAGTTACATATGCACGATTAATGGATTTATCACAACTTAATTTTGATTACCCAGTAATGCAAAATATACACGTTCCTAGACAGCGCACTTATCACAATTTAATATTAATAACAGATCCTAGTATTTAAGGACTTTATCGGTGCAGCAGTCTCTGTACCATAGTGGCTAATCGCAACCTTTAGGAATAAATACTTAAGAGGGTAATTATTTTATACATTAAAAACAAGTAACTAAAAATCTTTTAAGGAACACCATTGCAGTATATTTTATTATTTAAAACCATTAAGGATCTTTGACATTATTGTATATATTCAAAGGGGGAACTAGAGGGTACTTAGCAAACATCCAATGTAATAAAGGACTTCATAATCTGATAAGGCTGTGACAGTTACACCACAAACATTCATCCAGGCACAACGTTGTGTAAGGCAAATTAAAGTGGTTCTAAAGGCTGAAAGTCTTTTACCTTAATTCATTTGTGGGCGGGGTTCTCAAACATGCTCACTAATGCCCTGGGAACAAGGGCATGAGGCCGTGGTCATGCGGAGATTAGCATTAAGGTGGCACCCTAACTCAGATGGAAGACGTTCCTCTTGCACAGTTCCACTTGTTAGACTTTGCAGTTTAAGCCCTCTTCCCATTTCACTGTACCCTTTCCTTTACAAATGCAGCAATTCCGAGGGGACAGCACTGAGTCTTTGCCTCGCTCACCAGCACAGCTACAGTATGATGGTCACCTCGCTACCAGTGATATGAGCTTTACACTGACTTGTATACACTTTCTTGATGTCTCTTGCTCTCCTACCTCCAGGCTAGGATCCTTTGTCCAAACAAATAGCAACCACCCCAACCTATAACTGGCCTTGGCAGCAATGAGCACAAAGAAGGGGGAACCCATGTCAAAACAACAATTTCCAGCTCAATTACCAGCCAGACTGCAACAAACCAAATTGACCTGTCTAACAGTTCACATTAAAACCAAGGGGTTTCGTTTGCACATATCTGCAAATACAGCAATCAGCTCCCACTGCTGTCAATCATAGAAAGTGAGGAGGAAGTGGGGGTGGGGCCGAGTCCCATTCTATGTGTCAATGGACATACAGGGCGTGATTTAGAAGTGAACCAGCACAAGTGCCCTCATAACAAGTAGCTTTCTATGGGGGCATTCAGTGGAGGGGGGGTGGAGCCAGGAACACTGGCGGGGGACCCTACAAGAGGAGGATCAGGGTTGCTCTGTGCAAAACCATTGCACAGCTCAGGTAAATATAACATGTTTGTTATTTAAATAAACGTTTATGTTTACATTCACTTTAAAGCAGTGTTAACCATTTTGAGTCCAGATTATTTCAACCCCTTCCAGTTCAGGCCATTTTTCAGTTTTCAGCGCTGTCACACTTTGAATGAAAGTTGAATGAAAGTTACTCAGCCATGCAAAACTGTATATCATTTTTTTTAGATAGAGCTTTATTTTGGTGTTATTTTTTTTATATCAGAATAAAGTTCATTAACAACTTTTATCATTACAATAAACAATGCACATTCCAAAGTATTACATTTATACAATATTAGAATAATGTTCTTGTACATAGCCAAAGCAGATTTATAAAACAGATTAAACCTGAGATGTCATTAGTCGTTATATCTCACAGTGTATGCATTACCAGATATGGTTTAGGAAGACATTCTCATCATATCTCTTCCCCAGTACTTTAAATTAAACTGAATCCAAGGTGGAGGACACACTGAGCGGTTGAGTTCCCATGTTAACTCAATAGCCTATCAAGAATTATGTCTTATTGAACCGGGTCGGGCTGCCTCTATGCTGATATATCAAGTGCTCATATCTCAAAGTTAATCCCATATTGGCTAATCACATCTCTAAAGTTGGGAAGGTTTGAGAAATCCAATGTTGCAAGATCAGCATTTGAGCTTGGAACAGTGCTCTGGACACTGCCCCTCTGACATTCTTTTGGTGTTATTTAGTCACCACTTTTTATTTTTTCCTATATAAACTAATAAAATAAAATACCAAAAATGTTGAAAAAACTTTAATGTTTTTAAATTTAGGCCAAAATGTATTTTACCAATTATTTGGGGTAAAAAATAACACACATCAGTGTATATTATTTAGTCCGTATGAAAATGATAGAATCTACAATCTATGGTATAAATATATATATATATTTGAAAATGGACCAGTCCTTATGTTCTAAATCTCATTTCTAGAGGCACTAAAATGGCACTAAAATGTACAAATACCCCCAAAATTACCCCCAAATTACCCCTTTTTGAAAAGTAGACAGTCTGAGATATTTGTAAAAGGCATGTTGAGTTTTTTGAAGTTGTTATATTTTGTCCAAATGTTTTTGAAAATTAAGGAATTCAATAATATTTGTTTGTTTTCACAAAGTTGTCATTTTAACAAGTAATTTCTCACACACAACATATGCATACTTACATAGACCTCACAAAACACATTCTGCCACACCTCCTGAGTATGAGGATATGTTTGAGACTTTTACACAGCCTAGGTGCATAGAGGGGCCCAAAATCCAAGGAGCAACTTTGGACTTTCAAGGAGTATAATTTATGTATCTAATTTCCTGACTATCTATCATTTTTCTTGATTTCCTGAAGTGCCAGGATAGGAGAAACACTCCTAAAGAAATGACCCAATTTTGAAAAGCATACACTTCAATTTTACATTTACAAAGACACAAGTCCATCAAGTCCAACCTGTGTGTGTGCGCTTATATATCAATATTACATTGTATATCCCTGTATGTCTTGGTCGTTTAGATGCCTATCTAATAGTTCTTTGAAATTATCTATGCTCCCCGCTGAAACCACTGCTTGTGGAATTCCAAATTTTTACTGTTTTTATCGTATCGAGCCCTTTAATCAATTTCAGGTCAAATCGCTTTTCCTCTAATTTTAGTGAATGTCCGCCAGTCTTTTTAAATGCCCTTTCGTGGAAAAGTTTTATCCCTATAGAGAGAGAATAAGTTTAGTGCTTGTAATCTTTCCTCATACCCAAGATCCTCCAGTACCTTTATTAGCTTTGTTGCCCTTCTCTGTACTCGCTCAATTTCCAGCACATCCTTCCTGAGGACTGGAGCCCAGAACTGGAAGGCATACTCCAGGTGCAGCCGGACCAGAGTCTTGTATTGTTTTATCTCTGGAGTTAATTCCCTTTTTAATGCATGCCAATATTCTATTGGCATTGCTTGCAACAGCTTGGCATTGCATGTTGTTGCTGAGCCTGTCATCTACTAGGACCCCCATGTCCTTTTACATCCTAGATTCCCCCAGAGGTTCTCCCCTATTGAGTAGATTGCATTCATGTTTTTGCCACCTAAATGCATTATTTAAAATTTTTCTACATTAAACCTCATTTACCATGTAGTTGCTCACCCCCATTAATTTGTTCAGATCTTCTTGCAACGTTTCCACATCCTGCGGAGAAGCTATTGCCCTGCTTAGCTTAGTATCGTCCGCAAATACTGAGATTGAGCTGTTTATCCCATCCTCCAGATCATTTATGAATAAATTAAATAGGATTTGTCCTAGGACAGAACCCTGAGGGACTCCACTTTCCACATTGGACCATTCCGAGTACTCCCCATTTATTACTACCCTCTTGTAGCCAGTTTTCAATCCAGCTTCTCACCCTTTGGTCCATGCCGATAGACCTTTGCTTGTATAGTAAACGTTTGTGGGGAACTGTATCAAATGCATGTAAAATACAGATACAATACGTCTACCGGACATCCTTCATCTAGATGGCAGCTCATCTCTTCATAAAAGGTTAATAGATTTGTTTGGCAAGAACGATTTTCCTTGAATTCATGTTGATTACTGCTAATGATACAGTTTTCATTACTAAAATCTTGTATATAGTTCCTTATCATTCCTTCCAAGAGCTTGCATACTATTGATGTTAGGCTAACTGGTCTACAGTTCACAGGGACATCTCTTGGTCCTTTTCTAAAGATTGGTGCTACATTGACTTTTCTCGAATCAGCTGGTACCATACAAGTCAGTAGACTGTTCGTAAAAATTAGGAACAAAATTATTAGGCAATCCATTTGTTCCCAGTAACTTATTTATGTTAAGTTTTTCAAGTCTGTTTCTGATTTTATCCTCTGTTAACTATGGGGATGCTTCCTGTGACATGTCATGAGGATAGGCATTGCAGTTTTGGTTACTGAAGCCCCCTGTTTCCCTCGTGAAGACCGAGGAGAAGAATACATTTAAAACCTTTGCCATCTCACCATCCTTTGTAACCAGAATCCCTTGATCATTCTTTGAGGCCAATATGATCTATCCTCCCTCTTTTACTATTTATGTACTTGTAGCGGGGTTGTTCCCCTTTTAGGGGATAAGACTACGATTCCCATAATTCCCCAGGCTCCCGGGAGGTTGGTTGTTTCCGCCCGAGAGGCTGATGGGGGAGGTGATATAAGGAAGAGGGAGGACCCGCCTTTTCCTCTTCTGACGCAGGGATCACAGGGAGAGGAGACACCTGTGCGGACCGGGACTGCTAAAGGCCTGAAGCCTGGGCCTTGCAGCAGACTGAGAGAGACTCTGACACCTCACTGTCAGCCTGTGCAGAACGGAGACTTCCCCTTGGCAGCCGTCAGACAGAACGGAGACCGGAACTCAGGGGTTGTGACAAACCTGGCCGGACGCAGCCAGTGGGGCCCTCAGACCCAAGGACGGTATCCGGAGTGGTGAGCGAGCTGAAAAGCTCATCTTATACTGTTATCTCACTTTATGTCTATCAGACTGCCAAGGCCATTTACCTCAGAGCAGAAGATTGTTCTTTCTTGTGGATTACAAACACACACCATTTAATTCTACATGTGCACCACCTCTACAGTTCTTGTGCCGGTGAAGAATACTGTGTTCCCTCAAGGACTGAGCTCTATTGTTAGGGATCAGGCCTGGTCCGTTAGGTAGTCACAGTTAGATTTGTTGCACCTCAGGGGTGCCTAGAAGACGGTCGCTACACGTGGCGCTCCGTTCCCCATTGCTGCCCAGTCATATATGTATACATGTTTATAGTACATACTGCAGGGACCTGCTCATGTGTTGTAAGTCAAATGTTTAATGCATGTTACCATTACTTTTCACATTGCCAAAAGTAAAGACAGTTATTTCAGCTAGCAGTCTGCCTGTGAGTTTGAGTCCATTACATTTAGAGTATAAGTAATCTTTATATGTGCATAGATACATATCCATTTACTAACTGTGCCAGAGCGGGTAGAGCAGATTGCCGGAGGGTTGGTGGAGCTGTACTCAGGGACCCAAACCAAATTTGCGGCCCTCTTAATTGGGGGTATCGCTACACGTGGGGGCTCGTAATCCGGGATCCTGAGACAGCGGGAAAACCTGCCAGAAGGTACCGGCATGGACCTGATAGAAGTGGGACGGTGGTACACAATATGGGGCACTGATTCAGCCGCAGCAGCAGTCATTGAACTACCAGGGATATGGCAGGAAGATGCAGTCAAGCAGCTCATAATGTCCCTATCCCCATGCCACAAAGCACGGATAATGGACATGAGAAATGATGCCGGGTGTACATACGCACTAGTAGAATGGAGAAGTGAGACCCCAGAGCAGTTCAGGAGCCAAAGCATACAAGCATTGGATGGTCAGACCTATCAATTGCTGCATGCGCTGCCGCGCAAGGGAGACTGTTTTCAAATGAAAACCATGCTATCCCCGAAGGCGGAAGAGCAGAAAGACACAGAGAGTCCCACACCTGTGAAAACCACTCTTAGTGCAGAACTGTGCGCTGTCCTAGGGGAGATTGTGACTCAGTGCAGAAGAGACCCCGGGGACTACCCGATGTCGGGATACAGGAAACTCAGGATGTTTTCAGGGAGGAAACCTGTACCCTCGGGGGAAGAGGGATTTGAAGAGTGGCTAGATGGTGCCACGCAGGCCTTAGAAGAATGGGAAGTCCCAGAAGGTAGAAAGAAGCAAAGGATTGTTGAGAGCCTAAAAGGGCCTGCCTTAGAGGCCATACGCAACCTGAAAACAAGCAAGAAAGATTGCACTGCCCAGGATTACCTAGACATCCTGGAGAGTGTGTTTGGTGGGACAGAGAAAATTACGGAGCTTACCTATCAACTGGAACACTGTTACCAGAAGACAGGGGAGAAGCTGTCGGAGTATATAGGACGTATAGACAAGATCCTGCATAGGATTATCCTGAAGAAGGGGATAGATCCGGGGAAAGTAGACGAAGCCCGTGCTCAGCAAGTGATGAGGGGAGCTCAACCCCTAGACCCTGTTGCACTAGTACTACGCACCCGACAGGATGGGAAGAGCCTGGACTACCCCGATTTCATTCGGATGGTCAGAGAGGAAGAGGCCATGTTGGAAGAGAAATGGGAAAAACAGGCGATGGGGCCTACAAAACTTCCAGTGGCAACGGTCAGGTTGGCCTTAACCCCTGAAAGAGAGACAGAAGTAGATGCTCTGAAGTTGCAGATGTCCCATATGATGGAGATACTGACATCTCTGGTGGCGAAAGAGGCGCCCAGTCCCAAGAAAGAGGCAAGCAGAAGGGAATTATTTCCAACTGTTTCAGCACCAGCATCCCCACCTGACTGGGGAGAGATGATCTGTTTTAATTGTGGGGGAATTGGCCACATTGCAGCCGTATGTTCCAGTCCCAAGAGGAAGAAAACAGATAGCCGCCAGCCGGCGGAAAACTCCAGAGGGCCCCGGTGAGGGAGTCAACCGGGTGCCCATCACCTTCAGTGAGCTCCAAGAAGAATAGGATGAAAAGAAAGAGGGGAGACCAAACTCCTCGGAGGGAACCCAGGGTTCCGCAACCAAGATACACCCCAGAGAGAGGGGGCAAGACCCCTCCGAAGAGACACAGCACTCCTAAGCGAGAACCTTTAAAAATGAGAGATAATAATATCCCTCAGCGGGTTCGTACTCCCATAGAGAGGGAGAAAATTAATGCATACCAGGCTCAGGAAAGAATCAAGCGCAAATCTAGTTGGAAAGAAAAGAGTCCAAAGAAGAGGACAGCATCAACTCGGCCCTACCCAGAAGAGCTGGTTGGTCCATCTCCTACTGTACCCATCCAAGTGGAAGGAGTATACACACAGGCCCTCCTAGACACTGGAGCACAAGTGACCTTATTGTACAGGGACTTCTATGACAGATACCTGAGTCATCTGCCCATTCAGAAGATAGAGGAGCTGGAGATATGGGGGCTGGGAACTCAGAGTTTCCCCTACGACGGCTACCTACCCATACGATTGACCTTTGACCCATCCGTGGCTGGAAAGGCTGAAGTGTTTGATACCCTGGCAGTTGTGTGCCCCCGCCCGCCAGGAACCAGCAAGACTTCCCTGATTATAGGGACGAACACGGATCTAGTCAGAAGGCTCCTGACCCCCCTTGCACAGAAGCAGAATCATTCAGCTCCCAAGATCCATCCCATGCAGAAAGCGGCCTACCAGCGGTTGGTCCTAGAGCAGAAGACCCCAAATGAGGGGATAGGAAAGGTGTGGAGACTTGGGAGAGAAGGAGCGGTGCTACAGCCCGGAGAGGTAGCCTGCCTCAGGGCCACGGTGAAGCTTAATTGGGAGCAGCCTGGCCCCTTTGTTATGCTGGAATCTGACCCAATGGAGGGTCACTCAGGCCTGGAAGTGATCCCAGAAGTGATCCCAATCAAGGCATTGAAGAAGGCTAGAGGAAGAGTCCCAGTGAGCGTGAGGAACCCTACGGAGCGGCCCGTGGAGATCCCTGCCAGGATGCTGCTGGGACAGGTGAGTCCTGCTGTCCCAGTTGGCTGGTCAGAAGTGAAAGGGGCGGGTGAAGGAGAAGATGTTTGGAAGAAACTCTCCATGGAAAACCCAAACCTACCTGGAGCTTGAAAGGAGAGAGCCAAGGCCCAGCTGACCAGATGGGAGAAGATTTTCTCTAAAGATGAGTTTGATGTGGGGTGTGCGAGGAGTGCCACCCACCGAATCTGCATGCAAGAGGACAAGCCATTCAGAGAGAGAGTAAGGCGGGTCCCGCTAGCAGATCTGGAGGATCTGAGGGAGCAGCTTGTGGAACTGAAGAAGACGGGAGTGATTCCGGAGTCCAGAAGCCCCTATGCCTCCCCAATAGTGGTGGTCAGGAAGAAGAATGGGTCGTTGAGGCTTTGCATTGACTACAGGACTCTCAACAGGAGGACCATTCCTGATCAGTACACCACGCCAAGGATAGAGGATGCCTTACAGAGTTTATCTGGAGCTAAGTGGTTCAGTGTGATGGACCTCAAGAGTGGGTACTATCAAATTCCCATGCATCCAGAAGATAGAGAAAAGACTGCCTTCATAACCCCAGTAGGGTTCTTTGAGTTCAACAGGATGCCTCAGGGCCTGTCTGGAGCTCCTGCTACCTTTCAACGCCTCATGGAAAGGACTGTTGGAGACATGAACCTCATAGAAGTCCTTGTGTACCTGGACGATGTCATTGTCTTTGGAAAAACTTTGGAAGAACATGAAGCCAGATTGGAGAAAGTGTTGAGGAGGCTCAGTGAGGAGGGACTCAAACTTTCCCCCGAGAAGTGCCGGTTCTACCAGTCTTCTGTGAACTATCTGGGACACATAGTGTCTGAAAAAGGAGTGGCTACAGACCCTGAGAAGTTGGAGGCAGTTACTTCGTGGCCAAGACCCACAACAGTCACCGAACTTCGATCTTTCTTGGGGTTCTGCTCCTACTACCGCAGGTTTGTGGATGGGTTCGCAAAACCCCTAAACGAGCTGCTCAAGACAGAAGGAGAAGAAGATGGCTTGGGGCCCAGGAGGCCCGGTGAGTCGGTTCAAGACCAATGGGACTCAAGGTGTGAAGAGGCTTTCAGAACCTTGAAGAGGAGTCTCACCACAGCTCCAGTTTTGGCCTATGCTGACCCCACTAGACCGTATGAGCTACATGTTGATGCCAGCCATGAGGGCCTAGGTGGAGTACTCTACCAGGAGTATGAAGATCAGCTGCGACCAGTGGCCTATGTGAGCCGGAGCCTGACCCCCTCGGAGAAGAACTACCCCACCCACAAGTTGGAGTTCTTAGCCCTCAAATGGGCAGTAGTCGACAAATTAAAGGATTACCTCTATGGGGCCGAATTTACTATAAAGACAGATAACAACCCCTTGACCTACCTATTCACCACCGCCAAGCTGGATTCAACTGGACACAGATGGTTGGCGGCGTTATCTGGATTCAATTTCAGCCTCAAGTACAGGCCAGGGGCTGGAAATAGGGATGCAGATGCCCTGTCCCGAAGGTCTCATGTAATGGCTGATGACTGGGAAGACTGGACCCAGGTGGCACCAGAAGGAGTGCGAGCCCTTTGTCAGGGGGCTGAACTCCAAGCCAGAGGAGGATCCAGAGCTGAAGAGATAGGAGTTACCACAGTGGGAGTCCCAAAATGCTACTGTGCGGTAACTCAACTAGAAGAAGAGTGCCTGCCGAAGCTGTCCAAGAAAGAGTTAAGGTGTGACCAATTGGAAGACCCCATGGGGAAATTGGTCCTGGAAGCATTGGAAAACTTCGACATCACCCTTCCAAAGAGGCTCGCCTACTGAGGAGAGAGTTGGAAAAATTACAGGTGCATCAGGGGGTGGTCTACCGAAGGGGCCCCTCTGATAGCCCAGAAGATAAGTGGCAGCTGTTTCTCCACGAAAAGCATTGAGAGACTGTGCTGATTGCCTTACATGACCAGCATGGTCACTTGGGAGCAGAGAGAACCTTCCAACTTGTCAGAGACCGGTTTTATTGGCCCTGCATGAGGGCCGAAGTGGAGGAATATTGCCATTCCTGTGCACGATGCATTCAGAGGAAAACTTTACCCCATCAAGCTGCCCCAATGGGCCATCTACAGAGTCAAGGCCCAATGGATCTGGTATGCATTGATTTTCTCTGCCTCGAACCCGATTTGAGTGGATTGTGAAATGTTCTGGTGGTAACCGATCATTTCACCCGTTATGCTCAGGCTTTCCCAACCAAGGACCAGAAGGCCTCTACGGTGGCCAAGGTGCTCCTAGAAAAATACTTTGTTCATTATGGACTACCACAAAGAATTCACTCAGACCAAGGAAGGGACTTTGAGAGTCGCCTGATCCGTAAGTTACTGGACTCTTTGGGAATAGAGAAGACCAGAACTACACCATATCACCCTCAAGGGGATGCCCAGCCTGAAAGGTTCAACCGGACCCTATTGAACATGTTGGGAACTTTAGAGACAGAGAAGAAGCAACATTGGAGCCAACACATTTCAGCTCTGGTACATGCTTAGAAATTGTACAACCAGTGATGTGACGGGTTTCTCCCCCTACCGGCTCATGTTTGGGAGAGAAGCAAGGTTGCCAGTGGATCTGGCCTTCGGCATTTCCCTAGACCATGCCTCTGCTGCCTCCCACAAAGGATATGTGGACAGACTGAGGCACAGTTTGAGAATAGCTTATGAGAAAGCTCAGGCGGCCTCTGACCAGAGGGGGGCCCGAAACAAGCGGAACTTTGATTTGAAGGTTCGAGTACAAGACCTACAGCCTGGGGACCGTGTACTGTTACGCAATCTAGGGATCCCTGGAAAACACAAGCTTGCTGATAGATGGAGATCAGAGCCATATATCATCTGTAGAAAGCTACCAGGATTGCCTGTCTATAAGTTGAAGCCAGAAGGGAGAGTGGGGCCTTTGAAGACCTGGCATAGGAATCACTTGCTCCCACTCACTGAAGCAGTCAGAATACCTCCAGTGAGAGACTTACCTGAATCTGTTTCCATTCTGGATACCCCCAGGCCCAACACTCGGTCCCAGACCTCCAAAACTAAAGGGGGACAAGGGCCCCAACCGGCTTAAGAAGAGAAAGGAGAGTTTGAATGGCTATGGCCTTCCTCAACTCCAGGAAATTCCGCCATAGATCTTCCACTTACTGAGGATGTGGAAGATGGAACATTGAACCCAGAAGCTACAGAATTCGTTCCCACCAGTGATGTGCTCGAGTGCTGGGAAGATATCCCTGGCCTCTACTCAGAAGAAGAGGAAGGAGATGTTCCAGAATCAGTGATGCTGCCAGAGTGTGTTCCTGAAGAAGAACCTGTGGTATCAGTGCCTGAAGTGCCAAGGGAACAGAGAGCTCGCAGAGTTGTGAGGCCTCCCAAGAAGTTAACTTACCCCCAAATGGGAAAAGGTTCAGAGGACTCTGTTACCACAGCAAGGAGGAGTGCTGAACGCCCTGACCCATCCACTGTTCATTTGGTGGAGGGCAACCCCAGCTCACTCTCTGGCACAGTTAAACAGGTTGCCCACACTGAAGCGACCTGTAGACAGGACAGCTCCCCATTCTATGATAATTGGTGGGAGGCTCCTCTGTCTGAATTATGTGAACGTGTTGTTTCAAAGAAAGCTTGTAGATTGAACAATGTCTTTGGGGACCAAAGATTCAAAGTGGGGGGAGTATGTAGCGGGGTTGTTCCCCTTTTAGGGGATCAGACTACGATTCCCATAATTCCCCAGGCTCCCGGGAGGTTGGTTGTTTCCGCCCGAGAGGCTGATGGGGGAGGTGATATAAGGAAGAGGGAGGACCCGCCTTTTCCTCTTCTGACGCAGGGATCACAGGGAGAGGAGACACCTGTGCGGACCGGGACTGCTGAAGGCCTGAAGCCTGGGCCTTGCAGCAGACTGAGAGAGACTCTGACACCTCACTGTCAGCCTGTGCAGAACGGAGACTTCCCCTTGGCAGCCGTCAGACAGAACGGAGACCGGAACGCAGGGGTTGTGACAAACCTGGCCGGACGCAGCCAGTGGGGCCCTCAGACCCAAGGACGGTATCCGGAGTGGTGAGCGAGCTGAAAAGCTCATCTTATACTGTTATCTCACTTTATGTCTATCAGACTGCCAAGGCCATTTACCTCAGAGCAGAAGATTGTTCTTTCTTGTGGATTACAAACACACACCATTTAATTCTACATGTGCACCACCTCTACAGTTCTTGTGCCGGTGAAGAATACTGTGTTCCCTCAAGGACTGAGCTCTATTGTTAGGGATCAGGCCTGGTCCGTTAGGTAGTCACAGTTAGATTTGTTGCACCTCAGGGGTGCCTAGCAGACGGTCGCTACACGTGGCGCTCCGTTCCCCATTGCTGCCCAGTCATATATGTATACATGTTTATAGTACATACTGCAGGGACCTGCTCATGTGTTCTAAGTCAAATGTTTAATGCATGTTACCATTACTTTTCACATTGCCAAAAGTAAAGACAGTTATTTCAGCTAGCAGTCTGCCTGTGAGTTTGAGTCCATTACATTTAGAGTATAAGTAATCTTTATATGTGCATAGATACATATCCCTTTACTAACTGTGCCAGAGCGGGTAGAGCAGATTGCCGGGGGGTTGGTGGAGCTGTACTCAGGGATCCAAACCAAATTTGCGGCCCTCTTAATTGGGGGTATCGCTACATACTTAAAGAATTTCTTGGGATTTTTCTTACTCTCCTCTGCTATGTGCCTTTTGTGTTCTATCTTACCTGCCCTGATTACACCCTTACATTTCTTATTGCATTCTTTATACAGTTGGAATGCTGATGATGATCCTTCAGCCTTGTATTTTTTGAAGGCCTTCTCCTTTGCTTTTAAATACATTTTTACATTGGCATTAAACCACCCAGGGCTTTTATTAGCTCTTTTAAATGTATTACCCTTTGGGATGCACTGGCCAATGGACTAATAGAGCTAAGGTTAGGCACATTCGACCAGAGGTTCGATGGACCCAGATCGCTATTGTCAGAGTCATGTCGTATCTCTTATCTATATCGAACTGTTGTCACAAGTAAAATGAAAATAAAGCATTTGTTTATGTCGGATCTTTCAGTTTTCGGATTCTGTACGTTCATTATCGTTTGTTAAAACGATAACGAAAATACTTGAAATTCCGATGAAAATGCATTTGAACAAAAAGGAATGCACATGTCTAGGATTTTATCCTATTTAGTATCGTCTAGCAAGGAGCATAGTTTCTGTAATCGCTGTTTCCTAAGTTGCCCCATATTTCTACATCCGCAAAGTCTGTATTGCTAGTAATCAGTAGATCTAGTAACGCATTGTTTCTTGTTGGTGCATTTACCATCTGACCCATGAAATTCTGTGAGACATGGCGAGCCTTAGATGAATGAGTGGTTCCTTCCACCTAGTCTATGTCTGGATAAGTAACAGATTCCTGACTGGCCGCTGGGCAAGCCGCTGTAGCTGTACGTCGGCCCTTTAAGACGCTGCAGGAGGCGTGCGCCTGCCTGCAGCGTATGCCCGAAGCCGATGTGAGTGCCTGGCGGGCATGATGACCACCGGGCACCCGCGATCGCTCGTGACAGGAGTCAGGGGAGAGGAGAGAGATTATGTGTACATACTAAGTATGAACCCCCGATTTCTCTCCTCCCCTAGTCAGTCCCACCCCCCCCTACACGTAAAGCACACCTAGGAAACAGTTAACCCATTGTTCGCCCCCTAGTGTTCACCCCTTCCCTGCCAGTGACATTTATATAGTAATCAGCGCATTTTTATAGCACTGATCGCTGTATAATTGTCAATGGTCCCAAAAATGTGTCAAAAAGTGTCCAATTTGTCCGCTGCAATATCGCAGTCCCGATAAAAATCACAGATTACCACATTACTAGTAAAAAAAAAGTAATAATAAAAATGCCATAAATCTATCCCCTATTTTGTAGACGCTATAACTTTTGCACAACAAAGGAACTGCTAATTATTTTGGGCCGGGGGAAGGGGATTGAACAGGATGGACGTGTAGTGAGGGAGCTCCTCCTAGGTCTGGGAAACGACCTGCAGCTGACCATAATGAGCCACAGATGATTCCCACTAACCCTCCCTAAAGCCGACGATATGCCGCTCTGACCACAGCTGAAAGACACATCTTCACAGCTTCTCTGCAGCTAGGTTTGCTGGCTGGCGGGAAGCACAAACGGCGGTGAAAGGCTCCATGAAAAGCGCTGGGACATACTCCGGGAGAGATATAAGGATTTTTCAGCGATCCCCTACCTGCAGTGACGGAAACGAGGCGTCCCTAGAGCGCTGACTAAGATCTTTCTTCGGCCGAAGCCGGGATACACCGAACGGGATACACGCCATACAAACAAACAAACAAACCGAGCGGGATTCGACGGCTCGTCGCACGCAGAGATACTGCACTGCCTTTGGGAAATCTGAACGGCGTGGATGCCCTCCGACGCCCGGGGTAAAGAACAGGAGAAAGGGGAAAGTAACACAGCGGACCAGTGTTGCAGCGACCACGGCTATGGTGAATGCATGAAGCGGAGGTCTCTACAGGGAATCCCTAGAGTGGCTGTGCAGGACTAACGGAACCAGCAGATAAGTACCCCACTTCACATACCCTACAGACTAAAGGTAAAGCGGAGGGGACCGACAAAAAAAAAAAAACCCCGTTTTTTTCTATTTTCTTTTCTCCCTTTGGATGTGTGCTATGGCATAGAAATGGGAAAAGGAATAATTGTATAACAAAGGGTACTAGGGGAATAAACGGCACAACACTCTAGTGGAAACTATAGAAACCTGCAGAAAAGCACTTAAATATAACCCTCCTGTAGAGAGAAAGATCTTACCATAAAAGGGTTAAAACCATATAACTATACAGAATACCCTTTAAAGATATTCCTGATACATATGGTAAATCTCTCCGATACAACAAAGAATATAGTAAAAAGTCTAATCTAAAGAAAACTGGACGGCTAAAAAAAGGATTTAAATTAGGGGTGAGGAAAGTGAAACCCTGGAGATACCCCCCCACCAGACAGATTAAAAGAGATATAAGAAAGACCCCTATAACTATTCAAGAGAACAACATTCTATATATATAGAATATACGATCAGTGGAACATACATTCCCCTTCCCTTTTCTCTTGAGAGGAAAGGGGTTTTTTTTTTTTTTTTCTTTTTTTTTCTTTTTTCCCCCTTTTTTTATTTTTTTTTTTTGGCTTCCCACCTAGTTCTCTGAAACAGATAAAATCCCTGTAAGGATGCCACCGAAAAGTACACACACTCAGAAAACAAAGAGAGGATCTACAGGTGGAACAACAAAGAATCCGGTTAAGCCACAATCTGCACAGAAACCAGACATAAAGGGGTTTTTCAAACAGCCACTAATATCGCCTCAACAAGACGCAGAGACTTCCACTGAATTGCACTTTGCTTCACCTAGTACGAGCCCAGAGCTCCCACTCAACAATAGCCCCATAGGGAGTACACAACACCCCACAATGGATACAGCGAGATTAACAAACAGTCCAAATTGGGACATACAGACACACTTAAAATCACTACCAACTAAAGAAGACATGGATAATTATGTTTACAGATTAGAGACTACATATAAAGAACAAATAAATTCATTGAAAATATCCTTAATAGACACCCAAGAGCACATGAATATCATAGATGCCAAAATCCTGACGATTGACCAGAAAACACTCACTCTAGAAGAAAAAATAATAGAACACGATCGATTAATAAAACAAATAAGGGATTCAACAGACGAGCTCGAAAATAGAAATAGACGTAATAATATAAAAATAAGAGGACTTCCAGAATCAATAGACACCGAGAATCTGAAACAAATATTACAGCACATATTTAACATCTTATTACAACAACCTGAGACAACAGCAATAGAGATCGATCGAGCACACAGAATTCAAGGACCCAGAGATCCCAATCAAGTGAGACCTAGAGACATAATATGTAGAATACATGTTTTTCAAACCAAAGAAAATATCATGATGGCAGCAAGAACACAGAGGGAATTCAAGTATGAGGGAGCTCAACTTATATTTTTACAAGATCTATCTAAACATACATTAAATAAGAGAAGAGCGGTGAAACCACTACTGGAACTATTGAGAGAGAAGGGATTCCTTTATAAATGGGGATCCCCCTTTCAAGTAATAGTGTACCAAGACGGCCAGAAAACGGTGTTTCGGGATATTGAAGACCTTCAAGAATTTCTCAACCATTTGGGACTCCCTCTGATAGAACTGCCCTTGTGGGCTCAGATATATTAAAAACGATAACCGTAAATAGAAGGGGAAAGAGAAGGGAAGGAGATATATAATCTCCCCCCTTCCTTTTTATTTATTTTTTTTTTTTTTTAGTCCCTCTCCTTCTCTTTTGGGAGTGAGGGGAGACGGGAGGGTGAGGGGAGGGAGAAAGGAGGGAGGTATAGGAATGGGGCACAAATAATAACCACTACAATATACACTACAGATATACAGTAGATAAAGGGGAAATAATGTCAACATTAGAGGTGAATAGGGGAAAGATCTGAGCATTAGAGAATGGATAGGGTCACAACCCCTTCGGGGCCCCTTTTTTTTTTTTTTTTTTTTTTTAGGTCACATCACATAATTTCACTATATATATAGGGATTCACATTCCCGGGGGTAGATATAGGACTTGGGAGGGAAGGGTAGAAGGGAAAGGGACACATGTACCACATGTTGTACACCAATATTATTTACACACGACACTGACACACTAGACACAAATGAACAATGCACAAGTTACACACTCATCCCAGGAGGGGGGGAGATAGGGAGAGGAGGGAGAACAAGGGGGTCGGGGAGATTCCAAAAAGAATCAATCTCCCCCTTGGTGCTCCCCTTTTCTTTTTTTTTTTTTCTTCCCCCTTTTTTCGGGAGAAAACTAGAGTCACAGGGACTCAAAAATTAAATGTAAAGAGCTATAAATATAATATGTCAGAATATAGTAAAAATGTGATAAAAATGTGTGAAATTGCAATGAACTTGTAAAATGGACACCCATGAGCTATGGGCTTTTGTGAAATGGTTTGACCCCATTGGATATAATCGATTTAACTTTCCTCCGCCCTTCAAAAGGGACTCTCTGCGGTGGGGAGGGAGGGGGTGGGGCAGGGGAGAGAGAGAAAATTTCCCCCCCTTTTTTTTTTTTTTTTTTTCTCCCCCCCCCTCTCTCTCTCTCCTTCCTTTTCTGCCCACTCTATCCCTATAACGAAGAGCAGAGGAAATGAATTGTTTAGATTATGCACTAAATAAAATACATTGTATCCATGGGAGACAATCCAAATATCAACTTGTAATTATGGAATAATAGAATGGATAAGATGCATATATACCATATAAATTGTCGGCTTTCAAATACAACTGTAAAGGAGGGGGGGGGGAGGGGGGAGGGGAGGAAGATAGGAGAATAAACGTAAGGAAAACAAACAAATAACAGCTTATTATGGTAATAAGCAAGGTGCAGGATTAAAATATATCCACTAAATCCTACATCATGTAAATCAAACTATTCCCAGACCAGGGACACGTCCTAACCCTAAGAAAATCCCTATATACCCCCAAATAGGGAACTTACATAGTAAGGGTAGATTCAATGAGTCATTTAGAGAATGTCAAAAGTATGAAAGTTTAGAGTTACAAGCAGTGGCGTCTCCAGCTTTCATATTTAGGGGGGGCACATGGGGGGACAGGGACAAAAGTAGGGGGGCAACTATAAAATGCAATTTTACTACGATCCCCAGGGTGGCAGAAAACAAGAGATATATGTCACCAGCATACCAAGAAAATATAAGGGTCCAAAGCAGTGGGAGAACTATCAGGGTTGCAAAGGTTGTCTTGCCACCGGGCCTTGGTGTTCTGCCACTGTGGTGTTCCCCAGCCTCCTCTTGCTGTCCTGCCCCTGCTATTGACAGTGCTGGACTGGCATCTGTGTCCTTGGCAGTGGCAGCAGTCTATTAGGACCTAGTGCTGGTGACATTATGGGTGCATGCAGGGGAAGGCTGGCACTATTGGTTGTAGAGAGCTGAGCCCCCAGCTGGTCACCGAGCAGCAGTAATGTTGTAGAACCTTCTCTGTTGACATGCTGATCGGGATGTGATCCAGGTGATGCTCCCAGTCAGATCTAATAAACACAGTATTTATTAGCATCAAGAGTACAACCACATCCACCGTATGTTCAGCAGCCATGTGGGCTCTATGCCTGTAAGGTGTGGGCTTTGATCAATAAAATCACTATGATATTGAACACTGGGATTAGACTAGGAGCATCACCTGGATTTCATCACGATTAGCATGTCAGAGAAGGCTGCACTGCTGCTAAGCAACCTGCAGGGAGGTCAACTGTCTACTCTACAACCATTAGGCTCGGGTGTGTTTGAAATCCCACTTGCCCGATCCCGCCAGGAAGCCGACACTGCACACGGCTAATCACAGGCAGTGAGACATTCCTGATCTGTGCAGCTGCGGACCAGGAAATGTCTCACTGCTTGTGCTTAGCGCCGTGCAGTGTGGGCTTCCCGACGGGCTTGGGCATGTGGGATTTTGAACATGCCCTGCCCATCTCTAACAACAAATTGTGCTGGCTCTCCTGTACATTAGCCCCATAAAGTAACCAGCACTGGGTTCCAATGTGCCACTGCTGCCATGGAGACAGAGACCAGCGCTGTGAATAGCCAGGACAGCAACCCTGGTAGTTCCACCACTGGTCCACACTGCAAGGATTCCCCCATTCACCTATAATGTGTAGATGGGAGAATTGGATCATTTCTTTTTTTTTTTCATGTAACCTACTAGTTAAATGAAAAAAGTGATCAATGTATGGGCTGCCTAAGTGCTAAGACCAGCCATAGGCAGTTTAAATCTCAGCTGGTTGAGGTTTGAACCATTAATGAGCAGGCTGAATGTACCAAGTTGATCGATCAAATTGGGAACAACCAGCCTGACAGATACTCTTATGATTATCACTAGTGGTTGCTATAGCCACTAGTGATAATGACTGTTTGTTGGGAGAATACAATTGCTGGGCAGGAAGGATATTCCCCTGTCACCACTGTCTGTGTTAATGGGGGAATCATGCAAGTTTCTTTCCTGCACTCTGTGGATGCAGGAAAGAAATTTGCATAGTCTATTACCTGCCTAACTGAAAGTGAAAGTAAGTTGTGAAGGTCTTGAAAGAACAGGAGAGGGGGAGGGACAGATGGGGGAGAGAAGGGATGGAGATAATGCAGTTCAGTGATTACAGTGTACTGCAGTGCACACACTTACCCACGCGTCCAGGCTAGAAGAATACTCTCCCTCTCAATAGAGACCGTGTTACTCCAGCAGCAGCCTGAGTAAGATGTGGCGCATCCGCTACGGATGCAAACAAAAAGACATTGCCTTTTTGTAAAAAAAAAAAAAAAAAAAAAATTTTTTTTTTTGGTGTTTTTTTTTGGGGGGGCACATGGTGGGGCACAGCATCATTTTGGGGGGGTCAGGGCCCCCTCTGGCCCCCCCCTATGGACGCCATTGGTTACAAGTAAATAGGGACACCCAAGAGCACTCGGCTCTTGGTGCGAGTGAATGCGAACAACAGAAGAGAAAGTTTTTCAAAAGAAACATTTTTTTTTTTTTTTCTCCTCTCCTTTCTTCCCCCCTCCCCCCCTTCTTGCTCTCTCCCTTTTCCTTCCTCTAGGCCCCCTGTTTTCAAAATATGACAACCATTAAAGTTTGTTCTTTTAATACAAGGGGACTAAATGCAACATCTAAAAGAACACAAATTTTATATTCTCTTCAGAAACAAAATGTAGGAATTATTCTCTTCCAGGAAATGCACTTCCGTACAGATCAATTACCAAACATACAGAATAGACAGTATCCCAATTGGTATCACGACACATACCCATACTCAAAATCTAGAGGGGTTTCAATAGTAATCCATAACTCAATACCCCATCAGGTTATAGAAAAATGGACAAGTCGAGAGGGCAGAGCATTATTGTTAAAACTGAACATATACGGACAGAAATATACTTTTATTAACATTTACCTACCAAATATAGATCAAATTAAAACAGGTATTCAACTACTAACAAAGATGATGATTAAAGCAGAAGGGACAATCATAATTGGTGGCGATTTTAATTTTGTTCTAGATCGAAATATGGACACCACAGCAAAGACAGGACCCCAAAAGAAAAGTGAAAAAAGAGAATTTAAAAAACTACTAGAACAATACCAACTAGTAGATATATGGAGAATAACAAATCCAAGCACAAAAGATTATACATTTTACTCTCAGGTACACGATACATACCATAGACTGGATTACTTTTTGATAAACTCTTCGGCGATTGCAATAACCTCTGCCCCTGAGATAGGAAATTTTATATGGTCAGACCATGCACCCATCTACTTAACTATAGATACAATAAATAAAAGTATGTCTAGAAGTACATGGAAACTAAACGATAACCTACTATTTGATGAATCCTGTAGAACCGAAATTAGCTCTGCGATATCGAACTTCACATTAGATCACATAAAAGATAATACATCACTCCCAAATCAATGGGAAGCCCTTAAATGTATAATAAGGGGCCTCTTTATTAAACATGGGTCCAGATTAAAGAAAATGAAAAACAACAGGTCAAAAGAGTTGATACAAGAAATTTCGGTACTAGAGAAACAACATAAACAGAATACAACACGAGAAACACTAATGGTTCTCTCGGATAAAAGAATACAGATGAGAACAATACTGAATGAACAATCACTTCGAATTAGAGACAAAAATCGCACCTTATATTACCATCAAGATAATAAACCAGGCAGAATATTAGCTAGAGCTTTAAAACAACAAACAAGAATTACATCAATCCCCAAAATTAAAACAGACTCAGGGGAATTGACGTACGATCCAAAGAAGATTATGGAAACTTTCCATACATTCTACTCCGGTTTATATAACTTACCCAATCAATTAACAAAACAGAACCCAGAAGACTTTGACCAAAAGATAAAACAATATATAACAGAAACCCCGATACCACCGCTACCTGATAGTGATATAGAACAACTTGAGAACGAATTCTCAGAAACTGAAATACAAATAGTAATAGACTCATTGACAATAGGTAAAAGCCCAGGACCCGACGGATTCACTCCACGGTTTTATAAAACATACAAAGATCTGCTTATCCCAATCTTAAAACGCACATTTAACTCTGTATCTATAGCTCAGCCATTTGTATCACAAAGTATGCAGGCATATATATCTCTCATACCCAAACCCGACAAAGACCATACACTATGTGGAAATTATAGACCGATCTCCCTGACGAACATAGATCTCCGAATCTACTCTAAAGTTATAGCCAATAGGCTTACCCCTAAACTACCAACAACGATACATTTAGACCAAGTAGGATTCGTGGAGGGAAGAGAGGCAAGAGATAACACCTTTAAAACGTTGACATTAGTTGAATACGCTAAGAGACACGCCATCCCATCCTGTCTATTGGCAGTAGACGCTGAAAAAGCGTTCGACAGGGTGGGATGGCGATTCTTTGAAGAGACACTGAAACAATGGGGACTGGGCCCTAGATTGTTAGAAAAAATTCTGGTCTTATATCAGAACCCAACGGCCAAAATTCGAGCAAATGGGGAACTATCAGACACGATAACAATACTAAATGGAACCAGACAGGGATGTCCCTTATCCCCACTGATATATGTTCTAACTATGGAACACCTGATGACAGCAATCCGGATAAATAAAGATATACAGGGAATCAGAATAAAAGATCAGGAATATAAACTGTCAGGATACGCAGATGACTTATTACTATATATTACAAACCCCATAGTGACACTACCCAATCTAATAAAAGAATTTAAACGTTTTGCTGAAGTTAGTAACTTCAAAGTTAATTATAATAAAACGGAAGCTTTAAACATTTCACTTTCTACAAACACTGTTGATACCCTTAAAAGGAATTTCTCTTTTAAATGGCAAAATAACACTATTAAATACCTAGGAATATTTATTCCCAATGACATCAGAAAACTCCAAGAAAACAACTATGCCCCACTAACACAAAAAATAACGAAACTACTCCAAAACTACAACAAAGGGATTTTCTCTTGGACAGGGCGTATAAATATTATAAAAATGGACATACTTCCCAAAATACTATATATATTCCAAACAGTCCCAATATTTCCCCTAAAAAACATATTAAACACTCTACGAAAACTGATCGGCAGCTTCATCTGGGCGGGTAAACCGGCAAGAGTCAGCAGGGAAACCCTTATAAGATCTAAAAAAGATGGGGGTTTGGCTCTTCCGGATTTATCCACATACCTTAAGGCATCCCTGATCACTAGGATTTTGGATTGGTTTCATAATAAAGGAACCAAACAATGGGTGAAACTAGAGGAAGAAATTATGAACACAAATTTAAAAATACTACCATGGATAAAAAAAGAGAATAGACCATTAAGACAAGAAATGCCATTTTTGATTGAAGCAACATTGAAAACATGGGACGGACTGATGAAGAGAGGAATAGGGTCATCATATATAGGCCCAATGACACCCCTCTTCTGCAATCCTGATTTCCCCCCAGCAAACGAAACCAAAACCTTTTTAAAATGGGAGAAAAAAGATAGCACCAGAATAATACAAACAATGGAGAATAAAAAACGTATTCGACTAGAAGACATGGGTAGAGAACATGCACACAAATGGATACAACATAGACAGCTGCAGGAATATATAAACACTCTTGAGAAAACAGGAATACTGGATAGAACACCCACAACATTGGAAACATTATTACTACAAGAACAAAGACCCACACATAATCTATCCAATATATACAAGTATTTAATCTCAAACAGTAACACACAAGAGTTAAAATATGTAAGAAAATGGGAACAGGAGATGGAAGAGGCTATACCCAGAGAGAAATGGGATAAAGCAATCCTATTAACACACAAAATGTCTTTATCCAATAGGCATCAGGAAAGAAACTACAAATTACTAGTGAGATGGTATAAATGCCCAATTGACTTATATAAAATGAATATAGAAAACGATAGCACCTGTTGGAGATGTCAAAAAGCAACCGGGACTATGTCACATATCTGGTTTTTATGCCCAAAGGTATACATATTCTGGGAAAAAATATTTAAAATATATAGCGAGATGACAGATATAAATATACAACCAGATATAAAGATCGCTATTTTATCAATGATACCAGGTACGATCAAAAAGATAAGAAAGGGGATACTAAAACACTGCTTAACCGCAGCTAGAACAATAATAGCAAGGAAATGGAAAAACAATACAGCACCCTCAATTGAGGAATGGATAATAGAAATGGATGATATGCGTTCGCTGGAAGAGAGGATCATAAAAGAGGAAGATCCTAAAGATCACATAAATGAAACCTGGCAAAAATGGAGAGACTATAGGATGTCGTCCTTACTATTGCGGACGATATGAGGGGGGGGGGAGGGAAGGAGAATGAGACCTTGTTAAAACCTTTTTCTGTTTTTTTTTTTTTTTTCTCCCTCTCTGTTGGATGCTAATATGAATGAAGAGAGTATAATACATTGCTTGATAAGTTTTAATGATATATGATGGGAAGAAGGAACGAATGTAATATCAACAATATATAACTAACACGCATAGGTACAGGAGTAAAAAATTATAAAACTATAAACAGATACAACTGTAAATGCCTGTATAATATATGTAACCGCAAAGTTCAATGTTTGTTAAAATGTGAAAATGGAAATAAAGTAAGATTTAAAATAACTTTTGCACAAACCAATCAATATACGCTTATTGTGATTTTTTTAACCAAAAATATGTAGAAGAATACATATCGGCCTAAACTGAGGGAAAAAAAATATATATATTTTTTTAATTCGGGATGTTTATTAGAGCAAAATGTAAAAGATATTGTGTTTTTTTCAAAATTGTCACTCTTCTTTTGTTTATAGCACAAAAAAAAAAAAAACGCAGAGGTGATCCAATACCGCCAAAAGAAAGCTCTATTTGTGGGAAAAAAAGGACGGCAATTTAGTTTGGGTACAGCGTTGCACGACTGCGCAATTCTCAGTTAAAGCGACGCAGTACTGTATCACAAAAAATGGCCTGGTCATTGAGCAGCCAAATCTTCCGGGGCTGAAGTGGTTAAAATCCCCCATTATAATGACACTTACCATCCTTGCCACCATTCTAAACTGTGATAGGAGGTCCGTCTCCCCCTCCTCCTTCAGGTTAGGGGGCCTATACTCCCAGTATTACTTTCTCCTTGGTTTCCTCTCTCTGTAACTCTACCCATAAGGATTCCACCTCTTCCCTTGCTCCATTAGTGATGTCATCCCTCAAATTCACCTGTATATCATTTTTGAAATACAGGCATACCCCTCCCCCTTGTTTACCTTCCCTGTCCCTGTGATAAAGGCAATACCCTTGAATGGTTGCCAGTCAATCATGAGAGCTATTGAACCAGGTCTCTGAAATTCCCACGAAAATCAAATTTCTCCTCATACATTAGCAGCTCTAGTTCTCCCATCTTGTCCACCAGACTCCTGGCATTAGTGAACATTCCTCGTAGTTTTGTCTGGACACATACTATCTCCTTATTGGGTGTTCTGAGGTTGCAAATAGAACTTGTTACTATACTAACCATGGGTTTAGGTGTTTTAGCCAACCTACCACACTGTCCCCAATACTACCCACTGAAATACATTCCACACTGGCCATCTTCACTCCCAGCAGATCTGCACCCTCCTCATTAGGGATGGGCCCGGTGTTCGATTCGAACCCATGTTCGAATCGAACATCGGCCGTTCGTCCGCTCGTCGAGGGCAGAACTCTGAGGGCCGTTCGCATCAAATTAGTGTGATGCCAACGGTCCACAATGCACTGCGCCAGTCGCAGTGCATTGCTGACTGATGATTGGCCAAGCATGCACTGTGACCCCGCATGCTTGGCCAATCATAGAGCCAGCAGCGAGGAGAGCAATAATTGGCCACAGGCAGGATGCCTGTGGCCAATTATAGCTCAGGGGGTTTAGTACACGCCCCACACTATATAAGAACGCCGCTCCGGCGGCCTCGTGTAGTGTGTTCCGGCTTGAGGAACAGTGACAGTGTACTGTACATGTACACACTATATGTAAATCATTTCTGTGTGGGGAAAGTGTAGGGAAAGAGGAAAAATAGGCAGGGATAGTGTATTCTTCTCAGCCTTTGCTTGTGGGGAAAGTGTAGGGATAGAGGAAAAATAGGCAGGGATAGTATGTTCTTCTCAGTGCTGTTCTCTACCAATCCAGCCATCTGCAGGAGTTAGTTTGTGTGTGCTGTGTGCAGCACAGCAGTAGCACACTAAACCACCTTACACTGTATCTGCCCTGTTGTCACCTAAGACAGCCATCTGCAGGAGTTAGTGTGTTTTGTGTGCCTCCAGCACAGCACAGTATACACCAACAGTCCATACATACATACATACATACATACAGTATATACCTACAGTCCATGTCTTGTTTGCACCGCCTGTATACTGCGGTTCAGAGTATATAGGGTTTTAGGTATAGGGTTTTATTTTGGGTGCAGGGTTCCCCTTAATATCCATACAAGACCCAAAGGGGCTGGTAATAGGCTGGGGTGGGGGGGGGGGTGGGGTAGCCATGCCATTTTTCTCAAAGATTTTCATCCATATTGCCTGGACAAGACATGACATTAAAGCCGCAAGCAGTTTTAAATGGCTTCTTTTTTTCCTTTACAAATGTCATTTTGTGCAGGGACAGTTCTAAACATGGGAAACACATGCCACTTCACAGGCATACTTTAGACACCACCCAGGTACCATATTTATCATTAAAATCACTGCTCCAGAAAAAAACGTTAGTTTTTAAAACTTCTTTTTGCATTGATACATGTCCCCTGGGGCAGGACCCAGGTCCCCAAACCTTTTTTATAACAATAACATGCATATTGGCCGTTATAATTAGCACTTTAGATTTTGAACGTTCGCGTCCATTGTAACTAATAGGGTTCTAATGTTCGTGCAAACTTTCGGTCCGTTCGCAGGTTCTGGTGCGAACCAAACTCATCCCTACTCCTCATTTAGGTGTAGTCCGTCTCTTCTATAGAGTTGGTGACCAACTGAAAAGACAGGAACCCAAACACCTCCTTTGTACACCAGCTCCTCAGCCACTGGTTTTCTTCCCTAATCTCCCGCTGCCTTTCTGGTGTGGCTTGAGGTACCGGCATTATTTCTGAAAATACTACCTTGGAGGTCCTATTCCTCAATTTAGCTCCTAAATCCCTAAAATCGTTTTTTAGGACACTCCATCATCCTCTGACTTTCTCATTGTGCCAACGTGCACCATGACAGCCGGGTCTTCCCCAGCCCCCCCCCCCCCCCAATAATCTGTCCTCCAGATACGCGATGTGCCGAAACCAAGCGCCCGGTAGACAACATACAGTTTGGCGCTTCAGGTCCTTGTGACAGATTTCCCTCTCTGTCCTTCTGAGAATTGAGTCCCCTACCACCAAAATATTCCTTTCTTTCCCCTTGGCTCCCCTCCCATTCTCACCTGGAGGAGTTCTTACCCTGGCAGCTAGGGGAGTGACTTTGCTCCAGCAATGCTGGTCCCTGACTGGTTTCACCAATGTCACGCAATGGGGCATACTTATTGGAATGTTCCAGCTCAGGATTGGCCTGACTCTTTCCCCTCTACCCTTCCTGACTGTCACCCATATACTCTTCTCTGGTGCCTGCCCCACCTTCTCTTCCGTGTCGGAATTGCATACACACGATCCGAAAATCCGATAGAAAGGTTTTCCGTCGGAAAAATTGAGAACAGGTTCTCAATTCAAAGTCCGTCGGAAATTCCGACAGAAAAAGACCGTTGGGCATACACACGGTCGGAAAATCCGATGAAAAGCTCCCATCGGAAATTCCGACCGTGTGTACGCCGCATTATACTCAACAATACAATACACAGGTACTCACATACACAGGTACTCACAGCACTCGTACACTCGGATATTTTCTGAATGTATTTTCTGGAAGGCATGGTAAGTCTTTTGAATACTTTGTTTTTTGACACACATTTTTGAAAAATGCAGAATAAAAGTAAAAAAAATATTTTTTTTAACACAAAGTTGTCATTTAATAATATTTTTCCATACACTCCAAAACACATTCTGCTACTTCTTCTGAGTGTGGTGATACTACATGTGTGAGACTTTTCCACAGCCTATTCCTGTCTGATTCAGACTCTAATCAAACTTGGACAGGTCATCAACTGGGAAAGGCTGACTAGTCTATAATAATGACATTCCTGAACACTCAGGAGAATACTGTAGAGTTGTCTTAAGTGGTGTTTCCCCCCCCAAAAAATTGCTTAAAATTTAAAAAAATTTTTTTAAACTCACCTCTAAATGCCTGTTGCTAGGGGGTCCCTCGTAGTCTGCCTCCTTCAGTGCCCGGGCACTGACATCACTTCCCCTTGGCGCAGTCTATCATCTGGGACACGTGACAGGTCCCAGATGATTGTGCGGCATATCACGGCGAGCGGCGCTGCTCGCACATGCGCAGTGGGTGCCCGGCTGTGAAGCCACAGCCGGGTGCCCACAGTAAGAATGCCGGTGCCACAAGCGGAGCGAGGAACGAGGGGGGGGCTTCGTTCCCCCGCATCGCTGGACCCTGGGACAGGTATGTGTCCGATTATTAAAAGTCAGCAGCTGCAGTATTTGTAGCTGCTGACTTTTAAAAAAAATTTTTTAGGGGGCACCCCACTTTAACAGAGGGCAACAGTATTAGTATCTCGCTTGGGACAAGTCATAGCTCTATCCCATCTGTTTGTATCCCATGGTCTTAAAAGTAGTAGTAGTCTGCAGTAATCCATGTAGTCTGTTGAACTTTCTGGAAGGTTGAGAATGTTATAATCAGGTTTCTAAAGTAATGGAAGATTTGCTCCTGCACCAGAGAAGGTGATCCAACATATGAGACAAGTCCCTTTGGTGGTGGCTAAAGCCAGTTAATCTTTTCAGCTTTCATCAGCTACCTGGCATACCAATCTATTCACTTTGTTGGTATTCACCTCAATGACCTCCTATTCCAAGGTCAATTACATATACCAGTGGAGGACAAAGTGTCCAACATCAGAGTCGCTGTGACTCCCAAGTGTTGAAGTCATTTTGGTAACACAGCCTAAAGCCCCATACACACGGTCGGATTTTCCGATGGATTCTGTCCTATCAGACAATGTTGTCGGAAATTCAGTTTCCATCCGATTGTCCGACGGACAAAGTCCTATCTCCTGCTGGATAGATTTTTTGACAACAAAGTCCGATCACACCAAATCCGATCGTGTGTAGCGAATTCCGACGGACAAAGTGCTACGCATGCTCAGATCACATTACAAGACCAAAGCTATTGGCTACTAGCCTCTACGTAGTCCCGTCGTAGGCAACAAACGTCACCACGTTCAGAATGATCGGATTTTCCGACAACTTTGTCCGACCGTGTGTACGCAAAACCAACATCGGACAAAGTACGACGGACAGGATCCGACCGACCTGGTCCTCGGATAATCCGCGCGTGTGTATGGGGGCTTAGGAGCCTCAGTTATGCTCCAAATAGACAATTGCAATTTCCTATCTTTGTTGTCAAGAAGGAATGCAAGATTATTCAACTAATGTCAGAGGTATCTCCTATCCAGATTTTCCAGTCCTTCTGGCTTCCCTGAACTTCCTGTCAGACACTTAAAGCAGAGGTCTGTGGAAAAAAATATTATAAAGCCAGCAGCTACAAATACTGCAGTTGATGACTTTTAATATATGGACACTTACCTGTCCAGGGAGTCTGCAATGTCAGCAGCCAAAGCCGATCTGTCCGTCGATTCTCGGTAAGGGAATCAGGAAATGAAGCTGTGCGGTTTCACTTCCTGGTTCCCTACTGCGCATCCTCACTGGTCCCTGCTGTGTTCTGGGACCTGTGTGTCTCCCAGAATACAGTGGGGGAGGACAGAGTAGGTGCTGGAAGTGGTGTAGGTGCGGCGGTGATCTATGCCAGGAAGTGGGAGCAAATACCTGTATTAGACAGGTATCTGCTCTCCCCTCCCCCCTGAAAGGTGCCAAATGTGACACCGGAGGGGGGGAGGATTCCAAAAAGTGGAAGTTCCATTTTTGGGTGGAACTCCACTTTAAGATAACGTGAATGTCAAGGTTGGTCTCTAAACCAACAAGCATATCAATGGATCTTAACCTGTCAGTAACCTCTATGGTCATGAATGGGAGTGAGTCCTGCAAGAATGAGCTTCCCAGTAGTGGAACCAGTGGATCGATCAACATCCAGCTGGGTCGGCAGGTTAGCCTATATAGATATCCAGCAGACCCAGTTGTCTCCAGGCTCCCTATCAGGATCTGTAGTCATCCAGCTGTGATGAGGGAAATTATTTCTCGGTAGCCTTGCAGACTGTGATGTCCTCAGATACAGTCTTTGGTCCAAAAACCTCCTTTGTGTAGTAATGTAGAGGTAGAATTACTATTCTTCCTCCTGAGATTTCAGACCTTGCACAGTGGAGCTATGTGTATCACCCAAATTAGATCTAGCTGCTAGGAGACCAAGAGGTGTTACCTTCAGTATTTGAAACCCTGCTGAAGCAGGGCACCTGCTGCAATTTTCATGTATACTAGAACATGGGAAACCTTGCAGAATTCTAAGGATTGAATACTCTGTTCCATGCTGTAAAGATTGAGTTGTCGGCAAGTAAACCGAGATATGGGATTAAGTGGTATTATTATCAGAGGAATAGATAGTACCTACCCTTGCCTATCCTATACATTTATGTCCTACTGGTGCAGTGTTTTGTACTAACCACAGTATTATGCCCCGTACACACAGTCGGACATTCCAACCACAAAATTTTGTCCGAAACTTGTGTTGTACACACACGGTCGGACAAAGTTGTCGGAAAATCTGATCGTGTTGAACGAGGTGACGTATAAAACGTATGACAGGACTACGTAGAGGCCAGTAGCCAATAGCTTTCATCTCCAAATTTCTTCTGAGCATGTGTGGCACTTTGTGCGTCGGAATTCTCTACACACGATCGGAAAAAGTCAGATCGGATTTTGTTGTCGGAAAATTTTAGATCCAGCTCTCAAATTTTTTCAGACGGAAAAAGCCCACTAGAGCCCACACACGATTGGATTTTCCGACAACATAATCTGATCGGACTTTTTCCATCGGAATATCCGACCGTGTGTACGGGGCATAAGGGTTAGTAGAGGGCAGACATATCCAACAGGAACAAAGCTTTGAGTAGTCTACCACTGCGTCAAAGATGGTAGCTCGATTACAGACAGCTCTGTTAAGATTTAGGCATTTAGAATAATGGTATTCTTATTTTTTTTCCTAGGATGTCTCTATAAAGGAAAATTACATCCGCTTGGCAAATCATGGAGGACGAAGAGCTGTTGGGACTGTAGCTGTGGCACAGACGGTGATATGGAGTGCTGTCAAGCGTATGTTGATGTCTTTCCAATAGATTTATTATTTGTTAAATATATATTTCAACCCCCAATAAATTAATTAGAGTAAGGCTGCAATATTATCATATTATTACACAGAGTACTTTATATCCCTTGCCTACAAAAGTATTTAAGGGAATTTTATACTGTTCTTAGATATACATGTAAAAGAAATGAGCTTTATGTAAACTATTTTATTTTGTGATTTATGGGAGTTAATGCTTTTTTAATTTTGGACGTGTAGGCAGGTGCAGTCTGGCCATATGTTAGGTAAAGAAACCACAAGAGGGTACCATCATAGCGCACCCAATTTCACACTTTATTTTTCCCAAACGATCCCATCCATTTTAATAGTAAAAAGAGAAATGCACGCTTACATATTTTAGTGCTTTGTACCGGGAGGAACCAGAGTTACTTGCAATATCCAAAAGCCTAGTCGCTGCTAGTTCCAAAACCAGAAGTTGGTGTATATTCCATCGGGTGTAACTGAGGTCACTGAAAGTGATGTGGATCATCAAAACCCTGCCTCAACGTATTTCACCCCTCCGGGCATCCTCAGGTAGCTGCAAGGATGTCATTTTAGTTTATATTTATATGCCCATACTGGAAATCAATGGAAAGCTAACCCCAGATTGAGCCTGGCAGTAATGTGCTAATATAGGATTGCTGGAAACTTTATAAACTCTGCACAAAAAAATGTATATATAAAATCAATTAAAAACAATTAAAACATCCACTAAGGCCCCTTTCACACTTGTGCCACTTCAAAGTCACACGATTTTGCCGCGATTTCAAGGAATGCCCGTGTAAGTGGCATTAAAATCGGACCAAAGTAGTGCAGGGACTACTTTGAAGTCGGAACGACTTGAAGTCATACTAATATGAATGGCTGTCATTGGAAATCATGGGGAACGACTTGTCATGCTACTTTGCAGTCCCAAATCGTGGGACAAGTCGTATAAGTGTGAAAGGGGCCTAAAGAGTTTTTCCATGTAAAAAAAAAAGAAAGTCGTACATAAAAATTCTGATTCTACAATAGTACCAATCGCAGTTATTTTTTTGTTCTCACACTTTAACCTGCTGCCATGGATATTTTTAATTTCCAACAGAATAGACACATAGATATTGGTAAACTTTTTCAGAAGGTTGAGAACGGAAATCACATTCATTTGGATTGCTGGTTGATTGCACGTTATGGATAAGAAGATTAGAATCTCACACTCCCCAACACAGAACAGATGGGAGAAACAGGACATGGTTGGAAAAAGAAACAATCAAGGGACTGCAGAGGCAGACAAAAAAAGTAAAAGATAATCCTTGGTAAAGGCATATTCAATTTGAGCAATATTGTATTTACTTAGGAGGAATTGGTTCTTGAACAAGGTTTGAAATATGCACCCACTAAAGCTATTAATAAATTTGAGGCCTTTATTGACGTGCATAAGTTTGCATGCAAGATGAGTGTTAAAACGTTTTCTTTAGAGAAAGAGGAAAGGGGGAATGAAAATACCCATAAAGAATATCAGCATAGTGGCTTAAGGCAGTGTTTTTCAACCTTTTTTCAGTCAAGGCACCGTTTAGAATCAAGCACAATCCCGGGGGGCACCAGTCTGAAGGGTTCCTTTACACCAGGAGATGCATCCGAGCGCATGCGCTTTTTTGCACGTTCCCACGCGTAGAATTTTTTCAATAAGCTGCTCTATGCATGTGAAACACGCACAAGGGTGACAGGCCGTTTTTTTTTAATTACGCAGCACCAAAACACATGGTACTATGGTACCATGCAGTTTAGCAGGCACAAACGTACATGCATTTACTAGATGCATGGGTGTCTCATTGAGAATTAATGGCTCCCACATGCATCTGCAAAAGAGAGCACAATTTTTGTATGTCCTGACCTAATCCGGGTTGTACGAGATGAGGAGTCTATGCTGGAAAGCAAAAAGAGGACCCAGAAATCAGAGCCTGTTGCTAGGGTTAGAGTAGCTAGTATGACTGATGGCAACACAGAGATAGAGCTTTTGAAAACCCAGGTGCCACAATTGATGGAGATGATAATGACTCTACTGACAGCCAGAACCACTGTTGGGGAAGTCTCAGTCTAAGCAGTCTGCAAACCCTATGGCTGTCCAGGTCGAGAAGTCAATTAATCAAGGGGTTTGGTTCAACTGTGGAGGAGTGGGGCACTACCGACGTGTTTGTCCAAGCCCACCGAAGTCTAAAACCCAGCGTTCAAAGCCAGCGGGAAACTTCAGAGGGAACCGGTGAATGAGCAAACCGGGTGCTCACCTACAACCATTTGCTCCATATTCAAAGACGCAAAGAAACCGCAGTGGAAGCCAACATTTTTACAAAGGGCCCACGCTGCTGCTTCCGAGCAACCATACAACTCCCTCTCTTCGACCTCAGGTGCCCAGTCGCTGAGAGTAGATGCACATCAACCCCCTGGGGCCCAACGGAGACGCAAGCAAAACCAGAAGCCCACCAAGAATTGGGCACCTGAGGTCGAAGAGAGGGAGTTGTATGGAAAGATTGTCAGAAGGCTGCTCACTCCTCTTGTATTGAAGTCTGACACCCCAACCAAAGGCATACACCCAATGCTAAGACAAGTGTATCAGCAGCTAGTCGAAGAACAGAGAGCCTCAGCTGAAGGATGGGAATGGGAATTTGCTCATACTTCAGGAGATTAATTTGCTAGAATTGACAGCCCCCTTAATGAGTTACAGAAGAACGAGGATGAGAATGACGACCCAGACCTAACGAAGCCGGTTAACCACTTCAGCCCCAGACCAATTGGCAGCCAAAGGACCAGGCCCCTTTTTGCGATTCGGCACTGCGTCGCTTTAACTGACAATTGCGCGGTCGTGCGACGTGGCTCCAAAACAAAATTGGCGTCCTTTTTTTCCCACAAATAGAGCTTTCTTTTGGTGGTATTTGATCGCCCCTGCGGTTTTTATTTTTTGCGCTATAAATAAAAATAGAGCGACAATTTTGAAAACAATGCAATATTTTTTGCTTTTTGCTATAATAAATATCCCCAAAAAATATATAAAAAAACATTTTTTTTCCTCAGTTTAGGCCGATACGTATTCTTCTACATATTTTTGGTAAAAAAAAAATCGCAATTAGCGATTATTGATTGGTTTGCGCAAAAGTTATAGCGTTTACAAAATAGGGGATAGTTTTTTATAGCATTTTTATTAATATTTTTTTTTTTACTAGTAATGGCGGCGATCAGCAATTTTTATTGTGACTGCGACATTATGGCGGACACATCGGACATTTTTGACACATTTTTGGGACCATTGTCATTTATACAGCAATCAATGCTATTTAAATGCATTGATTCCTGTATAAATGACAGTTGTAGTGAAAGAGTTAACCACTAGGGGGAGGGGAGGTGTTATGGGCTGTGACGTGTGTGTGTTTTTTTTACATTAGGGGGCAGGGCTGACGTCTGACGTCATTGATCGGCTTTCCCGATGACCGGGAACAGCCAATCAATGACAGGCAGAGTAGGAAGCGCGGGGAGAGGTTTGTTTACACATACCTCTCCCCGTTCTTCAGCTCCGTGACCCGATCGCGGGACACCAGCGGCGATCGGGTCCGCTGGTCCCGCGGCCGGGGTCACGGAGCTTCCGACCGGGCCGCGAGCGCGCCGCTGGCGGGCCGCGAGTGCGCCGCTGGCGGCGCGCGCGAAACCCACGGGCAGGCAATTAAAGGGCCACGTACAGGTACGTGATTGTGCCTGCCCGTGCCATTTTTCCGCAGTATATCTGCGTTAGGCAGTCGGGAAGCGGTTAAACAACATGGAGGGCCCAGGAAGCCTTGGGAGTCAATCCAAGAACATTAGACTGACCCGTGTAAGCAAGCCTTTCGGCAGCTGAAGTGGAGTCTAACAACTGCTCCTGTTCTGGCCTATGCCAATCCAGCCAAGCCATATGAGCTGTATGTTGATGCCAGTTGAGATGGGCTGGGCAGGGTACTGTATCAGGAGCACGATGGACACCTGCGGCCTGTTGCTTATGTGAGCCGAAGTCTTGTACCTGCTGAGAAAAACTACCCTACTCACAAGTTGGAATTCTTGGCTCTGAAGTGGGCAGTGGTGGACAAGTTGAAAGACTACTTGTATGGTGCAGACTTCGTGGTCAAAACTGACAACAACCCACTCACGTACATACTCACCACAGCAAAACTGGATGCCACTGGGCACAGGTGGTTGGCTGCCCTATCAGGGTTATGCTTCAGCCTAAAATACCGCCCAGGAATTGGGAACAGAGATGCTGATGCTCTGTCGAGGAGACCCTATGACCTGGGGATTTCCTCTGAAGAGTAGACTAATTTAAAGGCCGTTAGACCTGTTAGGTGTTCAGAAGTCAAGAACCACCCCCTACCACCCTCAAGGAGATCCCCAGCCAGAACTCTTTAATCGCACCCTCTTGGATATGCTTGGGACTCTTATGGCTGAAAAGAAACAGCATTGCAGCAGGCACATTGCAGCTATTGTGCACGCCTATAATAGCACTGAAAACGATGCCACAGGCTATTCACCATATAGGCTGATGTTCGGTAGGGAAGCTCGACTGCTGGAGGACTTAGCACTTGGCACCTCTTTAGATCATACCTCGATGGTGTCACACAGAGGATATGTGGACAGCCTGAGGAAGAGTCTGAAGACAGCATATGAGAAAGCTCAGGCTGACTCATACACCCAGTGCCAGTGAAACAAGCAAAACTTTGACCTAAAGGTGAGAGTACATGATTTGCAGCCTGGTGACAGTGTTCTCCCCACTTGCTTGCCAGGCTCGGCACACATCACGTCCTTTGTCCCACACATATCAGAAAGTGAGCTGCTTTCTGCTGATCAGACCATTTGTCTGCATCTGGTCCTGCAAACACAAGCTCTATCAGCTCCCTCCATTGTGACCAGTTTTCAGATACATTCCCTGATTCCAAATCCAGGGATGGAATGTTCTTTGTGTTGCTGTTTGCTGCCATGACTCTTCTGACCCGACTTCTGGTACCATGTGATGATTTAACACCCAGAATAAGCAGACAGCAGAAGCTTGAACATGACCTAGTGTTTTATTCAGCAGCAGCCATCTTACAGAACTGAGCACAACTCCCCGCCCCCAGATCACAATGACTAAAACTGTTAACTGTTTCCTAAAATGCATAAGTACTATAACTAGGCATAACAATTGAACTTGAATTATAACATAAAGCATACACATCATTACACTGAGGAACTTGGGCATCCCTGGGAAACACAAACTGGCTGATCGGTGGAAGTCACAGCCCTACATCATCTGCAAGCAGTAGACCAGATTTACCCAGAAGGAAGCACAGGCCCACTAAAAACCTGGCACCGGAATTATTTGCTACCTTTATCAGAAGTAGTTTGTATACCTCGTCAACCAAATCATCAGCCTACTCAAACCATCTCTCAGGAATCACCTCCAGTAACCAGGTCACAAACCTTGCAACCAAACATGGATGCAGAAGACAGTGAGGATGAAGAAATGGGCATGGATTGGCTGTGGCAGTCTACGCTGGCAGAGACTTCCACTCCCCTTTCTCCCAGAGAAGCAGATGCGGGAACCCTCAGGCCTGAGGCTCCGGAGTTCATCCCACAGAGACAACCCTTGGCAAGCCAAGGAGACTTTTACGAGTTCCCCAACTGTAGAGGACATAGAAGCTCCTCAACCTTCTGCAGCATCAGAGGAAGAGGCTACTATACCTGAAACGCCTGAGCCCAAATAGCAGAGAGGAAAGCGAACAATTCGCCCATCAAAAAGGCTGACATACTATATTTTAGGTGAAAGATTTGAAGAAGCGATCCTCACATCTCAAAGCACAGCCTGCCGACCCTTCCCACTACAGATTTAGTGGAGGGCAACTCCAACTCAGCACCTGGCACATCTAGGTGGGCCATCCCAATATCGGTGGCTTGTGGGCAGAACAATCTTCCGTCTTATGACAAATGGTGGGAGGTTCCTCTGTCAGATTCATACGTGCATGCAAATTGTTTGTTTTCTTACATGTACTAACCTGTTTTTGCAGGTTGTGAACATTATTGTTGATAGGCTTCCTTTGGTGACCAAAGGTTCTTTGATGGGGGAAGTATGTAGCAGGCATGTTGTAATGCAATTTCTCCTTTAGGCCACAAGATGGAGACAGAGAGAAGCTGACTGGTCCTTCCAGAAAACAGAGAGCGAGAGAGAGAACACTGGGGAAAAAGGGGAGTTTCAGGAAGTGCTGAGGGGACAGAAGAGAGGGAAGTACTGAGGTAAAAGAGAGAGAGAGAGTGCTGACAGGAGACAGAGGAGAGGAGATTGCTTAAAAGAGAGGGAGATACCAAGGCTCAAAAGTCCTTTGCTGAGACACAGTGACACTTAACAGTGAGGCGAGAAGGAGTGTGTGAGGGGAAGGAACTGAGGTGCCAGAGTGAGGCGAGAGACACACGCTGACACCAGGGACTGTGTCCCAACAGAGGAGGAGGGATATTCTGAAGACCAGAAAAAAGAGTCTGTGAGGAGATTAAGAAGAGTGGTCTGAGGAGAGAGAGAGGAAGAGAGAGAGAGAGTGGTGAGGTAACAGGTGTGAGGAAAACCGCTGAGACTGAGGAGAGAGAGAGACTCTGGCAGCATCAGAGGGGGAGAAAGCCAAGCTTTTTCAGAGACTGCCAGGAGAGTGTTGCCTGGAGACGGAGGACGCCCGAGGGGAGCCAGGAGCAGAGACATCCATGTGGTCCCAAGCATATCCAAGAGGGTGCTATTTAGTCCAGGGACCCTACTCAGCAGCCCAGCAGAACTCAGCTCAGTAGAAACGACCCACACCTTTCAGGGATCAAGATACCCATCCCAGTATTGGGTCCGCCGCTGCCTGTTCACCTTGCGAGTTTTGCTACCAGTCATCTCAATCGACCATCAGCAAGAGATCCAGTGCCTTACAACATCGCTATGAGCATCAGGAGCCCGAACCAGCACCTGGGACTATTGTTGTGTCATCGCACAGAGGACAGGTGAGCGGGTATAAACCCAACATCCTTCTTGACACCATACTGACACTGTATGCAGACACCAATTTCCCTTTTTAGTGTCACGGGATGCTTGTTTGAAGCTTCCATCTCTAGTAGTTTGCCCTTTTAAATCTCTACCTAATGGAACATTCTAGAGGATTACTGCTCTATGCAAGCTTGTTTAAACCTTCTCTTAAAAGGGCCCCACCGTTTGCTAGCAGAAGACAACAGAAGACACTAGTATTCTTCACCTCAGGACCTGCAACATTACCAAACTGTGCTTACTGTACTTGTGTAACCCTTTTCTTTTCGTTGTGTGTTTGCCTCTCAAAGGTGTTTTGGGGCCCAGAAGGAGCTGAGAAGTTGACAAGTCTTCTCTCCTCACTCTCAGCGCCTGTGTTAAAGGCATATAGATTACTGCTCTTTCTATACCTGCAGTTGCTGAATATTGAAGGTTGTCTTTTCTAATGTATTAGTTATTTGTAGCAAGGTTTAACAGTGTTGTAAGTTTCCATATGCTTTAAACCGTGCTAATATATTCAACTTGTTTATCACTACCAGGTGTGTGTCTATTTTTGGTGATAATCCACAGCCAGGATAACGGTATTAACCACATGTGTCCTTAACCACTTGCCGACTGGCTCACGCCGATATACGTCGGCAAAGTGGCACGGGTGCGCAAAACAACGTACCCGTACGTCGCTGCATCATCGGCAGCTAGCGGGCGCATGCCTCCTGCCTCGTTGCCCGCTGGTGGCCCGCGATCGTGACGCAGAGAGGCAGAACGGGGAGATGCCTATGTAAACAAGGCATTTCCCTGTTGTGCCTAGCAACATGACAGGGATCTACTGCTTCCAGTGATCGGGAGCAGTGATCTCTGTCATGTTCTAGTGAGCCCACCCCCCCTACATTTATAACACGCCCAGGGAACACACTTAACCCCTTGATTGTCTCCTAGTGTTTAACCCCTTCCCTGCCAGTGACACTTACACAGTAATCAGTGCATTTTTATAGCACTGATCGCTGTATAAATGCCAATGGTCCCAAAATAGTGTCAAAAGGGTCCAATCTGTCCAGCGCAATGTCGCAGTCATGATAAAAATCACAGATCGCCACCATTACTAATAAAAAAATAAAATAATAAAAATGCCATAAATCTATCCCCTATTTAGTAGACACGATAACTTTTACGCAAACCAATCAATATACGCTTATTGCAATGTAGAAGAATTAATTCATATCGGCCTAAACTGAGGAAGAAATTATTTTTTTTATATATTTTTTTGCCATATTTATTATCGCAAAAAGTAAAAAATATTGCTTTTTTTTTTCAAAATGTTCGCTCTGTTTATAGTGCAAAAAAATAAAAAACACAGAGGTGATCAAATACCACCAAAAGATAGCTCTATTTGTAGGAAAAAAAGGACGTCTATTTTGTTAGGGTACAATGTCGCACGGCCGCGCAATTTTAAGTTAAAGAGACGCAGTGCCTTATTGCAAAAAAGGGCTTGGTCAGGAAGGGGGTAAATTCTGTAAGTGGTTAAATGTGTTTGCAGTAATTTTATTTTACCAGGTGTGTCAGAGGGGCTGAGGTCATTCTTGGAGTTGAGGCTCCTTCGGGGGTGGCGCTACACATACCTTGGTCTTATGGGGCTCAATGACTTGCATGTCTAGCTGTGGTCCATAGAATAGCAGATGTAATTGATAACGTATATATTTTTTTTCCAGTTATGGGAGACCAATTAGCAACAACAGGAATTGCATATTCAAATTTGACCGTAAGGCCTGCAAATACTTCCTAATACCAAATGAAGACCCAGAAAAGCAATGCACTGAATATGGCATGGTGGGCTAAATACATTATGCTGGAACCATCTACAATGTTATCTCTTTCAAGAATTCAATGTAAAAGTATTGCTCCCAGTAACATGTTAAATAAATAAATCAAGAAAAGATACTAGAAACATTAACGATAATCTTTATTTATTGCCGCACAAATATTGACTTACCATATAACTAATTGGTGTAAAGTTATTATCTCTTCATGTGTATATAAGTATATTCCTTCTAAGTACTAAGTGGATTCAGCCCAGTACTGCAAAATAATCAAAGTAATCCTTAAATCCCACATCCATGTTGTACATCCCCATCTTTATATTCCACGGCATTAAGCCCCTTTCTTTAACCTTTTACTCTTCCAGGATTGACCCCCTTCCTCCCAATTTTTCTTCTTCTTTTGCTGTATGTAGTGATGGATGCACTATTTTACTGTGAGCTTAGGACAGACTGATAATACATTCCTAGGGGTTGGGTCTATGACAGTGTGAGCTCATAGGACACTGGGCATTGCTAAGAGAAAGTTTGGCTTTAAGATTTAAACAGTACACATCAATATAGACTATTGCTTCATCCAAGCATGATCATGCACAAATACTTTAATAGCACAATACCAATACTAATTATTATATTATTTTCCTGTCTTGAAGTTGCAGATTAGCGTGGTGTTTTCTTACATCAATATAATAGTCCTGAATAAAAGCAACACTACAAGACAAGTAGTATTACCTTTTTCAGATTTAGAAATACTACCAGTGGATGTAGAAAAAAAATAACAGAGACAAACTTTACTCTTCTTTCTTTTCCCTCATTCTTTGCATCCTTTTCCTATGTGTTTCATTGTTCATTGTGCATTTAGGTTGGGGGGTAAGCAACCTGTAGATCGCGATGACAGGTGATTGGTAGATCTCGGTCTGGGCTTGCTGACCCACCATTCCTTAGCATCAAACAAAGTACAATGCAGAGGAATTATTTGTAAAGTTGGAATTGTAGTAGAGAGCAAGAGCCTCCTCTGTAGTGCTGGCTCCTGTCCCATGCGGAGTGATACCAACTGCACTCCTCCTCTTATCCTGGCTAGGGGTCTCCAGAGTGGTGCCAGCAGCAGGGAAGAAGAGATCTTCAGGTCAGTGTGAAGCAATACACTGAGCATAATAGTATAGGGCTGCTTTCACACGGATGCACTGCGGTTTACACACACTGCGGGTGATGTGCAGTGTACATGCAGCTTTCCTTTCCGGGTTTGCTGCTATTAGCCATAGACTTCTATTATATCCTGCTGTTTTACCACCCCAACTGTGTGTGAATGGGCCATAAAGGTGCTGCTGCCAAATGCAACTTAATGCCACGTAGACACGATCGGAAATTCGGCCAGCAAAAGACAGATGAGAGCTTTTGGTCGGAAATTCCGACTGTGTATGCTCCATCAGACTTTTGCTGGCCGAATTCCAGGCAGCAAAAGATTGAGAGGATATTCTCAATTTTTCGGTCGGAAAAAGTTCCGATCGGAAATTCTGATCGTCTGTAGCAATTCCGATGCGCAAAATTCCTATGCATGCTCGGAAAAAAATTTGACGCATGCTCGGAAGCATTGAACTTAATTTTCTCGGCTCATTGTAGTGTTGTATGTCCCCGAGTTCTTGGCGGTAGAGAGTTCAGCGAACTTTTGTGTGACCGTGTGTATGCAAGCCAAGCTTGAGTGGAATTCCATCGGAAAAAACATCCAAGATTTTTCTGATGGAAAATCCGCTCGTGTGTACGCAGCATAAGGGCTCATTCACAAGTGCAGCAGGCACTGCTGCTCCTCTGAAAAGTGATCCGAGTGTGTGTTGACAGCTGGTGAAGAGGCGATATGTTGCCTCCTCACCACCTGATTTAAAAACATTATTGCTGTGCAATGCACGCACTTGCGACATGGTAATACAGCAATTAGAGGTTTAAATAAGGTCTGAAGGGGCGACATTATGCCGGGTGATCTTTGACTTCTCCCGTGTTGTTCAGGAACATCTCCACCTCTTTAAGGTTACCTACCCCTGATTTAGGTGATAATAATAGGTGAGATAACAGTGAAGACTGACTTCTAAGCATACAGTGTGAATATACACATACATAGATATGTATAAGTGCAACATTAAAACAATTTGCAATGGACACATCAGAAAAAAATATAATAAAAAAAGTTCAACCACCTCATGCTGTTCAATGCAAAAACATTAAAACCATGATCCTCATCTGTCCATAAAAACATATAATAGATGAGTAACTAATATTTTCAGTCCCATGTGCTGGACCATATACTGCATCTGTGAATATTCTTCCTGTGCTTCACTATACAAATCTTCTGTGCTTGTGTATATTGTTTCACCATAACATCACTCCTTTACCCAGTGCTCCACTCACCTCTTAATATGACCTGCACATTGTAGAGGTCAAAAAAGCTTATTCCATCCAGGAGTTCAAAGGTTTTTGAGTGATGTTTACTCCTCCTCTTCTTCTACCCATGCATATAGATCTCAAGGCAAAGCAAAAGGAAAGGGATTACATAGTGCTTTCCATATAAAACGCATTACATCACAGTCACATGAATTAATTGGGTGCGTAACGCGTAGGGTGGAGCTTGATGATATCATTGCATGACGTTAGATTGTATCTATTGAGCCACACAACACACTCATGCATATTCAGACTGTTCGCAGCACATACTGCATAAGTGATATTGCCGTATGTATGTGATATTGTCGTATGTCACATTCCACCACATGACCCAGTTGGTGGCAGGACTAACACCAAACTTCACAGGGTTCTCTTTCTCCCTGACAGTTCCCAGGAGGATTTGATGCTGGGTGGAAGTGTTATGCCCCCTAGCATACACCATGCAGTACACAGGTGGTATCTTGAAGCTGGAACGCGCCTCCTTAGTCCGGCCTAGCTCTCTGGTTGCAGAAAGTCCCTCACAGAAGCTTTCTGCATTTCTGCACAGCTGTATCATTTTACGGCAGCAGTCATCTCATCCAGGGACTGGGGCTCCGACTTGGGCATCCCTGGGAAACACAAACGGGCTGATCGGTGGAAGTCACAGCCCTACATCATCTGCAAGCAGTTGCCAGGACTGCCAGTATACCAGAATCACCCAGAAGGAAGCACAGGTCCACTAAAAACCTGTCATCAAAATCATCTGCTACCTTTATCAGAAGCAGTTTGTATACCTCATCAACCAAATCAAAAGCCTACTCAAACCATCTCTCAGGAATCACCTCCAGTAACCAGGTCCCCATGTTGTATATTTTGAATCACTTTAAATAAAACTAGGGCTGTGGAAATGAAAGATTAATTCCTCGAATAATCGATAATTTTTTTTGATCAAGCAAAATTCTTTTGATCGGTACTCACCTCTCCGCCGGTTTCCGGGGCTTCAGGGAGTTCCGTCGGAGATCCGGTGACGTCACGGACATCGACGTCACCGGACTCCTCCCCCATCCCCAAGTGCCTCCGTCTGCTAACGAAGGGAAGGGGGGAGGAGTCCATGACATCGAAGTTCTGATTGAACGTAAAGTGTATGGGGGAGGAGCTACGCATTACGTCATCGGCTGCTGCTCTACGGAACTAACGCGATTGTCGGTTTTACATGCTGTGTTTTCATCATCTTTAAAAATTCAATCTTATACTTAAGCGGTGAGCAGATCTTTTCTTTCTACCCATGACCTGGCGTCCTTGCTGAGATCTAAGGAGACATGAGAGCTAAACTTGCCCTTTTATTACTGTATTATTTGAGAATCTGTGTTGCTGCATTGAGACCTCTTATTTAGACCTCCCAATTGTCCAAGAACACATACAACTGATAAATGATATAGCTAAATAAGTACACATGAAATATTGTGGCTGGTTATGACTGTTGCAAAATATTTTGTGTGAAAATTTATAATAGTTTGGACAGATGATAGTAGTTCAGCATTTGTTTACATTGGACATTCCCGTGTAATGTTCAAAAACAGCCTCAAGAGTTTAAACAACACATCCAAAGTTCACTATGCTCAGTATGTAAAGAACCTCTCAGGATGGTAAGTACTGTCTCTCTTCTAAAAAAAAGAATGGAATAATGTGTCAGTATAGAATATTACATTTATTAATAATAATTATAATACAATAGTTGCTACAATACTTATATTGCATAATACTGACAATTCTGAGCCTGTTTATTGCTTTATTTATCATGTATTTATGTTTAATTCTTTTTGACTGGTATTGTTTAGTTATGGACAATGCATATACGTTTAGGAAATATATACTGAATCTGCAGAATAGAAATATACACTGAAAAATTATGAAGATTAAACTTCCCGATCAACCAATTTCTTGAATTACATTTTAAAAATGCAATAATGTTAAGGCTTCAAGAAAATGTATCGGTATAATGATTTTTAGTAAAAAAAAAAGTTTTTAGCATTGTTTTTACTTAACACTTTTTAACATGAAAGTTTAAATAATTCTTTATTTGGACATTTCATTAAATTAATATCAGTGATCTACAACATTTAGGAAACAAATGACAAATTCATTGGGGTTGATTTACTAGAGCCTGTTCAAAGTGAAAACTCACTCAAAACTCAAAGTGTACCTGTTCCACTCCTTTAATAAATCAACTTCAATGTTCACTTTGAATACAGGTGAATAGGGCAACGCTGTGTTCAGTTAATATATACACTTATGTACTAGCAAAAATAACGGAAAATTGTATACTTACCTTTCCGTAATTTTCCTTTCCTGACGTATCTTCATGGCAGCACACACTGGGTTGTGACTCCGCCCCCACAACCTGACAGGATTGGTTTACTATAAATTTGAAGGGGAGACACCCTGCTGCATTCTCTGTGTATATCATCATAAAACAGGGTGGGATTCTGTGTGCTGCCATGAAGTTGCTTCAGGAAAGGAAAATTACGGAAAGGTAAGTATACAATTTTCCGTTTTCCTGACGCCTTCATGGCAGCACACACTGGTAAATAACTCGCCAGTCGGGTGGGTGCAAGAAAATAATATTTATTCCTTATAATGCAGAAGAATTGGCTCTAACAACGGATCTACTGAAGTCTGCCATAGCTAAGTGAGCAGAGTCCATATTCTCTATAGTGGGAAATGAAAGTGTGTCTGTAGGACCAAGTCGCTGCCTTGTAAATTGTCTCTGGTGAGACTCTGCAAAATGCTGCCCAGGAGGTAGCCACTGCCCTGGTCGAGTGATCCCTGATGTCTTCAGGAATTGCCAGACGTTGAATGGAATATGCCTTCTTGATTGATTTGACTAACCAGGAGGCAATAGTACATGAAGTAGCTGCTTGACCTCGTCTGTTTCCATGAGGTAATCTGTCTTCCTGAAAGGAGTTGTAGCCACAAGGTAACTAATGATGGTTGTTTTAACATCCAGCGGATGAGGTTCCCTTTGAACATTAGTGAAGGATGGGAGGACAATGTCCTGGTTATAATGGAAGGAAGTTGCTACCTTCGGGATGAAATGGTCTGAAGGCCTCAGTACCACTATCAGGAAAAAATACTAAGTAGGGTTCCAATGCCATCAGTGCTTGGATCTCAGATACTCGCTTTGCTGATGTAATTGCGATGAGAAAAGATTGTTTTAGAGTTAAATTCCACAGTGAGATTGATTCAGATGGAGTAAAGGAGGATTGGAGAAGGCATCGAGGACTACTGAGAGGTCCACTGATGGGAAACCTGGTTTCTTGCGAGGTTTGATCTTCAGACAGGCTCTTAGGAATTGGATTACCAGAGGGTGTAGTGCCCATCTGGTGTCCGTTTTGGCAGACAAATTGGATACGTGTACCTTTAGGGTACGTGAGCAACTCTTGTCAACTCCTGACTGGAAGGAATTCCCAAATTTGAGGAGGCTCTGGAGAAACAGGATTCCATCCCTTCTGCTGGGCCATGGAAAAGAATTTCCTCCAAATCCTTGTGTAGGTGGTGTTGGTGGAAATTTTCCTGGCTTGCATCAGGGTTGATATTACTTCCTGAGAACAGCCTTGTTCCCTTAACCTAGCCCTTTCAACTTCCAGGACATCAGATGCAGCTTCTCCGGAGCTGGGTGTAAGAATTGGCCTTGAGATAGCAAATCTAGGGTTATCGGAAGAGGAATTGGAGGCTGAAGGCTGAGCTGCAACAGGGTCGTGAACCACGGTTTTCATGGCCAAAGTGGGATTACAGCGATTACTGTAGCTGAAGATCTCCGGAGCCTGGACAGGAACCTTGCAATTAGCAGTGTTGGAGGGAATATGTACCCCAACTCGAAGTTCCATGGGTGAATTAGACAGTCTACTCCCTCAGCTGATGGGAATGTGGCTCTTGACAGAAACCTCTGACACTTGGCATTCGTAGGTGTGGCTGCTAAGTCGACTTCTGGCATTCCCCAAGTTTTCGTAAGAAGGGAAAAAGCCTGGAGACTCAAGGACCATTCGCTGTTCGAGAGTCTCTCTCGACTCAGATAGTCGGCTAACATGTTCTGAGCTGCTGGGACATACTGCCCTTAAGTCTGTTAGGACAGACTTCCTCCATCAGTGTGTGACTCTTGGTACCCCCCTGCTTCTGAATATAAGACACTGCCACTCTGTTGTCCATCCAGATAAGCACATTCTTCCCCCTCAGGACTGGTGCGAATGCCATGAGAGCCTGGAAGGCTGCCCTGAGCTCTAGTATATATTCGATACTACACCCTGGGCCTGGAACTGCTATCGGCCCTGAGCTGCATGATCTAGAATGTGGGTTCCCCAACCACTCTGACAGGCATCCGAAGTGACTACTTCCGGATCTGGTGGAACTGTCGGTCTGTATCTCCTGAGGTTGCTCGGGTGTGTCCACCACCATACCGATTGTTTCACTTATCTGGAGATGGGAATGGTCTGATGCAGATACTCCATCCCATTGCTCTAGAAAGGAGTTTTGCAGGACTCCCATGTGCCATTGCGACCACTGTACCATGGGTAGAGTTGCAGACATGGACCCTAGCACACTTAAACAGGCTCTTGCTGGTAGATGTCTCGCTGACAATAATTTCCGCATCTTCTGTATAAGAGGCTGAACTTTCTCTTGAGGGAGCTGTACCTTGTTTAATTTGGTATCCAGATCTGCTCCCAGAAATACCATATTTTGTGTGGGTTGCAAACTGCTCTTCTTCCAGTTGATTGGCCAACCAAAGTCTTGGAGAGTCATGAGTAGAATTCTCCGATGACAGAGCAGGGTTTCCCGATTTTCTGCTAAAAGCAGGATATCGTCCAAATAATGGTGAACTCGTAGTCCCTTTTATTTGAGGAACACAGTCAAGGGTAGCAGGACCTTGGTAAACGTCCTTGGAGCCGAAGAGAGGCCAAATGGGAGGCACTGGAATTGGAAGTGACACTGGTTGATGGTGAATCTGAGAAACTTTTGAAAGGAGGGATGAATTGGGATATGTAGATAGGCGTCTGACAAATCTACTGATAGCATCCAGTCGCCCATTCCATCTTGAAAGCCTCTATTTTGATGTTTTCGTTTAGTTTTTTCAAATCCAATATAGGCTGTAAATTTCCTGTCTTCTTTTTTACGAAAAATAAGGGGGAGTAGAATCCCCTCCCCTGTTTGCATGATGAAACTTCCAGAATTGCTCTTTTCTGCTTCAATTCTGCTACATATTTTATTAGTAACTTCCTTTTGTTTAGCAAGGATGGTAGTCTGCCTATAAACTTCCATTTGTGTCCAAATTTGATTGTGAATAATGTCCACAGATCCTTTACATGAGTTGACCAGATCTGTACGAAGTTTTTGAGCCTGGCGCCCACCTGTGTCGGGTGGGTAGGCGAATCCTCAAAAGGACTTCTGCTGTTCCCCTGTCGGGGTAGACTTGGACTTCTGCATCCTCAGGAAGGAGGGCCTTGCATTTTTCCAGTCCCTTCTAAATTCCCTACCGGGACAGTAGGATCTTGTTTCCCTGTATTTATCAGGGAGGTTGCGTCTGTAGGACGGACCTTTTGGGCCTTGGGTCTCCTGTTGAAGGGAATCAACCCTGACTTCCCTCGCTTCACCTTGGAGATGGCGGAGTCTAATTTAGACCCGAACAGGTTTGAGCCATCGTATGGGATTCTGCACCAATTCATTTTGGATGCAGTATCAGCCATCCACGGTTTCAGCCAAAAGGCCCTTCTTGCTGTGACTGAGGCTAGCATTGCTCTTGCTGAGGACCTTATAATATTGACTGAGGCTTCCGCTACGAAGTCGCCTGCCAATTTAATTTCCTGAAGAGAGGAGATTATCTTTCCTAGTTCGGTGCCATCTTGAAGGTCTTCCTCTATCCTGGTTGCCCATCCTGAGATGGCTTTAGCTACTGCCACCGTAGTAATGGCTGGCCTACAAGCACCCCCGGCCGTGGAATATGCTTTCTCCAATTCCAGTTCCATTTTCCGGTCAAGAACATCCCGAAAGGAGACTGCGTCCTCAATCGGCAGAGTGACATGCTGGGCAAGATGCATCAAGGAGGAGTCGACGATGGGGGCATTGACTTTTGACTCTTTTAAGGGGTACATTTTTGCCAGTCTGTTGGTAAGACTGGACTGCTTATCAGATCTTTCAGTTTCATCTTCCAGTTCACCTATAAAGGGGAAGGATTCCGGATTCCTTTTTTATCTTCTTCCCAGCCGATCGCTTCCTAAACTGATCTTGCCAAAGGTTCAACTAGGGAAAAATCGAACCCTGCGGACATCTCCTGATCTTCATCTCCGGAGGAGGATTCTGACGCTTGGGTGCGATGGAAGTCTGCTGATGATTTGCTAGGAGCCGGCCTGTCTGTTAGTGGTGCCGTTGTCTCCAGTATGGACTCACGCACAGACTCTCTTATGAGCTCCGTAGCTACCCTAGCATACCCAGCAAGCGTTTGCTGCAGGACGGGTGTGGTGGCTCTGGCGGTGTGATGAAGGTGACCGCTTGCGGTGTGACTGACTATGACGGGAGCGGCTGTGACGTGAGCGGCTATGGCGTGAGCAGCTATGTCTTCGTGGTGGGAGGAAGATTTTGAACGGCTCCTTCGGGATCTCCCTGTACCATGGGTAGAGTTGCTTGAAGCATGACTTGATCTTCTCCCATGCCTGGAACTTGTGGCTCTTGACCTGGTAGGGCTGCCAAAATTGCAGCGTTAGTGGTCCGGCTCTCTCTTTTTCTCCCCTTCTTGAATACTTACCAATGACGGACGCCTCTTACCTAGCCGCTGATGGTGGTCTGCGCGGGCAGTGGGCTCCATAGAAAAAAAGTGATAGGCAGCCTGAAGGAGAAAAAGAAAAAGAAAAATGTTTTTTTTTTTTTTTTTTGTGTTTTTTTTTTTTTTACAGAAAGGGCTGGAGGGAGCCCCTGGGGTAGCTGTATGACTTACCTGTCTTGCTGAACAAATTTGGCAAAGCAGGAGCGAAATCCTATCTTTTCCTGCATCCACAGCAACAAAAACACAGAATAGGACTGTGTGTTTAAAACTGGCGCCGCCATTGAGGCAAAATGACGCTCCCGCGCATGCGCAGTAGCCTCCCGAGAATCCTGGCGCCATCTTGGAGTAGGGCATAGCCTTTGAATAGCAATTACCCAGCTCTGCACACACGCAGAGCGGAGGAGAGGTGCACGGTGGCCATGACGCCTCCTACGGGCGGCGGACAACAAGGACCAGCAGTCCAGGCAGGGAAAGAAAGAGATAGAAAGGATAAAATGGAGACCACTGCAAAATATAAAGCTTCTTTAAAGCTTACTGTGCCAGATGTCCAGACGCCCCCTGAGACCACCAGAATGGGGGTACCCTCCATAGAAGCTCCTTTAGAGACTGTACAGGGCGAATGTGGTAAGAGGCTTTTTCTTTTCCTTGGTCTTGTAAACTAGGAGAAACCTTGTCCATCCAATCTGTCAGGTGAGGATAAAAAAAGAGAATGCAGCAGGGTGTCTCCCCTTCAAATTTATAGTTAACCAATCCTGTCAGGTTGTGGGGGCGAAGTCACAACCCAGTTTGTGCTGCCATGAAGGCGTTAAGAAACATTTTTTTTCCCCTTGCACATTATTGGATATTTAAATTAAACTCAGGTTCAACTTATTCATTAACATTTACTTTGCTAAGTGAACAGCCTCTACTTATTTAGTAGATGAACTCAATTATTATCCATTGATATAGGAATCCTGCTTGCTTATACACACTGTAAAAGATCAGCAACTATTCCAGGCTATAGGAATGTAGTCAAAGGTCAAGCATTGTATTATATATTGGGGGTTTTTGTCATCCTAAAGTTACTGACCTTTTTTATCGTAATTTTTTTTCACTGAATGATACATTTAGAAAGAAGCAGTTTTCAAGTAAAATAAAATATTCTTCAATATCAGCACATTGATATTGAAAGGTAGGAAGGTGAAAATGTGGGCACAGTTGCTGATGCTGACCAATACACAAGGACACCCAGACAGGCTAATGAATTATCACGACACTGAAGAGGGGGGGGATGGAAGGAAAAAAAAAAATCGGCCCTTGTGGGTCTGGTATGTGAGCAGCAGTGACTGTCCACGCTGGGCTGACATGACGGACGGTGCAATTCTGATGTGAGTCTAACAATCTGGTCGGTGCTTGGTCTTTCCCAGCGCCCCCCTTATTAGCCTTTGGTTTTTGTTCCCCCCCTTTTCCTCCTCCCCCGCCTTTCCAAACCCTCTTGTTCCCTTCCTTTGTATGATTCTTTGTTGTTTGTTGCATTCCCTTCCTTTCTCCCCTCCCCCAACCTCTCTTTTTTCCATTTCTTTTGATTACATGATTATTATGTTGTTTCCTGCAGATTGTCATACCACTCTGGGACTTATAGGCTTATCAGCCTCCGGACCCACCTACATTGAGTGGTCTCTGCAGTAGCCCTGGAGCCTCTTTTTGACCAGGCTTTTCACTCAATTGTTTTTGGCACCGTCCCAATTGTCATCCAGCCCAAGCAACCAGCAGTATATATATTGCTTTCCTTCTGACCAGGGTGTGGCTTAGTAAGTTATGTGTCTGTAGGCTACATTGTTGTGATGTGTTCTTCCATTCACTTTCCCCTCCCCCTCCTCTCTTCACATGGCTTTGCACTACCCGCCCTCCCTTTTTTCACCCTCCTCTTTTTCCCCCTCCCTTCCCCCCTCTCCCTCCTCTCCTTTCTTTCCCATCCCCTTCCTGCCCTTCTTCCCTTCACCTTCCCTTTCTTCCCTTCCTCCCTCCCCCTACCCCTCCCCTCCCCCTCCCCGCCCCCCCCATATTTCCCTCTCTCCCCCTTTTCCCCTTCCCCCATCTTTTCCCGTTATCCCTCTCATTCCCTCTCCCCCTCTCCCACCCCCCTTCCTCCCATTCAAACCTCAAACCTTTCCCCTTCTTTCCCCTCCCACCCCCTTCCTCCCCTCCCCTCTCCTTTTTTTTTTCCTCTTCCATTTTACAAAAGTAAAAGTCATAGTGGTAGTTGACCAATACCATTGCCTGTTTATGTATATCTGTAGTACGACAGTTATAAGCACTTTGATTCTTGTTATTCTGTAAAGCATGCTTCAAAAGTATTTTTCTACTGAAATAATGTTGTACACAACTAACCCAAACAAGCATTTCTTACATACCTTTCAGAAATACCTTGTGACTATTGTATTGTTTGCTGTTACCTCCTTTGTTGTGTGTGAAGCAGCCTGTTTTCTAGACCAAACTGAAAAGCTTGAAGAGCCACTAAAGGGTGAGTTGAAATTGTTACTCCCTACAGAAAAGCTGCATGTTGCATCCAAACAAAACAAAATAAACCTCTAGCAATAATTAGAGTGTGTTCAAAGCATTCATTTTCACCATATACTGCAGTCCTAGACAAACTGCAGCCCCAGGAGGCATGCTAACAGTGGAGATATTGAGGGCCAAATAGGGATAGCCAATAGTCCAGATTTGGCCCTCAATATCACCACTGTTAGCATGCCTTTCTGAGCCTTTCAGCTTCCTCACCAAGGAAACTGATAGCCTCAGAGAGGCGAGCTCACAGTTGTCCATGTGCAGAGATGCTATAACTCAAAAGAGAGAGCCTGAGGAGCTGATTGGTACAGCAGGGAGGCTCTGTTCTGGTAGGAGAGCATTGCCTAGGAGACATCTTGACACTCTCCCACCACTCTGCTACCTGGCCAAGTTCTTCCTATGTTAGCACCCGCAAGCTGCTAACCCCAGGAGCTGTGCACCTGTTCTTCACTCTAGGTCAGGATCTGCAGAAATCCCTGCTGTACCAATCTCAGGATCTCTCCTTCCAGTCCCAGTGCTTTTCAGAGGGCATGTGACAGGCAATGAGGAGGTGTAATATCACCTCTTCACTGCCTGATTTAAACTTATAATGCCGCACTACCATTCTGCAATTGTGTGCATTGCACACAGTTGCAGCATGGCCCTATTGAGCTCAATGGGTAAGTTTGACTAAAGCTGCCGCTTGTCAAACTATGCAGCCCAAGGTAAAGATGCTGCGATGCAGTGGGAGAAGCATGTGAACAGCCCCGTTTGCTAATATTTTACAGTTCAGGCGGGGAGGCGCAAGAGGAGGACCACAGCTCAGCCGCCCCTTTTCAACCCAATTAAAGAGAAAAAAAAAGCCCCGTTTGCTAATATTTTACAGTTCAGGCGGGGAGGCGCAAGAGGAGGACCACAGCTCAGCCGCCCCTTTTCAACCCAATTAAAGAGAAAAAAAATCCAGCACCACTATGTCTCAAAAATAAAACACACAACTTTTTTAGATTCATCCATTAAAAGGAATCAATACCTGTAACTATTGATGCGTTTCAGCCTCTTACATAGGCATTAATCCTTTTTCAACACCCCTGACTAATCATCTGAAAAAGACCTAGCTCATGAGCAGTTGTACTTATTATTCCTAGTGCCAGGTGTTTGTTTTCTATATGTTAATGTACTTACAGATTAATAAATATTAATATTGAGCAGAATTAGGTCCGCCCCCCACAATAGTCCCAGTTTCTCATGTGGCCCATTGGGAAAACAAATTGCCCACCTGATATACAGTATAGTTGAGGATTGTTTTATCATTGTTATAAAGCATCACTGTAATACCTTACTCAACTGAAGTAAATGGACCCTTCTGTATAGGGTACCTATGGGTATGTTGCCATCAGCATGGACCATCACTATGTAGGATTTTAAAAAGCTGAATCAAACATTGAGTTTATAAATAGAAAAAAATATAAAAAACTCAGAAATAACAAATATTCCTGAACCCAGTGCTCAAGAAAAAAACTAAATAAAATGATAATAAAAATAAATAAATAAATAAATGAAAATAGAAATAAAAATAAATATAAAAATAAATGAAGCTAAAAATAAAAATGATAATAATAACAATAGCTGCTGTTATAAACCTGCGGTAAATGTCATATAGAAGAATGTTCAATTAAAATCAAACATTAAAGAGCGCTGTGTAACATAAAAAATAATAAATGAAAATGAAAGTAAATATGCAAATAAAATAAATATTAAACAGTAATAATGTCCATCGTTCACTAAACTAATGGTATGCTGCTAATACGTTGAGCAAAAACAGTTCAAAATCAAAAAACCCCAATGGGGGAGTATGTAAAACCTTCTGCATCAACATAAATCATCACATAGTCCATCCAAAACAAAAATCCAGAATAAACAGCACACATGGGTAAGGAAGAGTGTTGCCACCACAGGGATGGAAACAGAACACAGATGCTTGAGTCCTACACCGTCACCGATATGCACCTAGGGTGACCACATTTCCAAACTGCCATTCAGGGACAACCCCCCCCCCCCCGCACCCGCCCAAAAAAGATGTTTTTTGATACTTTTTTTGCAGAACGGAGGGGGACAGCAGAACGGAGGGGGGCATGGAAGAAGAACGGAGGGGGACAGCAGCAGAACGGAGGAGGACACGGTGGAAAACTGGAGGGGGACAGCAGCAGAACGGAGGGGGACAGCAGAACGGAGGGGGACACAGAGGAAAACTGGAAGGGACAGCAGCAGAAAAGAGGGGGACACGGAGGAAAACTGGAGGGGGACAGCAGCAGAACGGAGGGGGACAGCAGCAGAATGAAGGGGGACAGCTGCTGACTGGAGGGGGACAAAGTGTGAGTGTAACACAGACAGTACAATAACCTACCTGTCCTGGTCCTGGAAGTTTGTCAAGTTGGCAGCGGTCCCTGGACTGGCACTGACTGGGCACAGGCTGGATCCTTACCAGCAGTAAGTGTGGCTCTGTCTGGTAGGGATTAAAAACACATTTTATTTATGTTATAAAGATGTTTTCTGTAAGAATTTTTAAATATGGACAAAATAAACTATGTGGGGGATAGCAGAACAGAGGGGTACAGCAGAACGGAGGGGGACACGGAGGAAGAACAGAGGGGGCAGCAGAACGGAGGGGGACACGGAGGAAGAACAGAGGGGGCAGCAGAACGGAGGGGGACACGGAGGAAGAACGTACGGGGACAGCAGCAGAACAGAGGGGGACATGGAGGAAGAACTGAGGGGGGCAGCAGAACAGAGGGGGACACAGCGGAAGAATGGAGGGGGACAGCAGAACAGAGGGGGGGACACGGAGGAAGAACAGAGGGGGCAGCAGAACAGAGGGGGACACGGAGGAAGAACGGAGGGGGACAGCAGCAGAACAGAGGGGGACACGGAGGAAGAACTGAGGAGGGCAGCAGAACAGAGGGGGACAAGGAGGAAGAACTGAGGAGGGCAGCAGAACAGAGGGGGACACGGAGGAAGAACAGAGGGGGACACCGCGGAAGAACGGAGGGGGACAGCAGAACAGAGGGGGGGACATGGAGGAAGAACGGAGGGGAACAGCAGCAGAACAGAGGGGGACACAGAGGAAGAACGGAGGGGGACAGCAGAACAGAGGGGGACACGGAGGAAGAACAGAGGGGGACACGGCGGAAAGACGGAGGGGGACACGGCGGAAGAACGGAGGGGGACACGGCGGAAGAACGGAGGGGGACACGCGGAAGAACGGAGGGGGACAGCAGAACGGAGGGGGGGGCACAGAGGAAGAACGGAGGGGGACAGCAGCAGAACAGAGGGGGACACAGAGGAAGAACGGAGGGGGACAGCAGAACAAAGGGGGACAAGGAGGAAGACCAGAGGGGGACACGGCGGAAGAACGGAGGGGGACACGGCGGAAGAACGGAGGGGGACACGGCGGAGGAACGGAGGGGGACAGCAGAACGGAGGGGGGGACACGGAGGAAGAAGAGTGGGGGACCCGGCAGAAGAACGGAGGGGGACAGCAGAATGGAGGGGGGACACGGAGGAAGAACGGAGGGGGACAGCAGCAGAACAGAGGGGGACACGGAGGAAGAACAGAGGGGGACAGCAGAACAGAGGGGGACACGGCGGAAAAACGCAGGGGGACACGGCAGAAAAACGGAGGGGGACGTGGCGGAAGAACGGAGGGGGGACGTGGCGGAAGAACGGAGGGGGACGTGGCGGAAGAACGGAGGGGGACACGGCGGAAGAACGGAGGGGGACACGGCGGAAGAACGGAGGGGGACACGGCGGAGGAACGGAGGGGGACACGGCGGAGGAACGGAGGGGGACAGCAGAACGGAGGGGGGGGGACACGGAGGAAGAACGGAGGGGGACAGCAGAACAGAGGGGGACAGGACAGCAGCAGAATGGAGGGGGGACAGTACACCAACCTACCTGTCCTGGAAGTTGGTCAATGTCTGAAATTGACTGCAGGTGGATCTCGTGGGCGGGAGGAGCCTGGAGGAGGGCTTGGACGAGGCTCAGGCTGGCCTGGCTGGCTGCTCAGCTCGTGTCTCTCTTTGGTGACTGGGCTGGCGTCACTCAGTCTGTGCTGGCTGGCGGTGGCGGCTGATCTCCCTGGGGGCGCGCACGCTGGTCTCTCCTGCCCTAGTGCGGGGCTGCGGTAGGGTGCCCACGTGTCCCGGATTGCCCGGGATTGTCCCGGATTTAAGATTTATGTCCCGTGTCCCGGCGAGCCTCATTCCGGGACAATACAGTGTCCCGGAATGAAAAAAAAAAACACAGTGACTCACTGACTGACCACCAGACTTACTCCGCCCATCCGCCGCCGCCACCGTTACTTTAAATTACATCTGACTCTGACACAGTCCGGTTGCTAGGCTAGCGGCCGCCCAGCGTCTAGTAACCAGTGACGTCAGCTCAGCTGAGGCCTCAGGGGCGGGCTGACAGTCACATGGGCAGTTCCCTGGAAGTGAGTGTGGGCAGTGTACCCGCCCGCAGCCCCGCACTAGGACAGGAGAGACCAGCGTGCGCGCCCCCAGGGAGATCAGCCGCCACCGCCAGCCAGCACAGACTGAGTGACGCCAGCCCAGTCACCAAAGAGAGACACGAGCTGAGCAGCCAGCCAGGCCAGCCTGAGCCTCGTCCAAGCCCTCCTCCAGGCTCCTCCCGCCCACGAGATCCACCTGCAGTCAATTTCAGACATTGACCAACTTCCAGGACAGGTAGGTTGGTGTACTGTCCCCCCTCCATTCTGCTGCTGTCCTGTCCCCCTCTGTTCTGCTGTCCCCCTCCGTTCTTCCTCCGTGTCCCCCCCCTCCGTTCTGCTGTCCCCCTCCGTTCCTCCGCCGTGTCCCCCTCCGTTCCTCCGCCGTGTCCCCCTCCGTTCTTCCGCCGTGTCCCCCTCCGTTCTTCCGCCACGTCCCCCTCCGTTCTTCCGCCACGTCCCCCTCCGTTCTTCCGCCACGTCCCCCTCCGTTTTTCCGCCGTGTCCCCCTGCGTTTTTCCGCCGTGTCCCCCTCTGTTCTGCTGTCCCCCTCCGTTCTTCCTCCGTGTCCCCCTCTGTTCTGCTGCTGTCCCCTCCGTTCTTCCTCCGTGTCCCCCCTCCATTCTGCTGTCCCCCTCCGTTCTTCTGCCGGGTCCCCCACTCTTCTTCCTCCGTGTCCCCCCCTCCGTTCTGCTGTCCCCCTCCGTTCCTCCGCCGTGTCCCCCTCCGTTCTTCCGCCGTGTCCCCCTCCGTTCTTCCGCCGTGTCCCCCTCTGGTCTTCCTCCTTGTCCCCCTTTGTTCTGCTGTCCCCCTCCGTTCTTCCTCTGTGTCCCCCTCTGTTCTGCTGCTGTCCCCCTCCGTTCTTCCTCTGTGCCCCCCCCTCCGTTCTGCTGTCCCCCTCCGTTCTTCCGCGTGTCCCCCTCCGTTCTTCCGCCGTGTCCCCCTCCGTTCTTCCGCCGTGTCCCCCTCCGTCTTTCCGCCGTGTCCCCCTCTGTTCTTCCTCCGTGTCCCCTCTGTTCTGCTGTCCCCCTCCGTTCTTCCTCTGTGTCCCCCTCTGTTCTGCTGCTGTTCCCCTCCGTTCTTCCTCCATGTCCCCCCCTCTGTTCTGCTGTCCCCCTCCGTTCTTCCGCGGTGTCCCCCTCTGTTCTTCCTCCGTGTCCCCCTCTGTTCTGCTGCCCTCCTCAGTTCTTCCTCCTTGTCCCCCTCTGTTCTGCTGCCCTCCTCAGTTCTTCCTCCGTGTCCCCCTCTGTTCTGCTGCTGTCCCCCTCCGTTCTTCCTCCGTGTCCCCCTCTGTTCTGCTGCCCCCTCTGTTCTTCCTCCGTGTCCCCCCTCTGTTCTGCTGTCCCCCTCCATTCTTCCGCCGTGTCCCCCTCTGTTCTGCTGCCCCCTCAGTTCTTCCTCCATGTCCCCCTCTGTTCTGCTGCTGTCCCCGTACGTTCTTCCTCCGTGTCCCCCTCCGTTCTGCTGCCCCCTCTGTTCTTCCTCCGTGTCCCCCTCCGTTCTGCTGCCCCCTCTGTTCTTCCTCCGTGTCCCCCTCTGTTCTGCTGTACCCCTCTGTTCTGCTATCCCCCACATAGTTTATTTTGTCCATATTTAAAAATTCTTACAGAAAACATCTTTATAACATAAATAAAATGTGTTTTTAATCCCTACCAGACAGAGCCACACTTACTGCTGGTAAGGATCCAGCCTGTGCCCAGTCAGTGCCAGTCCCGGGACCGCTGCCAACTTGACAAACTTCCAGGACCAGGACAGGTAGGTTATTGTACTGTCTGTGTTACACTCACACTTTGTCCCCCTCCAGTCAGCAGCTGTCCCCCTTCATTCTGCTGCTGTCCCCCTCCGTTCTGCTGCTGTCCCCCTCCAGTTTTCCTCCGTGTCCCCCTCTTTTCTGCTGGCAAATTGTTTTAATGTTGCACTTATACATATCTATGTATGTGTATATTCACACTGTATGCTTAGAAGTCAGTCTTCACTGTTATCTCACCTATTATTATCACCTAAATCAGGGGTAGGTAACCTTAAAGAGGTGGAGATCTTCCTGAACAACACGGGAGAAGTCAAAGATCACCCGGCATAATGTCGCCCCTTCAGACCTTATTTAAACCTCTAATTGCTGTATTACCATGTCGCAAGTGCGTGCATTGCACAGCAATAATGTTTTTAAATCAGGTGGTGAGGAGGCAACATATCGCCTCTTCACCAGCTGTCAACACACACTCGGATCACTTTTCAGAGGAGCAGCAGTGCCTGCTGCACTTGTGAATGAGCCCTTATGCTGCGTACACATGAGCGGATTTTCCATCAGAAAAAATCTTGGATGTTTTTTCCGATGGAATTCCACTCAAGCTTGGCTTGCATACACACGGTCACACAAAAGTTCGCTGAACTCTCTACCGCCAAGAACGCGGGGACATACAACACTACGATGAGCCGAGAAAATTAAGTTAAATGCTTCCGAGCATGCGTCAAATTTTTTCCGAGCATGCGTAGGAATTTTGCTCATCGGAATTGCTACAGACGATCAGAATTTCCGATCGGAACTTTTTCCGACCGAAAAATTGAGAACATCCTCTCAATCTTTTACTGCCTGGAATTCGGCCAGCAAAAGTCTGATGGAGCATACACACAGTTGGAATTTCCGACCAAAAGCTCTCATCTGTCTTTTGCTGGCCGAATTTCCGATCATGTCTACGTGGCATTAAGTTGCATTTGGCAGCAGCACCCTTTCACACACAGTTGGGGTGGTAAAACAGCAGGATATAATAGAAGTCTATGGCTAATAGCAGCAAACCCGGAAAGGAAAGCTGCATGTACACTGCACATCACCCGCAGTGTGTGTAAACCGCAGCACATCAGTGTGAAATCAGCCCTATACTATTATGCTCACACTGACCTGAAGATCTCTTCTTCCCTGCTGCTGGCACCACTCTGGAGACCCCTAGCCAGGATAAGAGGAGGAGTGCAGTTGGTATCACTCTGCATGGGACAGGAGCCAGCACTACAGTACCCCCCAACCCAAATTGACAATGAACAATGAAACATAGGAAAAGGATGCGAAGAATGAGGGAAAAGAAAGAAGAGTAAAGTTTGTCTCTGTTATTTTTTTTCTACATCCACTGGTTGTATTTCTAAATCTGAAAAAGGTAATACTACTTGTCTTGTAGTGTTGCTTTTATTCAGGACTATTATATTGATGTAAGAAAACACCACGCTAATCTGCAACTTCAAGACAGGAAAATAATATAATAATTAGTATTGGTATTGTGCTATACAGTACAGTATTTGTGCATGATCATGCTTGGATGAAGCAATAATCTATATTGATGTGTACTGTTTAAAGCTCAAAGCCAAACTTTCTCTTAGCAATGCCCAGTTTCCTATGAGCTCATGCTGTCATAGACCCAACCCCTAGGAATTTATTATCAGTCTGACCTAAGCTCACAGTAAAATGGTGCATCCATCACTACAAACAGCAAAAGAAGAAGAACAATTGGGAGGAAGGGGGTCAATCCTGGAAGAGTAAAATGTTAAAGGAAGGGGATTAATGATGTGGAATATAAAGATGGGGATGTACAACCTGGATGTGGGATTAAGGATTATATTGATTATCTTGCAGTACTGGGTTGGCTTGAATCCACTTAGTACTTAGAAGGAATATACTTATACACACATGAAGAGATAATAACTTTACACCAATTAGTTATATGGTAAGTCAATATTTGTGCGGCAATAAATAAAGATTATCGTTTGATTATGTTTCTAGTATCTTTTCTTGATTTATTTATTTAACATGTTACTGGGAGCAATACTTTTACATTGAATTCTTGAAAGAGATAACATTGTAGATGGTTGCAGCATAATGTATTTAGCCCACCATGCCATATTCAGTGCATTGCTTTTCTGGGTCTTCATTTGGTATTAGGAAGTATTTGCAGGCCTTCCGGTCAAATTTGAATATGCAATTCCTGTTGTTGCTAATTGGTCTCCCATAACTGGAAAAAAAATATATACGTTATCAATTACATCTGCTATTCTATGGACCACAGCTAGACATGCAAGTCATTGAGCCCTATAAGACCAAGGTATGTGTAGCGCCACCCCCGAAGGCGCCACCCCGAAGGAGCCTCAACTCCAAGAATGACCTCAGCCCCTCTGACACACCTGGTTAAATAAAATTACTGCAAACACATTTAACCACTTCAGCTTTACAGAATTCACCCCCTTCCTGACCAAGCCCTTTTTTGCGATAAGGCACTGCGTCGCTTTAACTGAAAATTGCGCGGTCGTGCGACATTGTACCCTAACAAAATGGACGTCCTTTTTTTCCTACAAATAGAGCTATCTTTTGGTGGTATTTGATCACCTCTGTGCTTTTATTTTTTTGCACTATAAACAGAGCAAACATTTTGAAAAAAAAAAAAGCAATATTTTTTACTTTTTGCTATAATAAATATTGCAAAAAAATATATAAAAAAAAAATTATTTCTTCCTCAGTTTAGGACGATATGTATTAATTCTTCTACATATTTTTTGTAAAAAAATCGCAATAAGCGTATATTGATTGGTTTGCGTAAAAGTTATTGCGTCTACAAAACAGGGGATAGATTTATGGCATTTTTATTATTTTATTTTTTTATTAGTAATGGCGACGATCTGTGATTTTTTTATCATGACTGCGACATTGCGGTGGACAGATTGGACCCTTTTGACACTATTTTGGGACCATTGGCATTCATACAGCGATCAGTGCTATAAAAATGCACTGATTACTGTGTAAGTGTCATTGGCAGGGAAGGGGTTAAACACTAGGGGACAATCAAGGGGTTAAGTGCATTCCCTGGGCGTGTTATAAATGTAGGGGGGGTGGGCTCAACAGGGAAATCTCCTCGTTCTGCCTCTCTGTGTCACGATCGTGGGCCACCAGCGGGCAACGAGTCCGCGGGACCCGCGGGCACGCTCCCGCAGGAGGCATGCGCCCGCTAGCAGCTGATGATGCAGCGACGTACGGGTACGTTGTTTTGCGCACCCATGCCACTTTGCCGACGTATATCGGCGTGAGCCAGTCGGCAAGTGGTTAAGGACACATGTGGTAAATACCGTTATCCTGGCTGTGGATTATCACCAAAAATAGACACACACCTGGTAGTGATAAACAAGTTGAATATATTAGCACGGTTTAAAGCATATGGAAACTTACAACACTGTTAAACCTTGCTACAAATAACTAATGCATTAGAAAAGACAACCTTCAATATTCAGCAACTGCAGGTATAGAAAGAGCAGTAATCTATATGCCCTTAACACAGGCGCTGAGAGGGAGGAGAGAAGACTTGTCAACTTCTCTGCTCCTTCTGGGCCCCAAAACACCTTTGAGAGGCAAACACACAACGAAAAGAAAAGGGTTACACAAGTACAGTAAGCACAGTTCTGTAATGTTGCAGGTCCTGAGGTGAAGAATACTAGTGTCTTCTGCTGTCTTCTGCTGGCAAACGGTGGGGCCCTTGTTTTAAGAGAAGGTTTAAACAAGCTTGCATAGGGCAGTAATCCTCTAGAATGTTCTGTTAGGTAGAGATTTAAAAGGGCAAACTACTAGAGATGGAAGCTTCAAACAAGCATCCCGTGACACTAAAAAGGGAAATTGGTGTCTGCATACAGTGTCAGTATGGTGTCAAGAAGGATGTTGGGTTTATACCCGCTCACCTGTCCTCTGTGCGATGACACAACAATAGTCCCAGGTACTGGTTCGGGCTCCTGATGCTCATAGCGATGTTGTAAGGCACTGGATCTCTTGCTGATGGTCGATCGAGATGACTGGTAGCAAAACTCGCAAGGTGAACAGGCAGCGGCCGACTCGATACTGGGATGGGTATCTTGATCCCTGAAAGGTGTGGGTCGTTTCTACTGAGTTGAGTTCTGCTGGGCTGCTGGGTAGGGTCCCTGAACTAAATAGCACCCTCTTGGATATGCTTGGGACCACATGGCTGTCTCTGCTCCTGGCTCCCCTCGGGCGTCCTCCATCTCAAGGCAACACTCTCCTGGCAGTCTCTGAAAAAGCTTGGCTTTCTCCCCCTCTGATGCTGCCAGAGTCTCTCTCTCTCCTCAGTCTCAGCGGTTTTCCTCACACCTGTTACCTCACCACTCTCTCTCTCTCTCTCTCTCTCTCTTCCTCTCTCTCTCCTCAGACCGCTCTTCTTAATCTCCTCACAGACTCTTTTTTCTGGTCTTCAGAATATCCCTCCTCCTCTGTTGGGACACAGTCCCTGGTGTCAGCGTGTGTCTCTCTCCTCACTCTGGCACCTCAGTTCCTTCCCCTCACACACTCCTCCTCTCCTCACTGTTAAGTGTCACTGTGTCTCAACAAAGGACTTTTGAGCCTTGGTATCTCCCTCTCTTTTAAGCAATCTCCTCTCCTCTGTCTCCTGTCAGCACTCTCTCTCTCTCTCTGTTACCTCAGTACTTCCCTCTCTTCTGAGCAAACATTGGCGCAAACCAATCAATAATCGCTAATTGCGATTTTTTTTTACCGAAAATATATAGAAGAATACATATCGGCCTTAACTGAGGAAAAAACATGTTTTTTTATATATTTTTTGGGGATATTTATTATAGCAAAAAGTAAAAAATATTGCTGTTTTCTGGAAGGACCAGTCAGCATCTCTCTGTCTCCATCTTGTGGCCTAAAGGAGAAATTGCATTACAACATGCCTGCTACATACTTCCCCCACCAAAGAACCTTTGGTCACCAAAGGAAGGACATAGCCTATCAACAATAATGTCCACAACCTGCAAAAACAGGTTAGTACATGTAAGAAAACAATTTGCATGCACGTATGAATCTGGCAGAGGAACCTCCCACCATTTGTCATAAGACGGAAGATTGTTCTGCCCACAAGCCACCGATATTGTGATGGCCACCTAGATGTGCCAGGTGCTGAGTTGGAGTTGCCCTCCACTAAATCTGTAGTGGGAAGGGTCGACAGGCTGTGCTCTGAGATCTGAGGATCGCTTCTTCAGATCTTTCACCTAAAATATAGAATGTCAGCCTTTTTGGTGGGCGAATTGTTTGCTTTCCTCTCTGCTCTTTGGGCTCAGGCGTTTCAGGTATAGTAGCCTCTTCCTCTGATGCTGCAGAAGGTTGAGGAGCTTCTATGTCCTCTACAGTTGGGGAACTCGTAAAAGTCTCCTTGGCTTGCCAAGGGTTGTCTCTGTGGGATGAACTCCAGAGCCTCAGGCCTGAGGGTTCCCACATCTGCTTCTCTGGGAGAAAGGGGAGTGGCAGTCTCTGCCAGTGTAGACTGCCACAGCCAATCCATGCCCATTTCTTCATCCTCACTGTCTTCTGCATCCATGTTTGGTTGCAAGGATTGTGACCTGGTTACTGGAGGTGATTCCTGAGAGATGGTTTGAGTAGGCTGATGATTTGGTTGACGAGGTATACAAACTACTTCTGATAAAGGTAGCAAATGATTCCGGTGCCAGGTTTTTAGTGGGCCTGTGCTTCCTTCTGGGTGAATCTGGTATACTGCTTGCTAGCAAGGACACCAGGTCATGGGTAGAAAGAAAAGATCTGCTCACCGCTTAAGTATAAGATTGAATTTTTAAAGATGATGAAAACACAGCATGTAAAGCCGACAATCGCGTTAGTTCCGTAGAGCAGCAGCCGATGACGTAATGCGTAGCTCCTCCCCCATACACTTTACGTTCAATCAGAACTTCGATGTCATGGACTCCTCCCCCCTTCCCTTCATTAGCAGACGGAGGCACTTGGGGATGGGGGAGGAGTCCGGTGACGTCGATGTCCGTGACGTCACCGGATCTCCGACGGAACTCCCTGAAGACCCGGAAGCCGGCGGAGAGGTGAGTACCGATCAAAAGAATTTTGCTTGATCAAAAAAATTATCGATTAATCGAGGAATTAATCTTTAATTTCCACAGCCCTAGTTTTATTTAAAGTGATTCAAAATATACAACATGGGGACCTGGTTACTGGAGGTGATTCCTGAGAGATGGTTTGAGTAGGCTGTTGATTTGGTTGATGAGGTATACAAACTGCTTCTGATAAAGGTAGCAGATGATTCCGATGCCAGGTTTTTAGTGGACCTGTGCTTCCTTCTGGGTGATTCTGGTATACTGGCAGTCCTGGCAACTGCTTGCAGATGATGTAGGGCTGTGACTTCCACCGATCAGCCAGTTTGTGTTTCCCAGGGATGCCCAAGTTCCTCAGTAACACCGTCACCAGGCTGCAAATCATGTACTCTCACCTTTAGGTCAAAGTTTTGCTGTTTCACTGGCCCCGGGTGTATGAGTCAGCCTGGGCTTTCTCATATGCTGTCTTCAGACTCTTCCTCAGGCTAACCACATATCCTCTGTGTGACACCATCGAGGTATGATCTAAAGAGGTGCCAAGTGCTAAGTCCTCCGGCAGTCAAGCTTCCCTACCGAACATCAGCCTATATGGTGAATAGCCTGTGGCATCATTTTCAGTGCTATTATAGGCGTGCACAATAGCTGCAATGTGCCTGCTGCAATGCTGTTTCTTTTCAGCCATAAGAGTCCCAAGCATATCCAGGAGGGTGCGATTAAAGAGTTCTGGCTGGGGATCTCCTTGAGGGTGGTAGGGGGTGGTTCTTGACTTCTGAACACCTAACAGGTCTAACGGTCTTTTAATGAGTCTACTCTTCAGAGGAAATCCCCAGGTCATAGGGTCTCCTCGACAGAGCATCAGTATCTCTGTTCCAAATTCCTGGGCGGTATTTTAGGCTGAAGCAGAACCCTGATAGGGCGGCCAACCACCTGTGCCCAGTGGCATCCAGTTTTGCTGTGGTGAGTATGTACGTGAGTGGGTTGTTGTCAGTTTTGACCATGAAGTCTGCACCATACAAGTAGTCTTTCAACTTGTCCACCACTGTCCACTTCAGAGCCTAGAATTTCAACTTGTGAGTAGGGTAGTTTTTCTCAGCAGGTACAAGACTTCAGCTCACATAAGCAACAGGCCGCAGGTGTCCATTGTGCTCCTGATACAGTTCCCCGCCCAGCCCATCTCGACTGGCATCAACATACAGCTCATATGGCTTGGCTGGATTGGCATAGGCCAGAACAGGAGCAGTTGTTAGACTCCACTTCAGCTCCCGAAAGGCTTGCTTACACGGGTCAGTCCACTGTTCTTGCATTGACTCCCAAGGCTTCCTGGGCCCTCCATGTTGTTTAACCGGCTTCGTTAGGTCTGGGTCGTCATTCTCATCCTCATTCTTCAGTAACTCATTAAGGGGGCTGGCAATTCTAGCAAATGAATCTCCTGAAGTATGAGCAAATTCCCAGGAATGACCTGAGCTCAGTTATTGATAGGCGTTGGCCAAGAGGTGACAGCTTCCAACTTCTGGGGGTCAGTAGCTATTCCTTCAGCAGAGACAACATAGCCGAGGTAATTAACTGAAGGCTGGTAAAACTGAAATTTTTCCAGGGACAGCTTCAATCCCTTGTCATGGAGTCTCCTCAGAACCTTCTCCAGACGCTCTTCATATTCTACGAGAGTTTTGCCAAAGACAATGATATCGTCCAGATACACCAACACTTCGATTAGGTTCATGTTCCCTACTGTCTTCTCCATCAGTCTCTGGAACGTTGCTGGCATCCTATCAAATTCGAAGAACCCTTCTGGGTTGATAAAAGCTGTTTTTTCCCTATCCTCAGGGTGTATAGGTTTTTGATAGTACCCACTCTTCAGGTCCAGCACGCTGAACCACTTCACCCCCAATAGGCTCTGTAGGGCATCTTCTATCCTTGGAGTGGTGTACTGATCAGGGATGTTGAGCATCCGATAATTGATGCACAACCTCAGGGACCCATTTTTCTTCTGCACCACCACTATGGGGGAGGCATAAGGGCTCCTAGACTCCCTGATGATACCTGATCTCTTAAATTCTGCCAGCTGCTCACGTAAATCTTCTAGGTCCCCCAAAGGGATCCGTCTGACTCTTTCCCTGAATGGCATGTCTTCCTGAAGGCGAATCCTGTGCTGGGCACTTTTTGCATACCCCACATAAAAACTCATTGCAGTTTCAACGATGAGGCCGTAACATTCCAGATGCTGACAGGGATCTTCCCACGACTCTGTTGCAGAGCCCTAATTGATATGACTTCAGGGATTACCTCCACTCCCGTGTCCTCTCCCTGGCGGCCAGCTTCAAGGACAACAAAGGGGCTCAGTTGTTCCCAATTGAGCTTGACTGAAGCTTGTAGACACACCACCTCTCCAGGTTGTAGTATCTTCTCACTTCTGTCCAATCGCCAAATCCTCCCCACTCCTTCAGCTGAGGCTCTCTGTTCTTCGACTAGCTGCTGATACACTTGTCTCAGCATTGGGTGTATGCCTTTGGTTGGGGTGTCAGACTTCAATACAAGAGGAGTGAGCAGCCTTCTGACAATCTTTCCTATTTCCTATCTTTCAGTGTTCTTTCCCATTATCAGAGAACTTTTGTGGGCTCCTGAAGGGCGAGGGCATACAACGGTTAAGGTATCAAATGTTTCTGTTTTTTCGGTCACAGAGGGGTCAACTTGACCAGTAAGTATCCATCATATGGGAAATTAGGGGTTACAATACCTCATATCTCCGGTTCCTCCAATTTCTGCAAGGGTAAGTGTTTGAGGTGCGGGTCGTAAAAGTCTCTATATAGCAGAGTAACTTGAGCCCCCGTGTCCAGAAGGGCCTTTGTATAGATACCTTCTACTTGAATTGACACGATGGGAGAAAGTCCCACAAGTTTGTCAGGGAATCTACCAGGAGTAAGTTAGCTATTTTGTCCTGCCGTCTGTATTCATGCCCAATTCTTGGTGGGCTTCTGGTTTTGCTTGCGTCTCCGTTGGGCCCCAGGGGGTTGATGTGCATCTACTCTCAGCGACTGGGCACCTGAGGTCAAAGAGAGAGAGTTGTATGGTTGCTCGGAAGCAGCAGCGTGGGCCCTTTGTAAAGATTTTGGCTTCCACTGCGGTTTCTTTGCATCTTTGAATATGGAGCAAATGGTTGTAGGTGAGCACCCGGTTTGCTCATTCACCGGTGCCCTCTGAAGTTTCCCGCTGGCTTTGAACGCTGGGTTTCAGACTTCGGTGGGCTTGGACAAACACGTCGGTAGTGCCCCACTCCTCCACAGTTGAATCAAACCCCTTGATTCATTGGCTTCTCGACCTGGACAGCCATAGGGTTTGCAGACTGCTTGGACTCTGAGACTTCCCCAACAGTGGTTCTGGCTGTCAGTAGAGTCATTATCATCTCCATCAATTGTGACACCTGGGTTTTCAAAAGCTCTATCTCTGTGTTGCCATCAGTCATACTAGCTACTCTAACCCCAGCAACAGGCTCTGATTTCTGGGTCCTCTTTTTGCTTTCCAGCATAGCCTCCTCTTCTCATACAACCCGGATTAGGTCAGGACATACAAAAATTGTGCTCTCTTTTGCAGATGCACGTGGGAGCCATTAATTCTCAATGAGACACCCACGCATTTGGTAAATGCATGTACGTTTGTGCCTGCTAAACTGCATGGTACCATAGTACCATGTGTTTTGGTGCTGCGTAATTTAAAAAATCATGCTGTCACCCTTGTGCGCGTTTCACAGGGCAGCTTATTGAAAAAATTCTACGCGTGGGAACGTGCAAAAAAGCGCATGCGCTCGGATGCATCTCCTGGTGTAAAGGAGCCCTCAGACTGGTGCCCCCCAGGATTGTGCTTGATTCTAAACGGTGCCTTGACTGAAAAAAGGTTGAAAACACTGCCTTAAGCCACTATGCTGATATTCTGTATGGGTATTTTCAGTCCCCCTTTCCTCTTTCTCTAAAGAAAACTTTTTAACACTCATCTTGCGTGCAAACTTATGCACGTCAATAAAGGCCTCAAATTTATTAATAGCTTTAGTGGGTGCATATTTCAAACCTTGTTCAAGAACCAATAATTCCTCCTAAGTAAATACAATAATGCTCAAATTGAATATGCCTTTACCAAGGATTATCTTTTACTTTTTTTGGCTGCCTCTGCAGTCCCTTGATTGTTTCTTTTTCCAACCATGTCCTGTTTCTCCCATCTGTTCTGTGTTGGGGAGTGTGAGATTCTAATCTTCTTATCCATAACGTGCAATCAACCAGCAATCCAAATGAATGTGATTTCCGTTCTCAACCTTCTGAAAAAGTTTACCAATATCTATGTGTCTATTCTGTTGGAAATTAAAAATATCCATGGCAGCAGGTTAAAGTGTACCTCAATATGTGAGAACTCAAAAACAACAACAAAAAAATAACTGCGATTGGTATTATTGTAGAATCAGAATTTTTATGTACGACTTTATTTATTTTTTTACGTGGAAAAACTCTTTAGGCCCCTTTCACACTTATACGACTTGTCCCACGATTTGGGACTGCAAAGTAGCATGACAAGTCGTTCCCCATGATTTCCAATGACAGCCATTCATATTAGTATGACTTCAAGTCGTTCCGACTTCAAAGTAGTCCCTGCACTACTTTGGTCCGATTTTAATGCCACTTACACGGGCATTCCTTGAAATCGCGGGAAAATCCCGGCAAAAATCGCGACAGAATCGCGGCAAAATCGAGTGACTTTGAAGTCGCACAAGTGTGAAAGGGGCCTTAGTGGATGTTTTAATTGATTTTATATGTAAAATTTTTTGTGCAGAGTTTATAGAGTTTCCAGCAATCCTATATTAGCACATTACTGCCAGGCTCAATCTGGGGTTAGCTTTCCATTGATTTCCAGTATGGGCATATAAATATAAACTAAAATTACATCCTTGCAGCTTCCTGAGGATGCCCAGAGGGGTGAAATACGTTGAGGCGGGGTTTTGATGATCCACATCATTTTCAGTGACCTCAGTTACACCCGATGGAATATACACCAACTTCTGGTTTTGGAACTAGCAGCGACTGGGCTTTTGAATATTGCAAGTAACTCTGGGTCCCGGTACAAAGCACTAAAATATGTAAGCGTGCATTTCTCTTTTTACTATTAAAATGAATGGGATCGTTTGGGAAAAATAAAGTGTGAAATTGGGTGCGCTATAATGGTACCCTCTTGTGGTTTCTTTACCTGACATATGGCCAGACTGCACCTGCCTACACGTCCAAGATTAAAAAAGCATTAACTCCCATAAATCACAAAATAAAATAGTTTACATAAAGCTCATTTCTTTTACATATATCTAAGAACAGTATAAATTCCCTTAACCTGTAGCTGACCGCCCACTGTCAAATGACGGCGGGACGGTGCAGCTATTGTGGCGGGCGCTTTTTGGCCACTAGGGGGCGCGCGCGCGCGCGCCGTGGAAGGCGCGCGCGTGCCCGCCGCGTAGCTGGAGACCCGATGCACGTGCCCGGCAGCCGCAATGTCCGCCAGGCACCCGCGATTGCCCGGTAATCAAGCAGGACGTGGATCTGTGTGTGTAAATACACAGATCCACGTCCTGTCAGAGGAGAGGAGACCAATGGTGTGTCCCTTGTACATAGGGACACCGATCGGTCTCCTCCCCCAGTCAGTCCCCACCCCCCACAGTTAGAATCACTAAGATAGGGAACATATTAACCCCTGCAGCGCCCCCTAGTGTTAACCCCTTCCCTGCCAGTCACATTTATACAGTAATCAATGCATTTTTATAGCACGGATCGCTGTATAAGTGTGAATGGTCCCAAAAAATGTGTCAAAAGTGTCCGATATGTCCGCCGCAATGTCGCAGTCACAATAAAAATCGCAGATCGCCGCCATTACTAGTAAAAAAAAAAAAAAATAATAAAAATGCAATAAATCTATCCCCTATTTTGTAGACGCTATAACTTTTGCGCAAAACCAATCAATAGACGCTTATTGCGATTTTTTTTTACCAAAAATATGTAGAAGAATACGTATCGGCCTAAACTGAGGACAAAATTTGTTTAAAAAAATAATAATTTGGATATTTATTATAATAAAAAGTAAAAGATATTGCGTTTTTTCAAACTTGTCCCTCTTAATTTGTTTATAGCGCAAGAAATAAAAACCGCAGAGGTGATCAAATATGAACAAAATAAACCTCTATTTGTGGGGAAAAAATTATAAAAATGTTATTTGGGTACAGCGTTGCATGACCGCGCAATTGTCATTCAAAAATGCGACAGCGCTGAAAGCTGAAAAATGGCTCAGGAAGGGGATGTTCGTACCTGGTAGGCAAGTGGTTAAATACTTTTGTAGGCAAGGAATATAAAGTACTCTGTGTAAAGCAGGACATGCTAATATTGCAGCTTTACTCTCCTTAATAATTTATTGGGGGTTGAAATATATATTTAACAAATAATAAATCTATTGGAAAGACATCAACATACGCTTGACAGCACTCCATATCACCGTCTGTGCCACAGCTACAGTCCCAACAGCTCTTCGTCCTCCATGATTTGCCAAGTGGATGTAATTTTCCCTTATAGAGACATCCTAGGAAAAAAAATAAGAATACCATTATTCTAAATGCCTAAATCTTAACAGCTCTTGTCTGTAATCGAGCTACCATCTTTGATGCAGTGGTAGACTACTTAAAGCTTTGTTCCTGTTGGATATGTCTGCCCTCTACTAACCCTTATGCCCCGTACACACGGTCGGATATTCCGATGGAAAAAGTCTGATCAGATTATGTTGTTGGAAAATCAGATCGTGTGGGCTTTTTCCGTTGGAGAGCTGGATCTAAAATTTTTCGACAACAAAATCCGATCTGACTTTTTCCGATCGTGTGTAGAGAATTCCGACGCACAAAGTGCCATGCATGCTCAGAAGAAATTTGGAGATAAAAGCGATTGGCTACTGGCCTCTACATAGTCCTGTCATATGGTTTATACGTCCCTTCATTCAGAACGATCGGATTTTCCGACAACTTTGTCCGACCGCGTGTACAACACAAGTTTCGGACAAAATTTTGTGGTCGGAATGTCCGACTGTGTGTACGGGGCATAATACTGTGGTTAGTACAAAACACTGCACCAGTAGGACATAGATGTATAGGATAGACAAGGGTAGGTACTATCTATTCCTCTGATAATAATACCACTTAATCCCATATCTCGGCTTACTTGCCGACAACTCAATCTTTACAGCATGGAACAGAGTATTCAATCCTTAGAATTCTGCAAGGTTTCCCATGTTCTAGTATACATGAAGATTGCAGCAGGTGCCCTGCTTCAGCAGGGTTTCAAATACTGAAGGTAACACCCTTGGGTGAGCCTACACCTCTTGGTCTCCTAGCAGCTAGATCTAATTTGGGTGATACACGTAGCTCCACTGTGTAAGGTCTGAAATCTCAGGAGGAAGAATAGTAATTCTACCTCTACATTACTACACAAAGGAGGTTTTTGGACCAAAGACTGTATCTGAGGACATCACAGCCTGCAATGCCACCGATAAATAATTTCCCTCATCACAGCTGGATGACTACAGATCCTGATAGGGAGCCTGGAGACAACTGGGTCTGCTGGATATCTATATAGGCTAACCTGCCGACCCAGCTGGATGTTGATAGATCCACTGGTTCCACTTCTGGGAAGCTCATTCTTGCAGGACTCACTCCCATTCATGACCATAGAGGTTACTGACAGGTTAAGATCCATTGATATGCTTGTTGGTTTAGAGACCAACCTTGATATTCACGTTATCTTAAAGTGGAGTTCCACACAAAAAATGGAACTTCCACTTTTTGGAATCCTCCCCCCCTCCGGTGTCACATTTGGCACCTTTCAGGGGGGAGGGGAGAGCAGATACCTGTCTAATACAGGTATTTGCTCTCACTTCCTGGCATAGATCACCGCGGCACCTACACCACTTCCAGCACCTACTCTGTCCTCCCCCACTGTATTCTGGGAGACACACAGGTCCCAGAACACAGCAGGGACCAGTGAGGATGCGCAGTGCATGTGCAGTAGGGAACCAGGAAGTGAAGCCGCACAGCTTCATTTCCTGATTCCCTTACCGAGGATGGCGGCGGCAGCAGCCGAGAGCCGACGGACAGATCGGCTTCGGCTGCTGACATTGCAGACTCCCTGGACAGGTAAGTGTCCATATATTAAAAGTCATTAGCTGCAGTATTTGTAGCTGCTGGCTTGATAATATTTTTTCCACATACCTCTGCTTTAAGTGTCTGACAGGAAGTTCAGGGAAGCCAGAAGGACTGGAAAATCTGGATAGGAGATACCTCTGACATTAGTTGAATAATCTTGCATTCCTTCTTGACAACAAAGATAGGAAATTGCAATTGTCTATTTGGAGCATAACTGAGGCTCCTTAGGCTGTGTTACCAAAGTGACTTCAACACTTGGGAATCACAGTGAATCTGATGTTGGACACTTTGTCCTCCACTGGTATATGTAATTGACCTTGGAATAGGAGGTCATTGGGGTGAATACCAACAAAGTGAATAGATTGGTATGCCAGGTAGCTGATGAAAGCTGAAAAGATTAACTGGCTTTAACCACCACCAAAGGGACTTGTCTCATATGTTGGATCACCTTCTCTGGTGCAGGAGCAAATCTTCCATTACTTTAGAAACCTGATTATAACATTCTCAACCTTCCAGAAAGTCCAACAGACTACATGGATTACTGCAGACTACTACTACTTTTAAGACCATGGGATACAAACAGATGGGATAGAGCTATGACTTGTCCCAAGCGAGATACCAATACTGTTGCCTTCTGTTAAAGTGGGATGCCCCCTAAAAAAATTTTTTTTAAAGTCAGCAGCTACAAATACTGCAGCTGCTGACTTTTAATAATCGGACACATACCTGTCCCAGGGTCCAGCGATGCGGGGGAACGAAGCCCCCCCTCGTTCCTCGCTCCGCTCGCGGCGCCGGCATTCTTACTGTGAAGCCACAGCCGGGCACCCACTGCGCATGCGTGGCTCAGGCCCACCTGCGGTGAAGACGGCTCCAGGCTAAGAGAGACACTGCCCCTAAATGGAGAATACAGTATACTTCCTGGATTACCTTTTCTGGTGTTCATTGGATGCAAAGCAAATGGGACTGGCAAGGGGGGGAGATTTGAATGATTGGGCGTGTGTGTCTGAATGTTAGGGTCGCACACACAGGAAGCACACTCTCTCTGTGTCTGTAGGCTGTTTGAGGAGCATGTCATGAAGATGTCTCTCTGCTAAGCGGCCATCTTTGAGGCCTACGTTGGATGATGAGTTGAGGCCTAGCCACATGGACATTTCTCTTATCCCATCAGGAGACCAGCCAGGAAGGACATGTGTTAAGTAGATCATTATATTGTATTTTAACTGTATAGTATATCATTGTATTGTAGCCTTGCTGTATGTTATGTAATTGTGTAACCCCCTTTTAATACACGTTAGCTTTCTTATTTCCTTGGGAAATAAATAAGATTTGATTATTCTTAAGCCGTGCGTTTGGTTTCATAACTAAATGTATTATTGTGATACTAACAGTAGCATGCGCCCATATTTTTAACAGACTGACTAAGCTACAGAGACTAGACAAAGTACATAGATGAGATAATTTCTAGATTGTAGTGGTATATCGTTTTCTACAATTATTATCGAATTCTACATTTGGCACCCCATAGATTTAGACGAGCAGAATATCGTTTTTTTCTGCATAGGATTCACAAACCTAAGGCATTTTTCTTTGTTTTGAGTCTCAAACACAAATCTTCAAACATCCAGAACGGAAAATCGTCTCTAGTGTGGACAAGATTGGCGCTGGCTCGCGAATTCTGAAACCACGCTTGGGTGGTCATGAAAATTCTGTGAAAGATCTCATCGATGAAACGGACGCGTAGAACCTGGTGAGAGCTGTGGCTGATATATGTATGTATGTTAAATGTTTGTGCGTTTGGCCAGGTAACCAGTCACTGCGACTGGCGAGTAAAGGGACTGATCACCCTTGGGTTATATTATATAATCGGTAAATTGACAGGACAAACCACACAGCACTGAGGAAAAAGTGGGAATATATATTTTTATTTTAAGTTTTTTTATATTTATTTTGTTTTTTATTTAATTATTTTTTTCCCCATGTGAGTGTGAAATAGCCCTCTGTTCCAATAGGAGTTCAATGTGGCCTGCAATTTAAGAGAGGTCAGTATTAAAGTGTGCTCTCTGGAAGAAATTCGTAGTTAAACGGATTTTTATATATTTTTTTTTTTTTTGTTTGTTTGTTGGTCTTTTGTGGGACTACAAGCTAGCTTGAAAGCGAAACCTTTGAATAGCCTTATCTGTTTATCTGTGTTGCATTGTAACCAAAAACAGGTTTCACAGCTCCAGTGTAGAGGGCTTGCTAATTAGCATATCAATGGAAGCCATGGAACTGTTCATGGCTAAAAATGGGGCTATTAGATTTCAATCTACACAAGAAAGTGGGTTGACACAACAATTTAATGAGCTTTTGACACAATGTAATACACATAACAGTCTTATAAGTAAGAAATCAAAAAAAGACAGGAAATAGAGGTTAGCAAATTTGATAGTCATGCTTCTTAGAATGAAGCATATTTCCGAGCAGAAGGAATTAGAATGGTTTGCTGAAAGAAAGCAATTCATGCAGCAGCTACAAAATATAACAAAAGATATATTAATTAGGGTTGAAAATGCAGATGCACAAGCGCGTAATCAGATTGAACAATTAGTGACGGAAAAAGGCGAATTGGAACAGAGATTACATGAATTAGGGAAAACGTGTGAGTTAAGAGAAGGTTGCATCGCCTATTTGAATAGAAGGGAGGCTGAAAATTTGCAGGTTATCACACTGCTTAAGGAGGAATTACAGGATGCACAGGCAGCCATAATGGATTTATCCTCCAAACATACTCAGTGTACAAAAACACAAGTGGAACATGAGGAAAACCTGTATACTATTGTTGCTGCAAATCATATTACTATGATGGGAATCGATGTTGGAGACGTAAATACAAACGTGATAACTGCGCTTGAAATTGATTCAGGAGTTGAAATGGAAACTTCTGATGACTCCTCAGACGATGAAAGTGTAAAGTCTGTTCATTCCAATCACAGTAATATTATCCAGCAATGTGAATTTCCAGCACAAGATGTTAAAAAAAGGGCCTATGCAGGGAAACCAGAGCTAAAATGTTGTTTGTGTAAAAGGGGAGGTCACATCGCAAAGTATTGTTGGGCGAATAACGATATCAAAAGAAGATCATACCCGAAAACGACCCCAAGGCAGTATGAATGTTATTCGGCCAGGTGGGGTAGCAATCCAAAGCATGGAGCCCATAGTAAGCAAACCCAGTTCCCCGTTAAGACCCAATTACGGAGTCTACAAACTGAAAAGCAATATGTAGGACAGTTGCATAAAATCAAAATGGAGGTAGCCGCATGGTTATTCAAACATAGCACTGGGGGAAGCAATGTTAGCAGCACTTAGTCAGCTGCAAGTATGTTAAAATTACTCTGATCAAAGTTTCCTTTCTATGAATAAGGTTTGATGTGAGTTTCAGATTTGGAATAAGATAGAGGACCTTGATATATAATTTTATTATTTTCAAGGATGAGCCTCTGAATTGAATAACTCTGTTATGATTATTGTTTTTTTTTTTTTCCCTCTTAGTTTTAAGTATTTTTGTATTTTTTAAGTTTAATATTTTATTTTTTATAAAAAAATAATTATTAATTTTTATAATTTTTTTTTAGTTTTTTTCATTAATTTTTTTTCAGTTTTTTTAATTTTTCATTTTTAATGTTTTAAATTTTTTTTATTTTTTTTATTTTTTTAGTCTAGTTGTTTATTCTACCATTCTGGCTTGTAGGTGTTCCCCTAGCAGTACAATTAATGGGAAAAGGCTTGGGGCACTTAAAGTCAATTGTCATGATAATCGTGTTTAATCATTGTCTTTGTGTTCTTTTCCAGAGACCAGGGAAGAATAAACAGGTTTGGATACTAAACATTTGTGTTTTGTTTGCAGGTCCGTCAAAGTGAGACCAACACGGGGGTTAGGTTATTGTAAATGCATAATCAATTATCACATGGTACCATGAGCTCATTAATTAGTAATTGTTTGCAAACAATGAAAACATTTAAACAATAATCTGACATTAATGGACTAAAGAGTTACAAATGAGGTAGCAAATGTTGTGATGAAGTTACAAATGTTTTGCTTGTGTTGTTTTTCCCATTAACTTATTGTCTTTCAGATAAAAAAAAACATGTACACTTCTCAGGAGAAAATCCATGGATGTCTTTAATTAAAAGTTGAGTGTTTGTCATTGTTGTATGGTGGTTGTCTTGTCATGTTGTTCTTGGGTGATAATGGCCAGACTTTTAATTTACATTTTTTTTTAATTTTTGTTTTTTGGAAAAAAAAAACAAAATTTTTTTTTTGTTTTTGGGTATTGGCTTAGTCAGCTATTTTATTGTTGTTTTGTTCAGGTGTAAAAAGCTCCAAAAGGTTTAGGCTTTGTCCACCTGAAAGGGGATTAGTGCATACATCTTAAAGATAAAGATAAATGCATTGTTTTTTTTTAGTGTTTTAATTTTAGAATTTTTGAGAAACAACATTGACGTCCATTTTGAATGTTTTGATCATACCATGGGGATCCATTTTAGAGTGGGTTCTGCCTAAAGAGGTCATGGTTGTTTTGATAGTTTGGTCAAGTTGCAGAAGCCAGGAATACTAAGTTCCTGGGTTCCAAGGAGGGAAATAGGAGTAAATATAGTAAGCGAGCAGATATTATGGATAAGAATTTGATTCTGCTCTTGTTTTTCAATTCCAGAATCCTGGTGGAGCGAGATTGGAAAGGTTCTGGAAAATGAATGACAGATGATCATCTGGTTGGCAGTTTGTCTGTGCCATACCACGCCCCAAATTTATTCTAATAAATATCAGGAGAGACGGGACAAACAAAAAGATTCACTTTAACATTTTTTCTTTTCCTATGGACGATCTGGTGCTGAATCTGAAAGACTGTGCCTATCAATAAGACTTGAAACATTTTTTTTGCTGGACTCTCGCCTGATGAATGCAAACGTGTTATTAATATACGTACAAGGGGTTGGAGGTTGGGGGAAGGAATATAACACATCCAATCCATCAGAACATGAAAATGTAAAATATATATGTTTTTTTTGTTGGAGGGAGGAGTTGAAATAAGAAAAGTTGTGTAATGTATGACATGTATTGACGTAACGGAATTTATATGGTGCAGGTACCCAGGAGGCGGGCACTTATGCATAATAAGGTGTCTGTTGGCCAGACTAGAGGGTGCCAGGTGACACATCAATGGGGTGAACATTTCCTTGTATGGGGGAGATGCGCCTGGTTGATGTCTCCTGAGAAGTTGAAACCCTGCACAGGGAATGCACACAGGAGCATGCTCCGATAGATAAAGGGAACAAACGCTGAATACCAGGGTACAGTATGCCTTCACCATATGGCGCTGCAACATCTCACAGTGGTTGATAAAAACCTATTACCCTATATGTGCTGAGTATACGCTGAATCAAGTGCGGTCATTGTAGAAGTGACTTACTCCCAGAGAGGTGCGGACACAGAATAAGGTGCATGCAGGATGCTTATCTCTGAGGAGTAACCATAAGAGGAGGCGTGTATTCAGCACTATATTGGGGGAATAGGAGCTGGGATGGGTGTTGGTAATGGAGTAGACATCGGTATTCTGAGGAACAAACTCTCAGCCATAGCTTGAGCGGGACTTTGTTACTCAGAGAGATTGGTGGCATCCTTAATAACATTCACAAAATACCCAGGGTCTCCAGATTTGGTGAACCATGTTGAGAGGTTGGTGGAGGGGGTGAGGGTACAGGATAGAAATCGGTCATGGGCTCTGGCGTACACGCAGTGGCGGGCGGAAGTGTCAACCAGCATCAAGCTGATTGTGCAATCTCTGTATAAAGGGCAGTGGCCTGATGAGTTAGCATCACAGCTCAGTAAGACTCTACCACAACACGCCGCGTACACTAATCCAAAATGGTGGTCGAATACCTGGATGGGCTGTACCAGTTTGGATTGTGAAAGGTGTTAGGCTGTATGATCCCATATACAGAAGTGCGGACTTGGTCTGTATGTTTGGTGGCATCAATGGGCTTACTGATTGGGGATTCTATCTTGTCGCATTTGAGGCTAAATCACCCACATGTGATCAGAGGAGATGGAAGCAGGTTGATACTTCCCTCGGTCGGAAGCATGACCATGATGTCCTTTGTATGCCAGGTCAATACATCATGGTGGTGAACGTAAAAATGTTGGGAAGTTATTTCAGGGATCATGACTGGGGAGGAAGCACCTGGGTGTCATTTGGGACATAGACGAGTTTGTTTCTTTGTCCTAAAGAATACCGATGTAATGCTAGTCATAAAACTGGAAGGTTCCTTGAACCTAACCATAGGTAGAGGTGCATGGTATACCCTGGGTATGGTCTCTGAAATCCAGGCACAGGGATGGAATTGTGTGTTTTTTTGTCATTTTTGTAAATGTATATATGTGCTTAGACTCGATATTTATAGAGAAGGGTCTCCCATTTATCTATGCAAGTTGAGGGACGAATTGACGGTAGGGCCTCTGTGTACAAATTAGAGACTTTGCTGCCAAGTCAGAGCCCTGCAATACCACTGTGAGCAAGCCTGCCTAATCCCGACCCATATGTACAGTAAAGTGTTATAGGGTTGGGAGCGGGGTGCGTAAATGGATGGGACATACATATATATATATATATATATGTATATAGTATGGTAAAAAGTTGATTTATATTATGGTATAGTGTGACCTATGCGTATTGTAGGTTAATAATAAGGGTGAATAAAGCCCTCCTCGAGACTTATCTAAATAATAGATCGGTATTTGAGAGCTGTTTGATATGTTGCTCTGAATGTGTACTGGTGAATGGTGAATGAATGGACACCCCTTGCCTGTACTGCATCCGTCCTGAAGATACCGGAAAGGAGAAGATACCAAAGATACATAATGGTGACATGGAAGCTGTCGCTGAAGAAGGATGTGTCACTCAGTGGCAAAGCGGCACGTGTTGGGAAGCATAACACGGTAAGACCATTATGGACTATTCCATAGGAGCTGTTGCTGCGCAGGTTGAAAACCACAACGCGTTAAGAAAGTCAAGGACTGTTCTATGGGTACTGGTTTGGAAATGCATGTCAGGGACAAAACAGTTATGGACTGTTCAATAGGAGCCATGTCTGAAGAAGGATGGTCTGTGACTTTTAGTCGCAAAGCGGCATATGTTGGATTCAAAATGAGCTCATGTCATGCTTCTGCGATTCACTTCCTGGCTGCTGTAAGCCAGGTTGCCTAAGTCAAAGGAACAATAGCTTGGCTCAGGCCCACCTGCTGTGAAGACGGCTCCAGGCTAAGAGAAACACTGCCCCTAAATGGAGAATACAGTATACTTCCTGGATTACCTTTTCTGGTGTTCATTGGATGCAAAGCAAATGGGACTGGCAAGGGGGGGAGATTTGAATGAGTGGGCGTATGTGTCTGAATGTTAGGGTCGCACACACAGGAAGCACACTCTTTCTGTGTCTGTAGGCTGGTTGAGGAGCATGTCATGAAGATGTCTCTCTGCTAAGCGGCCATCTTTGAGGCCTACGTTGGATGATGATTTTGAGGCCTAGCCACATGGACATTTCTCTTATTCCACCAGGAGACCAGCCAGGAAATAGATCATTATATTGTATTTTAACTGTATAGTATATCATTGTATTGTAGCCTTGCTGTATGTTATGTAATTGTGTAACCCCCTTTAAATACACGTTAGCTTTCTTATTTCCTTGGGAAATAAATAAGATTTGATTATTCTTAAGCCGTGTGTTTGGTTTCATAACTAAATGTATTATTGTAATACTAACAGTAGCATGCGCCCATATTTTTAACAGACTGACTAATCTACAGAGACTAGACAAAGTACATAGATGAGATAATATATAGATTGTAGTGGTATATCGTTTTCTACAATTATTATCAAATTCTACGGGGGGGGAAACACCACTTTAAGGCAAATCTACAGTATTCTCCTGAGTGTCCAGGAATGTCATTATTATAGACTAGTCAGCCTTTCCCAGTTGATGACCTGTCCAAGTTTGATTAGAGTCTGAATCAGACTTTGCCAGGAATAGGCTGTGGAAAAGTCTCACACATGTAGTATCACCACACTCAGAAGAAGTAGCAGAATGTGTTTTGGAGTGTATGGAAAAATATTATTAAATGACAACTTTGTGTTAAAAAAAAGATTTTTTTTTTACTTTTATTCTGCATTTTTCAAAAATGTGTGTCAAAAAACAAAGTATTCAAAAGACTTACCATGCCTTCCAGAAAATACATTCAGAAAATTTCCGAGTGTACGAGTGCTGTGAGTACCTGTGTATGTGAGTACCTGTGTATTGTATTGTTGAGTATAAGTGTCAGGAAGCTAGTTGTTAGTTAATTGAACAGAGCATAATTGTCAATCCCCAATAAATTAGTAGGTACGATGACCGGCAGGGTTGGAGATGCGACTCGGTGTACATCTTGCATGTATGCGTTCCTTGATCATCTGATCAAGGGTGAATTCTGCTGTGCAAAATGTAAGTACGTTGCTTCCCTGTAAGCCCAGGTTCTGAATCTAGGGAAGCAACTGTCAACACTGAAAAGAATCTCCATCCCAAAGGAGAGCTGGGAACGTACCCGGCAGGTGCCGGCAGAGGCCATCGAAGAAGCAGGTGAAGAGAAGGTGGGGCAGGCACCAGAGAAGAGTATATGGGCAACAGTCAGGAAGGTTAGAGGGGAAAGAGTCAGGCCGATCCTGAGCTGGAACATTCCAAAAGGAAGGCCCATTGCGTGACATTGGTGAAACCAGTCAGGGACCAGCATTGCTGGAGCAAAGTGACGCCCCTAGCTGCCAGGGTAAGAACTCCTCCAGTGAGAATGGGAGGGGAGCCAAGGGGAAAGAAAGGAATATTTTGGTGGTAGGGGACTCAATTCTCAGAAGGACAGAGAGGGCAATCTCTCACAAGGACCTGAAGCGCCAAACTGTATGTTGTCTACCGGGCACTTGGTTTCGGCACATCGCGTATCTGGAGGACAGATTATTGGAGGGGGGGGGCTGGGGAAGACCCGGCTGTTATGGTGCACGTTGGCACAATGAGAAAGTCAGAGGATGATGGAGTGTCCTAAAAAACAATTTTAGGGATTTAGGAGCTAAATTGAGGAATAGGACCTCCAAGGTAGTATTTTCAGAAATAATGCCGGTACCTCGAGCCACACTAGAAAGGCAGCGGGAGATTAGGGAAGGAAACCAGTGGCTGAGGAGCTGGTGTAAAAAGGAGGTGTTTGGGTTCCTGTCTTTTCAGTCAGTCACCAGCTCTATAGAAGAGACGGACTGCACCTAAATGAGGAGTAGGGATGAGCCGAACACCCCCGGGTTCGGTTCGCACCAGAACCTGCGAACGGACCGAAAGTTCGCACAAACGTTAGAACCCTATTAGTTACAATGGACGCGAACGTTCGAAATCTAAAGTTTTTTCTGGAGCAGTGATTTTAATGATGCATAAAGTGAAAAAAAAAAGTGAAATATTCCTTTAAATATGGTACCTGGGTGGTGTCTAAAGTATGCCTGTGAAGTGACATGTGTTTCCCGTGTTTAGAACTGTCCCTGCAAAAATGACATTTGTAAAGGAAAAAGAAGCCATTTAAAACTGCTTGTGGCTTTAATGTCATGTCTTGTCCAGGCAATTTGGATGAAAATCTTTGAGAAAAATGGCATGGCTACCCCCCCCCCCCCCCTACCCCAGCCTATTACCAGCCCCTTTGGGTCCTGTATGGATATTAAGGGGAACCCTGCACCCAAAATAAAACCCTATACCTAAAACCCTATATACTCTGAACCGCAGTATACAGGCGGTGCAAACAAGACAGGGACTGTAGGTATATACTGTATGTATGTATGTATGTATGTATGGACTGTTGGTGTATACTGTGCTGTGCTGGAGGCACACAAAACACACTAACTCCTGCAGATGGCTGTCTTAGGTGACAACAGGGCAGATACAGTGTAAGGTGGTTTAGTGTGCTAATGCTGTGCTATACTCACACAGCACACACACACTAACTCCTGCAGATGGCTGGATTGGTAGAGAACAGCACTGAGAAGAACACACCATCCCTGCCTATTTTTCCTCTATCCCTACACTTTCCCCACAAGCAAAGGCTGAGAAGAATACACTATCCCTGCCTATTTTTCCTCTTTCCCTACACTTTACCCACACAGAAATGATTCACATATAGTGTGTACATGTACAGTACACTGTCACTGTTCCTCAAGCCGGAACACACTACACATGGCCGACGGCGCGGTGTCCTTATATAGTGTGGGGCGTGTACTAAACCCCCTGAGCTATAATTGGCCACAGGCATCCTTGCGGGGTCACAGTGCATGCTTGGCCAATCATCAGTCAGCAATGCACTGCGACTGGCGCAGTGCATTGTGGACCGTTCGCATCACATGAATTTGATGCGAACGAAACATAAGTGGTTGGGCATCGGTGCACACAATCTCTTCCACTTCTGGGGCAGGGCTAGGTGGATGGCCCTGGGAAACCCTGCTAACAGAGTCATCAAAAAGCAGAAGAGACTGCTGCATGATTTGGGGCTCAGACTGATTGGCTGATTTGCAAGGGGGTGAGGTGAAAGACTGATGGACATCGGCTGCAGGTGCCAACTCTGAACTTTCATCAGGAGACTGGGTGGGAGACAATGTGAAGGAACCGGAGGCACTGTCAGCAACCCAATCTACTATCGCCTGTACTTGTCCTGGCCTCAACATTCGTACAGCCTCATTAGGCGCGCCAAAATACCGCTGCAGGCTCTGTCGCCTACTCGCACCTGACTACTAGTGCGTGTAGCTGGCACAGATCGACCACGTCCTCTCCCTGCAACAGGAGCGCCACCAGCAGCACCACGACCCGGGCCACGTCCCCTTTTTGATGATCTCCTCATATTTTCAAAATTTATGATCTCGCCCTAAATGGGTGTTTTTGTCAATATCAGAATACACGGACAGTATCTAAAGCGTGTATGAACACGCAGAAAATGCTATTGGGAAAAAAAAAAACACAGCAAAATTAAAATTTTTTGCAATGTTTTTCCAATATCAGAATACACGGATAGTGTCTAAATCGTTTATGAACACGCAGAAAATGCTATTTGGAAAAAAAAAAACACTGCAAAATTGAATTTTTTTGCAATGTTTTTCCAATATCAGAATACACGGACAGTATCTAAAGTGTGTATGAACACGCAGAAAATGCTATTGGGAAAAAAAAAAAAACACAGCAAAATTAAATTTTTTTGCAATGTTTTTCCAATATCAGAATACACGGACAGTATCTAAAGCGTGTATGAACACACAGAAAATGCTATTGGGAAAAAAAAAAACACAGCAAAATAAAAATTTTTTGCAATGTTTTTCCAATATCAGAATACACACAGACTATGGTGTATCTCTTACTAGATGCAGTGCAGTGATGGTGCACTGAGCTTGCAGGTAAAACTTTTATATTTTGTCTGGCACTGGCCTCATGGCACTGTTAAAAGACTGTGCACTGCACCCCAGCCAGGGTACAATTGATTTAGGAATCTCTTCAATAATTCTCTCTGCCTCTTTCTTTTCCTTAATAAATAAACTCTGTACTCTACTCTAGCTATCTAGATCGCTCACTGATCTAACTAATTTGAAGAAAATTTAAGGAATGTGGACTGACTGACTGACTTTATCACACTAACTCCTAAAATCCTCTCTTAGCAGCACAGGAACCTGTCTATAGCAGAATGACGCTGTGTGCTGTGTGTCTGGACTATATATAGAGGCTGGGTCACATGCTGCACTGCCCAATCACAGCCATGCCATTAGTAGGCATGGCTGTGATGGCTTCTAAGGGCACACTAGTAAAACTAGCGTCGATTGGCTGCCCTGCAGCTTGTAAAAGGCGCCAATACATCGCCGAACACCAGACCCGAACCCGAACATACAGCCAATAGTTCGGGTTTGGGTCCGGGACCCGGACACCCAAAAGTCCGGTACGGACCCGAACTTTACAGTTCGGGTTCGCTCAACCCTAATTACCATCATTACCCATTAACCATTTATTATCTGAAGATTTGATTTATCCCTTTTGAGAAGTATTTTTGGTCATGATATAACTTAGAACCTTAATATTATATCTAGCATATAGATTATAGAGTCCATTTCTTTCTCCATTTTCTAATTTTTCAGTTAATTTATTCATAAAAATGTATTCATTTTAAATCTGTGGTATATTTATACATTTATATTTATGCATTTAATCAATTAATTATTTTATCGATTTCTTCAAACGTCATAACATTATCATCAACTATTAATCAGCAAGCTTTTTACTCATATTTAAATTCACTTCGGTCTCCAACCGTCTATCTCTTTAAATCTGTCTATTGATTGATGGGCTAGTCAGCCCATCAGATCTCTCTGTTTCTATTTCCTCTGTATTTAAGACTGCCAGGTTTGTCCAGCCAATCATGGTCCGATGAAGAAGCTGTAGCTTAAAAATGCATTACCAATCCTTGCCACTGTGAATAATCACATTTCCTGTTCCTGTGAAGTCAAGACCAGCTGCTTTTTGTTTCCTGCCTCCTGGTTCCCAGCATTCTCTGGATCTCTGTAAGATCACACCAGTGCCCCAGGCTGCAAAGGGAAGACATTTATGAGACATTTATGGCGATTTTCACCACATACTGAACTCATCTAATTTAACCTGTGAGTTACTACTTGCTTTTATTAAATATATGATTTATACTGCACTAAGTCTGGCGCCCCTCTGTTCCCATTTCAACTAAGGGAAACAGGCAGTGGAGCCTTGCGGCTTCACTGCCCGTTTCCTACTGTGCATGCGCGGGTCGCGCAGCGATTTGTGAATGGGGCGCGCTGTGTTGTGGGACACACACAGTTCCCAGAACACACTGTGCCCCTTTCACTAGAAGACAAAGCGAGGAGGAGAAGACTGAAGATCACGTGGAATAGGAAGAGGCAGATTAGGACGATCTGCCTAGCAACAGCCATTTCTGGTATGTTAAAAAAAAAAAAATTTCCTCCAAATTTTTAGGAACATTTTTATGCTATTTTTATTTTTAGGGTGGCCCTCCACTTTAACTTCACTTAACTCTTACTCTTTCATACCCGTGTACAGGCTGAGGCCCCCAGTGGTGCAGATCTGCTCCCATTGCTATGGGAGAAGGATTGCAGCCGAACCTCTCCCTCCCTGCAAGAGGCTATCTCACCTGCCACATATACAGGCTTATGACAGATTGCTAAAGAAAACTTAATTACCCTTGGTAACCACTGTATCTTCACACTGTATGAACTCTTTGTACTGATGTCTTTATAATCCATTGTGTTTTAGTGACCCGAACTGTAGACTATATGTGCCGGTTACTTATATTGCACCCCTTCAGACCAGGCAAAATCAAAGTTTCCAACATTTTACTTGAAGAATAAACTAACATGATGACAACGACAATTGACAGTCCAAGACAAATTGCAACCATTTCCTAACATCCCTAATCCCTAACTACAGGCTTGTGGCTGCCCCAGCAATTCTGGAACTTAGCTTTGGCAGGACACAGGTCATTCAGATTCCGGCAACTGCACCAGGCAGAGCTTCTGAGGGTGTGGAACCCCCCCCCCCCCCCCCCCCCCCCCCGCCCCCCCCCCCCCCCCCCCCCCCCCCCCAGGATCTGTGCCCTAGTCCATTTAATAGCACACAGGACCCGAGGAGTCAGACCCAAGAAAAACTTGGGAGTGCAGTTAACCCCTAACTTCATGCTGGGGCAGTAACCCTTACCTGCCTACACACTTTGATCACTTCTACAGGAAGGCCCATCGCTGGCTGAAAGAAAAATACTATACAGTGGTGTGAAAAAGTGTTTGCCCCCTTCCTCATTTCCTGTTCCTTTGCATGTTTGTCACACTTAAGTGTTTCGGAACATCAAACCAATTTAAACAATAGTCAAGGACAACACAAGTAAACACAAAATGCAATTTGTAAATGAAGGTGTTTATTATTAAAGGTGAAAAAAAATCCAAACCATCATGGCCCTGTGTGAAAAAGTGATTGCCCCCCTTGTTAAAACATACTATAACTGTGGTTGTCCACACCTGAGTTCAATTTCTCTAGCCACACCCAGGCCTGATTATTGCCACACCTGTTCACAATCAAGGCATCACTTAAATAGGAGCTGCTTGACACAGTAAGGTCCACCAGAAGATCCTTAAAAGCTACACATCATGCCGAGACCCAAAGAATTCAGGAACAATTGAGAAAGAAAGTAATTGAGATCTATCAGTCTGGAAAGGGTTATAAAGCATTTCCAAAGCTTTGGGAATCCAGCGAACCACAGTGAGAGCCATTATCCACAAATGGCGAAGACATGGAACAGTGGTGAACCTTCCCAGGAGTGGCCAGCCGCCCAAAATTACCCCAAGAGCGCAGCGACGACTCATCCAAGAGGTCACAAAAGACCCCACAACAACGTCCAAGGAACTGCAGGCCTCACTTGCCTCAGTTAAGGTCAGCGTTCATGCCTCCACCATCAGGAAAAGACTGGGCAAAAATGGCCTGCATGGCAGAGTTCCAAGGAGAAAACCACTGCTGAGCAAAAAGAACATCAAAGCTCGTCTCAATTTCTCCACAACACATCTTGATGATCCCCAAGACTTTTGGGACAACATTCTGTGGACCGATGAGACAAAAGTTGAACTCTTTGGAAGGTGTGTGTCCAAGTATATCTGGCGTAGAAGGAACACTGCATTTCAGAAAAAGAACATTATACCAACAGTAAAATATGGTGGTGGTAGTGTGATGGTCTGGGGCTGTTTTGCTGCTTCAGGACCTGGAAGACTTGCCGTGATAAAAGGAACTATGAATTCTGCTGTCTACCAAGAGATCCTGAAGGAGAATGTCCGACCATCTGTTTGTGTACTCAAGCTGAAACGAACTTGGGTTCTGCAGCAGGACAATGATCCTAAACACACCAGCAAGTCCACCACCGAATGGCTGAAGAAAAACAAAATGAAGACTTTGGAGTGGCCTAGCAAAAGTCCTGACCTGAATCCTATTGAGATGTTGTGGTATGACCTTAAAAAGGCCGTTCATGCTCGAAAACCCTCTAATGTAACTGAATTAGGACAATTCTGCAAAGATGAGTGGGCCAAAATTCCTCCAGGACGCTGTAAAAGCCTCATTGCACGTTATCGCAACGCTTGGTTGCAGTTGTTGCTGCTAAGGGTGGCCCAACCAGTTATTAGGTTTAGGGGCAATCACTTTTTCACACAGGGCCATGATGGTTTGGATTTTTTTTCACCTTTAATAATAAACACCTTCATTTACAAATTGCATTTTGTGTTTACTTGTGTTGTCCTTGACTATTGTTTAAATTGGTTTGATGTTCCGAAACACTTAAGTGTGACAAACATGCAAAGGAACAGGAAATGAGGAAGGGGGCAAACACTTTTTCACACCACTGTATTAATGGCTGCAGCCAAGATCCTCCCCCGCCGAGAATGTTTATAAACATACGGTGGGTGGAAAGCAGTTAATCAGTCCCAACTGCCCACACACCTTTTTATATGCAAGTTGACTGATGCTCCCGTATCTCTCACTCTCCTTCTTGCTCTCTATGCTGTGAGAGCCAGCTGCTGGTTGAAAAGGCTGACTGCTGACAGAACATTAAAAAAAATACATTAGATGTCTGTTTTTTTTTTTTTGGAGGGGGGAACCCTTTAGAGGCACACAGGAACTGGCATGAGTGTGCTTATTGTCTTGAAAGGCAAAGAATTAGGAGAAAGCAACTTTACAAAAGCTAAATTCTAGGCAAATATAAAAGACAGAAAATAATGCAGCTTAGGAGGAGTGGACACACCAGCCTTGTGCATTACCATAAAACCATTTTATTGGAATGAAACCTGTAGAAATATACTCACAAATGTATCTAAAAACAGGCACATCGTTGATCCCATGATGACAGTCCAAAGTGATGTATAGGTTATGCCAATACGCATGGAGCAAGGATAACACATTTCCAGGGCAGAACCCTCTTCATCAGAGCAAACAGATGCCCACTGAACTACATGAGTAAATAGCACCCATACAAGATGGAAAACACCCAATGTCACACCTGACACTCACCAAAATTAGGGGAGGAGACAACAGTTAACCCCTGTTAGGCGGCACATTGTCAACCACATATCTCTCAAAATCCCATAACCTATATCAAAGATCATAATAATGAATAATGGAAATGAATAGTAGGAATAATAAAACCCCTGCGTTCTGGAAGACCAGACTAACTATATGAATTATGCACTTTGAACTGCTGCAGAGAAGAGAAGACTGCAGTTAAATAGGTACAACTTATGTAGGAGGATTTGTTTCATCTCTGTGTATTATTTTCAGTGGGTATATGTAAGGGTTTACAACCACTTTAAATTCTACATAACATTCAGTTTGCGTGCCTTGTTCTTGTAAGGCACAATGGCTTGCATGTCTAGGTATGTTCAGTAGAGTAGTAGAGATAACTTATTTTTATTTTTATTTCAGTTATGGGAGACCTATTAGCAAAGACAGCAACTGCAAATTCAAATTTGACCGAAAGGCCTGTAAATATGTCCTAATACCAAATGAGGACCCAGAAAAGAAATGCACTGGATATGGCATGGCGGGCTAAATACACTATGCTGGAACCATCAACAATGTTATCTCTTTCAAGAATTCAAATGTAGGATTATTGCACCCAGTAGCATGTTAACAAAATAAATAAAGATATCAAGAAAAGATTTAAAAAGATTTAAGATAATCGTTATTGCTGCACCTATAATGACTTACCATATTACCATATAACTGATTAACCACTTCAATACAGGGCACTTTCACCCCCTTCCTGCCCAGACCAATTTTCAGCTTTCAGCGCATTTTTTCACACAAATAGAGCTTTCTTTTGGTGGTATTTAACCACCACTGGGTTTTTTTATTTTTTGCGATATAAGTGAAAAAAAGAGCGAACATTTTTAAAAAAAAAAAACACTTTTTTTTTTAGTTTCTATTATATATAAGTAATTTTTATTCATAAATCTGGTACACAATTTATACTGCTACATATCTTTAGTAAAAAATAATCCAAATTAGTGGATATTATTTAGTCTGTGTGAAAGTTATAGAGTCTACAAGTTATGGTGCCAATCGTTGAAAATTGATCAGATCTGATACTGACAGCCTATGTCATTTCTTGAGGCCCTAAAATGTCAGGACAGTACAAATACCCCGCAAATTACTCCTTTTTGGAAAGTAGACAGTCCAAGGTATTTAGTAAGAGGCATAGTTTTTTTTAAAGTTGTCATTTTTCTCCACAAATCTTGGGAAAATTAAGAAAGTATTATTAGTGTTATTATTATTTTTATTTTTTATTTTTTTTAACAAAATTGTTATAATAAGTTATTTCTCACACACAGCATATGCATACTTGCAATTACACCCCAAAATACATTTTGCTACTTCTCCGGAGTATAGCGACACCAAATGTGTGAGACTTCTTCACAGCCTGGCGACATAGAGAGGCCCAACATGCAGGGAGAACCATCAGGCGTAATAGGAGCATAAAGTACACATATAATTTCATTCCTACCTATCTCACTTTTGAAGGCCCTGGAACACCAGGACAATGGAATTACCCACAAAATGATCCCATTTTGGAAAGCAAACACCTCAACGTATATTCTATGAGGCATTATGAGTCTTTTGAACATGTGATTTGAAGAAAATGTGGAAAGAAAATTAAAACTTATTTTTTCTTACACAAAGTTGTCAATTTATATGATATTTCTAACACATAGCATGTACATAGCAAAAATGACACCCCAAAACACATTCTGATACTCCTCCTGAGTATGGCGATACCACATGTGTGAGACTTTAAAACAGCCTGGCTACATACAGAGGTCCAACATGCAAGGAGCACCGTCAGGCATTCTAGGAGCATAAATTACACATATAATTTCCTGACAACCTATCACACTTTTGAAGGCCCTAGAGCACCAGGACAATGGAAACGCCCACAAAATGACCCCAGTTTGGAAAGCAAACACCCCAATGTATGTTCTATGGGCTGCAGATAGGTTCTCAGGTATTCTGAAGGGCTACAGATAGGTATTCGGTACTCTGATGGGCTGCCAAGGGGTACTCTGATGGGCTGGTGACAGGTACTTGGGTACTCTGATGGGCTGGTGACAGGTACTCGGCTGGGCTGCAGATAGGTACTTGGGTACTCTGATGGGCTGGTGACAGGAACTCTGATGGGCTGCAGATAGGTACTTGGGTACTCTGGGCTGGAGACAGGTACTCTGATGGGCTGCAGATAGGTACTCAGGTACTCTAGGCTGGAGACAGGTACTTGGGTACCCTGATGGTCTGCAGATAGGTACTCGGGTACTTTGGGCTGGAGACAGGTACTCGGGTACTCTGGGCTGGAGACAGGTACTCAGGTACTCTGGGTTGGAGACAGGTACTCTGATGGGCTGCAGATAGGTACTCAGGTATTCCAATGGGCTGCAGATAGGTACTTGGGTACTCTGGGCTGGAGACAGGTACTTGGGTACTCTGATGGGCTGCAGAAAGGTACTCGGGTACTCTAGGCTGGAGACAGATACTTGGGTACCCTGATGGTCTGCAGATAGGTACTCGGGTACTTTGGGCTGGAGAAAGGTACTCGGGTACTCTGATGGTCTGCAGATAGGTACTCAGGTACTCTGATGGTCTGCAGATAGGTACTCGGGTACTCTGAGCTGGAGACAGGTACTCTGGGTACTCTGATGGTCTGTAGATAGGTACTCTGGTACTCTGGGCTGGAGATAGGTTCTCGGGTACTCTGGGCTGGAGACAGGTACTCGGGTACTCTGGGCTGGAGACAGGTACTTGGGTATTCTGGGCTGGAGACAGGTACTTGGGTATTCTGCGCTGGAGACAAGTAGTCAAGTACTCAGATGGGCTGCAGATAGGTACTTGGGTACTCTGATGGGCTGCAGATAGGTACTCGGGTACTCTGATAGCCTGGCGACGGGTAATCTGGTACTCTGATGGGCTGGCGACAGGTACTCGGGTACTTTGATGGGTTGGTGACCGGTACTTGGGTACGCTGATGGGCTGGTGACAGGTACTCAGGTACTTTTATGAGCTGGTGACAGGTACTTGGGTACTCAGATGAGCTGGTGACAGGTACTCTTTACTATTGGGGCAATCAGTGTGTTTTGGTGTACACAGTGATCGTTAACGAGCTGTTACCGCAATTTCCTCATCGCACAGGATTGATGTGTGAGGAGGAGAACCCTGTAACAGCTAGTTACCGCGGTTTGTTCAAATTTATGACAGGCTGTGATTAGACACAGCAGGTCACAAGGTAAAGAGCCAATTTAATTGGCTCTTTACCCCGATTGAGTATGGGCTGTGTCAGAGTGACACGCCTCGTCCCCGATCGCCACGCTTTGGCTCTTTACCCTGATTGGGGAGGGGCTGTGTCCTGAGGGACATGCCTCTTCCCCGATTGCCATGCTACGTGCCCCGGGGGGCGCGCAAGAGCGGCGAGAATGGAAGAAGGGAGTTGTCACATACCAGATAAGACCAGAACTGTGTGGACTGCACAGAGAAAACCCAAACGTGTATAAGTGAAATATAATGATTTATTAAAGGAAGTGAATAATATAAATACAACCACACAGTGCAATAAACCCACCAACAGACAGAGACCCACAAACAACAACAGACAGATATGTAAAATGAATGGGAGATACCAGGATCATAAACAATAGCCAGGCCAGGGTCATACACAGCAGATCAGCAGATGGACAGGGGATGTTCCAGAAACATAAACGTAAGCCAGGCCAAGATCATACACAGGGAGATCAGCAGATGGGATAAGGAACACAAGACAGGGAGAGGATGGATGGATCAGACTGCAGGGCAGAGATGCAAGGAAACCGGTGCGACAGGAAGACAGGATCAGATACACGGGTCACAGGTTCAGGGCACAGGAACGGAATCGGGATCGGGAGCTAGCAGTTCAGGGCACAAGGACAATACCAAGACAAACATGTGAGTGTTTGCCGGGTATTTATATGCCTGTAATTGGTCTTAAGTGACACCTGATTGCAAGAGGTGCTGACTGCTCCACACTGCCCGGATCCATCCGCTGGTGGACGCCAGTACTGCGGCCCAAAGATGACATAATACTATCAACAGGGAAACAGGGTTTCAGACTGCCAGGAGACACCTGCTGGTGGACCACAGTACTGCACGCCAAATATCAGGCAGTGTCACCAGCGGATGGAACCTTTCCTGACATGAGTGTCATTTTACAATGCTCCAGTAGGGAAGTGGTAAAAGTTATTGTGACAGAACCCACTGTCACTGTGTGTTTTGGAAGAGGCTGTGGGTTGGCCTCCTACCCACAGACTATGGCCCAGAATGGACTTGGGAGAGACTTGGGGACAAAGTGCCATTGAGATAATGCGATGTAATGCTGCATCCCTTCTCCCCCACCCCCCCTCTTGTTGGTGTGTTAATTGTGTTGGGTCATGGCATGTAGACAAAAGGTCTGGACTGGAGACATCCCAGCAGGGGATGTGTAAGGAGGGGCTGCCTGCTTATCATAATCCCTTCATATGTTTCAACTGTAGTTGTTTGGATATACAAGTGTTGAGTTTCCATTGGTTCTTCCTTGCCCCCTACCCCCTCTATGACAAGGCTAAGGGGGTGTCCCTAACTGTGTTTAAAAGTGTATGTTTGAAACTTGATAAACAGTTTTATGCTCTGGATGTTTAACCCTCAACACCTGTGTGGCTTGTCTCGTGATTGAAGGGTTAAGGGCTGGTTATGGCGAATCTGCAGGCTGCGGGTGCGTTTGGAGGACAGGAGACACAGGTCTGGCGGAGATGCTCAGCAGACGCATCCAAGATCCGTCGCAGTGGTGGCAGCAGTGGGATGTCTCCTGCAGTCCGGAACATCCAAATCACCACCAGGATTCAAGAACCGGGCAGCCATCAAGGAGCGATACGGGGACCAGCCAGCATGAGAGCGGAGTTCGGGAGGAGGCTGCAAGGCATGCAGAAGCAACATCGGGAACCAGCGACAGAGCACACCATGCTCGGCTGGGAGGATGTGATCCGCTGGCAACTCTGGCAAGAGACGCTAAGCCATGAGCAGCACCATCAGGGGAAGATCCTTCCCTCCTCTACAGAGATGTACTGGACGCAGTACCGTGCGCGAGAGGTGTTCCTGAGGGAACAACCGCGAGATGAGTGGAAGACGGAGCTTGGAAGATTGGTCCGGGAGGAGATGAGGCAGGACGCCAGCTACAGAGCCCTCCGGTGGTTTGCGGCTCAACTGTGGCCAGGTACAGCAGATGGCAGCCCGACAGAAGGCGTTGGCTACGGCAGCGTGGGGCTGCTCCATAAAAAAATGTACGGAGACCCAGACTTTGGGAGCATCGAGGAGTGGCGGCTGGAAGACATCCTGGACTTCTGAGATGAGGTGCTGGACCTCCCAGAAGAGGCATGTGACCTGGGGGAATTGGAGTTTCTGGTTGAGCAGGAATGGGAGCTCGAGATTGCCTACAAGCGGCTGTTTGACGGTGATCAGCAGCCCGGCATGGCTCCCGTTGCCTGGGACTGTCTGGGAGAAAAAGCGGACAGTAGCGAAGATGCGGAGCAAATGGGGCCAGGGGTACCCCTACGTTTTCCCGTTCTAACCACAATGGAAGAAGCGTCGATGATACAGAGGGCACTGCGAGTGCTAGAATGCCGGAATGCATCGGAGGTTCCCCAGGCAGCGAGACAAGCTAATAGCATAAAAGTCTCAGAAGGGGGAGTTGAGACAGGCGCTGGAAGGCTGGTAGATGGGGATCAGCAGCAAGTCCAGAGTATCGCATCCGGTGTCCCAGCAGAAGCGCTGGCTACGGGGCAGAGTGCCGCTGGCCTCTGCCCACTCTCAGAGTTAGATCCAGGGAGTCTGAGACATGACCTCAGTAAGCTGTTTCCCCAGCAAAAGATATTCCCACCGGGAGTGGAGAAAGCCATTCTCCCTCCCCAGCAATTAGACACTACCCCAGTGTTTATCCCCCCAGCAGAAGCGCTGGCGACGGAGCAGAGCGCCGGTGGCCTCTGCCCACCCTCAGAATTGGATCCAGAGAGTCCGAGAGATGATCTTCGGGAGCTGTTTCCCCAGCAGCGGAAATCCCCACCGGGAGTGGAGAAAGCCATTCTAATTCCCCAGCACTTGGACACTACCCCAGTGTTTATCCCCCCAGCAGAAGCGCTGGCTATGGGGCAGAGTGCCGCTGGCCCCTGCCCAGCCCTCAGTATGTTTTTGGAGGGTTTGGGAGATGGCCCCTGTCAGAAGTCGCCCAAGCAGCTGGTCACAGAACCGGGAGGGGAAAAAACCCTTCCCCCTCTCCAGCGGCTGAATACCTTTGCATATGTCCCCCCAGCAGAAGCGCTGGCTACGGGGCAGAGCGCTGTTGGTCTCTGCCCAGCATCAGAAAAAGAGATGGAGAGTCTGGGAGATAGTCCCTGCAAGATACCTCCCCAGCGGCTGGTAACTACACCAGGAGAAAAGCAAGTTCCTTTTCTTCCTCAAAGGCTTAGCACTACCAGCCTACACTCCCTACCAGCTGAAGCGCTGGCATCGGGGCAGAGGATTATTCAGCTCCACCCAATACATGCAACCAGGCCCTGGATCACGGGAGTGCGGACAGGCAGTCCTGCTCTAAAGCGTCATACTGTTTCTTTTTCTGTTTGCCTGGGGTGGGAATTTGTGACTAACGCAGGTCCAGACCAGTTGAGGGTCAAGGACCTGGTAAGTCTGTTTTTAAAAGGGGAGAAATGTGACAGAACCCATGTCACTGTGTGTTTTGGAAGGGGCTGTGGGTTGGCCTCCTACCCACAGACTATGGCCCAGAATGGACTTGGGAGAGACTGCTACCAACCTCGGCCCAGCACCGGTAACAGTTGCGGAGTTCTAGGGAGCTGGGGCAGTCGGCCTCTCCCCCCAACAGTTAGCTGGAGCAGATGATGTAGGGAAGCTCCTACGCCCAGCTGAACTGCTGGAAACGGAACAGAGCGCTGCTGGCCTCTGCCCACAACTAAAACAGGACAGATTTCCTGTAAAGGTGGATGGGAATTCAGTCTCCACCTGTATACCCCAGGGATGCTGGGCAGTAGGCCCATATGCCCAACAGCATGACCGACTGAGCCCAATCACCCTGTCTTCTCTCCTGCGGCTAAAGTGACTCCAGGAGGAAGGACCAGTCCGCACTTCCCCCCAGCAGCGGGTATGTTCTATGAGAGAGGCAGAGGTTGGCTGGGTGAGTAGTGCTCGGTTTGAAACAATTTGTTTGGGGTACTGTGTGGGTACAGGCATTAGAGGACTGGAACTATGGACTAACTTCGGAGTCAACCCGTCTGGGGTCTCCTCCTGTGTTAGTCTCCTGCTGAAAGGGGAGAAATGTGACAGACCTAGCCGGGACAGAGGCTGTTGGAGGGGACGTAATGCAAGCCTTGGGATTATGGGCCCTGGCATTTGGGGGAACGGTGCTGTTTATGAGCTGGTTTTACTTGGATATGTATATGCTGTATATAAGTATATATAATGTGTGTTGTCCCATGCTGCTGGGACACACACTGTCAGATGCTAATGTCGTCAACTCCAGCCAGCCTGTCCGTTGTCTTGTGTAATGTAGATGAGGCTGGTCTGGCTTGACACAGATTCTAAAGAATATTTCACCTATTGTTGTATGTGCTAATTAACCCTGCAATTGAATGAAGGAGTCCAGTGTTGATTAAGATAATTAGCTCATGCTAATTAGGTTAGGTTTTAGTCATCTGGCTGTGTATATATGTGTGTGACATCTCAAATAAAAATTCATTCCTGATCCATTGGACTCATGTTCCAGGACTTAGGAAGTGGTATACTGACGGAAGCTTCCGTCACAGGGACTTTCTATTAAAGAGGCCGCTGAGAAAACAGGAGTTTCTCCTGTATAGAATCTGTTGGCGCTCGTCCCGCCCCCACCCTGTCCCCTCTGAGGCTGCAGATGGGCATCGATCAGGCTGCACTGATGGCAATGGTGAGTCTGCATTCATGGCAATGGGGGTCCTGCATTCAGGGCAATAGTGGGGCTGTATTCATGGCAATGGTGAGGCTGCATTCATGGCAATGGGGGTTCTGCATTCATGGCAGTGGTGGGGCTGCATTCATGGCAGTGGTGGGGCTGCATTCATGGCAATGGGGGTGCTGCATTCATGGCAATGGGGGTGCTGCATTCATGGCAGTGGTGGGGGTTCTGCATTCATGGCAGTGGTGGGGGTTCTGCATTCATGGCAGTGGTGGGGCTGCATTCATGGCAATGGTGGGGCCCACATTCTGGTTTTGAACGGCCCACCTGGTAATTTGGACAAAATATATCTTTTGTGGCCCCCAACAAATCTATGAGCGCCGGGGCCACAAAAGATATATTAAAAGAGCAATAACATTACTTTGTTACTCCATTACTTAGTGGAGAGGGTTACCTGTCCAAAACATACCCCCCCTAAAATATTTCCAAGGGGCCATCAGAGGAGGGGAGGAATCTGATAAGTGGACCTTATATTTTAGTCTTTAAATACTCTTTACAATAAATGTTATACTGATGTTGGCCAAGAATGTTTGTGTCTAATCTGCTTGCAATGTTTATGTGCAAAATTACTAATTTTATTTTTCTTGCTTGACTCCACAGTTTCCTTCAACGCCACATGAATGGCAAACTGTGGCTTCCCAATTTGCCCAGCGGTTGAATTTTCCTAACTTCGGAGGGGCAATCGATGGGAAGCACATCCACATCGTCCCACCTCCCATTCGGGGTCAAACTATTTAACTATAAGGGGTTTCATAGTATTGTGTTGATGGCGGTGGTGTCGGGGATATACAAGTTTCTGTATGTGGACGTGGGGAGGAATGGCCGGATGTCGGATGGAGGAGTATTTGCCCGGACCGAGTTCTACTGATGTCTCGAGAGTGGTGGCTTGAGATTGCCACCCCCGGAGGAGAACGTCGAAGGACTGCCATTTGTCTTTGTTGCAGATGAGGCATTCGGTCTGGGTGACCATGTCATGAGGCCATTCCCCCAGAAGACCCTCACCCCGGAGAAGAGGGTTTTTAATTACCGGCTGGCCAGAGCCAGAAGAGTCGTGGAGAACGCATTTGGGATCCTGTATTCTGCATTACTTTTTAAAATAAAATAATCCGAATTATGTTGCCTCAGTTGGGCCTGAGGCTGGACTTCAGGCTCTGGAAGTGCCCCGTCCTGGCTTGCCCCCCCCCCAAAGAGCCCATGAAGTGCATCAAAATTATTTGGACTTTTTTTCGGGCACATTTGGAATACATTTTATATTTAACCACTTGCCGACCGCTGACGGCATATATACGTCGGCAGAATGGCAGGGCTGGGCAAAATAACGTACCCGTGCGTTACTTTAAATTTCCCGCCGTGAGCAAACGTGCGCCTGCCGCGAGCTCCGTTACCGTGCCCGCGGGACCCGCGGACTCGATCGCTGCGGGAATACCCACGATCGTGTCACTGAGCTCAAGAACGGGGAGATGCCGATGTAAACAGCATCTCCCCGTTCTGCCTAATGACAGGACACTGATCGTCTGTCATCGTCTGTCATCGGGAGCAGCGATCAGTGTCACGTCATACACAGCCCATCCCCCAGACAGTTAGAAACACGCCCATAGGACACACTTAACCCCTCCCTGCCCCTAGTGGTTAACCCCTTTACTGTCAGTGACATTTTTACAGTAATCAATGCAATTTTATAGCATTGATTGCTGTATTAATGCCAATGGTCCCAAAAATGTGTCAAAAATTTCTCCGATGTGTCCGCCATAATGTTGCAGTCATGATAAAAATCGCTGATCGCCGCATTACTAGTAAAAAAAAAATTATTAATAAAAATGCCATAAAACGATCCCCTATTTTGTAAACGCTATAACTTTTGCACAAACCAATCAATAAACGCTTATTGTGATTTTTTTTTTACCAAAAATATGTAGAAGAGCCTAAACGGCCTAAACTGAGGAAGAACATTTTTTTATATATTGTTGGGGATATTTATTATAGCAAAAAGTTAAAAATAATGCATTTTTTTTCAAAATTGTCGCCATGCTTTTGTTTATAGCGCAAAAAATAAAAACTGCAGAGGTGATCAAATACCACCAAAAGAAAGCTCTATTTGTAGGAAAAAAAAGGACGTCAATTTTGTTTGGGAGCCATGTCGCACGACTGCGCAATTCAGTTAAAGCGACGCAGTGCCAAATCGCAAAAAGTGCTCTGGTCAGGAAGGGGGTAAATCCTTCCGGGGCTGAAGTGGTTAATCAGCTAAAATCTTGATTTTGATTTAATGGTTGCTTTTCTTTTTGCTGTCTCCTAGTGCACTTGTAGTGCCAAGTGGTTTTTGCATTATTAAATAACACCCATTGTCACTGTAAACACCAACTTCAACACAAACACTGCTATTCATTGAAAGAAAAAGCCACACATTATTGAGTATAAAACCTTTTACTCTGTACACATTCACATGTGCATTGTAAAACCTTTTTTTTTTATAAAATAACACATTTTGAGTTATCTAAATTTTTTTGTTTTTGTTTTTTTTGGTTACATAAACAGCCATGTTTCAAAACATAACATACACAAATCTGGAACTTACAAAGTTCAACATTGAAAAACTTAAAGTGGGGTTGCGGGCAAAAAAAAAAAAAAGTGGCTTAAAAATCATAAAAAAATGGAAAAAAAAATTTTTTTTACTAACCTCTAAATGCCTGTTGCTAGGGGGTCCCTCGTAGTCTGCCACCTTCATTGCCCGGGCTAAACGTCACTTCCTGTAGGCGCCGCACAGTCATCTGTCACGTGTCCCAGATGAGTGAGCGTCGAATCACGGCGCACGGCGCCGCTCACGCATGCGCAGTGGGTGCCCGGCTGTGAAGCCACAGCCGGGTTCCCACATTAAGAATGCCGGCGCCGCGAGCGGAGCGGGGAACGAGGGGGGGTCTCGTTCCCCCGCATCGCTGGACCCCGAGACAGGTAAGTGTCCGATTATTAAAAGTCAGCAGCTGCAGTATTAATTTTTTTTTTTTTTGGGCACTCCTCTTTAAGGCAAGATCAGACATTATATTGTCCAAAATGTGTGGATCTTGCCAACAACAGATGGGGTGAAGTCACCCCTGTAAAAGCCAAATTTTGAAGATGCACACATGGCGCGGACACCAATTGCTGGGAGGGCGTCCCTGGACGTCCTCCTGTTTACTTCCCCTCTTCGCGCCGCCGCGGGCACGCATCAGGGAAGTTCTGTGTTGGCCGTGTCCCTTGGACACAGCCAATCACAGATCATGCTAAATGGCCAATCACAGCCGCCATTTAGCACTTGATAGGCCTGTCCCATGAGAGGTGATCTCATATGTAAACATATGAGATCATCTCTCATCGCTGGCTCTCCCTCCTCACACAGAGACAGCGTGTGAGGAGGGAGAGCTTCCGTGCTGCAGCGTCAGTGAAACGTGAGTGAACACTAACACAGTGAAACACACACAACACACATGCCCACCTGTCCCCAGTGCCACCTGTCACTTCCATCTGTCCCCAGTGCCACCTGTCAGTGCCATCTGTCCCCAGTGCCACCTATCAGTGCCATCTGTCCCCAGTGCCACCTGTCCCCAGTGCCACCTATCAGTGCCATCTGTATGCAGTGCCACCTGTCTCCAGTGCCCCCTGTCCCCAGTGCTACCTGTCAGTGTCACGTGCCATCTGTTATCAGTGTCACGTGTCATCAGTGCCATGTATCAGTGCCATCTGTCATCAGTGGCACCTGTTAGTGTCACGTGCCATCTGTTATCAGTGCCACTTGTCACCAGTGCCACATATCAGTGCCATCTGTCATCAGTGTCAAGTGTCATCAGTACCACGTATTAGTGCCATCTGTCATCAGTGCCACATATTAGTGCCATCTGTCATCAACGCCACATCAGTGTCACGTGTCATCAGTGCCACATATTAGTGCCATCTGTCATCAGTGTCACGTGTCATCAGTGCCACGTATTAGTGCCATCTGTCATCAGTGTCACGTGTCATTGTCCTGGTGCTCCAGGGCCTTCAAAAGTGTAATAGGTAGTCAACAAGTTAGATGTGAAAAGAGAGAGAGTAGCGCCGCTCTAAGAGTAGTGGGTCTGATTACAGTGGGAACTGTATGTGAAAATAAAAAGAAAGTATGTACTCACACTTTGTTTAAAAATATCAGGCACGTAGCGGTATCTTTATTTTGTCTGAAGTCCTCGGCCGTCCTCCGGTGTCATGGCTATGGTGGGGAAACGCACGGTCCCTTGCGTCTCGTGGTTCCGAGGTGAGTGCGTCCCAGGATAGGCAGGTCAGCAGGATTGATGACGTTGGTAGGCATGGAAGCGCTCGCGTTCGGAGCATGCGTGCTCCTTCATCAGGCGGTGTAAACAGCTGCAGCTTGTAGACACATATTTATAGTGGTTGAAGGGGGAAGGGGGAGTGTGGGAGGAAAAAAAAAACAACAAAAAAAAAAAAAAAAAAAAAAATAAATGGGGGCGGTATCTATCTTTATACTTTAAAAAACTTTAAAAACTTTAAAATTGGCCAACGCTGATCATGTATTAGAGGTGTTGTGAGAAGTTTAAAAGGATCATTCATGTTTGGTAACATAATTTGTGCTGAGATGTTTTGACTGTTAAAAATGTGTGTAGCAAGAGCAGGGGGGGGGGGGGGGGAAAGGTGATGATGTGGAAGCAATCATGAGGAGGGGAAGGGAATGTGAGTGTGGGCGGGACTGGGAGAGAGAGGGCTGATGGGGATTGTAGTTTGGTGGGTCAATATGTTATAGAATGACAGTAGTGTGGATGAGGTGAGGAATAAAAAATAAAATATAAAAAGGAAGGATGGCGAAAGGGGTGAAAGATGATGGGTGGAAAATGGAGGATATATTATTTATATATAGGGGAGAGTTTATAGTATGCATGAAATAATGTGGGCAATTGGAGTGTGCTGCAGAATGGAGATATAGATGTGATCAGAATGAGAAAGAATAGGAAGTGATTAAAATGCTGTATTAAAGAGCTGTATTCAAAAATCTATATAAAATCTGTACAAGTAAATTTTATATGAAAGTTATATAAAAAAAATAAATAAATAAAAAAAAAAAAAAAAAAATAAAAAAAAAAAAAAAAAAAAAAAAAAGATGTTTTTAGATAATAAGGAGATATTTAAGGAGAAATTTCAGGAAATATATGTAGATGATGGGGGGAAAAATTAAGGAGATGGAAATGGTGTGATGGAGGAGGGAGGTGACGCTTGCTCTGATGACTGTTGGTGACCGGTAAAAATAAGAAGGGGGGGGGACTTGGGAGGTTTTATGGTTTATATGAGATTTTTTGCAAGCATGTATATATATATATAAAAACACACTTTACAAGGGCTGGTCCTTTGGAGTGGGGGAGGGGTGTTTCGAAAAAGGTGGTAGGGTATTTTTGTGCGGGGGGGGGGTTTGGGGGAGGGGGGAAAAAAAAAGGGAGATGGGGGACAACGAGTGGTGGCTAAAAAATGGAGGCTAAAAAATGGAGTGGATTTCGATCTCCTCGTTGAGTCCTCCTGGCTTGAGACTGTCCAGGGTGTAGATCCAGATGAAGACTCAACATCCCACCTTGACGGCCCGACCTAAACCAAAAAGAGATCGAACGAAGAAACGGATGAATGCCACCACAAGTGGAGCCTTTCCCACTAACGCTAAACAAACCCCACACACCCCAGCCTTGTCAAACACTGTAGATAGTACCCACCCAGATGCTCCTCTACCAGACACAACTACCACTACGTCTGGACCACCACCATGCGACCCAGACTCACAATTCACTACTATGCAGACAAGCCTACCTGGTCCTGCCACCACAGATCCCACATCCACCCTAGACCTCTCTTTTTTAGTAAAAACCCCCCAACCTGCACAAAAAAGAAAATTAGAAGAAGAGGCAGGCGAGGGGGGCGTAGAAGACAAAAAGAGAAAGGGCAAACTCCTCAAACGATAAAAATCTATAACCTATCTACACTAACCCTCAGTGCGCAAGACACCTCACTACTAAGCAAAGGCCTCAGCTTTGCACCCTCAGCCACTCCCAATCCATTCACACTGTTCGTAGATTTGAACAAATTCATACGCAATCTGACTGTCAAAAGGTTTTTTAACATTAAAGCCAATAAAAACCCCACTATTGAGGATACCACAGAAACAACACACCTCGACCTCACCCCAGATTTTGAATTAGACGCCTCAGGTCTAGCTCTTCTCGAGGAATTATACACTGGTGGTGGGGATGAAGAGACAGATATTTACTCATCATATCTCAATCAACATCTCCCCACCTCTCCACCAGTCCAACACACGACTTTCCGCCCAAAATCCATCTTTAACCCTACCCACGTTAAAGGCCCGTACCTACAGAGTTTCTACCAAGTGGTCTTCTCTGATATTAAACGTCTGTGCAAAGACACTCCGGCATTCACACACAATCATAACCTCACAGCATCAGAAAGGGCAAGCCTCAAAGCCCTCACCCAAAACACAGATCTTGTCATAAAAACCGCCGACAAAGGGGGCGGAATTGTCCTGCAAAACAGAGACGCCTACATCAAAGAGGCTCATAGACTTCTATCAGACAGAAACACATACACCATACTACCCAGTGACCCTCTACCCAAATTTCTCATTGAAGCAGACTTACTAGTCAATAAAGCCACCAGCAACGGAATCATTACAAAAACTGAAGCTGCATTTTTGAAACGGGACAATTACAATACACCTTATTTTTATCATCTCCCCAAAATTCACAAGAGCCTGACTGAGCCCCCTGGACGCCCTATAGTGGCTGCCATGGACAGCATCACTAATCCATTCTCCATGTATATTGATCATTTCCTGCAACCACTAGCCCAGAATCTGCCAGCATATATCCGTGATGGCATATATCTACTTAACACTCTAGAGAACTATCGTTGGGAACCTACGTACTTATGGCTCTCCCTCGACGTTTGCTCACTTTACACATCAATCCCACATAACATTGGACTTGAGGCGGTTGAGTACTTCCTCTCACAAAACCCTCACATCAACTCAAGACAGGCAGAATTCATTATAGAAACCACCAAATTCTGCCTGACCCACAATTACTTTCTATTTGAACAAAAATACTACCTGCAAACACAAGGCACAGCCATGGGGGCAAATTTTGCACCTAGCTACGCCAACCTAACCATGGGCCTTTGGGAACATCGCTCCATTTGGAACAATAACCCCTTTTCCAAACATATAGTTTACTTTGGCCGATACATTGATGACATCGTCATCATCTGGGACGGCTCCAGGCCTCAAGCAGACACCTTTGTCACTTATTGTAACGCCAACAACCTAGGCCTGTCTTTCACTTCCGTTTGTGATCCAGACACTCTAGCCTTCTTGGACCTAGAACTCAGTCATTCCAACAACCTTATTCACGCTAAAAACTACACCAAACCCACCGCAGGCAACTCCTACCTCCATTTTCAAAGCTGCCATCATCCAAGATGGATTTCGAACATACCAAAAAGCCAATTCTGCCGCCTAAAACACAACTGCACCCGCCTAGAAGATTACACAGAACAAAGCACACTATTCATAAAGAAATTTTCAGAAAAAGGATACCCCAGCACCCTAGTCAATGATGCCTATAATCACTTTCTCAGCGAAGTACCAAGAACAAACAAACCATCACCCATCACATCTTCCCGAGCGCCTAGATTCATCACTCAATTTCATACACAACACAGAAAAATGGAAAAAATCTTCCACAAACACTGGGGCATACTACGAGAAGACCCCCACCTCAAAGACAGTCTGGACGAAAAACCGAAAATTACATACAGAAGAGCACAAAACCTAAAAGGAAAAATAGCACCCAGTAAATTGAAGACACGAAAAACCAATTCAAATCGCACAACCACTTTTTTAGAAGTCAAAGGCATGTACCAATGCCGAAAATACAACTGTCTCACATGCAAATTTGTTCAACACAAACAGAAACATTTTACCACAAAAGAACAAACTTACAAACTTGACCAATTCTACAACTGCTCTACGGAATTCGTAGTATACTGTCTCTCCTGCCCATGTAACCTACTCTATGTAGGCCGCACTACCCGAACACTACGAAAAAGATTTGGCGAACACAGACGATCGATCGAGGAAAAGAAGAACCTGACTATCCCAAGACATTTTACGGAATTCCACCAAGGCTCCACCAATGGCCTACATGTTTGGGCCATAGAAACCATCCCTGACACTTTCCCTAGAGCGGAACGCATCAAACGCCTATGCGAGAGGGAAACCTTCTGGATCTACACCCTGGACAGTCTCAAGCCAGGAGGACTCAACGAGGAGATCGAAATCCACTCCATTTTTTAGCCTCCATTTTTTAGCCACCACTCGTTGTCCCCCATCTCCCTTTTTTTTTCCCCCCTCCCCCAAACCCCCCCCCCCCCTGCACAAAAATACCCTACCACCTTTTTCGAAACACCCCTCCCCCACTCCAAAGGACCAGCCCTTGTAAAGTGTTTTTATATATATATATATATATATATATATACATGCTTGCAAAAAATCTCATATAAACCATAAAACCTCCCAAGTCCCCCCCCCCCTTCTTCTTATTTTTACCGGTCACCAACAGTCATCAGAGCAAGCGTCACCTCCCTCCTCCATCACACCATTTCCATCTCCTTAATTTTTCCCCCCATCATCTACATATATTTCCTGAAATTTCTCCTTAAATATCTCCTTATTATCTAAAAACATATTTTTTTTTTTTTTTTTTTTTTATTTATTTATTTATTTATTTATTTATTTATTTTTTGTATATAACTTTCATATAAAATTTACTTGTATAGATTTTATATAGATTTTTTTAATACAGCTCTTTAATACAGCATTTTAATCACTTCCTATTCTTTCTCATTCTGATCACATCTATACAGTAAACCCCCGCTATATTGCGGTTCAGTTATTGCGGTCCCGGTATATCGCGGTATTTTAATTAGGACCTGTTATACTGATATTGTGGTAATATTTCGCCATTTTCGCAGTTATGTACTCTATTTTTTACTGTACTGTACAGTTAAGACAATATTTTTGTGTTTTAAAAATCCTCTTGATCTCTCTCTCTATCTTTAATGTGTTTCTATTGCATAAAAGTGTGTTTAAAGACCTTTAAATGCTATTAAAAAATTAACAAAACATGCCTAGGGTGTATTTAAATAGGGTCTTTCTATTTCGCGGTTTTTCACTTTTCGCGGGTGGGTCCGGAACCTAACCCCAGCGATGGAGGGGGGTTTACTGTATCTCCATTCTGCAGCACACTCCAATTGCCCACATTATTTCATGCATACTATAAACTCTCCCCTATATATAAATAATATATCCTCCATTTTCCACCCATCATCTTTCACCCCTTTCGCCATCCTTCCTTTTTATTTTTATTTTTTTATTCCTCACCTCATCCACACTACTGTCATTCTATAACATATTGACCCACCAAACTACAATCCCCATCAGCCCTCTCTCTCCCAGTCCCGCCCACACTCACATTCCCTTCCCCTCCTCATGATTGCTTCCACATCATCACCTTTCCCTCCCCCCCCCCCCTGCTCTTGCTACACACATTTTTAACAGTCAAAACATCTCAGCACAAATTATGTTACCAAACATGAATGATCCTTTTAAACTTCTCACAACACCTCTAATACATGATCAGCGTTGGCCAATTTTAAAGTTTTTAAAGTTTTTTAAAGTATAAAGATAGATACCGCCCCCATTTTTTTTTTTTTTTTTTTGTTGTTGTTTGTTTTTTCCTCCCACACTCCCCCTTCCCCCTTCAACCACTATAAATATGTGTCTACAAGCTGCAGCTGTTTACACCGCCTGATGAAGGAGCACGCATGCTCCGAACGCGAGCGCTTCCAACCACGCCTACCAACGTCATCAATCCTGCTGACCTGCCTATCCTGGGACGCACTCACCTCGGAACCACGAGACGCAAGGGACCGTGCGTTTCCCCACCATAGCCATGACACCGGAGGACGGCCGAGGACTTCAGACAAAATAAAGATACCGCTACGTGCCTGATATTTTTAAACAAAGTGTGAGTACATACTTTCTTTTTATTTTCACATACAGTTCCCACTGTAATCAGACCCACTACTCTTAGAGCGGCGCTACTCTCTCTCTTTTCTCCTCTACACCAGAGTCTCTTCTGCTCTATGGAGCCGGCTGCCGCATCTTACAAGCACACACTGTTACTCCTGGACTGAGAAAAAACTGTCCAAAAAACACATCACAGTGTTTCTCCCCTTCAGCCCCCACTCTCTCTCGCCCACCCTCAGTGTCACTCCATCTGTGACCCCCCATACTCGCTCATCACTAGCTGTCGTTGGCGCTCCATCCTCCCCCTCTCCACAACAAGTTAGATGTGTAATTTATGCTCCTAGAACACATGATGGGGCTCCCTGCATTTTGGGCCTCTCTATGTGGCTAGGCTGTGAAAAAGTCCCACACATGTGGTATCATAATACTCAGGAGGAGTAGCAGAATGTATTTTTGGGTATTATTTGTGGTATACACATGCCATGTGAGAGAAATAACCTATTACAATGACAATTTTGTGGGGGAAAAATAAATAAATAAAAAATCTTAATTTTGCAAAGAATTGTGGGAAAAAATGACAACATCAAAAACCTCACCATGCCTATTGCTAAATACATTGGAATGTCTACTTTCCAAAAAGGGGTAATTTGGGGGGGTATTTGTACTTTCCTGGCTTGTTAGGGTCGCAAGAAATGAGATAGGCCGTCAGTTCATCAGGTGTGATCAATTTTTTATGATTTGCACCATAGCTTGTAGACTCTCTAACTTTCACAAAGACCAAATAATATCCACTAATTTGAGTTATTTTTTTACCAAAGATATGTAGCAGTATTTTAACTGTGGCCAAAATTAATGAAGAAAAATTAATAATTTGCTAAATTTTATCACAGAAACAAAGAAAACATTTTTTTTTTTCAAAATTTTCGGTCTTTTTTCATTTATAGCGCAAAAAATAAAAAAAATCGAGGTGATCAAATACCATCAAAAGAAAGCTCTATTTGTATGAAAAAAAGGACAAAAAAATAATTTGGGGACAGTGTTGCATGACTGAGTAATTGTCATTCAAAGTGTGAGAGCACCGAAAGCTTAAAATTGGTCTGGGCAGGAGGAGGGTTTAAGTGCCCTGTAGGCAAGTGGTTAAAAAAATGAAATAAACACCATGTATTATAAATATGCAGGCATACATCTATTACCTGAATCTGTAGTGTCAGACACTCACCTATTGTGGTCTCAATCTTGACCACCTCTCCTTCTTCCACATCCTCAGGTTGTGGTGTTCTGTGTTCCCCTTCTTCATGAGGTGGGGGGTCCCTGGTGACCTCATATTTCCAGATTCTTTGCTCCCCTATGAGAATGAAAGGTATACTTAGCACACAGATATTTGAGGCCACAAATATGAATGTGAAACATTGCTTGGAAGTGGGGTACAATTGTCAGTTTGGGCAGAGTTCCAAGCTGAAGACATGATTTATTCCCTTACTAAAGCTGGAATACTTACCTTTTTTGGACAAGTTTCCCACCTTGAAACACCCAAAATATCCACTGGAGTACCTGTGTGGAGTCCAGATGTCGAAACAGCTGCTGAGTGTCCTCTGCTTACATTACACTGAATCTAGTTTGCTATTCCTTCTAGGTTCAAACACATCTAAACAACAATTTCCTAAACTTCTTTGAAAATACAAACTGGCATGACCAAATGTATTTAATCCTGTATCTGGGAAAAACATTGTATTTAGTTGGCAAACGAACAACGTTTACTACGATGGATTACTGTGCACATTAACATGAAAGTAGCCATTTTAAAATGTCCAACAGTAAAAAAAAAAGCACATGGAGCAGCATGCAAGTAATATTAATAATAGGAACACACGACAAATGCTTACCGTATTTATCGGCGTATAACACGCACCCCAAGTTTGGGAGGGAGTATCAAGGAAAAAAACTTTTAGGAGGGAAGTTTAAGGAAAAAACTTACATTTAAATGCCCATCAATGCAGTCTTATCAGTGTCCATCTGCAGTCTTGTCCATCATTGCAGCCTTGTCCAGTGTCCATCTGCAGCCTTGCCCAGTGCCTTTGCAGCCTTGCCCAGTGCAGCCGTGCCCAGTGCAGCCTTGCCCAGTGCCTTTGCAGCCTTGCCCAGTGCAGCCTTGCCCAGTGCAGCCTTGCTCAGTGTCTTTGCAACATTGCTAGTCTAGTTGCAGCACTGCCCTTATCCACTGAGCGGAGAGGAGCGAGCGCTGACAACATACAGAAATCCGAGTGTACTTTTGGCTAGTCTCGGCTCCTCTCGCAGTCCCGCCCACCTCCACTGATTGCGAGAGGAGCGAGCGCCGACAACATACAGAAAGGGTCAGAGTCAGGGGCGGGACTGCGAGAGGAGCCGAGACTAGCCGAAGTATACTCGGATTTCTGTATGTTGTCTGCGATCGCTCCTCTCGCAATCAGTGGAGGTGGGCGGGACTGCGAGAGGAGCCGAGTAAAGCCAAGTACACTTGGCTTTCTGTATCTCTGCTCCTTTCTTTAATATCAGCGGGAGATAGTCGGGGATAGGCGTATAACACGCACCCACGATTTCCCCCTGATTTTAAGTTGAAAATAGTGCGTGTTATACGCCGATAAATACAGAACTTTATTGATCTTTCTGTACTGATCCTGCTCCCTTAATTTGAGGTCTGATCAGCGTTTCCTCATCCTTGGATCGTCGTACCCCAAAATTCCTTCACAACTTTATTCATGATCTTGGCCTTTCTCAAATTTGGGTTTGGGTACGGTCCATAATTCCCGTCATAATCGTTCCTCCTCAAGATGTCGACCATCTCCAACATCTCTACAAAGGACATATTTGATCGTGACGTTTCTGGCTTCGGGCTTTCCTCCTCCTCGTTACTGCTATTATGCACCTGCTGTGTCTCCGTCATGTTCCTCTCCCACTGCGACGAAAGAGACGGGGCGGGGAACATTCTAGAAAGAGCGTCAGGGGCGGGCGACGCGGGCGGAGTTTCACGCATGCGCAGTGTATATAAAGCTAACACGTGCATCGTAACTACGTTCTGTGTGCGGAGGAAGGAGGAACGGAAGCGACGAACGTTACAACGAAGGTAAGATTTTAACTTGGCACATGAGCGGCCTATACTGAATCTAGATTGAGGCCTATATTGGGATAAGATTAGCCTGAGGTGAGTGTTTTTGTCTTTTGTTTGGTCTTGCAGAGAAAATGTATCCATTTAAAGAACCAGAATTCCTGGGAGAATTCCTGGATAAATATTGAGATATGAGAAATTTATGGGAGGTGAAAAACCCCTTATATCACAATAAAGCAGCTAGGAAGTCATCGCTGGAGAAACTGCTTGGATTTGTAAAGACTCGGGCCCCCAATGCAGACATGCAAGTTTCTGGAAAGTAAAATTGGTAGCTTGAGAAGCACCTATAGGAAGGAGTATCTGAAGGTCCAGAAGTCCCTGAGGTCAGGAGCTGCAGCAGAGGATGTATATGTACCCAGTCTGTCGTACTACAGCAAGATGCGTTTTCTTGATGACCAGATTGAAGCCAGGGAATCGATTTTGACTCTTCCGACCCCCCTTCCCTCCACCCTTCCACCCAGCCTTCCCTCAACCCCAGCTGAGGCTTCTGTGGACCAACCTGGGCCTTCCATCCAGGAAGAAATTGAGGAGCCCAGTTGGAGCCAGGTATAGTATTTTTATACATATTTTTTATGGGAAAATTATTGTTGTTAACTAGATGTTATTATTGATAACAAATGAATGATTTAACAAAAAGTGTTTTACATATCAATAGACAGTAGGGGCCAAAAAAAGATTGTGAAAGAATGAAAAATGCTGAGCTCAGAATGATAGTCTTTTCTATTTACTAACATTCAATTTGCAACAGTCATGAGCTGAAAATTGTGTGTGTTTGATGAACAAAAAACTAAAACTATGTCCCGTTTTCATACACAGGAAGACCTCAGCCAGGACAAGGCTCTGGCAAGTGGCACACAGGAGGAGGCAGGGGGAAGTGTCAGCCAGGAAGTGGCAAGGCCAGTCACACCCAATCCCAGGTGCCTACCCTCCGCCTTCCACCCAAAAGGCCAAGGAGGGGGAATAAAACGGAGGAGGTAGCACTGGCCCTCATTAAGGAGGCTAATGCGACCCTCAAATCCCCCCTCGATGCTGTAGAGGCCTATGGCATCTACCTAGCCTCAAGTTTGCAGCAAATGGAGGAGGGCCAACATCGCAAATGTGAGAAACTCATTTTTTGCGACCATCCACAAGGGGTTGAGTGGCGAACTAACCGATGACGACCACCTGTGTGCGCTCCCCATCCTCCTCCTGCCACAAGTCCACCTCCAGAGCCACAGCCTCCAGGGAAGGCTGCAGGGAAGGCTGCAAGGCAGCGTGGAGGGAAGGCTGCACGGAAGAGTCAAAAGTGATTGCCTGGCTTCAGTCTGGTCTGACCAAACACACAGCTTGTTGTAGTACCACAGCCTGGGGACATTTATGTCATCTGCTGCTGTTCCTTTTCTCTGGGAGTCCTGGACCAGGTTGACCTTCCTTCTATATGAACTTCTCAAGCTACCATTTTTTTTTAGCCACAAAGTTGATGTCTGCCTTGGGGGCCAAAGGCTTCGCAAATTCAAGCAGTTTCTCCAGCATTGCCTTCCTCTTTCTTTTGTTATTATGAAGGAAAATAAATTCAGATTCTTGTTTCAGAAAATACTTGCCTATGTGTTTTTCTTCAAATAGCAAATTTTGTTTGTGAGTAGGCAGGTACATTTCAAAAATACTTTTGTCAAAAGGGACACCAACACTAAGCAACCTCCTTGAGGTTTACAAATACAAGATAATAATGGTGTTGTGGAAACGTGACATAAAAAAAAAGGAGATCACGAGAAAATACAAAGAAAAAAATAAATGTTGATAAAAAAAAGGACTCTAAAAAAAAAAAAAGGTAAACATTATTATATAGATCTGGCTTTAATTAAAATAAAGATTATTCAGGAGATCCCTAGAAATAATAAAGAAATAAGTTTGTGAGAACTCTGTGTGAATATGAGCAGCAAAACAACTTCATTCTTCTAGCATTATAAAGAAGAGAATGCGCGGCATTAAAAGATTTAAAAATTTGCAGCGCAAAGAATCTGATAGCTCCATTACGAACGCTAGTTTTACAAGACCAAGCGGTTTCGTCTTGTACTTGATTCTGAGCATGCGGGATTTTTTGCGTGTCGGAATTGCATACACACGTTTGGAATTTCAGATAGAAAGTTTTTTCGTCTGAAAAATTCAGAACATGCTCTCAAATTTTTGCTGGCGGGAATTCGGCCAGCAAAATTCCGTTGGAGCATACACACGGTCGCATTTTCAGATGAAAAGCTCTCATCGGTCTTTTGCTGGCCGAATTTCTGATCGTGTGTACGTGGCATAACTCTTCAGCCAGATAGCACTGGGGCCCAGTTGTACCAATATTGTACATGAGAATAATCCCAGTCAAGCCTACAGGCAGGAAAAGGCTACTAGATTGCTGTATTGTAAGTTCCTAAGCCCCTGTTCACACTGTTGTGGCTTGGAAATCGTGCTACTTCAGTGCAATTTCAAAGTCGTACAACAGTGCAATTTGTACATCTGATTTCACTGTGGCTTGCGACTTCATTTAACACAAGTCAATGCAAGTCGCAGTGAAATCAGAAAAAAGTACAGCAGGAACCTTTTTCAGAGTCACAGCTATATCAACGGTTCCATTGCCAGCAATGAAGTGCAACTTGTCATGCGATTTGGAACTGTCAAATCCCATGACAAATTGCACCGGTGAGCCACTAAAAGGCTCAGTATCTCTAGCAGCAGATAGTAAACTCCCACAGCAGCATCTCACTAGTCCCAGTGATATTGCAGCCCACCGTCTGGTCACACACAGCGATTAGTTCACTCTCTGCTTTGCACCCAGACAACTTTGTCTACTGGCACCCCCAAACTCAGGACTCTTGCGAAAGCAGCTATTAAACCGTTCAGCATTGCAGGTCAGCAGCTATAGAGAGCAGCTGCAGCCAATGTTTCTCTCACTCTCCATTTTCAGCCAAGCACGCACCTAGCTACACATGAAAGCAACCTCTTTCCTTCAACCTTTTTCTCTTCTAGGATTGACCCACTTCCTTCCACTTTTTCTTCTTGTTTTGCTGTATGCAGGGCTGTCTTTAATATTGATTGGACCCTGTGCAAAAATGTTCTTGCCCCCCATACAATTTCACTCTCCACCTGCTCTGAGACATACAATAAATAGCAGCTAGACTTAAAATCAGTTTACTGTATCAGATCAGGCAGTAATTGCGATTGGTTGCCAGCGGTTACAGCATATCATTACTGCTTAATGACTGGTTGCTAGAGTTTACAGCACACATTACAGCTCACTGATTATTTGCTAGAGATTACAGCAAATGATTTCTTTTTTTTCTTTACTTTTTTTTTTTTTTTTTTTTGCCACTTCAGAAAAACTAGTGTGTAGGACTAAGTCAGCAAGGCCTTTTTCTCCGTTCTTCAAATGCACCTCTCCTAAAGCCTTGTATATCCCCATTGGTTGCTAGAGATTACTGTACTAGAGATTACTGTACATACTGCTCACTTATTGGTTTCTAGAGGTTCCGGATGCACAAGTTTATGTATGCAAGTATTGAGTCGGGCGGCCAGCACATCATCTCCTCACTGCAGGGGGCATGATATACATATGAATGCCACCTTTATTTACATATCAATGCCGCTGTCCGTAGCTATTTACTTAGTAATTCCGCCACTATTTTCATATGAATGCTGGTTATTTACATGTAAACACAGGGTCTGCAGGTGAGTTATCTGTACACAACAATAGGGCAGAGCTGGGCAGCATTAGTACCAGCACTTCACACTGAGTTATCGGGACACAGCACATGACTAAAACTTCAAGGGACAAGGTAATTTAAACTGGGATAGTTGGCAAGTATGAGGCAGCTGTTTTGGCCCCACAACAATGACAGGGCCCAGGGCAGCTGCCCCTTTCCCTCTGCCTTAAAGACGGCCCTGGCTGTATGTAGTGATGGAAGCACCATTTTGCTATGAGTCCAGGTCAGACTCATAATACAACCCCTGGCAAGAAGTATGGAATCACCATTCTTGGAAAATGTTCATTCAGTTGTTTAAATGTGTAGAAAAAAAATTAATCACAGACATGCCTCAAAACTATTTTCAGAATCACCACGTACTTTGCAGTTCTAAAAAAAAAACAACTGCATCAGTTAAAAAAGAGTGCTTGCCCACCTTGATGAGCTAGCTATTGCACAAACCTGATTGACATGAATCATGGCTCCAACACAAGAGATGTCAGTTGAAACATAGGAGAGTATTATAAAACTTCTTTAGGAAGGTAAATCATCATGGAATGTTGCAAAAGATGTTGGTTGTTCCTAGTCAGCTGTGTCTAAAATCTGGACAAAGTACAAATTAAATGGGAAGGGAAGTGTGCTGGTAGACCAAGGAAGACATCAAAGTGTCAAGATAGAAAACCTAAAGCAATATGCCTTGAAAACAGAAAATGCACAACAAAACAAATGAGGAACAAATGGTCAGAAACTGGAGTCAATGTCATTGTTTACGCATAAAGGAAATGTGATTTACATACACAGTGGCAGCTGGTGCTCCATTTTTTGGGGGGAGTGGCAAACAAAGCAACCACCCCACCCCCATTCGGTTGGTCGATTAAACCCCCCACCACCGGTCGCTTGGCGAATATACTCCCCCCGTCGCTCACCCATCCACCCACCAGCCCCACACTTACACCATCCAGGTCATGGGCAGCTTTGGTGACTTTTCCCTGCGTCTCTTCCTTAGTGGCCTCCCCCTTGGTTATACTCCTGGCCAATACAGTCACTTCTTCTCTCGGCCAATGGGGTCTTAAGATCCACTTCCTGATTGGCCGGAAGGTGAAGCAGGAAGACAATAGCGAATGTTAATTTGCTACCATCACACAACTGGGTGGGCTCAGGGCGTGCCCACCCTTTTTGAAACCAATTACATTGTAAAAAAAAATGTAGGGACACTTTTTTGGCTGTAGGCGGAGTCGCATTATAATTAGGGGGGCGTGCATTAGTAGGCGTGGCATTGAAAAAAATAAAAATGCAGCGCGTGCCGAAAAATGTGCGTGGTTTACACGGAATAGCGGGCGTGGCTTAAAGGGCGTGACTCGAAGGGGTGTGGTTAGAGTCTGAGATGAACGAGGGATGGAGGGAGAAACAAAGGGAGAAAGAAAGAGAAAGAGTCCCTCTGGAGGGACAGCAGGCCCAGATCCTACACCACATTAGAAATATGTGTATTTCAGAAAGATTAACAATCAGCAAATAAAGATACTCCAAACACCTGGTGTTAGCGCTTCAATCATCCCGCCACCATGGTTGTTATTGTGTCAGGATGATTGAAGCGCATTATTATTATTATTATTACATTGTAATAAAAAAATTAAATAGTTCAACTCACCATAATGCAGAACCAGTGGGAGCCCCCGAGTGTGTCACTTGTCACGTCGACTGCCACCAGATGCCATCAGGTGTCCCCAGTAGATTCCCTCCTTACATCAAAGGTGTCCCCAGCGGAGTGCTTCCTTACATCTCAGTGTCCCCAGCGGAGTGCCTCCTTACATCTCAGGTCAGTCAGTATGCAGTATTGCAGTGTAGGGATCCCTCTATGATAGGGGGTAGGTGAGTGTGGGGGTCCCTCTATGACAGGAGGTAGGTCAGTGTGGAGTGTAGGGGTCCCTCTATGACAGGGGGTAGGTCAGTGTGAAGTGTAGGGGTCCCTCTATGACAGGAGGTAGGTCAGTGTGGAGTGTAGGGGTCCCTCTATGACAGGGGGTAGGTCAGTGTGGAGTGTAGGGGTCCCTCTATGACAGGAGGGTAGGTCAGTATGCAGTGTGGGTAGGTCAGTGTGGAGTGTAGGGGTCCCTCTATGACAGGGGGTAGGTCAGTGTGGAGTGTAGGGGTCCCTCTATGACAGGTGGTAGGTCAGTGTGCAGTGTAGGGGTCCCTCTTTGACAGGGGGTAGGTCAGTGTGGAGTGTAGGAGTCCCTCTATGACAGGGGGTAGGTCAGTGTGAAGTGTAGGGGTCCCTCCATGACAGGGGGTAGTCAGTGTGGAGTGTAGGGGTCCCTCTATGACAGGGGGTAGGTCTTTGTGGAGTGTAGAGGTCCCTCTATGACAGGGGGTAGGTCAGTATGCAGTGTAGGGATCCCTCTATGACAGGGGGTAGGTCAGTGTAGGGGTCCCTGGCAGTGGGGGGCATAGTACACACATGCAGTGTGATAAGGTGGGCCCCCTATTCATTCTCCCGGTGCAGTGTTGCTCGCAATCTGGGCACACATGTCCGGTATATGGTGTGCTGTACAATGCTGAGCCCGGGGCACATCCATGTCTATGCGGGGAGCCTCCGGCATGCTGCCCATCTCCTTCCCATACACCGGCCCAGGATGAGCCTGGCCTCTACTCGCCCCTCACACGTCCGGGCACCAAGCCCACACACTGCACACAGTACCGGGAATCGGCCTGATTAGTAGGCCCGGACAGGCAGACACTAACATGGCGAACAAAGACTGAGGGGGAGGAGGCCTGACACAGGCAGAGCCTGGACCTAGCACTGCTCCAAGCACGGCGGTAAGCGGGAGGGACCAGGGTCGGGAATGGGCGGCTCTGCATCTCTATTTCCATTGTAGCCTTGTTTCTAACCTGTCTGGTTTTCTGGAAAATGGCGGGCGGCGGAGACATTATCTCCGCCGGCCGCGGACCTCTAGCGGCGGCGAAAAAAGTTGTGGGAAAAAAGGGATTTTCCGGTACATTTCCCGGGAAACACTAAAATCAGGAAAAGGGTCTAAAAGGGTCTAAATCCCGGGAATGTCCTGGGAAATTCGGGACTATTGGCAACTATGCACTTAGAGCCTCAGGGTCTAATCATGTGCTTCAAAAAAATTAACCCATTTAAAGCCATGCGTCTGGCACACTGCATGTAGATTAGGGGCCGGGCGCATGGATTAGGGGGTGGCGCCCTGATGCCCCTATTGGAGCGGCCACCACTGCATACAGAAAAGCCAAACGAAAACCAGAAAAAAAACAAGGTTACAGTGGGCTAAAGAAAAACAATCATGGACTGTGGATGACTAGATGAAAGTGACATTCAGTGATCTGCATTGGGCAGGGTGATGATGCTGGAACCTTTATTTGGTGCCGTTCCTATGAAATGTATGAAGACGACATCTTCATACCTGCCTGAAGAAAACATGCAAATTTCCACAATCATTGATGATATGGGGTTGCATGTTGGGTAAAGGTACAGGGGAGATGACGGTCAATAAATACACAAGTTTATATTGAGATTTTCAACACTTTTCTTATTCCATGAATTGAAACGATATTTGGTGATGATGACATCATTTTTTTCAGGATGATAATGCATCTTGCCAGAGGGCAAACACAGTGAAAACTTTCCTTCAAGAAAGACATATAATATCAATGGCATGGCCTGCAAATAGTATGGATCTTAACCACTTGCCGACCGCTGCGCGCCAATATACATCAGCACAATGGCAGCGGTGGGCAAATGGGCGTACCTGTACGTCCCCTTTAATTGGTGTGGCTAGTTGGCGCATGCGATCGTGTCACGAAGTGGAAGAACAGGGAGAAACAAGGCATTTCCCCATTCTGCCTAGTGGCATGACAGGGATCTACTGTTCCCTGTCATCAGGAGCAGGGATTGCTGTCATGTCAGCGGTAGCGCATCCCCCCACAGTTAAAATCACTCCCTAGGACACACTTAACCCTTTGATTGCCCCCTAGTGTTTAACCCCTTCCCTTCCAGTGTAATTTACACAGTAATCAGTGCATTTTTATAGCACTGATCGCTGTATAAATGACAATGGTCCCAAAATAGTGTCAAAAGTCACCACCATTACTAATAATAAAAAAATATATAATTTATTATAAAATAATAAAAATGCCATAAATCTTTTCCCTATTTTGTAGATGCTATAACTTTTGAGCAAACCAATCAATATACGCTTATTGCCGTTTTTACCAAAAATATGTAGAAGAATACATATCGGCCTAAACTGAAGAAAAAACATTTTATATATATATATTTTTTTTGGGATATTTATTATAGCAAAAAGTAAAAAATCTGACTTCTTTTTCAAAATTGTCATTCTTTTTTTGTTTATAGTAGGGCTGTTACTGATTAAAATGTTCGTGTTCGATTAATCAATTTTTTTTTAATCGATTAATCGACTAATTTCGATTAATTATAACGCACATGTACCTTTGTGATACTGAATACCTGCTCATATGTATCCGTGACAATGTTTATGCAATGTATATATTCGTTATTTTCGAAAAAAAAAACGTTTACTGTTAAAAAAATTATAACGCACATACAGATCCAACTACTTTTGGCTGATCTCCTCCACAGTAGCGTGACATTCCCTCCACCTCCGGTCTAACTAATCACTCTCACCTTATGGCATGGACCCCTGTGCAAACAGGTGGTCATGCAAGTGGGTATCAAAAGGGTTAACACGGACCATAAACTTCTCCCACGTCTCCTTAGATCTCAGCAAGGACGCCAGGTCATGGGTAGAAAGAAAAGATCACCGCTTAAGTATAAGATTTCATTTTTGTGTTCAAACACAAACTACTCACATAAAGATGATAAAAACACAGCATGTAAAGCCAACAATCGTGTTAGTTCCGTAGGGCAGCAGAGGGTGACGTCATGCATAGCTCCTCCCCCGTATGCATTACATTCAATCAGAACTTCAACGTCACCGGACTCCTCCCCCTTCCCTTCATTAGCAGACGGAGGCACTTGGGGAAGAGGGGAGGAGTCCAGTGACGTCGATGTCCGTGACGTCACCGGATCTCCGACGGAACTCCCTGAAGACCCGGAAGCCGGCGGAGAGGTGATTACTGATCAAAAGAATCAAAAGAATTTTGATCGAGCAAAAAAATTTTGATCGATCAAAAAAATTAACGATTAATCGAGGAATTAATCTTTACTTTCCACAGCCCTAATTTTTAGTGCAAAAATTTTAAACCACAGAGGTGATCAAATACCACCAAATATACCAAAAGAAAGCTCTATTTGTGGGGAAAAAGGGACGTCAACTTTGTTTTGGTGTAATGTCGCATGGCCATGCAATTGTCAGTTAGAGCGATGCAGTGCCGAATCGCAAAAAGTGCTCTGGTCAGGAAGGGGGTAAAATCTTCCGTGGGGCTGAAGCGGTTAATCCAATTCAAAATCTATGGTGGAAATTAAAGAAAATGGTCCATGACAAGGCTTCAACCTGTAAAGCTGATCTGGCAACTTGTCAGGGCTGGGCTCAGCCCTTCCTACTCTGAGCTGGCCGCTCAGCTGTCAGTTAATTGCCAGCTCCTATCTCTCCACAGTGACTCACATGTTGATGATATCCTGCTCGTCAGTCCTGCTTACCTAAGCCGTCCAGCCTAAATCTTCTCTGCCTTCCCCTGGTCAACATCACAGAGACTCTCTCCTGCGTGCCTGTTAAAGACTTGCTTGGCTGACGTCCCTTCTGGTTCCAGATCCTGATTGCTGTTCCACTACGCTGATCCCTGGCTTCCTGACTTCCTAGCTTGTCTGACTATGCGTTCTGGTTACCAAACTTTGGCTATGTTTTGACTATGTTTGTTCTATTTACTTTTATTATTATTATTATTATTAATAAACAAGTGTGATTTAAATGTACTTCTGTCTCTGTCTGATTCATGGTTTCTGACATAACTGCAATAAGAGAAAGTTGGAGCCTCTGCTTGATCTGCAAAAACAGTTGCAATTGACTACAGTTTTCTTTCGTTTTTTTTTTTTTATGGGGCTAATTTAAGCCAGAAGGCTGGAATGTTAAATGAAAATAGTTTTGAGGCATGTATGTTATTACTTTTTTTCTACACAAATAAACAATTGAATGAACATTTTCCATGAGTGGTGATTCCATATTTTTGCCAGGGGTTGTACATTACTAGGGAGAGGGTCCATGGGCTCATAGGACACTGGGCATCACTTAACCTGAAACAAGACTGTTGCTGGACCTCGGAGTGATGAGTATGTGAGAAAGTTTGGCTTTAAGATTTAAACAGTGAACATCAATAAAAAAATATTGCTTGTCCCAAGCCTTGTCATGGTGGCCTAGCCATGCACAAATACTGTACAATCAGTGGCATCGCTAGGGGGGTGGGGGGTGCGGGCCGCACCCAGGTGAAAACCGCCAGAGGGGTGACACCTATGGGCAGTGGCATCGCACAATCCGCACACCCCTGCACACCCAAAGCTGCCTCCTCCCTCCTCTCTGTTTTCATGTACACAGGACAGGAGGAAGGAATCCGAGGAGGGACACACCGCTGTGCCTATCCCTGCTGTTCTCAGGCCTGAACAGTGTATTGTATGTTAGATGGACATGTGCTGGGGGTGCTATGGGAGGGGGGAGGGGGACTACTAGCACAGATGGAGAGGGGTGTCTGCACTAGGGGGGTGTATATGCTGATGGAGGGGGGTCTGCACTGGGGGTGTCTATGCTGATGGGGGGGTCTGCACTGGGGGGTGGTCTATGCTGATGGAGGGGGGTCTGCACGTAGGAGAGTCTATGCTGATGGAGGGGGGTGTCTATGCTGATGGAGGGATGGGGTCTGCACTGGGGGGGTCTGCACTGAAGGGGATCTATGCTGATGGAGGGGTCTGCACTGAGGAAGTCTATGCTGATGGAGGGGGGTCTGCACTGAGGGGGGTCTATGCTGATGGAGGGAGGGCCAAAACTGAGTGGGGTCGATGCTGTTTGAAAGGGGGTGTGCACTGAGGGGTGTCTACGCGGGGGGTCTGCACTGAGGGGGTCTATGCTGATGGAGGGGGGTCTGCACTGGGGGTGTGTCTATGTGGGAGGGTCTGCACTGAGGGGGGTCTATGCTGATGGAGGGGAGTCTGCACTGGGGGGGGTGTCTATGCGGGGATCTGCGTTGAGGGGGGTCTATGCTGATGGACAGGGGTCTGCACTGAGGGGGGTCTATGCTGATGGGGGTCTGCACTGAGGGGGGTCTATGCTGATGGGGGGTTGCACTGAGGGGCGTCTATGCTGATGGGGGGGTCTATGCTGATCGAGGGCGGTCTGCACTGAGGGGGATCTATGCTGATGGAGGGTGGTCTGCACTGAGGGGGGTCTATGCTGATGGGGAGTTCTCCACTGAGGGGGGGTCTATACAGATTGCGGCATTGAGAGATGGTCACACACTCTTCTATTACATGGGAAGTGGCCAAACAAGAATTACTCCACATATCAAAGGGAAACAGATAATGATTCTGGGCTATGTTGATGTTAATTTGCAAGAATGCAGATTAGGGCAGTTTATGACTACAGCTGTTCACAGCTTGGGGTGATCATCTGTCATATGTGAACCCAGCCTTAGAGTTTTAGGAGCATGTTATTTATTTTCACTCAGGAGCCTTTTTGTATAAGTGAATAGGAAGCATTGTAAATATATGTTTATGATTTAGCACATTAGGCACATCACACATGTTTAAAATTTGCCACCTTGAAAATGTTTTTTTGTTATTATTTAATTAAATGTTTAATTATTTTTTAATTTTTAGTTGATATAGGAGGAGTGCTGTACCTTCTTTCTGTTTGCATACTACTACTATTGTCCATATATGGACTATGGTCTGGTGTACAGCAACTGGGTTTAAAATTAGTTATACTCTTTTACCATAAGTACTTCCTATTTTCTATTTTTAGTTCCACTTTATCATAGTAATTAGTTAGAGTCAGGTGGGCAGGAGTGGTGGTAAAGCGACTATTTTTATCCTGAAGCAGAGTTTTAAAATAGTATTAAACACAAAACTAAAATTGTAATATATTGCAGCTTACCAATTATATGTGGTGGCTGCATTCATTTTCTTTGTTTAGGCTTTTTTTTCTCTCTGTTTCCACCTGGTTCTCTGGTCAGTGTGTTGCTATGGCCATTTGTATAGTGACTTTATTGCAATAATATAGAGTTAGGTTTAGTAACAGCATATTTTTACAGAGGCCCTTCCACCTCCATTGATATGTAAATAACTGAGACATGATGTTCTTTGCAGAAAGTTGGTGTATGCAGGAAATGGGTGGGAGGGGCTTGGGGAGCGTTTGTAAGAAACATGTGTTTGGGACAACAGATGTGTTTGGAGGGACAAAGAGGAAGACATGGCAGCCAGAAGCTGGATAACTTTGGAGATGATTTTGTGAGTTGGAGCAAGAAACTATGAAGGACATCTTGACCCCTAAGTTGAGTAACTGTTTAGTTTACTTAATGTGTACATATTGTACATGCTTATATTTGTAGGCATATTTTGTAAGCTGTAAGTTGTGTTGTATTGTGCATCCTACAGTTTGTATGTGCAGATTTTTCCCTGTTTAGTAAAGCATTGATACACTTCAGAAGTCTAAGCTTCCTTGGTTTTACCACAAAAACTTAATAGATAGACGGAAAGCATTACAATGGGGGCTCGTGGCCTGGGTTTGTGCTAAAATTTTCGACTGAAGCAGACCTGTTTTCTGTGGTATGTTTTGTTGCTTGTGCTGGGGGAAGATGCTGCGTACACTGTTTAGGAAGAGTAAGGCTGCAAAGGTTTCTGGTGTCCAGGAGGACTTGAAGGCGCGCACCCTTCCTATCTGGCCAGAAATAGTCAGTGGGTGTCTGTTGCAAAGGAACTGGCTGGAGCCTAAAACAGAAAACTAATTTAGCCACCACATCTAAGAATCGGTAAGCTACAATATAATAAATGTTTTCTTTTGGGTTTGCTCCTACTTTAAATACTTTAAATAATCAAAATAATTGTAAGCAAGAAAGTAAGTAAATCAGAAGGGAAAGAAAGTGAGGATACCTCTGTAGCTGAGCCCTGGATGGCAAAAACTAAAAAAAGTTTTTGGTATAGACACATTTAAAGGGTAAATCTACTTTTGTGTAAAAAAATAAAATAAAAATTAATATAGCATATACAATTGCTACGCAAGTCATATTGTAATTGAATGTTATTAAAAATAACATTTTCGTTTCAATCTGTAGTGCTATCATTTTCTGCATAATGTAATAAAATATGGCAACCTGGAGGCATCCTGTACACATATGGTGTACAGAACGTTTCCCAGAAATGTAATTTCCTGCTTGTGTGATTGGCTTACTGATTTTCACAAAGTCTGCACTAAGATACAATTCAGATTTCGGGCATCCTCTGGAACAAGAATGTCAAAAGGGAAATTGCATATAAAAGGGATGCAAGTGCAGAGGCTGATTACAGAGATTTCTGAGAATTATGAAATCTCTCCCATCCATATTCATTTTGTACAGGGTCACAAACAAATAGCTATACCTTCAGAATAACAAAAGTAGGAATCTGCAACAAAGTTTGTTAAAATCCCTGCACCGTACATAGATCTCCCAGAGGGAAATGTTCTTTTCTCAACAAAAGTTGAGTTACTCTTTAAAGCATCTTTACTATTACTGTACTAGAAAAGCTTTAATGTCATATTGATATGAAAAAAAAAAATGAAAAATGTTGCACTTACTAAGCAGCCATCTCTTTTTATCACGGTTAATCATGGTTTATGGCATAGGTGTGAGCAAAGGGTGTGCTGGATGTGCCTGGGCACACCCTAATCACCCCATACGCATTAGCATTATTGTGTGCCAGCGGAAAGATAAGAAAGATCTCCATCTTACCAGTTCTGCCATAAGAGAAGTCTCTTCTCTTTCACTCTGCCAACAGGAAGATTGATCTCCCTGCGAGCCCCATATATATGTAGACTAGGGATGAGCTTCGAGTTTGAGTCGATCATGAGTTCGACTTGAACATCGGCTGTTCGATCATTCGTCGAAGATCAAACATTATGGGCCGTTCGCGCCAAATTCGAGCGGCGTGTCACAGCCCATAATGCCTTGCTTAATCAGTGCATTGCTGGCTGATGATTGGCCAAGCATGCACTATGACCCACATGCTTTGGCCAATCATAGCGCCGTCAGTGAAGAGAGCCTTAATTGGCCAAAGGCAGGGTGCCTTTGGCCAAATATGGCTCAGGGGATTAAGTACACGCCCTGTCGGCCACGTGTAGTGTGTTCCAGCATTGAGAGAGAGAGTGTCATTTAATTTAATTTAGATAGATTGAGCAGACAGGCTATTCAGTTAGCTAGATTGAGCAGGCAGTTGATTCAGTTAGCTCCAGTATATTTAGTATATATATATATATATATATATATATATATATATATATACACACATTCCAGGCTTTGTGTATATATATATATATATATATATATATATATACAGTGGTGTGAAAAAGTGTTTGCCCCCTTCCTCATTTCCTGTTCCTTTGCATGTTTGTCACACTTAAGTGTTTCGGAACATCAAACCAATTTAAACAATAGTCAAGGACAACACAAGTAAACACAAAATGCAATTTGTAAATGAAGGTGTTTATTATTAAAGGTGAAAAAAAATCCAAACCATCATGGCCCTGTGTGAAAAAGTGATTGCCCCCCTTGTTAAAACATACTATAACTGTGGTTGTCCACACCTGAGTTCAATTTCTCTAGCCACACCCAGGCCTGATTATTGCCACACCTGTTCACAATCAAGGCATCACTTAAATAGGAGCTGCTTGACACAGTAAGGTCCACCAGAAGATCCTTAAAAGCTACACATCATGCCGAGACCCAAAGAAATTCAGGAACAATTGAGAAAGAAAGTAATTGAGATCTATCAGTCTGGAAAGGGTTATAAAGCCATTTCCAAAGCTTTGGGAATCCAGCGAACCACAGTGAGAGCCATTATCCACAAATGGCGAAGACATGGAACAGTGGTGAACCTTCCCAGGAGTGGCCGGCCGCCCAAAATTACCCCAAGAGCGCAGCGACGACTCATCCAAGAGGTCACAAAAGACCCCACAACAACGTCCAAGGAACTGCAGGCCTCACTTGCCTCAGTTAAGGTCAGCGTTCATGCCTCCACCATCAGGAAAAGACTGGGCAAAAATGGCCTGCATGGCAGAGTTCCAAGGAGAAAACCACTGCTGAGCAAAAAGAACATCAAAGCTCGTCTCAATTTCTCCACAACACATCTTCATGATCCCCAAGACTTTTGGGACAACATTCTGTGGACCGATGAGACAAAAGTGGAACTCTTTGGAAGGTGTGTGTCCAAGTATATCTGGCGTAGAAGGAACACTGCATTTCAGAAAAAGAACATTATACCAACAGTAAAATATGGTGGTGGTAGTGTGATGGTCTGGGGCTGTTTTGCTGCTTCAGGACCTGGAAGACTTGCCGTGATAAAAGGAACTATGAATTCTGCTGTCTACCAAGAGATCCTGAAGGAGAATGTCCGACCATCTGTTCGTGTACTCAAGCTGAAACGAACTTGGGTTCTGCAGCAGGACAATGATCCTAAACACACCAGCAAGTCCACCACCGAATGGCTGAAGAAAAACAAAATGAAGACTTTGGAGTGGCCTAGCCAAAGTCCTGACCTGAATCCTATTGAGATGTTGTGGTATGACCTTAAAAAGGCCGTTCATGCTCGAAAACCCTCTAATGTAACTGAATTAGGACAATTCTGCAAAGATGAGTGGGCCAAAATTCCTCCAGGACGCTGTAAAAGCCTCATTGCACGTTATCGCAAACGCTTGGTTGCAGTTGTTGCTGCTAAGGGTGACCCAACCAGTTATTAGGTTTAGGGGGCAATCACTTTTTCACACAGGGCCATAATGGTTTGGATTTTTTTTCACCTTTAATAATAAACACCTTCATTTACAAATTGCATTTTGTGTTTACTTGTGTCGTCCTTGACTATTGTTTAAATTGGTTTGATGTTCCGAAACACTTAAGTGTGACAAACATGCAAAGGAACAGGAAATGAGGAAGGGGGCAAACACTTTTTCACACCACGGTATATATATACTGTATACAGTTTAGCTAGATCTCACTGCAGAGCGTTCCTGGTGTACTGTTTCTAATATACTGGAGGCAGGCAGTTGATTCAGTTAGCTGCAGTATATTCAGTATACTGTATCCAGTTTAGCTAGATCTCACTGCAGACCGTTCCTGTTGTTCTGTTCTAATATACTGGAGGCAGGCAGTTGATTCAGTTAGCTGCAGTATATTCAGTACTGTATCCTGTGCCGCTAGATCTCACTGCAGACCGTTCCTGTTGTTCTCTTCCTAAAATACTAGAGGCAGGCAGTTGATTCAGTTAGCTCCAGTATATTTAGTATATATATATACATTTCAGGCTTTGTATATATATATATATATATATATATATATATATAGTTTAGCTAGATCTCACTACAGAGCGTTCCTGGTGTACTGTTTCTAATATACAACAGGCAGGCAGTCGATTCAGTTAGCTGCTGTATATTCAGTATACTGTATCCAGTTTAGCTAGATCTCACTGCAGACCGTTCCTGTTGTTCTGTTCCTAATATACTACAGGCAGGCAGTTGATTCAGTTAGCTGCATAATATTCAGTACTGTATCCTGTGCAGCTAGATCTCACTGCAGACCGTTTCTGTTGTTCTCTTCCTAATATACTACAGGCAGGCAGTTGATTCAGTTAGCTGCAGTATATTCAGTACTGTATCCTGTGCAGCTAGATCTCATTGCAGACCGTTCCTGTTGTTCTCTTCCTAATATACTACAGGCAGGCAGTTGATTCAGTTAGCTGCTGTATATTCAGTATACTGTATCCAGTTTAGCTAGATCTCACTGCAGACCGTTCCTGTTGTTCTGTTCCTAATATACTACAGGCAGGCAGTTGATTCAGTTAGCTGCATAATATTCAGTACTGTATCCTGTGCAGCTAGATCTCACTGCAGACCGTTCCTGTTGTTCTCTTCCTAATATACTACAGGCAAGCAGTTGATTCAGTTATCTGCAGTATATTCAGTACTGTATCCTGTGCAACTAGATCTCATTGCAGACCGTTCCTGTTGTTCTCTTCCTAATATACTGGAGGCAGGCAGTTGATTCAGTTAGATGCAGTATATTCAGTACTGTATCCAGTTTAGCTAGATATCACTGCAGATCGTTCCTGTTGTTCTCTTCCTAATATACTACAGACAGGCGTCATCGCAGTGCATTGCTGGCTGATGATTGGCCAAGCATGCACTATGACCCACATGCTTTGGCCAATCACAGCGCCATCAGTGAAGATAGCCATAATTGGCCAAAGGCAGGGTGCCTTTGGCCAATTATGGCTCAGGAGATTAAGTACACGCCCCACACTATATAAGGCCGCCTGCACGTCGGCCGCGTGTGGTGTGTTCCGGCGTTGAGAGAGAGAAAGAGTGAGAGAGAGAGAGAGAGAGAGTGTGTCATTAAATTCCATTTAGATAGATTGAGCAGACAGGCGATTCAGTTAGCTAGATTAAGCAAGCAGTTGATTCAGTTAGCTCCAGTATATTTAGTATATATATATATATATATATGAGCAGTAGAGTGTAGAATCAATGGCCTATAATTATACACTACTCAGCGCTGAATGCGTGTCCACAGTTAGAAACATACATCAGATGATATAAGGTCAGATATAAATATAAATATTAAATACTCATAAATATCTTAAATTAATCTAAGCAGCTGTTTAAATAAAACAATTATATAAAGGTGATAGTATAAAATCAAACGTTGGTAATAGTGAGATAAAATACTAAAAACAGCGCTAAAACAGTGAGATAATTAAATCTTTCTGTGCAAAGTCCATGAATCTGTGTCATAAACAGTATTGTACTAGTAGATAGTCCTTGAGTGTTTCTGAGAAAGTAGTGCACAGTTCAATCGGTAGTGACTTTCCTTGTGATATATAGTGTATACAGTTGTATATCCAAGCACCGTTACAGACAGCTTCACCACGTGAGGCACTCTCCCCTCAGGGGGTTAAACTCACCGGAATGACAATTTAAACAGGCCTTAAGATATGGGGTATCACTATGGCTACCACTGCCCAGGACGCGTCACACATCCACCGTTATAAAGGGTCTGGTCTCTTCCTCAGATTTTAGGTATCAGCAACAAGGAATCAGGGGTTCAAAGGGGAATCAACTCGCAATGATGGTCATAAAAAAACGGAGAGAATGGCATCCATAGCGTAATCCCGTTTTTATTTCACAACATTAAAAACAAATGAACCCTACAACTTCCCCTTTAAGAAAATAACGTACAATAAGCATTCTTTAAAACAGCATGTAAAGTAATCACTTGCGTGTGGGGAATGGGTAGGTGGCAATCCTCCACTTGGCCACAGCAGCAGTAACGTTCCTCCTGGATCAGCGTGTGTGTGTCTCTGCTGACACTTCGCGTCACTTCCGGGTGGGTGGTTAGCGCTGGTGGACCGCAAACGACACTTCCGGTCAAACGTCGTGTAGGCCACGCCCTGACGCGTTTCGTCACTTCCTGACTTCAACAGAGGGCGTGGCTACACGACGTTCAGGCCGGTTTAAGTACCTGACTGGTCTGGATTGTGGCCAATCAGGGAGCTCAAAAACCGGACTAAGTTACCATGGCGATCAGACGCCGTGGTTCTATACTCAGTATAGACAGGAAATACAGTCATGCATCATCCTATACAGATGCCAGCATATAAGCGCATAGCAAATCGGTACATATTAAAAATGGATGGAATAACATTCTATTAGTAAAACTCAGGATAAAACCGTGGTGGGCATCAGCACACTGGGAACGGGAGCTGACATCTTATGTGCAGCAATGTCTCAAAGTTGATTTTAACACAAAATCATTAGTAAACGAACAAAATGGTGCAACAGCAGTACATATGGGAATTGTAAATATATTCATACTGAATAAGTTGGCAAAATATTTAGATAAATAAATAAATAAATATAGTTAAATAGATGTAAGCCATACAAAATGAGATATGTGATGGAACCACACTCAGAGGGATTTCGGGGATTTTTTCTATATATTAAAAAAACATATGAAAAAATATATATATAAAAAAAATACATATATATTAAAAATTTATATTAAAAATTTAGAAAATTAAAATTAAAAAATATATATATATATTAAAATATATCAAGACCCACAAGGAATAATATATATATAAAAAAAAAATATATATATATTAAAATATTAAGACATGTTAAAAACCCACAAGAGAAAATAAATCATAATAAAAATACACATAGAGCTATGTGTATTTTAAAACGCTTAAAAAAGAACGTTTTAAAATAGTAGTACCCTGATTAGATGTTAATTGTAGATATATATACATAAGAAATATTTTAGGACTCCTTTATACCAATCACCCATAAATAACTAAATGGGGAGAATATGTGTAGACTAAAGACCATATATATAAAAAAATATATATATACATAAAACATATATACATACAAAAATATATATATATATAAGATATAAAAATACACATAGTAGGAGAAATCCAGGGAATTTTCGGGTTATGTTGCTCTATGAGAGATTATATAGATTATAGAAGACAGACATGCTTAATAGTCGCTGATAAAGCAGTTGATATCTAAATCCACATTTAACCCTTTAGGCGAGAGCGTGTCTACAAGGAAAATCCATTCTGTCTCTCTCTTAGACAGTTCCCGCACCTGGTTGCATCCTCTCCATGATGGGTTGAGATGATCAATGCCCCAGAATTGTAGACCCGACGGGTCTTGATTGTGGTGTAACTTAAAATGTAACGACAAATTATGATCTTTGTAGCCTAGTTTGATATTAGCAATGTGTTCAGCAATCCTGATCCTCAATAGTCTCTTTGTCCGGCCTATGTAAATCAAATTGCATGGGCATTGAATCGCATATACTACGTAGGCTGTGTTACATGTAATGAAGTCCTTAATTTTAAATTGTCTGTTATTGGTAGTAGACGTGAATGATTCGAGTGCTCTCAATGGGTGGGCCACTTCTCTGCAGGGTTTGCATTTTCTACAAGAGAAAAAGCCGTCCCTATCCCAGAAAGTAGGGTGTTTGGATGGGGGATCTATAACTTTCTTGACGATCTTGTCCGCAAAACTCGGTGCCCTTCTATAAATAAAACTGGGTATCTCAGGCAAGGACGGTTTTAGGATTTTGTCCATGAGAAGAATATGCCAATGTGTGTGGAATATGTTTTCAACTTCCTTGAATTGATTGTGGAACCCTGAGATAAAGCTCCATTCCTGGGTATTTTTAGTTGTGGTACCAGGAGGTTTATCTTCCAATAACGTAATTCTTGGGGTCGCAGCTATCTCCTTGATGGTTTTATCCAAGTATATTCCTTTATATCCTTTCTCTTCAAATTTCTTTTTTATTATTAGTGATTGGATGTCAAAATCTGTGTCCTTGGTGCAATTCCTTCGAATCCTAGTGAATTGCCCTTTAGGAATATTTCTCAGCCACAAAGGGTGGTGGCCACTTTGTGTTGGTAAATAACTGTTAGAGTCAGTTGGCTTAAAAAAGACTCTAGTATGCAGTTTATTACTTTCTCTAAAAATATTGACGTCTAAAAAATTAATGCTTGAGTCACTTATCTCGCTTGTTAGGACAATATTATTAGTGTTGCGATTCAGTTCATCAATGAATTGTTGTAACGAGGTCCGAGAGCCTGACCAGATAAAAAACAGGTCATCAATATATCTTTTATAAAAGATCAAGTTATCTGGTTTAAAAGCAAAAATCCTTTTATCTTCCCACTCCCCCATAAAAAGATTAGCGATGCTGGGTGCAAATTTAGCACCCATGGCTACGCCTCTTTTCTGTTGATAAAAACACCCATTATACCAAAAATAGTTGTGGCTTAAACTAAAATCAAGAGCATGTCTTAAAAACAATTTATGTTTGTGTTTGATGTCTTCCCTCTGGCATAAGGCCCAATTCAGAGCCAACAGGGCGTCGTCATGCTGGATAATAGTGTAGAGGGACGAGACGTCCGCCGTAACTAAGAATACCTCTTGATCATTAGTAAAAGAGATGTTTTCAAGTTGTTGTAATAGGCTCTTTGTATCTCTTAAGTACGCCTTTGTTTGTACAACACTCTTCTGTAGGAAGACATCAAGATATTGGCCCATGCGTGAAGAGACTGAACCGATACTGTTGACAATGGGTCTGCCTGGGGGACACTGGACATTTTTGTGTATCTTCGGCAATGTGTATATAGTTGGGATACGGCTGGTACTTGGATTGAGATACTTCATCTCTTTTGTGTTAAGTACTCCCATTGACACACCCATTTGCACAAGAACATCCAAATCTTTTACGTATTGCATAGTTGGGTCTTTTTCTAGTTTTCTGTATGTGTCTTCATCATTCAGCATCTCCATTAATTGGTTGTGGTAAAACTCTTTGGTTAAGATCACCACCCCTCCTCCTTTGTCCGCTGGTCGGATAATGATGTCTTTCCTTTCCTCTAGGGATTTAATCCCTTCCTGAATATGTCTTGGATTCACATCTTTTTTTGGGATGATTTTTTCAAGATCTCTTAAAACCAGATTTTTAAAAACATCTATTTGTTGGTTGGCTCCGTTTAATGGATTAAAAAGAGATTTGTTGCGTAAGCCACTATTCATCTGTACAGAGGCGATACCTGTACTTATATATATTTTTTTATATATATGGTCTTTAGTCTACACATATTCTCCCCATTTAGTTATTTATGGGTGATTGGTATAAAGGAGTCCTAAAATATTTCTTATGTATATATATCTACAATTAACATCTAATCAGGGTACTACTATTTTAAAACGTTCTTTTTTAAGCGTTTTAAAATACACATAGCTCTATGTGTATTTTTATTATGATTTATTTTCTCTTGTGGGTTTTTAACATGTCTTAATATTTTAATATATATATATATTTTTTTATATATATATTATTCCTTGTGGGTCTTGATATATTTTAATATATATATATATTTTTTAATTTTAATTTTCTAAATTTTTAATATAAATTTTTAATATATATGTATTTTTTTATATATATATTTTTTTTCATATGTTTTTTTAATATATAGAAAAAATCCCCGAAATCCCTCTGAGTGTGGTTCCATCACATATCTCATTTTGTATGGCTTACATCTATTTAACTATATTTATTTATTTATTTATCTAAATATTTTGCCAACTTATTCAGTATGAATATATTTACAATTCCCATATGTACTGCTGTTGCACCATTTTGTTCGTTTACTAATGATTTTGTGTTAAAATCAACTTTGAGACATTGCTGCACATAAGATGTCAGCTCCCGTTCCCAGTGTGCTGATGCCCACCACGGTTTTATCCTGAGTTTTACTAATAGAATGTTATTCCATCCATTTTTAATATGTACCGATTTGCTATGCGCTTATATGCTGGCATCTGTATAGGATGATGCATGACTGTATTTCCTGTCTATACTGAGTATAGAACCACGGCGTCTGATCGCCATGGTAACTTAGTCCGGTTTTTGAGCTCCCTGATTGGCCACAATCCAGACCAGTCAGGTACTTAAACCGGCCTGAACGTCGTGTAGCCACGCCCTCTGTTGAAGTCAGGAAGTGACGAAACGCGTCAGGGCGTGGCCTACACGACGTTTGACCGGAAGTGTCGTTTGCGGTCCACCAGCGCTAACCACCCACCCGGAAGTGACGCGAAGTGTCAGCAGAGACACACACACGCTGATCCAGGAGGAACGTTACTGCTGCTGTGGCCAAGTGGAGGATTGCCACCTACCCATTCCCCACACGCAAGTGATTACTTTACATGCTGTTTTAAAGAATGCTTATTGTACGTTATTTTCTTAAAGGGGAAGTTGTAGGGTTCATTTGTTTTTAATGTTGTGAAATAAAAACGGGATTACGCTATGGATGCCATTCTCTCCGTTTTTTTATGACCATCATTGCGAGTTGATTCCCCTTTGAACCCCTGATTCCTTGTTGCTGATACCTAAAATCTGAGGAAGAGACCAGACCCTTTATAACGGTGGATGTGTGACGCGTCCTGGGCAGTGGTAGCCATAGTGATACCCCATATCTTAAGGCCTGTTTAAATTGTCATTCCGGTGAGTTTAACCCCCTGAGGGGAGAGTGCCTCACGTGGTGAAGCTGTCTGTAACGGTGCTTGGATATACAACTGTATACACTATATATCACAAGGAAAGTCACTACCGATTGAACTGTGCACTACTTTCTCAGAAACACTCAAGGACTATCTACTAGTACAATACTGTTTATGACACAGATTCATGGACTTTGCACAGAAAGATTTAATTATCTCACTGTTTTAGCGCTGTTTTTAGTATTTTATCTCACTATTACCAACGTTTGATTTTATACTATCACCTTTATATAATTGTTTTATTTAAACAGCTGCTTAGATTAATTTAAGATATTTATGAGTATTTAATATTTATATTTATATCTGACCTTATATCATCTGATGTATGTTTCTAACTGTGGACACGCATTCAGCGCTGAGTAGTGTATAATTATAGGCCATTGATTCTACACTCTACTGCTCATATTTGCTATTCCTTTTTTCTCAGCTGCTATGGATGCACTACAGTTTCTAACAAACAGACAAATTGATGTTAATAGCATTTTTTGTATAAATGAACAGACTGCGGTCCAAGCTAATTATAATGGGGTATTAATCACCCTGGGAAATGTTTTAGAAAAGCAGGTTAGAACGTGGTGGGACATCTGCACACTGGAACAATATCTAAAAGATAAAATCATTGTTAGAAGCCTAAGATGGGAAGTAGTACCCCAAGATGGCCTAGATGACATAGAATCTACAAAAGAATGGCTCGAATTTTTTAACAATATGGGTTTTAAATTACAAGAATTGATTTTAAAAAGAAAACGCACAAAAATGGCCAAGCTGGAAAACAGAATTAACGAACTAAAAACACAACTTGAGCCCATTAAAGACTCCCAACAGGTGATAGACTTTAATATTCGTATAAAAAAGAAATTAGAGAAAGTCGATAAGGATACACAAAAGAAAAAAAAATTAAGAAGTATCATAGAGATATGGGTGACTTCCAAACCGGATCAATATATTTATGGCAACAACCAAGAGGGCAACTTCCGATTGTTAGGAACACAGAACAGGCTCCAAGAGACAATATTCCTCTGAGACCGACACCTAATATGGACACTACCAATGTAGGACCCTCAGAACGAGCCACAATATCACAACCACCCATGGACTGCTCTACACCTATCCGCCATGACAATTTTGGAGGAAAAGGATATCCACCGAGAGGAGGAAGAGGTTCAAACTCACAAAGACCATCTGCACAAAACTATCATTATAAGGTTCCCACACACAATAAATATGAACCCCTGAGTCAATATGAATACCAAAATAGACAACAATCCCCGCGTTCTTTTTTAGGGAGGGGACGGGGTTGGCAAAAACGAGGCCGGGGATACCCACCCCAAAGAGGGAGACCCCCAATGCCTATGCCCACGCAACATGCCCAGTGGAGGGAACACCCCTATTGGGAGGAGAACCACAACTATTATGGACAAAGGAGAGAAGAGCACGCGGCTGCAGAGCCGGACGAAAGCTCCAGAAAAAGAAGGAGGGAAAAGGACTAGGAGGAATTTTTAATTTAACAGATACTGTTTTAACCCACAAAGAAACCAACATTTTAAATTTAGGGCTGAAATGCGGCCTAAAAAGACCGATAAATAAATTTGACACTTTTATAGATATACATAAATATATACGTAAGATTAATACTAAGAAATACTTTTTAAATAAGAACTCTCAACCCAGTACAGGTATCGCCTCTGTACAGATGAATAGTGGCTTACGCAACAAATCTCTTTTTAATCCATTAAACGGAGCCAACCAACAAATAGATGTTTTTAAAAATCTGGTTTTAAGAGATCTTGAAAAAATCATCCCAAAAAAAGATGTGAATCCAAGACATATTCAGGAAGGGATTAAATCCCTAGAGGAAAGGAAAGACATCATTATCCGACCAGCGGACAAAGGAGGAGGGGTGGTGATCTTAACCAAAGAGTTTTACCACAACCAATTAATGGAGATGCTGAATGATGAAGACACATACAGAAAACTAGAAAAAGACCCAACTATGCAATACGTAAAAGATTTGGATGTTCTTGTGCAAATGGGTGTGTCAATGGGAGTACTTAACACAAAAGAGATGAAGTATCTCAATCCAAGTACCAGCCGTATCCCAACTATATACACATTGCCGAAGATACACAAAAATGTCCAGTGTCCCCCAGGCAGACCCATTGTCAACAGTATCGGTTCAGTCTCTTCACGCATGGGCCAATATCTTGATGTCTTCCTACAGAAGAGTGTTGTACAAACAAAGGCGTACTTAAGAGATACAAAGAGCCTATTACAACAACTTGAAAACATCTCTTTTACTAATGATCAAGAGGTATTCTTAGTTACGGCGGACGTCTCGTCCCTCTACACTATTATCCAGCATGACGACGCCCTGTTGGCTCTGAATTGGGCCTTATGCCAGAGGGAAGACATCAAACACAAACATAAATTGTTTTTAAGACATGCTCTTGATTTTAGTTTAAGCCACAACTATTTTTGGTATAATGGGTGTTTTTATCAACAGAAAAGAGGCGTAGCCATGGGTGCTAAATTTGCACCCAGCATCGCTAATCTTTTTATGGGGGAGTGGGAAGATAAAAGGATTTTTGCTTTTAAACCAGATAACTTGATCTTTTATAAAAGATATATTGATGACCTGTTTTTTATCTGGTCAGGCTCTCGGACCTCGTTACAACAATTCATTGATGAACTGAATCGCAACACTAATAATATTGTCCTAACAAGCGAGATAAGTGACTCAAGCATTAATTTTTTAGACGTCAATATTTTTAGAGAAAGTAATAAACTGCATACTAGAGTCTTTTTTAAGCCAACTGACTCTAACAGTTATTTACCAACACAAAGTGGCCACCACCCTTTGTGGCTGAGAAATATTCCTAAAGGGCAATTCACTAGGATTCGAAGGAATTGCACCAAGGACACAGATTTTGACATCCAATCACTAATAATAAAAAAGAAATTTGAAGAGAAAGGATATAAAGGAATATACTTGGATAAAACCATCAAGGAGATAGCTGCGACCCCAAGAATTACGTTATTGGAAGATAAACCTCCTGGTACCACAACTAAAAATACCCAGGAATGGAGCTTTATCTCAGGGTTCCACAATCAATTCAAGGAAGTTGAAAACATATTCCACACACATTGGCATATTCTTCTCATGGACAAAATCCTAAAACCGTCCTTGCCTGAGATACCCAGTTTTATTTATAGAAGGGCACCGAGTTTTGCGGACAAGATCGTCAAGAAAGTTATAGATCCCCCATCCAAACACCCTACTTTCTGGGATAGGGACGGCTTTTTCTCTTGTAGAAAATGCAAACCCTGCAGAGAAGTGGCCCACCCATTGAGAGCACTCGAATCATTCACGTCTACTACCAATAACAGACAATTTAAAATTAAGGACTTCATTACATGTAACACAGCCTACGTAGTATATGCGATTCAATGCCCATGCAATTTGATTTACATAGGCCGGACAAAGAGACTATTGAGGATCAGGATTGCTGAACACATTGCTAATATCAAACTAGGCTACAAAGATCATAATTTGTCGTTACATTTTAAGTTACACCACAATCAAGACCCGTCGGGTCTACAATTCTGGGGCATTGATCATCTCAACCCATCATGGAGAGGATGCAACCAGGTGCGGGAACTGTCTAAGAGAGAGACAGAATGGATTTTCCTTGTAGACACGCTCTCGCCTAAAGGGTTAAATGTGGATTTAGATATCAACTGCTTTATCAGCGACTATTAAGCATGTCTGTCTTCTATAATCTATATAATCTCTCATAGAGCAACATAACCCGAAAATTCCCTGGATTTCTCCTACTATGTGTATTTTTATATCTTATATATATATATATATTTTTGTATGTATATATGTTTTATGTATATATATTTTTTTATATATATGGTCTTTAGTCTACACATATTCTCCCCATTTAGTTATTTATGGGTGATTGGTATAAAGGAGTCCTAAAATATTTCTTATGTATATATATCTACAATTAACATCTAATCAGGGTACTACTATTTTAAAACGTTCTTTTTTAAGCGTTTTAAAATACACATAGCTCTATGTGTATTTTTATTATGATTTATTTTCTCTTGTGGGTTTTTAACATGTCTTAATATTTTAATATATATATATATTTTTTTTATATATATATTATTCCTTGTGGGTCTTGATATATTTTAATATATATATATATATTTTTTTAATTTTAATTTTCTAAATTTTTAATATAAATTTTTAATATATATGTATTTTTTTATATATATATTTTTTTCATATGTTTTTTTAATATATAGAAAAAATCCCCGAAATCCCTCTGAGTGTGGTTCCATCACATATCTCATTTTGTATGGCTTACATCTATTTAACTATATTTATTTATTTATTTATCTAAATATTTTGCCAACTTATTCAGTATGAATATATTTACAATTCCCATATGTACTGCTGTTGCACCATTTTGTTCGTTTACTAATGATTTTGTGTTAAAATCAACTTTGAGACATTGCTGCACATAAGATGTCAGCTCCCGTTCCCAGTGTGCTGATGCCCACCACGGTTTTATCCTGAGTTTTACTAATAGAATGTTATTCCATCCATTTTTAATATGTACCGATTTGCTATGCGCTTATATGCTGGCATCTGTATAGGATGATGCATGACTGTATTTCCTGTCTATACTGAGTATAGAACCACGGCGTCTGATCGCCATGGTAACTTAGTCCGGTTTTTGAGCTCCCTGATTGGCCACAATCCAGACCAGTCAGGTACTTAAACCGGCCTGAACGTCGTGTAGCCACGCCCTCTGTTGAAGTCAGGAAGTGACGAAACGCGTCAGGGCGTGGCCTACACGACGTTTGACCGGAAGTGTCGTTTGCGGTCCACCAGCGCTAACCACCCACCCGGAAGTGACGCGAAGTGTCAGCAGAGACACACACACGCTGATCCAGGAGGAACGTTACTGCTGCTGTGGCCAAGTGGAGGATTGCCACCTACCCATTCCCCACACGCAAGTGATTACTTTACATGCTGTTTTAAAGAATGCTTATTGTACGTTATTTTCTTAAAGGGGAAGTTGTAGGGTTCATTTGTTTTTAATGTTGTGAAATAAAAACGGGATTACGCTATGGATGCCATTCTCTCCGTTTTTTTATGACCATCATTGCGAGTTGATTCCCCTTTGAACCCCTGATTCCTTGTTGCTGATACCTAAAATCTGAGGAAGAGACCAGACCCTTTATAACGGTGGATGTGTGACGCGTCCTGGGCAGTGGTAGCCATAGTGATACCCCATATCTTAAGGCCTGTTTAAATTGTCATTCCGGTGAGTTTAACCCCCTGAGGGGAGAGTGCCTCACGTGGTGAAGCTGTCTGTAACGGTGCTTGGATATACAACTGTATACACTATATATCACAAGGAAAGTCACTACCGATTGAACTGTGCACTACTTTCTCAGAAACACTCAAGGACTATCTACTAGTACAATACTGTTTATGACACAGATTCATGGACTTTGCACAGAAAGATTTAATTATCTCACTGTTTTAGCGCTGTTTTTAGTATTTTATCTCACTATTACCAACGTTTGATTTTATACTATCACCTTTATATATATATATATATATATATATATATATATATATATATATATATACACACATTCCAGGCTTTGTATATATATATATATTGGAAGACCAGTATGGTGGCCTGAAGTTATGCTAGGAGCCCGGAGGGTATTTATTCAGCCCACAGGCTGCCGGTCTTTGTCGGTTTCCTGTGCGAGATATCTGATACGTCAGACATCAAGGGCCGACTATTCGAGACAAGCGTTTGTGTGTTCCTGTTCGTGAGTTCCTTGTCGTTAGTCCCATCTTCGTCAGCGTGTTGCAGTTCCGTGTTCCGTGTTCGTCAGTCGTCGTCGTTCGTGTCGTGTCGCGCTCGTGTTCCAAATCGCAGGTTCGTACAACACATCCGTTTCGGCTGTCGCAGGTAGGGCTTCGGCTCCCAATTTTTTTGTTTCATGCATCGCTTTTCATGTCACTAAACTGTGGTAACGATCAACTCACGAACACTCACAAACATGTCTCGAATCGCAAACATTTCACCCGCACGTGTTCGTTACAAAACAAACGGACGTCACCAGGTGTCGCACGACTCACAGTCGCTCGCTCACGACACTCCGACCGATGCCGCATCCGGCACTCATTTCACAAGTTACACGTGGTTGAATCACACAATCTTTTGAATCGTTCAAACATTGACGAGTCATTTCGGATCTGTTCGCAACATTCCGAAACGTTACTGTCATTTCAAATCATTTTGAATCATTTCTACCGTGTCGCAGTATTGCGAATCATTTCTGTCTTATCATATCATTTCGAATCGTGAAAAAAAAAAAAAAAAAGCAGCGTCCGGCACTCATTTCGCAAATTATACGTGATTGAATCGCACAATCTTTTGAATCGTTCAAAACATTGACAAGTCATTTCGGATCTGTTCGCAACACTCCGAATCATTACTGTCATTTCAAATCATTTCGAATAATTTCTACCATGTCGCAGTGTTTCGAATCATTTCTGTCTTATCATATCCTTTCGAAACGTTGAAAAAAAAAAAATGCCGCGCCCGGCACTCATTTCGCAAATTATACGTGATTGAATCGCACAATCTTTTGAATCGTTCAAAACATTGACGAGTCATTTCGGATCTGTTCGCAACACTCCGAATCATTTCTGTAATTTCAAATCATTTTGAATCGTTTCTACCATGTCGCAGTATTTCAAATCATTTCTGTCTTATCATATAATTTTGTATCGTTTCTATCATGTCAAGTCAGTTCGTATCATTTCTATCATGGCAATCATTTCGAATCATTTCTATCATGCCAAATCATTTCGAATCATTTCTATCATGGCAATCATTTCAAATCATTTCTATCATGCCAAATCATTTTGAATTATTTCTATCATGCCAAATCATTTCAAATCATTTCTACCATGTCAAATCATTTCGAATCAATTCACTTCGTTTTATTTCATTTCTGTCACCAGCTGGACTCCGATTCGAATCTCGTCGCATCTCCGATGCACTGATTCGATCCGGTGTGCCCCCAGACTACGGCCTCATTTTAATACGTGCTCCAGAGACAGTCCCACCATTGGTTACGGATGCAGGCTTGATGCTAGTCTTTGTCATGGTATCTGTCACATATTACGTCCCGGTTCGAATCCAGTCACATCCAAGATGCAGCGATTCGCTCCGATTCGCCCAGCTGCTCGGCCCCATTTCAGTACATGCTCCAGAGACGGATTCACTTGTCGGTGGTAGCCTCAGTCGTTGATTCTGGTCTTTGTCATGGCATCGTTCTGTCACCTATTACGTTCCGATTCGAATCCAGTCGCATCCGCAGATGCACCGACCAATTCGTTCCGGTCGCCCAGCTGCTCGGCCTCATTTCAGTACATGCGCCAGAGACGGATTCACTAGTTGGTACCAGCCTCAGTCGTTTGATTCTAGTCTTTGTCATGGCATCGTTCTGTAACCTTGTACGTTCCGATTCGAATCCAGTCGCATCCGATGAGATGCTCCGACCGATTCGATCCGGTGCGCCCAGCTGCTCGGCCTCATGTCAGTACATGCGCCAGAGACAGACTCACTTGTTGGTACCAGCCTCAGTCGTTTGATTCTAGTCTTTGTCATGGCATCGTTCTGTCACCTAATACGTTCCGATTCAAATCCAGTCGCATCCGCAAGATGCACTGACCGATTCGTTTCCGTGCGCCCAGCTGCTCTGCCTCATTTCAATAAATGCGCCAGAGACAGATTCAATTCGAAGGTTTCGGTCAGTTTTGATTCTCGTCTTTGTCATGGTATATCATTTCTGTGTCACCTCACCACGTTCCGACACGAATTTAGTCATCTCCCCGTACTAATTCGTCTCGATAGTACATGCTCCAGAGTCCATCGTGCTCAGTCGCTAAACAAGTGGCATGGCGATTCAGGCTCTGTCATGGGAGTTCAGTCATTTCACCTTACCTAGTTGCGCTCTGATTCAAATTCCGTGGCATCTACGATGTTATCAATTCGTCCCGGTGTGCCCCAGGTATTTGGCCTCATTTCACCGTTGTCTCATTTCAGTACGTGCTCCAGAGTCCGGTTCGCAGTCACTCGCAATGCGGTATGACCGGGCCAGGCCTCTGTCATGGGAGTTTCATTTCATCAAGGCAACATGTCATTTCATTTCATTTGTTTTGTTGTCTGTCATTTCATTCCATTTCATTTCATTTCATTCATTTCATTACGGACTGGAGCATCGTGGACACCGAGCTGTTCTGCCGGCACTTTGCGGGCCTACGGCCACCACGGTGCACCGTATGCCAGTCAGCGACCCACACCGCCGCCTGGTGTGCCAACGCAGCCTCCGTCCACCAGGTAGGCAACACGGCCACTACTAGCATGGGTCAGGGTCAGCAAGTCCCTGCACAAGGGTCAAAGATGGACAAACTAGGACGACTAGTTCGGATGGCCGGGGCAGCAGCAATTTGCAACATCTATAATTATGGTGCCTGCAGCTGTAGCCAGTGTTGTTTACTACGTGTATGTACCCTATGCCAGAGGGCGCAACCCAGGCTCCTTTGTGAGGTCAAGCAGAGGAAGGCATGACTAAGCCGTGTCAATCTCGTACGGCTTGGCATCTAATTGACCTCACATCCCACTCCATCCCTGGCCGTCTACCTCATCCGAGGCTTCACAGATGGGTTCCACATCGGGCTTATCTCCCTGCCCCACACCACCCACGAGTGCAGGAACCTACGTTCAGCGGCCACAGAGGATCAAGCCATCGACCAACTCCTCCAGACAGAATTAGACCGGGACCTTATGATAGGCCCATTCAATCCCGCCCCCCTTCAATACATGGAGGGTTAGCCCTATCAGGCTTGTACATGGAAAGTTCTCCGGAAAAAAAAAAGAGAAACGTCTACGACTTGTCAGCGCCTCGTTCTTCCTCCGTTCCCAGTCTCAAACCCTCTTACTCAGACACATATCAGATGCCTTCGAGTTGTTGCCCATACATCCCTCCCTTTGGTGCTGGCATGGCATCAAAGGGAAGGAGGCATACTATTTTCGCCACCAAATTGACCTTCGGGTCCAAAAGTAGCCCCTGGCTTTTAACACTTTCGCCGAGACCCTCATGTGGGTCCTCCTGCGAAAGCACAGTGCCAGGAGGTTGCCCACTAACTGGACGACTTCCTGCTGATAGAACCGCCCGGGACAACCCCTGGGGATCCCAACAAGCAAGGGTCGTTTTTTAACAACCAGGACCCAGGTCAGGCATCAGACTTGATGCCGCAGCCGTAGCAGACCTGGCCATGACGGAGGAGTTCCTGTCTAACTGGAAAGGCGTCTCACTCTTCATTCCCTCAGTGTGCTCCCCGTCACCACGGGTGCTGACAGATGCGGCGGCTTCCACAGGGTGCCGCTATTTTTGGCCATTTATGGTTTACAGACCCCTGGCCTCCACAGGCACTAGCCACACCCGGCTTCATCACAACGTCTGCCTCTTTGGGCTCTGCCCCATCGTGGCAGCAGCTCACTGATGGGGCCACAGCTGGTCCGGACAGATCATAGCGTTACAACCGACAACCTAGCCACAGCAGAGATCATCAGCAAGGCAGGTCCAAATCCAGGCCCGTCATGTCCTCCCTTCGTAGGCTGGTTCAGTTGTCCCTTCAGCATCAGTTAAACATCTACTGTTCATCCATCCCGGGGATGCGCAACTTGGCAGCGGAGGCGCTTCCCCCCTTTAACTATGTTTCCTTCTTCAGACAGATGCCTGAAGCCAGTCCCCTGTCGGACACTACCCCGGACTGGTCACGGCTGACCCTGGAGTAACTCAGCACCTACAGTCAGCTACCAACCTCGTCAACGCATCACTCTCCTGCAATACCCGCAAGGCCTATCAGACAGCCTGGAGGGCATTCAACAAGTTCTTGCCTCTATACCCCCGAGAACCGTCCAGCGTCAAACGAATTCTGGCCTTTATTTCCTACTGCCACTCACTCCTGGCATTATCCCACAATAACGTACGGCTGTACCTGGCTGGCGTACAGCACTACATGTCCCTCCAGGACCCCACGACACCTTCGTATTCTCGTTCCCTGCAGTACGGGCCGTCCTGCGCGGAATTCAGAAACGTCAGCCTGTAGTCGGCCCTAGTGACTACCGATAACCAGAGAGGTCTTCAGGGACATGTCCACCATCCTGGCCATGTCCCTGTTCGGTCTTCTCCCCAGTACGGCCTACAAGCCGCCATACACTTGGCCTTTACGGCTTTCTACGACCCAGCGAGTTTACCTGTAATCACCCGGCTGGTCCAGTGTTACGCAAGTAACATAGTCCGTCACCAGGTGCAATTCGTCCTACACCCTGACTGGGTCGAAGACTCAGCAGCTAGTGCAGGAACGGACATACACTTCTTCAAGACCCACAATAACTGGTGCCCAGTGGCCACACTGAACCGGTCGGTGACACTTATGTCCGGTCGACCAGACATCAGCCCTCTTTTGCCTTTTCCTGTGAAACCACTGAACACGTCTCAGTTCATGGGACCTACCCGGATTCTCCTCGGCAACCTACCCCTGTACCTCAGTCGGTACTCTGGGCTTTCATTCGGACCGGGGCAGCCACAACAGCACCCCGGCAGGGCATCCCACACCACATCATCTAGAAGCTAGGTAGATGGAAGCCAGCCTGCTTCTCCCGCTGTATACCTAATCCACAAGTAGAAATGGCCCAGGTGTTTGCCAAGCTTACCCAGGGGCTTGTCTCATCTATTAAGCTACTCTCATCTCATCACTCCTGATCTAGGGTATGCCCCCTTATTTTGGTGTACCATACGATAGACCAAGGCCCACTTTCAGGTCTATTTCATGTTGGTAAGTTTGTGTTAAACCTGTATGTCATCTTTACTCATATCGGCCGTAGGGCTCTAAACCATAAATTGTAAGGTCAGTATGGTGGCCTAAAGTTATGGGAGGAGCCCGGAGGGTATTTAATCAGCCCACAGGCTGACGGTCTTTGTCGGTTTCCTGTGCGAGATACCCACCCTCCCTTCCCCTTTTTAGGGCATTTCTCAAGTGTTCTTACTCCAAACAGAATACTCAATTCACATCATTTCATAGCTACTCTCATCTCATCACTCCTTATCTAGGGTATGCCCCCTTATTTTGGTGTACCATACGACAGACCAAGGCACACTTTCAGGTCTATTTCATGTTGGTAAGTTTGTGTTAAACCTGTATGCCATCTTTACTCATATCGGCCGTAGGGCTCTAAACCATAAATATATATATATATATATATATATATATATATATATATATATACTGCATACAGTTTAGCTAGATCTCACTGCAGAGCGTTCCTGGTGTACTGTTTCTAATACACTACAGGCAGGCAGTTGATTCAGTTAGATGCAGTATATTCAGTACTGTATCCAGTTTAGCTAGATCTCACTGCAGACTGTTCCTGTTGTTCTGTTCCTAATATACTACAGGCAGGCAGTTGATTCAGTTAGCTGCAGTATATTCAGTACTGTATCCTGTGCAGCTAGATCTTACTGCAGACCGTTCCTGTTGTTCTGTTCCTAATATACTACAGGCAGGCAGTTGATTCAGTTAGCTGCAGTATATTCAGTATACTGTATCCAGTTTAGCTAGATCTCACTGCAGACCATTCCTGTTGTTCTGTTCCTAATATACTACAGGCAGGCAGTTGATTCAGTTAGCTGCAGTATATTCAGTACTGTATCCTGTGCAGCTAGATCTCACTGCAGACCATTCCTGTTGTTCTCTTTCTAATATACTACAGGCAGGCAGTTGATTCAGTTAGCTGCAGTATATTCAGGAGAGGAGAGGCAGATGCTCACAGGCCACTAAAAGAGGGCAAGCAGGCTCTGTGTCTACAGCCAACATTGCTGGTCATGTAAACGGTGCATCCTCAGCACGTGGCCGTGGGGCATGCTTGTCCTTTTTTTTGGCAGCTGGCCATGTTGAGCTACAGCATGCAGAAGAGTTGGTAGAGTGGCTGACCAAGCTGTCCTCATCCTCCTCATCCTCTGTCACCCAGGCTCAGAGTACTTTGGCTGCCAATGCAGCTGCCAAAGTGGCCTATTCCATTGGCTCCAGGTCATCAGTTACTCCTTCCCTAGCCCCACCATCACGAACGGAGGAGTCCCCCGAACTGTTCAACCACAGTGTTGGGTGCATGCTGCAGGAGGATGCACAGCATTTTGAAGGCTCAAAAGATGGTACCCAGCTTGAGGAAGGCAGTAATGTGAGCCCACAGAGAGCGGGTGCCCAAGAAGGACAACAAACTGGCAGTCATGTTCCCCCAGCTGCAGCATACTGCCAGGTTTGCTCCAATGAAGAGGAAGGAGGGGATGATGAGGTCACTGACTCTACGTAGGTGCCTGATAGGAAAGAGGAGGAGGCACATCTCCAATGAGGCAGGATGCCCTCCAGGTGCCAGCTTAAGGGCAACCAACCAACTGCATCACACCACAGAGCTCCGCATGTGCAGGGCACTGCTGACTCCATGCGTTTTTCCAAAAGTTCTTTGGTTTGGACCTTTTTTGAGACTTGTGCAGCAGATCGCACCGTTGCTGTTTGCAACATATGTCTGAAGCGTATCAAGCGTGGCCAAAACAGCAGCCGCTTGGGCACCACATGCTTGCCCAGACATATGTCGAACTCCCATGCAGTCCGTTGGCAAGCGTACTTAAAAGACCCACACCAAAGAACAAGGTGGACCTCTCCTTGCTCCTCATCAGCTGGGATCTCCAACCCCACTATACCTTCAGTTCTCTCAGAAACCTGCACTGAGAGGAATGAAGGTGTAGAATTAGGTGTGCCAAGTACTTGTGGGCTATCTGCTATCGCTACACCAACGTCCGAGTGTAGCAGGCAAATTTCCCTACCCTAGTTGCTAAATCGACGAAAGACATTTGGTCCCAGCCATCCACATGCCCAGCGGCTGTATGCTAGCTTGGCTAAATTGCTAGCACTCCAACTGCCGCCTTTTCAGCTGGTAGACTCTGCCCCCTTTCGTGAATTTGTGGAATGTGTGGTACCTCAGTGGCAGGTTCTTAAATGCCACTTTTTTTCCGGGAAGGCGATTCCTGCTCTATACCGGCATGTGGAAGGTAATGTCTTGGCCTCGCTGGACAGGGCGGTCATCGGTAAGGTGCATATTACCGCTTACTCATGGTCCAGCAGGCATGGACAGGGACGTTACCTATCTTTCATGGCGCACTGAATTACTCTACTGGCAGCTGGGAAGGATGCAGGACAGGGTGCAGTATTGTTGGAGCTTGCTCCGCCACCACACTTCCAAAATGCTACTTCTTCTTCCTCCATGGCCTCTTCCTCTATAGATTTGTCCTCGGAAACAGTGGTGCTCCATAGGTGTTCAAGGGGTTACGCAAGCACTCAGGCAAAAAGATGCCATGCGGTGCTTGAGCTGGTGTGCTTAGGGGACAGGAGCCACACTGGGGCAGAGATTCTGTCAGCTCTGCAGGGGCAGGCTCAGAGGTGGTTGAAGCCACGCCAGCTTCAGACAGGAATGGTGGTTTGCGACAATGGCACCAACCTCCTCTCCACCCTCCGACAGGGACACTTCATCCATGTGCCCTGTTTGGCTCAGGTCCTTAATTTGGTGGTGCAGCGCTTCTTGTGCAGGTACCCGGGCTTACAGGATCTCCTGAGGCAGGCCAGGAAAGTCTGTGTGCATTTCCGCCGGTCATATAATGCCAGTTCTCGGCTGACCTCCAAAAGGAATACAACCTGCCCAAGAACCGCCTAATCTGTGACATGCCCATCAGATGGAACTCAACGTTGGCCATGCTGCAGCGGCTGCACACACAGCAGAGGGCCATCAATGAGTACCTGTGCGACTATGGCACCAGGACAGGGTCAGGGGAGCTTGGCTTTTTTTCGCCACGCCAGTGGCTCAAGATCAAGGATGCATGCACTGTCCTGTCACCATTTGAAGAGGCCACGAGGATGGTGAGAAGTGACAGTGCATGCATCAGAGATACTGTCCCTCTTGTCTACCTGTTGGAGCACACGCTGCGTGGAATAATGGACAGGGCACTTGAGGCAGAACAGAGGGAGGAAGAGGAGGACTTCCTTACCTCTCAAGGCCCCCTTTATCCAGACAGTGTTCCTGCGGGCCTGCCGATCACACAGGAAGAGGGGGGATTGTGTCAGCATTGAGGTGGAGCCTAGCACTCGGCATCAGCAGCAGTCTTCAAGGGATCATTTACAGTCCCCAGAAACCCATGGACTTGTACATAGCTGGGAGGAGGTGGCTGCGGATCATGTCATCCTTAGTGACCCAAAGGCCTCCAGACCGAAATGCCTCAGCAAACCTACGCTGCATGGCCTCCCTGATCCTGCAAAGCCTGCGAAAGAACCCTCGGATTCGTGGTATCAAGGAGAGGGATCATTACTGGCTGGCAACCTTCCTTGATCCACGTTACAAGGGTAAGGTTGCGGAACTTATCCAGCCGTCGCAGAGGGAGCAGAGGATGAAACATCTTCGGGAGGCCTTGCACAAACCTTGCAGAAAGGTTTGTGCAATGCGTTTCAAGAGACTGGGATGTTACAAATTCCTGGTCCTGTACAACGTGTTGCTGAGGCTTCGATCAGTCACAGAAGGAGTGGTGGAGAAGGTGGCCATCTGACAAATGCGTTCAGACAATTTTTTAGTCCGCAGCCCCAAGGTCTGATCGGTTCCAGCAACCATCACCAGCGTCTGATTTACATGGTGCAGGAATACCTAGGGGCAAGATCTGACTTGGAGACCTTTCCAACCGAAAATCCTCTGGGTTACTGGGTCTTGAGGATGGATCACTGGCCAGAGCTTGCACAGTATGCAATTGAGCTACTGGTCTGTCCTGCATCCAGCGTTCTTTCGGCTTTGTAACCGATCACAGAGTGCGCCTGTCCACTGACTTGGTTGATCGGCTCACCTTCATAAAAATGAATCAGTCTTGGATTACCAACTACCAAGCACCTGATGCTTATGTAACCGAATAATTTTTTTATGAATGTTAGATCCCTTTTAGACTGCCTATGCTGATGCTGAGTAACTATCCTGTTACGCTGAGTGACTATCCTATTCCTCCTCAATGTTCATGTTGATAGCGTGTAAGAACATTTTTGGTTCTGGGCACCACCACCAGTGGCTAAGGCCCAATTTTTCTGCCCGTGTTTAACAGGGGCGTTTAATAACAATTTTTGCTGTAATATTTTGCAGCAAGGCCTGTTCCTGCACCCACCAAGAGTAACTGTGAGGGCTTACAGTGTTGTGGCAACACCAGCACACCACCGCCAAAGGCCCAATTTTTCTGCCCCTGTTCAACAGGGGCATGTAATTAAAATATTTTAACTAATATTTCACAGCAGGGCCCGTTCCTGCACCCACCAAGAGTAATTGTGAGGGCTTACAGTGTTGTAGCAACACCACCACAAAAGGCCCAATTTTCTGCCCCTGTTTAAAGGGGCATGTAATTACAATTGTTGATCTAATATTTCACAGCAGGGCCTGTTCCTGCACCCACCAAGAGTAACTGTGAGGGCTTACAGTGCTGTGGCAACACCACCAAACCACCGCTAAAGGCCCAATTTTTCTGCCCCTGTTCAACAGGGGCATGTAATTACAATATTTCACAGCAGGGCCCGTTCCTGCACCCACCAAGAGTAATTGTGAGGGCTTACAGTGTTGTAGCAACACCACCACAAAAGGCCCAATTTTCTGCCCCTGTTTAACAGGGGCATGTAATTACAATTGTTGATCTAATATTTCACAGCAGGGCCTGTTCCTGCACCCACCAAGAGTAACTGTGAGGGCTTACAGTGTTGTGGCAACACCACCACAACCACCAAAGGCCCAATTTTTCTGACCCTGTTCAACAGGGGCATGTAATTAAAATTCTTGATATAATATTTCACAGCAGGGGCCGTTCCAGCATCCACCAAGAGTAACTGTGAGGGCTTACAGTGTTCTGGTACCACTAACACCTAAGGCCCAAATTTCTGCAGAGTATATAGGGCAGGCCCCTACTTTCAAACATCCAACTTACAAATGACTCCTACCTACAAACGGAGGGAAACAACAGGAAGTGAGAGGAAATCTACCCCTAGGAAGGGAAATTCTCTCCTGTAAGAGTTAATATGGGAAAAAGGTGTCTCCTCCCCTGATGCTTTATCACCAATCCTTGTTTCCCTAAAAACCCCAAATTTTCTAAATCCAATTGTCATTGGGACAGAAAGTGAGGTGAAATCTTCTGAACAGGGGCACAGACAGCAAAACAAATGTTACAGGGGTGATAACCCTTCCCTATGTTTTCCAAAAAGCTTAAAAATAGATTTTTTGGCTCGAGCTACACTTACAAAATGTACCTGTTCCAAATTACAAACAGATTCAACTTAAGAACAAGCCTACAGTCCCTGTCTTTCTTGGGACCGCCTGTATACTGCTGTTCAGATTATATAGGGCCTGGGGGCCCCACGCCTTTTCTTTTTTTAATTTGGGTGCGGGGTTACCTTAATATCCATACAAGACTCAAAGGGCCTGGTAATGGGCTGGGGGGTTACCCATGCTGTTTTTCTCAGTAATTTTCATCCATATTGCCGGGACCCGACATTACATTACAGCCGCAAGCAGTTTTAAATGACTTTTATTCCTTTAGAAATGTAATTTTGTGCAGGGACTGTTATAAACTAGGGAAACACGCGCCACTTTACAGGCATACTATAGACACCCCCCCAGGTACAATATTTAAAGGAATATTTCACTTTTATTTTTTCACTTTAAGCATCATTAAAATCACTGCTCCCGAAAAAACAGCAGTTTTTAAAACTTTTTTTTGCATTGATACATGTCCCCTGGGGCAGGACCCGGGTCCCCAAACCCTTTTTAGGACAATAACTTGCATATTAGCCTTTAAAATTTGCACTTTTGATTTTTCACGTTCGAGTCTCATAGACTTTAATGATGTTCGAAAGTTTGCATGAACGTTCGGTCCGTTCGCATGTTCTGGATTCTAACCGAACCGGGGGGGTGTTCGGCTCATACCTAATGTAGACACACATGTGCTTGAGGTTTAGGGTGCAAACCCTAATATAGGCTGCACACACCTATAGTCTATGGTGTGGCTGTTGGGACAGCTATTTGGGAAGTCAGATATTAACCATTTAATGTTCTAATGAGTCACAGAACCTGGGGCCCCCCCCCCCCTAACCACTTCAGCCCTGGATCATTTGGCTGGCCAAAGACCAGAAGACTTTTTACAATTTGGCACTGCGCTGCTTTAACTGGTAATTGCGCAGTCATGCAATGTTGTAGCCAAACGATAATTGCGTCCTATTTTTCCCACAAATAGAGCTTTCTTTTGATGCTATTTGATTGCCTCTACGATTTTTATTTTTTGCGATATAAACAGAAAAAGACCAAAAATTCTGAAAAAAAATGTATTTTCTAGTTTTTGTTATAAGAAAAATCCAATAAACTCAATTTTAGTCATACATTTAGGCCAAAATATTCAGCCACATGTCTTTGGTAAAAAAAAATGTCAATTGTATATTTATTGGTTTGCGCAAAAGTTATAGCGTCTACAAACTAGGGTACATTTTCTGGAATTTACGCAGCTTTTAGTTTATGACTGCTTATATCATTTCTTGAGGTGCTAAAATGGCACCCCCCCCCCCCCCCTATGACCCCATTTTGGACAGTAGACACCCTAAGGAAATTGTTAGAAGGCATGTTGAGCCCATTGAATATTTTATTTTTTGTCCCAAGTGATTGAATAATGACAAAAAAAATGTGGAATTGCACCCCAAAATACAATTTGCTGCTTCTCCTGAGTACGGGGATACCACACTTGTGGGACTTTTTGGGCACCTAGCCACATACGGGGCCCCGAAAACCAAGCACCTCCTTCAGGATTTCTAAGGGCGTAGATTTTTTATTTCACTTCTCACTACCTATCACAGTTTTGAAGGCCATAAAATGCCACGATGGCACAAAATACCCCCAAATGACCCCATTTTAGAAAGTAGACACCCCATTTGCTGAGAGGTATGGTGAGTATTTTGCAGATCTCGCTTTATGTCACAAAGTTTTTTTTTTGTATTTGCTTTGCAGGTATGGTAAGTTTAATGCCCCGTACACACGATCGGACTATCCCGCGGGATTGTCTGCCGGACTAGAGTCCGCCAGACAATCCACCCGTTTGTGGGCTCCGGCGGACTTTTTCTCCTCAAAAGTCCGGCGGACTTAGTTGAAGTTTTGACTCAAAATTGTCCGCTGGACTCAGCAGTCCTGCGGACAATCCTGCCGTCTGTGTGCTAGTCTTTGAAATGAACGGACTTGCCTTACACACGGAGTAAAGTCCGTTCATTTAGAACGTGACTCCAGGTAGACGGGACTAGCAAAAGAAGTCAATGCCGCCGCGCTAGCCCCATCACCTGGTATGGATTTAAAGGGGAATCTCTATGCCGAAAAAACGGCGTGGGGGTCCCCCCCGAATCCATATCAGACCCTTATCCGAGCACGCAGCCCGGCCGGTCAGGAAAGGGGGTGGGGACGAGTGAGCGCCCCCCCCTCCTGAGCCGTACCAGGCCGCGTGCCCTCATAATGGGGGGTGCCCTGGGGAAAGGGGGGCCCTGCGGCCCCCCCCACCCCAAAGCACCTTGTCCCCATGTTGATGAGGACAAGGGCCTCTTCCCGACAACCAACGGCCAGGGTCTGCGGGTGGGGGGCTTATTGGAATCCGGGAGCCCCCTTTAATAAGGGGGCCCCCAGAAACCGGCCCCCCACCCTTTGTGAATAAGTATGGGGTACGATGTACCCCTACCCATTCACCTGGTGAAAAAAGTGTAAATAAAAAACACAACACAAGTTTTTAAAATACTTTATTACACAGCTCCGGGGGTCTTCTTCCGTCTTGGGGGGTCTTCTCGTCGGACTCCTCCGCTATCTTCTGCTAGCTCTTTTACTAGCAGAGGAGCCCGGCTTTCGCCTTCGCCTGGGGGTCTTGTTCCGACTTCGGGGGTCTTGTCCCGCTCTTCTGTTCTTCTTGCCGGGCCTCCGATATCTTCTTCCAGCTCTTTTACTTTGCGGTGGCCCAGGCTTCTGTTGCCATCGCCGCCACTGTCGCTGTCGCCGCCTTCTGCTTCTTGTTCTTCTTTCTTCATCCGATGTTGACACAATGCTGTCTCTTGCTGTAATGGCAGAGACACGCTGTGCTGTGACTTATATAGGGACAAGGGGTGGGGCCACTGACTCATGTCACATGGTGACCCCGCCCCCTATGATGTCACACAAAGTCGGACCAGAGACCCCCAGGCGAAGGCGAAAGCCGGGCTCCTCCGCTAGTAAAAGAGCTAGCAGAAGATAGCTGAGGAGTCAAGCGAGAAGACCCCCCAAGATGGAAGAAGACCCCCGGAGCTGTGTTATAAAGTATTTTAAAAACTTTTTCACCAGGTGAATGGGTAGGGGTTCCCCATTGAGAATGTTAACTATAACAAAACGCTGACGCTGACGTCACCAAGCTAGGAAGGACGGGAGTGTTTGCAGCCGGCCAGCTCTGTAACTTTTATCCTATTTTAACAAAACGTCTGTTTGTAAGTGCAAACTTTTCTTTATTTTAATAAACCGTTTAATGCAGTATAACGCTATGGTCAAAATATTCTCTTCCCTGGGTCATTTTCAATCATTGTCTATGGATATCTGCTGAAAGTGTTTTTGTGCCACCGATCAACATAGACCACAAGCTGTGGAGGAATCGTTTTCTATGAAAGCTTTGCTGGCCTTCTTTGATTGGCTCTTCTGGTAAGGAGGCACTTTATGTGGTGGCTGTTCACATTAACTGTGCCATAAATCACTGGTTATTATCTGTGTGCAACCTTTCTCATTCATCTGGGTGGTCTAAGCGGGAGAGTCTTAAAGGGACATCTACATGTTATGCAATTCTTTTTTGGCATCTGATAAGAAGGCCCTCTGTAAGGTGGGGGTGCACTCAAATTTGTTTTCCATTCACTGGGTGTTTTTTGTATACGTATTTTGCCTTTTATGTTTTCAAAAAGTTGTTTTTGCATATAACTGCACTTTGTGAAGTGTAGCAGAATTACGCTATGGTGCATATTTTTTGTTTTTTCTTGGTGGCCTATAATCTTGTTCCATGAGCTTAAAATTAGGAAAAGCATAAATTACATCGCATCACTCTACCAGACTATCTTTCAGCAACAAAACCATCAACCCGGGATGGGTTAAAGCCATATGCGATTTTTTGGCTTACATCTGCTGAGCATGTTCCCTATAAATTGATGAAGTGCCTTTTTGGGAATCATAATTATTTCTACTAGCATTGTTCTTTGTTTATATTATTGGGGACTTTTTCGATCATATTTTTAGTTTACATCTGGACTTTAATAGCGCAATTTTTTCTTATTTATTGAATGGGTAGGGGTACATCATACCCCATACTCCTTCACATAGGGTGGGGGGCCGGTATATGGGGGTCCCCTTATTAAAGGGGGCTCCCAGATTCCAATAAGCCCCCCACCCGCAGACCCCGACAACCAACGGCCAGGGTTGTCGGGAAGAGGCCCTTGTCCTCATCAACATGGGGACAAGGTGCTTTGGGGTGGGGGGGGCCGCAGGGCCCCCCTTTCCTCAGGGCACCCCCCATGTGGAGGGCACGTGGTCTGGTATGGCTCAGGAAAGGGGGGCGCTCGCTCGTCCCCACCCCCTTTCCTGACCGGCTGGGCTGCGTGCTCGGATAAGGGTCTGATATGGATATGGGGGACCCCCACGCCATTTTTTCAGCATAGGGATTTCCCTTTAAATCCATACCAGGTGACGGGGCTAGCGCGGCGGCATTGACTTCCTTCGCTAGTCCCGTCTACCTGGAGTCACGTTCTAAATGAACGGACTTTACTCCGTGTGTGAGGCAAGTCCGTTCATTTCAAAAGTCCCAAGGACTTACGCCAAAACTCTGGCGTGTGTGGGCAAGTCCACACGTTCGGAAAGTCCGGCGGACCTCCGCTGGAAAGTTAAAACAATCACAAGAAGTTAAAACAATCCCTCCACTGGGAACACATGCAGCAGTTATATCAAAGTTTCTAGTAAAGTGAAAAAAGTGAAAAAAGATGAGAACATGTGTCACAATAGGGGGAGAGTTCCTTTTATTTTCTGTCCAGCCAATGGGTATTCACCACTTCCCACCTGGTGTATTGTAATAATACACCCGGGCTCTGCTGTCCTAGGTGGATGTCACATGACATCCTCCCACTTATGTGTCTTGTGGGCTCCCTTCAGTATGTAAAAGTAAAGTTATGAAAAAGAAAACATGCTGTTTTTATTTTCTTCATTTTCAAAGGGGTTTGGGGGTATTTGTTTGTCCTGGCATTTTAGGGCCTCTAGAAATTAGTCAGGCTGTCAATACATCAGGATTAATCAATTTTCAAATATATATAGCATGGTTTGTAGACTCTGTAGCTTTCACACAGACTAAATAATATACATTGATTTTTATTATCTTTACCAAAGAAATGTAGCACAATACAATTTTGCCTAAATGTATTTGTTCGCAAAGACAGAAATTAAGAAAAAACGTGTTTTGATTCAAAATTGTATTTTATTTTTTTCTTTTATATAGAAAAAAATATATTTTAATTTGGATCCAGTGTTGCTTGACTACTTAATTGGCATTCAAAGTGTGACAGCGCTTAAGTCTGAAAATTGGCCTGGGCAGGAAAGGGGGTGAAAGTGATATGATAAGATCGTCTGTGGGGCACAAATAAAATGATAAATCTGACAGAACAAGACGCAATCAGCACTTAACACTTGGACGTATATAAGAAGCAAAAGTGTAATATCAAGTGTTGTGGAAGATAATATGTTTAGGGGGCTATTGGGCACTCCAAACATTGGGACTCAGTTAGCTTGCCTGCCACAAGGATCTTTTCCTAGGTAGTATTGTAAAGGTAAAGTTGTAATTAGCTGTTAGCTCCCTTGTAGAGAAATTCCTTCTCTAGTGATCACATGGTTGTAGTTAGTGCCTATACAAATACCAGTGTGGGAGGGGCCCAGAGTAGATGGGGCATGAGAGCCAAACACCCCAGAGCTGTCAAGATGTAGTCTCCTGCAGAAATAATCAAAAGAGCCCTTTGCAGGTCTGAAGTTCAAGGCAATGTAGTACAGAACATGGGACAAATTGCTATAATCGTCACTTTTTTTACCGTCCTGCTAGCGCACTGCACCTCCCCAATCATATCCCCCCTTACAAACATACTGATAAAGGTAGACTAATAGACTTTGAAAGATTTTAAAGCTCACAAGTGGAGCGCCTTTGTAGAATGTCCTTCAGGGTTGACGCTTGAAATGTGTTGGCCTGCCACTTTGGATGTTTTAGGAGTAAATAAATTATCCTTTTGGACCAGTGAACCATTGCTGTGGCACTCCTGCTTTTTCTACACTCCCAGATTCCCTTAAGGTATCCAGAGTCACCTTACTCTACACTACTGACTTTATGTTATTACCAAGCTGCCAATTTTTTTTATTGATCCAGCATCTTCAGCTGGCATCTTCTCAAACTTCTAAAACCTGACAAAGGCTTTAACTTTTTCCCACTCTATAACTTATTAAAAAAAAATAGTGCTTCAGTTGTACTTTATTAACCTAGGGTTGCTCAGTGACCTTCAAGGGTGTCTGCCACACCTGACTCCGAAACCCTATAAAACTATACAAGGCCTCATTTATTGTGCTTTTATTACTTTATTATTTAGAAACCTGCGTTTCTGCATTAAAGTGGATGTAAACCCAATGTCATCCTTTCTAAACTACTGCCATAAGGGTTATCTATAAGGATATACATGCCTCCTGCATGTATCTTTACCTGCCAAATGTCTCCCCTCTGTCTGTTATGAGACCCAAAAAACTGCAGATTCTGTGGGTGGGTCTGTTGTCTGGAACTCGTGGGTGGAGTCGTGATGTCAGTAGACTCCCCACCACCTCTACACTCCCCTTGTTAATATGCATTTTCTCCTGTGTATTTCTTACACTGAACTTCTGCTATGATCTCTAACATCCAGTGAAACGACAGGAAAGTAACCACATGACTTCAGCATGCCCAATTATGCTGAGGTGTGGAACATCCAATCCTGACCGAGCAGCAGAAGAAAGGAGTGGGAGGGAATTAAAAAATAATGGATGTCTCTTAGGCTAGTGCACAAGATATGTAAATCACCTGCAGAGGCGGCTCTAGGCTTTGTGAGGCCTTAAGCAAAACCTAGACATGAGGCCCCACTTACGCCCACAATGGGAAAAATAATTCAAGCGATAAAAAAATGAACTATATAAATTGCATATATTAAGAGCTTTAAATTGCTGGTTGATGTGACTCCTCAGTGACAATATCCTGATTAGATGAATCAAATATTTATGGAAAAAACTGAATTGATTTTGAAATGGTGAGAAGAAAAAAGATAATGATAGTCCATGTAAATCCACCACCAGTGTGAAACACCATAAAAATTGAAGGCTTACCAACTAGCAAGCCTTTATGGCTTTTGACCTAAGCCCGGTCGGAGCCTTTAAATGAGGAAGATATATCGAATGCCTCCTATTTTAGACTCCTCTTTCCAGGACAGAATGAAATCACCAGAAACCACCAGAGACCCTCACTTCACAAGGATGGGAACATTTTCTGCCGGCTTTCCAGAGCACATAAAGAAACTCCAGGGGCGGTCAGGGATAACCCAGAAAAAGAAAAACTCACCATGGCATGATAACGTTTGAACGTTTGGATATTTGATAGAACTTTAAAAAGTATTGCACTTACATATAAAAAAACTTCAAAGAGCGAAATAGCCGGCCGGCTGTGTGTGGACGCCCGTCCAAGAGACAAGGTAGGCGGAGACGTCAGCACATCAAACTCCTCCCGACGTACGTTTCGTCAATACAATGACATTGTCCCTGGGTTTAGGTCAAAAGCCATAAAGGCTTGCTAGTTGGTAAGCCTTCAATTTTTACGGTGTTTCACATTGGTGGTGGATTTACATGGACTATCATTATCTTTTTTCTTCTCACCATTTCAAAATCAATTCCGTTTTTCCATGAATATTTGATTCATTTAATCAGGATATTGTCACTGAGGAGTCACATCAACTGGACTTTTTTCTCACCTATATAGTGATTTATTATTTAGTGGATTGATTATAAGAATTTTCATATTATTTGCTATACACTTTTGCTTGTCCTATTTTTTGGGCACTGAATCATTACCACTGATTATTAGGTGTTGGTGACATTGATCACATATATGCTTCTTTAAAACATTTTATTTATGTGGTAATACACTTTTTAACACATCAATTCATTATACTTTTTAATATATTAATTTCACTATTGGGTTATCACATTGATATCGTTCTCTAGCGCTGCTACATTTTTTCTATATTTACTTTTGTGTGTATCTCACCTCTAGCAGCCGCTTATATTTTTAGTTTTTTAGATTTATTTGATTAGCGCGGTATTCACCTTTTTCTATTAAATTGCTGGTGTCAGTGCTCTCTTTCTCAGTTCTGGTGTCAGTGCTCTCTATTTCGGTGCTGATGTCAGTGCTCTCTATCTCTGTGCTGGTGTGAGTGCTCTATATCTTGGTGCTGGTGTCAGTGCTGGTGTCAGTGCTCTCTATCTCTGTGCTGGTGTCAGTGCTCTCTATCTCTGTGCTGGGGTCAGTGTTCTCTATCTCGGTGATGGTGTCAGTGCTCTCTATCTCGTTGCTGGTGTCAGTGTTCTCTATCTCAGTGTTGGTGTCAGCATTCTCTATTTCGGTGCTGGTGTCAGTGCTCTCTATCTCAGTGCTGGTGTCAGTGCTCTCTATCTGGGTGCTGGTGTCAGTGCTCTCTATCTCGGTGCTGGTGTCAGTGCTCTTTATCTCAGTGCTGGTGTCAGTGCTCTCTATTTCGATGCTGGTGTCAGTGCCTTCTATTTTGGTGCTGGTGTCAGTGAGGGAGATAGCAGCGGAAAAGCCAATCAGCAGGCAGTGCCAGCACAGGATGGAGAGTGCCCAGCCCACCATGGCTGAGAATCAACACTGGACTGGGCTGGCACCTCCCGACCTCGCAGTGGAGCCCTGCAAAGGCAGCGGTAAGGGCAGGGCGGAGGGAGGGGTCAGGGGCTGTCAAGTACAGGTTGGGACACTGGCACAGGACTGAGCTGCCCTGACTGTGGCACTGATAACCAGGAGGAAGGTATGGGGCAGGGGTGGATTTAAAGGCCAGTGGCTGAGGGATGCTGGAGGAGCAGCTGGAATATGTTTCATTTTGCTCCGGCTGCTGGAATGAGTCTCCTTCCCTGGACAACACAGTGCTGGCCGGCCCTGCCTCCTCCCCAAGACACAGCCACGATCCCGTCCTCTCTCCACTGCCTGGCCATGGAGCTAACAGGCAGCATTAACCCTCTGCTGGCCGAAGCGCAGCGCTGCCACAGTGGCATTGTTGTCAGCATAGGTGGCTCTTAAATTAGGCGGTCCAGAGGCCCCTGTGAGTGCAAGGCCTTAGGCGAACACCTAATTTGCCTAATTAGAGCGCCGCCTCTGATCACCTGTCACTCACAGCAAGGGGAGGATTTGACAAAGTTTTTCTCTGTTTGTCAAGATTTAGCGCACTGAACAATAAAAGAGGATTGCTCAGAGCTGGATTAACTCTTTGTGGCAAGACTGGGCTCAAATGATAGGAAATCTTATACTCTACATTATGACATAAAAAATAAAAATAAAAATATTCGGGTTTACATTCACTTTAGAACCTGAGCTGATAATATGAATGAAAATATTGTAACTGGTCAGGAATGTTTCAGAATTTGGAAAGTGCAAAGGTAATATAGTCTGGACAGATGTTATTGGTTCAGCATTTGTTTACCTTAGAAATTCCTGTGTAATGAGCAAAAACAGCCTCACAGGAGTTTAAATAACATATCCAAAGTCAACTGTGCTCAATATCTGAAGAACCTCTCAGGATGGTAAGTACTGCGCTCTCTTTTAAAAAATAAAGGAATAATATGACAGTATAGAATATTTAATTAATAAAGCATTTAATGATAATATATTTACCAAAAACATTCAGCACTTCCATATGTTAACAATTTCTGATACATAATCACATATTACAGAAAAAGGAATATTTGCATACATTTTCACAAAAGAATATAAAAAAAATAGTATTTGTAGAGCAAACAAAATACAATATAATGCTAGTTACTATACAACAGCTATATATTTTACTACAGTGTATATGCAGTACAGATATTATATAAAACTGACATTTTGAGCCTGTTTATTGCTTTCTTTTGTTTCATACTTTTTTGTTTACTGATTTCTGTTTGTATAGAGTGTAACCCTGTATAATTACAAATATATATTATTTATTATCCAACATTGTTAAGCATCTGTTTATGTCAACAGTGAACATACAGATAATGTCTGAACACAAAGTCAGGTATAAAAAATGCAAAAGTGTTTCAGAAAGATATATCTGTAGAACTGAAATATACACTGAAAATATTTCCCAGATTAGGCTTCCTGACAAACCAATTTTTTTTTGTTACATTTTAAAAAATACAATCATTTTGAGGCTGCATGATTAAAAGACATAGGGGCTGATTTACTAAAACTGGAGAGTGCAAAATCTGGAGCAGCTCTGCATAGAAACAATCAGCTTCCAGGTTTCTTTGCCAAAGCTTAATTGAACAAGCTGAAGTTAGAAACTGATTGGCTGCCATGCACAGCTACACCAGATGTTGCGCTCCTTAGTTTTAGTAAATCAACCCCATAGTATAATATTTTTAACAAACTTATTGATTGTATTTCTAAGCTTACAGGTTTAGAAATGAAGGTTTACGTAATTCTTTATTTGGATGTTTCATTAAATTGACATCAGTGGCATAAGACAGTGAATATACAGGAAACTACAGACAAATTCATTTACCAAAGTGAATGGGGTTACCTTACTAATGGAGTAAAAGCTGCTCACTTACCAAAGTGAACCTGCTCCACTCCTTCAGTAATTCAACCCTAATATTCACTTTGCAAACTGAATTCTAATGAATAATGATATACAAATTAAAATATGGTTCAACTTATTCATTAACATATACTTTATGAAAGTGAACCATCTCTACTTAATTATTATATGAACCTATCATCACCGATTGGTGTAGGTATCCTTCTCCCTTACACATTGTATAACATTGTTCACTATTCTAGGCTATGGGAATGTAGTCAAAGATCAGACTGTGTTATGCCCCGTACACACGGTCGGATTTTCCGACGGAAAATGTCCTATCGGACAATGTTGTCGGAAATTCCGACCGTGTGTAGGCTCCATAGGACTTTTTCCGTCGGATTTTCCGACGGACAACGTTTTATCTCCTGCTCTCAAATTTTCCGACAACAAAGTCCTATCGGACTTTTTCCGATCGTGTGTAGCGAATTCCGACGGACAAAGTGCCACGCATGCTCAGATCACATTACAAGACCAAAGCTATTGGCTACTAGCCTCTACGTAGTCCCGTCGTAGGCAACAAACGTCACCACGTTCAGAATGATCGGATTTTCCGACAACTTTGTCCGACCGTGTGTATGCAACACCAGTGTCGGACAAAATCCGTCGGAAAAAATCTGATGGATTTTGTGGTCGGATTTTCCGACCGTGTGTACGGGGAATTATACAGTATATTGGTGGTTTTGTCATAAGGAACTAAAGTTATTAACTCCTTTGTTCATTGAACAGTCCCTTAGAAAGGTACAATTTTTAAGTAAAATAAGCTCAGTGTTATCTATTCAATGGTAGCACATTGATATTAGATTCTATCATAAACTTGCCAATGACATAATCACTTACGTAACTTCAACCAGATTCACTATACTAGTAATGGGAGTAGGGGGGGGGGGGGGGGGATAAAACATTGCAAATCCCACTCAGAAACAGACAGATTTGATGTTTGGTGACAGTTAACTGCAGACCTAAACAGAAAGGTAACATCCACAAAATTATGAGGCTGTGTAAATATCAAACACTGAATAAAACTGTTCCAAAAATAAGATGCACAAGTATAGCGCTGATGTAAACACTGCATTATGTAGTTACTCAGAAAGCAGCATGTCCATTCACTAGAAATCAGTGGCATTCCTGAGAATGTAGCTTATCCATTCACTAGCATCTGGTGACACCAATAAGATTGCAGCCTACCCATTACAAACCAGTGACACCACTGAGGATGCAGCATATTTATTCACTAGAGTCTGATGACATCACTGAGAATGCAGCCTATCCATTCACTAGAGATCAGTGACATCACTTAGAATGCAGCCTATCCATTCACCAGAGACCAGTGACACCACTTAGAATGCAGCCTATCCATTCACCAGAGACCAGTGACACCACTTAGAATGCAGCCTATCCATTCACAAAAGATCAGTGACATCCCAGGGAATGCAGGCTGTCTGATCTGTAGAGACTGGTACAATCAATGAAAATGCAGCTTATTCATTCTTTAGAGAATAGTGACATCATTGAGAATTCAGCCTGTCCACTTATTTGAGTCTAGCAATCCTGCAAAGAATACAGCTTATGCATTAACTATTTTTATAAAAGTGCTTATAGGCAGACTTTTTATTACAGATGAGACTCTGTATTGCTCTTATGTCATGGATGCTTCTACCTGACTGTAAGCAGTTTTATGTACACTGAGCTCTGGATGCAATTCTGTTCCGTGTTGAAGTACATCCTGCACACAGGCGCAGGGGTTTTGTCACCCAGACCTGGGCAATCAAGATGGCTGAAAACTCTGAACCTGGAGTAGGACTGAGTGAAGATATCAAGGATGGAATCACGTTTCTGGATAAGTGTATGAAGTCAGGTGCTGGGCCACACAAATATGGGGAAGTAGACATTGGGGTTGATTTACTAAAGGCAAATCCACTTTGCACTGCAAGTGCACTTGAAAGTGCAGTTGCTGTAGATCTGAGGGGAAGATCTAAAATGAGGGGAAGCTCTGCCGATTTTATCATCCAATCATGTGCAAACTAAAATACTGTTTTTTATTTTCCTTGCATGTCCCCCACAGATCTACAGCGACTGCACTTCCAAGTGCACTTGTAGTGCAAAGTGGATTTGCCTTTAGTAAATAGCCCCCATTGTCTTTTTATCTACTAAGATACTGGTGATGTTATGCTGGACCATCCTCCTCTGATCAGAAGGGGGAGCGCTAAAGCCAAGCAACCCCTTAGACTTCTATGCAGAATTCTGAGAATCCTGGGAGTTGTAGTTTGTGATGGCAGCCACATAAGAGGACGAATAGATTCCTTAACCTACAGATCCCAATACGAACTGTGTAGTAGAAGTGGAAGGATGATTTTTATTAAACTGCCCAGGAAAGTTATTCCTTTTGGCATCAAAGGAGTTAGAGAGAGCGCACCTCTATCTGGATATTCACCTGCCACCTGTTTATATATTTTCTGTAAAAATGCTTTGAAACTACTGAACTAACCCAAACCTATTTTTCTTACATACCTTTCAGAAATACCTTGTGGCTATTGTATTGATTGCTGGTACCTATTTGATTGTGTGTGATGCAGCCTGTTTTTACCAGCTACCTGAAAAGCGTGAAGAGCCAGTAAAGGGTGAGTTTAAGTTTTTTCACCCTATAGCACAGCTAATAGCAGAACAGAGACTTCAGCTGCATCTAAATTCAAAAAGTTAAATGCAGTCTTTGCAACCCCTCCAGCCTACAGGGGAGCAACCGACTTTGGTTGACCTCCATTATGAATAGGGGCTCTCAGAAGTCTCTGCACAAAGGGAAAGAGGAGAGGAGCTATCCAATATACATATGTGATGATATCCTGGCACGATGCATCCAAGCAAAACAATGTAAACCTCCAGAAACAAATAGAGTGTGCTTAACCACTTCAGCCCCTGAAGAAGTGACCCCCTTCCTGACCAGAACACTTTTTGCAATTCAGCGGTCCTGCAAAGTTGTACCCAAACAAAATTGACGTAATTTTTTCCCCACAAATAGAGATTTCTTTTGGTGTTATTTGATCGCCTCTGCGGTTTTTTATTTTTGCGCTATAAACAAAAAAAGAGCAACAATTTTGAAAAAAACACATTATTTTTTACTTTTTGCTATAATAAATATCCCCAAAAATATATATATAAAAAAAACTATTTTTTTTCCTCAGTTTAGGCCGATATGTATTATTTTACATATTTTTGGTTTGCGCTGTATTTTCTTTCACATTTTTGACTTATGTCATGAACAGCAGCAACAAGTTTATCACTAATTACCTTATAGAGGGCAGGTGATTTACTGTTTATTATATTACGTACTAGCCCTTCAGCTACAGCATTGTTATAGCAGGGTAGAAAACGTCCTCAACACATTTAATACTGAACCCAAACTGAGTCATGGAAACCACAACATTAAAACTAGAACTACAGCTGGACTAATAATCAATCAATGCTCCTAGGACCTAGTACTCACTTAGCATTTATTGTAACTCCGTTAAAAAAGAAAACAACTATACTGTATATGGTGAAAATTAGTGCTTTAACCACTTCCGGACCAGGTTGGCTGCCCTGCGCGAAACCACGTAACTGTACATGGGCTTGCGGGGCCGGTTGGCAGGCGTGCGCGCACGCTATAAAAAAAAAATCGCAATAAGCGTATATTGATTGGTTTTGCGCAAAAGTTATAGTGTCTACAAAATAGAGGATAAATTAATAGCAATTTTATTATTATTTTTTTTTTTACTAGTAATGGCGGCGATCTGCGATTTTTATTGTGACTGCGACATTATGGCAGACACATCGGACAATTTTTACACATTTTTGGAACCATTGGCATTAATACAGCGATCAGTGCTATTAAAAATGCATTGATTACTGTAAAAATGTCACTGGCAGTGAAGGGGTTAACACTAGGGGGCGGTGAAGGGGTTAACTGTGTTCCCTGGAAGGTGATTCTAACTGAAGGGGGAGGGACTAACTACAGGAAGTCACAGATCGCGGTTCCTAGCTAATAGGAACACACGATCTGTCACTCCTGTCAGAACAGAACAGGGAAGTGTGTGTTTACACACACTTGTCCCTGTTCTGTGTCTCCAGCTCACGATTGTTTGTGGCCAGCGGTCATCGCGACTGTTGGCCACGAGCATCAGCACCCCCGCTGTGCAGTGGGCGCGCGTGCCTGCTATCCGGCCCCGCAAGCCCACGTACAGTTACGTGGTTTCACGCAGGGCAGCCAACCTGGTCCGAAAGTGGTTAAAGCACTAATTTTCACCATATACTGTATAGTTGTTTTCTTTTTTAATGGAGTTACAATAAAAGCTAAGTGAGTACTAGGTCCTAGGAGCATTGATTGATTATTAGTCCAGCTGTAGTTCTAGTTTTAATGTTCTGGTTTCCATGTGGGTTCAGTATTAAATGTGTTGAGGACGTTTTCTACCCTGCTATAACAATGCTGTAGCTGAAGGGCTAGTACGTAATATAATAAACAGTAAATCACCTGCCCTATATAAGGTAATTAGTGATAAACTTGTTGCTGCTGTTAATGACATGAGTCAAAAATGTGAAAGAAAATGGGAATACCACAGCGCAAACAAGCTTAATTGGGTAATAGTAAAGTGCTAGTGCTAATGTAGACTTAGGGCTCTTTCACACGGGGCGAATGTGCAGATCCGCCCCGTGGATAGCCGCTTGCTCAGCGGGGATCGCCGGAGCGATCTCCGCTGAGCAGGAAGATGACAGGTCCGTCTCTGCACTCCGTGCAGGGACGGACCTGTCAGAGCGCCGCTCTCCCCTATGGGAGATCGGGTGACGACGGACCGTAGAGTCCGTCGTCATCCGATCAACTCTGCAGACGGATGAAAAAATGGGGTTTTCCTCCGTCTGCAGAAACGGAGCATAGCGGGCACGGACGAGAGCGGGTGTCAGCGGATGCTCATCCGCTGACACCCGCTATCCCATAGGGATACATGTATGTCCGTTTTTCATCCTAAAACGGAAGGATGAAAAACTGACACACGGTCCGTCCGTGTGAAAGAGCCCTAAATGTGCAAAAAAAACAACAAAATTTCTGAAATTTCATAAACAACCATGTAGTCAGTGAAAATTTAAAATGTGCAAAAATGCATGTATACAACTCCAATTACGAAGTGCTAGGCTTAAACTAAATGTGGCAAAAAAACTATGAAATTCATAAACAAGCATTTAGCCAGTGAGAGTTCAAATAAATGTGCAAAAAGCATATATACAATTCCAATTGCAAAATGTATTTTGCAAGTGTTGTGCTTAACCACTTCACCCCCAGAAGAATTTACCCCTTCCTGACCAGAGTACTTTTTGCGATTCGGCACTGCGTCGCTTTAACTGACAATTGCGCGGTCGTGTGACGTGGCTCCCAAACAAAATTAACGTCATTGTTTTCCCCATAAATAGAGCTTTCTTTTGGTGGTATTTGATCACCCCTGCGGTTTTTATTTTTTTGCGCTATAAACAAAACAAGAGCGACAATTTTGAAAAAAACGCATTATAAATATCCCCCAAAAATATATAAAAAAACAATTTTTTTCCTCAGTTTAGGCCGATGCGTATTTTTCTACATATTTTGGTAAAAAAAAAACGCAATAAGCGATTATTGATTGGTTTGCGCAAAAGTTATAGTGTTTACAAAATAGGGGATAGTTTTATGGCATTTTTATTATTCATTTTTTTTTACTAGTAATGGCGGCGATCAGCAATTTTTATCGTGACTGTGACATTATGGCGAACACATCGGACATTTTTTACACATTTTTTACACATTTTTTACACATTTTTGGGACCATTGTCATTTATACTATACTATAAAAATGCACTGATTCCTGTGTAAATGACACTGGCAGTGAAGGGGTTAACCACTAGGGAGCAGTTAAGGGGTTAAGTATGTCCTGGGGCTTGTTTCTAACTATGGGGGGGCGTGGCTACGTGTGGCACGTCACTGATCTCTGCTCCCGATCACAGGGAGCAGAGATCAGTGACACTGTCACTAGGCAGAATGTAAACAAGCATCCCCGTTCGTCCTCTCCCTGAGACGATCGCGGGTATCCCTGCTGCAATCGAGTCAGCGGGACCTGCGACCCATTTTACGGAGCTTGCATGCCCGCAGGCCGCCTCTTGAAGGGCAACGTACAGGTATGTTAGTTTGCCTGTACATGCCCTTCTGCCACAGTATATCTGCGCGAGGTGGTCAGCAAGCGGTTAAACGAAAGGATAAAAAGGCCAATGGAAAGTGAAAAGTCATAAACCAGTGTGTAGCCAGTAAAAGTTCAAATAGATGTGCAAAAATGCATATATAAAGTTTCCAATTGCAAAATTTCTTTCCCAAGTGCTGCTGTGCTGACAATTCATAAAGTGCTGAAATTATTGATGTCCACACAGATGACAATGTGCTCCACACCCCCACTTTGTGGTTAGACACACCAAATCCAATGGACCCCTCAAGCATCACTGCGTTGTGGGTCAAACAGGCTTAAGCCCCATACACACGGTCGGACAATCCGCGGACCAGGTCCGTCGGACCAGGTCCGTCGGACCATGTCCGTCATACTTTGTCCGATGTTGGTTTTGCGTACACACGGTCGGACAAAGTTGTCGGAAAATCCGATCATTCTGAACGTGGTGACGTTTGTTGCCTACGACGGGACTACGTAGAGGCTAGTAGCCAATAGCTTTGGTCTTGTAATGTGATCTGAGCATGCGTAGCACTTTGTCCGGTCGGACAACCGTACACACGATCGGATTTGGTGTGATCGGACCGTGTTGACGGCAAATCTTTCCAGCAGGAGATAAGACTTTGTCCGTCGGTCAAACCGACGAACACTGTCCGATGGTGCATACACACGGTCTGATTTTTCAACAACCTTGTCCGATCGGACAGAATCCATGAAAAAGTCCGACCGTGTGTATGGGGCTTAAGTCTGGTGAGCAGGGTAACGAGACACATTTAGTTTAAGCACAACACTTGCAAAATAAATTTTGTAACTGTCACTGGCTACATGCTTGTTTATGAATTTAATTTTTTTATAGTTTTTGTTGGCACATTTAGTTTAAGCCTAGCACTTGTTAAAGCAATTTTTAATTGGAGTTGTATATATGCATTTTTGCACATTTTGATTTTTCACTGGCTACATGCCTGTTTATGAAATTTCATAAATGTATTGTTTTTTTTGCACATTTAGTCTACATTAGCACTAGTACAAAATATGCCTTTTTGCTGCAGGTGGATATGAGGATTGTTTGATCAGTGTTATAATCATTGCAGCTGCCTGTAATAGCATCACTGCAATACTTCAGTCATTAGTAGTAAATGTACCTGTAGCGATACACCCTGAAGGAGCTGCTTAAGTTTGTTCTGTACGTTACTCTGCCTCTCCACCCCAAAGAACTGTCTCAGCCCCTCTGGCACACATAACAAAAAAAAAGAAACTGTTTACTTGCAAACACAGCAAAGCCGACACATGTAGTGAACAGGAAGCTTGTTTACTGGGAGACTTTCCACAATCAAACAAACAGTGAAAAAAAATTCTCCTTTAACAGCTATGGGCGGAATTGACGTATGACATCGCTTCCACCCTCCCATGCTATAGAGCCGAGCGGGGGCCATCTTCCCCTCAGTCGGAAGCAGGCATCCACGGGAGAGAATGCGATTGTCCCTGCCGCTACCGGCGGGTCAGATAAGCGCCGGAGACGACCAGAGCACGGTGGAAAGAGGATGGGCACCTCTAACGCTGTTGATAAATGTGATCTTGCGGCGAATCCTCTGCAGAGACCACTTTTATCTTAAAGAGAAACCCAAAAACGCCGGGTTTATGGCAGCTAGCTGCTGCCATAACCCCAGTATTTAGCATCAATGTACCGATGTATGGGTATGGCGATTTGCGCGAAGTGGTTAATAATTAACGAACGTGAGAGTTCCCCTTTAAAGGTAGTCACTGGAATCACTAAATTACTGATACTGAAGGAGTAGCAGAAAGGGTCCTCACAATGAAGATATCCAGGATCTTCAGTTAGCCTGGCATTGGGGCACTTGGTGTCCTGTTGAGCAGGATAAACAAAGGTGTAATTGAAAGTATCCTGATAGGCAAATGTGGGCACTGGTGAGGCAATGTGGCTTGACTACAGTGTCTTTAAAGATGGGCAAATGCCCACTCACCCATCCTGCGACCAGAGGATCAAGTGACCAGTTCCCGAAAGGCCCGACTGGCCACCTTGTAACCGGATCGGCCCATGTCCTCAGGAACACCTGGAGATATAGCCGGGATCCCTCTCAGGCTGGACTTCTGTCGCCATCCGACTCCTGGAACTATGGCTGGATGGATCCCCATGGATCCCCATGGATCCCCATTGTGTAGGCAAGGGTAGCTACAGGAAAGTTGCCATGACCATGAACAATCAATGGAGAGGATTTGCAAAAACTTAAACAAAAATTCAAAGTCAGCAGCTTCAAATATTGTAGCTGCTGAATTTTATATTAGGGAAATTACCTGTCCAGGCATCCAGCGGTGTCTTCAACTGAGCCGATTTTTGAATCGGCTCTCAGGTGCTGGTGCTGCCATGTTGGCTAAGGGAAACCGGCAGTGAAGTCTTGTGGCTTCACAGCCGGTTTCCTATTGCACATGTGCGAATCGTGCTGCACTCCATGAATGGGCTGGCTGTAGGGGGGAAGGAGAAGGGGGCTGAACATCTGTCTGAGTTTATCACGGCAAACTCAGCCGGAAGTGGGGGTGGGTACCCGTCAAAACCAGGTACCCAGTCCCCTTCCCCCCAAAAGGTGCCAAATTTTGGGTGGCGCTGCACTTTAAGCAAAGTAAATGCACTGTGTCTGCCATACATAAAGAAATGTTATTGTGTGAAACCTGCATACAGCAATTGAAACAAGACTACAATCTGTCATTTTCATCATTAAACTGGGGTACAGTACAGAGATAACTAATACTAATCTCCTTATATCATGAGCTATAACCTAATTTTTTAACAAGTGGTACCCCAGGGAGTAAATCTTCGCAACTCCATAAGGTAATTATGTTATAACTGAGTAACAAGTAACTATAGTTTTATTAATGGAGCTCCAAAATAGTGTATTTTTTTAATTTTAAATAATAAAGTGTCTATGAAATAATTTGATACATTCAAAAGGCAGACTTTTGGGGGCACCAGGGGGTACTTAGTAAACACTGAATGTAATAAAAAAAAATTGTAATCTAACAACATTGTTATACCAGTCAAACCACAACATTACATCCATGAACAACCTTGTTGTTTCAGGCAAATTAAGTTGAAAGAAAAATAACATAAACAGTACCAAAACAGTCTCTATATCAGAGTTATACACACAAAAGTTTATACTGGATATGACACCATCTAATCATAACCATAACATTAACCCTGTTTCAGTTCTCCACCAGACCAGACAGTGGGGCAAATGCTTGTACTGTCCTTCTTATTAACAGAAGAATAGAAAGTACATATCTTTGTCCATTATGTACATTTATGTCCTACTGGTGCAGAGTTTTGTACCAACCACATTATCAGGGTTAGTAGAGAGCACACATATCCAACAGGAACAAACTTACAGTTGTCTACTACTGCAGATCTGTCAAGGATGGTAGCTCAATTACAACAAATGAGAACTGTCAAGAGTTAGGTATTTTGGGTAATAGCTATCTTATTTTCTCCAGGATGTCTCTATCGCGGAAAAATGTATCCACTTGGTGAATCATGGAGAACAGGGCACTGTTTTGACTGTCATTGTCGCAAAGACGGGGAAATGACATGCTGTCAAGCGTATGTTATATATTTTTAGCATTCCAATAGATGTATTATTTGTTAATAATGTTTAATAATGTTTTCCCATTTACAAATAAAGTATTAAAGAAAGTAAAGCTGCAATCTTATTCTGTTCTGCTTCCCACTAATGCCCCATACACACGGTCGGAAATTCCGACCACAAAATCCGTCAGATTTTTTCCGACGGATTTTGTCGGACACTGGTGTTGCATACACACGGTCAGACAAAGTTGTCGGAAAATCCGATCATTCTGAACGTAGTGACGTTCGTTGCATACGACGGAACTACGTAGAGGCTAGTAGCCAATAGCTTTGGTCTTGTAATTTGATCTGAGCATGCGTGGCACTTTGTCCGTCGGAATTCGCTACACACGATCGGAAAAAGTCTTTGTTGTCGGAAAATTTGAGAGCAGGAGATAAAAACTTTGTCTGTCGGAAAATCCGACGGAAAAAGTCCGATGGAGCCTACACACGGTCGGAATTTCCGACAACATTGTCTGATAGGACATTTTCCGTCGGAAAATCCGACCGTGTGTACGGGGCATTAGTCTATTTCTTTATATTCCTCCCTTACAACAAATCAGTTTTTAAGAGAATGTATATTGTTTTTAGATACACAGTACATTTAAAAGAGACCAGCTTTATGTAAATAATATTGTAAATATATTATAACCTTGGAATGTGGATAGTGTACAGTGCCTGGAAAAAGCAATCATACCCCTTGAATTTTTCCACATTTTGTCATGTTAGATGGTGTCTGTCTGTATGTGAGAAGTGATCTCAAAGCGAGTGTGAAAGAGAACCTAGTTGATGGAGAGTGGGATGAGTCTGAAGCATTATGGGTGGAACTGTACATGGGTGTGCGTACTTCAAAGGTTGTGATTTGAGTTTGTTATAGACCTCCCAGTGTTAGTGAGGAGGTGGGGACTCAGCTCCTTGCACAGATGGAAAGGGCTGCAAGGACTGGGACAGTGATAATAATGGGGGATTTTAACTACTCAGAAATTGGCTGGAGTAATTGGACTGATGGGACAGTTAAAGGGCAAAAATGTATAAACCTAATACAAGACAATGTTATGGTCCAGTTTGAGGCCCGACTAGGAATGATGCTCTGCTGGACCTGGTAATCTCAAGCCATGCAGAGCTTATTATCAATATTCATATAAAAGAGCACCTGGGTAGCAGTGACCATATCATGATTTAATTTAATGTTAGCTGTAAGCAACAAACACATATGGGTAAGATAAAAACACTTAACATTAAGAGAGCAAATGTCATAAAAGGGTTCTCACCAAAGCCAAGATGCAGAGAGCAGTTCACTCTTGCGACTAAGCGCACTCCACCTCCTGGAGATGGTAAAGAGGGTGAATTGCACAAAGAGGCACAAGCAGGATAGGCAGATCTTGCATGAAGGTCAGCAAGGAACTTGATAGCCATGCAAGGGCTGGTAGGTATTAGACCCAGGGGGTAGGCAAGAGAACAAACTTCAGGACAGGCTGGGGGACCAGCACCAGAGATAAGTCCGTAGACAGGCCGGGAGCCAAGATACAAGTCTAGAGGAAATCCAAGAGCAGGCCAAGGGTCAAACACAGGAGACAGCAGACAATCCGGAAACAAGCAGAGGGTCAAGGCACTGGAGACAAGAGACAATCCGGGTCACGGGCAGAGGGTCAAAGCACGGGAGACTGAAGACAAATCCAGGTACAGTCTGAGGGTCAAACACCAGAGGTAAACAGAGTCCGTTAAACAAGCCAGAAGTCAGGTCCAGGGGAGAATCAGAGTAGGTCAAGGCAATCAGGGTCACAACAGGCAATCGATCAGCAGGAAACAGGAACAAGATCACAGGGAAGCTGAGAGATAAACCATCAATTTGCTTGAACAGTCAGGCAGCTTTAATAGGCCAGCAGGGGATTCACGTTATGCGTCCACTGGTGCGCATGCGCGCGCATCGTTCAGTTGAGCCACGGACGCGCGCGCGCCGAATCGCCGCTCCGCCGCGCATGCGTGCAGGGAAATGGCGAAACTGACAGGGTTGATTCTGGTTTCTTCCCTGACAGCAAATTTTCCAATTATGGGGACTGCTCTCCAGGACTTGGACTGGGAGGGAATATTGGCATCCATGGGCACAGAACAGAACAGGGAATTCTTCAAAGTGACTGTATGTTAACTCACTGCTAAGTATATTCCCATGGGCAATACGTTTAAAAGGCTAAAAATAAAACCTATGTGGCTCACGGCCAAAGTTAAACTGGCTATAAAGAATAAAAATTAAGGAACACTATCATCGTTTAAATGTTACAAAGAATATAACAGAATATGTAAAAAGATGATCAAGGATGCAAAAATTCAAAACGAATGACAGATTGCAAAAGATAGTAGGACAAACCCCCAAAAATTCTTCAAATACAATAATCTAGTGTGGGTGACTGGGGACAAAGAGAAGGCAAATTTATTAAATACTTTCTTTAGCTCTGTGTATACAAAGGAGCATGGGGGAGCTCATGTCCATAATGGGGGTGGTAGTGACACAGCCCCAAATGATCCACAATGGCTCAAAAGTGATAAGGTCCAGAAATATTTAGACAGAATAAAGGTGGAAAAAGCACCTGGACCAGATAGTATCCACCCACAGTTCCTAAATTAATTGAGCTCTGTCATTTCAAGGCCATTGTTTCTAATATTTAGGGACTCGTTAATGACTGGAATGGTACCACTGGATTGACGCAGGGCCAATGTGGTGCCCATATATAAAAAAAAAAATCTAAGTCTGTACCAAGTAACTATAGACCTGTTAGTTTAACTTCTATAGTCGGGAAGATATTGAAGAGTTTAATAAAAGACCACATAGACAAGTTTTTACTGGAAGAAAATATTTTAAGCAACAGACAGCATGGATTCATGAAAGACAGAAGTCAAACAAACCTGATTTATTTTTATGAGGAGGTAAGTAAAACCTCGGACAGAGGGGTGGCTGTGGACGTGGTATACCTGGATTTTGCAAAAGAGTTTCACACATTTCTCCACACATGGCTCATGGGTAAGGTAAAGTCTACAGGCTTGGAAAGATCAATTTGTAAATGTATAGAAAACTGGCTAAAAGACAGAATTCAGTAGTGGTTAATGACTCTTACTCTGAATGGTCCTTCGGTTATCAGTGGTTAACCCCAAGGTACAGTGCTGGGACCCTTACTTTTTAATACCTTTATAAATGATATAGGGTCTGGGAGAATAAAAGTAACATTTCTGTCTTTGCAGAAGACACTAAGCCATGTAGTGGAATAACGTCCTAACAGGATGTCTCCAATTTACAAGCTGACCTCAATGCACTAATTGGGCAACTAAGTGGCAAATGAGGTTTAATGTTGATAAATGTAAAGTTATGCACTTGGGGGCTAAGAATATGCATGCATAATACATACTAGGGGAGTACAACTGGGGGGAATCAATGGTGGAGAAGAAAATGGGGGTTTTGGTAGATCATAAGCTCAATAATAGCGTGCAATGCCAAGCTGTGGTTTCCGAAGTGAGCAAAGTAATTTCTTGTATTAAGAGAGGTATGGACTCCAGAGAGAGAGATATCATTTTGCCCCTGTACAATTCATTAGTAAGACCTCATCTGGAATATGCAGTTCAGTTTTGGGCACCGGTTCTCAAAAAGGATATCGGGGACTGGAGAAAGTGCAGAGAAGGGCAACCAAACTGATAAGAGGCATGGAGGCGTTCAGTTATGAGGAAAGATTAGAGGAACTGAATATATTTCCTCTTGAGAAGAGGAGATTAAGGGGGATATGATCAACATGTACAAATACATAAGTGGTTCAAATAGTAAACTTGGTGTTGAGTTATTCAATATAAGGTCATCGCAGAGGACAAGGGGGTACATTTTATGTCTAGAGGAAAAAATATTTCATCTCCAAATACGTCAAGGTTTCTTCACAGTATAAGCTGTGAAAAATTGCAATAGACTCTCTCCAGAGGTGGTTTTGGAAAGCTCAGTAGATTGCTTTAAAAAAGGCCTGGATTCTTTCCTAAAAGTACATAACATAACTGGGTACTAACATTTAGATAAAGTTGATCCAGGGAAAATCCGATTGCCTCTCGGGGATCATGAAGGATTTTTTTCCACTGCAGTAGCAAATTGGAGCATGCTTTGCTGGGGTTTTTCCCTTCCTCTGCATCAACTCTGGGTGACGGATTGTGTATATCGGATTGTATTATTATTATTTTTATTTTTTTTGGTTGAACTAGATGGACTTGTGTCTTTTTTCAACCTAACTAACTATGTAACCAAAAACGTAAATGTATTTTTTGGGGATTTTATGTGATAGACCAACACAAAGTTTTGAACGGTGCTCCGTGAGATGTTCAAAGCATGGGGTATTTTTTATAACCTAACCCTGCTTTAACCGCTTAAGGACCGCCTCACACCGATATATGTTAGCAGAATGGCACGGCTGGGCTCAACCACGTACATGTAAGTGGCCCTTTAAGAGCCCAGCCGTGGGTCGTGCGCGCGCGGCCGGCGGCGCGCTCGCGACCCGGTCCTGAGCTCCGTGACCACGGCCGCGGGACCAGCGGACCCGATTGGTGCTGGTGTCAAAAATGTCCGATGTGTCCGCCATAATGTCGCCATAATGTCGCAGTCGCAATAAAAATTGCTGATCGCTGCCATTACTAGTAAAAATAAAAAATATTAATAAAAATGCTATAAAACTATCCCCAATTTTGTAAACGCTATAACTTTTGCGCAAACCAATCAATAATCGCTAATTGGGATTTTTTTTACCAAAATATGTAGAAGAATACGTATCGGCCTAAACTGAGGAAAACATTTTTTTTTTTATATATTTTTTTGGGGATATTTATTATAGCAAAAAGTTAAAAATATTGTATTTTTTTCAAAATTGTCGCTCTATTTTTGTTTATAGCGCAAAAAAATAAAAAACACAGGGGCGATCAAATACCACCAAAAGAAAGCTCTATCTGTGGGAAAAAAGGACGCCAAATTTGTTTGGGAGCCACGTCGCACGACTGCGCAATTGTCAGTTAAAGTGACGCAGTGCCGAATCGCAAAAAGGGGCCTGGTCCTTTGGCTGCAAATTGGCCTGGGGCTTAAGTGGTTAAACTTCTTCACAACTTTATCCCTGGCCTCTCTGGTGTGTTCCTTGGCCTTCATGATGCAAATTGTTCACTAATGTTCTCTAACAAACCTCTGAGGGCTTCACAGAACAGCTGTATTTATACTGAGAGGAAATTACACACAGGTGGACTCCATTTACTAATTAGGTAACTTCTGAAGGTAATTAGGTCCACTAGATTTTAGTTAGGAGTATCAGAGTAAAGGGGGCTGAATACAAATGCATGCCACACTTTAGAGATATTTATTTGTAAAAAAATATTTAAAACCATTTATCATTTTCTTTCCATTTCACAATTATGTGCCACTTTGTGTTGGTCTATCACAAAAAATCTCAACAAAATACATTTATGTTTTTGATTGTAACATGATAAAATGTGGAAAATTTCAAGGGGTATACTTTTTCAAGGCACTGTATATGTGTCATGGTAAGGGGCTTCAGGGTTTGTGCCTTACTGCTGCC